>OX104068.1:112968784-113088645 GCA_944474145.2 Dicrocoelium dendriticum | reverse complement strand
CGCCCCTGAGCTTACTTGGTACCAAGACCGTCGCGGCATAGCCGGAAAAAGCAAAGCCGGATAGTAAGTGCACATGGTTTTGCTCAAACCGATTTATCGGAATCCGTAGCATTGAAATCATGCGATGGAAACTTCGCGTGAAATATTTGTCCACTAACACGTTATCAAATAGCCCGTAATCAACTGAGCAAAGTCACTGCCCAAATCGTGCTTCTCTGAGTCTGTTAGTTACAGTTTTCTCTACCGTGGCTGAACTCAATCTGTGATCGTTATAAAAGGCTGGTATGTGGTCGGGTGCGTGTACCCATCTGGTAGATCTTATATCACAAAATCAAAGCACATGTGTTATCGAAATATAGGCCTATTTCGCAGTTTCTCATAAGCCAAACTGCTCCTTCGCTGTCCACACTTCCTTAGCTATCAGTTGAACCGGATAAACCGAAGAAGAAACATCAGCTACTTTGGGATCCAACGGTAGGCCGTGATGAGATGTTCGGCGCCGAAGGCACAAGGGCAAGATAAATGTGAAACTATGCATTGGACTCACTTGTTGGGAACTGCACTTTGGTTACATCCGTCGGCTCACTGGGTTCACCGAGCCCTGCCAAGTTGTACGGAACCACACGAAACTCAAACTCTTTGCCCTTGGGAAGGCCTTTTACAGTGTAGTTGGTGCCAGTCACATTGGCCGGATTGGCTCTGAAACAGTGCACAACGGTATGAGTCCTGGCTGTATAGTACATGATCATGCATGAACTTGATTGACCATAACGTCCCTACGTCCATTTACTGGAAGCAAAATCAGGATTGCTAGCTGGCATATTTTAACCAGAGTATCACACTTCGAATTCAACCAGCAAAAGCCGCATGGTGCCTCCTGGATTTGGTTGAAGTTTGGAGAAGTAGTCATGGTTGCATGGAATACGCTGCGCTGGCTTTGGCACGTGCTACGTAAGCCTGGTCACCGCTTACGTAGGAGGGCCTTGTTTGCTAGATGTAGGGTGGGTTAGAGGTGGACAGAAGTCGACTTGGTAGCGGGAAATGAAGACACTGACAACCAAACTGGGTGCTGTCAGTCCGTCTCGCCTTCCGGGAGGAAGTCCACGTGACCCGCCTTGTGCTTGATTGCAGACTGTACAGGACATGGCTCGCAACCCACACCAGTGGCGCGCCTGCTGTCGTTTCTTAGTCGGATTGGCTGTTTAAAGTATGTTTGGTGGTGTTATCTGTGAGGTGTGCCCATGCTGAGGCTGATATTACATTCATGATACTTCTTCACTGCAGTTGGGCTAAACCAACTTACACTTAAACTAGATTTTTTATGCTGGGTAAATTTCATTCCACTTTATTTGGTTTGTTCTAACTGCCTGAATAATCTTATGAACTGGTCAGGTTGCTTAAGCTAATTGTGGTCATCTTCCTTAACTTTATCGCATTTGTAGCAGTTTTGAGTAACTTGTACTTACTTATCGCGGATTCATTGTTAAACAACTTACTTCATATGCTAATTTAACAAAGAGTTATGTCGGCATAGCCGCATGCAGATTTATTTTATTTTATTTGATAAAGTCATTTCAAGTGATTAGCTGTTGCTTGATATCGCCGATGTGGCTGCGCTTGATGTGCATGTTGACAAGGTGCCTACCTGTCTATTACCCACTACCTCGTCCATACTGGCTCCAGGAGACAGTTGGTCGTTGCTGGAGGGCACTGGGTTCACGGTCCTTGTGGTCGTGCTAGGCTCGAAGAGCGGTTCCATGCACTCAGTGTGGTGCGGACTACGGTCCAGCCACCGCCTTGTGTGTGCTTGATTCCTCAAACACAGCGTGCTTGTGTTTACTTGTGAAGGAGTGTGGGCCGGCTCCGTTGGTGAAACGTGGTTCCCATCCGCATGCCTCCCGGTCTTCTTCCTTCAGGTTTACCATAACTATGGGGTGTGTGAATGGGGCTGTGGGTGTTGCAGCGCAAGCCACCCATGGTCCCTCTGTAGACGCAGGCGTGGTGTGGCTGGCCACAGTGACAGACAAATCCGAAACCGGATGCTGCCAACCATACGCATGCTGAACCGAATCCTAGCTCATACGGTTTGGATACGACCCTTCCCTTTTAGCGTAAATTTAAAGAGAAAATAGCCAAAGCTAGTGTCCGAATTATTACAGAGAACTAAATTGTTGCACCTGCTTTGGAGAAACTTGGTGATGTTACAAGATTACACAAACTATGCCTTGCTAGAAAGTTATTAGTTTCGTCATATGTGCCAGAAATATGGGGTTGCACCATTAACACAGAGGGACCACACATAACTTCAGTGGTTTATCCCAGAAGCCGCACACAGGTTGAGACGGTGATAACATGACAGACAAGCATATAGATATTGGTACCCCAGGGATTAAATTGAAGGAACTGATCTTCGACAGGCGATTCTTGTTTGAAGAGAGTTATAATGCACATGTAAACGGAGTAACAATGGGGCCACCCTTCGGACTGTTAGTTGCTGATTTGCAGGCCAAAACTAAAACGACTCCGACCAATTATCTCCTCACTTGATTTATACTGGAGGAACATGGATGCTAACTTTACTAGTTATTATTTGAACGCTGACGTTACCGCTCTGCTAGGTCAATTCAATAGCTCGCGTGCTTCTGTGAAGTTCACAAAAGAGATTGAAAACAAAGGGAAATTAACTTTTCTGGACATACTGAGAAGCAAACATGAGGATGGCACACTCCTCAGAAACATCAATCGAAAGTCTACTTAGATAGGCTAGTACACACACTTTCGTAGCTTTGTACCCTTGAAGCACCAACGAAACTTAGTTCGCTGCGTAATTTATCATGCCAACAAAACTGGTAGTCCAGAAACTTCGGAAAACCAAAAACATAGCATCATTGGGACAATACAAAATAGCGGTTACTCCGTTCTTTTCATTCAGAGGTACTCTGTGATTCGTGATTGGAGAGAAACGACAACGACAGTGTTAGAAAAGGATGTTTCTCGCAGCCCCTTTCAAAAGAGATGCCCCATTCGAGTTATTGAACCGGTGAATCTCAAATGCAGAAGCCAAATCGTTCCTTGTTGCCTACCCGCCTGTTGTTGTAGAAACTACCCCGTTTAGTACCCAATGTCATAACTATTGACTATTCGCCCAGTCCGATAAATAATGCACAGCAATTTTTAGAGATGCTCAAAGGACTACGAATCGGTCATGAGGAACCAATGGTGTCATTCAACGTCGCCGCATTGTTCATCTCTGTCAGTTTACAAATGGCGCAAAAAACCTCAGAGAACGCCTGGATGACAGTGGACCAGCACTTGGGAATTTGACAGCCGATAGTGTATGTCAACTTGTCGACTTGTGTCTCACAACCTACTTTAGCTTCAATGGAGTGTTCTATGAACAAATAAAAGACGCCTCAATGGGATCCCCTATGTCTGGGCTTATCGCAGAGATCATCATGCAGGAGTTAGAAGAGAACCTGCTCCCGATTATCAGCCCGAAATTATCGGTCCGATATGATGATGATGACACTTTCGTGATACTCAAACGCAGTCAGCTACAGACCGCGCAATAGTTGCTGAACAATGCAATGGACGACACTTGTTTCACCATAGAGTCAGAAATGGAAAAGCAACTATCTTTCCTGGATGTGCTTGTTACCAGAACAATAGATGGAGAAATACAAACATCAGTTTACAGGAAGAGCACTCACACTGACCAAATCCTAAGTTTCAACAGCAATTATACAAATTGTCACAAAATAAGTCGCATACGGACCCTATTTCGCAGGACTGTGTCACGCTGCACTACTGAGGAAGCAAAGCGAGAGGAAGAGAAACATACGTTTACGTCCTTCATGCGCAGTTTCGTCCGAAGACCCCTGAAATGCATGGCTGCAAATACTGTGGCTGAACCAACAACGCGAAAACGGATCGCTTTGCCTTATGTTAAGAACGTATCGGAAATGACGGCCAGATTTCTTAAACCGTATCGTTTGATGGTAGCCCACATACCAACTGTCACACTTAAGGGAACCTTGTCTAAACCGAAAGGTAAATTGAAGGTACACGAACGCAGTAATGTGGTTTACAGGATAAAATGCAAACACTGCGAGAAGTATGTGGGCCAAATAGGGAGGAAATTGGTTACAAGAATACAAGAGCGCAAGTGAGTTTGCCGTAACCACTACGCATCATCTCTGATCCCGGCGCGTCGTGATGAGGAGGGGAAAAGGTTTGATTGAGATAGAAGGAGAAAAAGCAGGGAATTTCTTAAAGCGTGGTTTACTACAGAACATTCCATAAACCTGTGCATGAAACTTAGACCCGGTGTACCAACCACTGAGAAAGGAAGAAATTGGACAGATCAGAAATCATAACAAGGCAGGAAGCAGCGGCGGCCGAACAATGAACCACCGCAGTTCATATGATATGAAGCGAAGAGGCCAACTTCAAACGTCACTTGCCCATCGATCAAGAGCCGACGACACACTCAACGAGCTTGTACACTAAGCAGTGACACACTGAGGATGTCACCTCGGCTGGCGATGGAACGTCTGCAGCACAATTGCTCAGTTCGGAGAAGAAACGAAAACCAGAGCAGTCAACCCCAGCAACAGGTATTCCGATTTATCGCAAATCCTATATCAATATACTCGTACCAGTTTCGTAAGGCACTTCGGACACATGAGCAGAATCTTGGTGAAACGGAGAGCAGTACATTGCCCAGCAGTATTGCGGAAGCGTACAGTCAGAAGTATCAATAACTCCATTTTGAAACGTTTGGTCCAAAGCGGACATCAAACTGTAATCACGGAAGATTTTAAACACTTTTATGCCGTGACAAAACGCTGCGCAAAAGGATTTAGAAACGCCTATTAAGAACGGCTATTACAATCTGGTGTGCAAACCGAGTATGGTAATGCAGGTGCTTCTGTTGTCGTGGCCGTAATTTCACTGTGGGCGCCGGTTACCTCGATCGCAGGCGGTGAATCAGTTGCCCCGGTCATCGGACGGACGAGTCGTCCTTTATTGTATGGATGTGGATGTATGTGCCTCTGTGTGCCTAATGACCGAAGAGTCAGGTCGACAGATGTTGCAGCGTGTTTAGATTGGAGGGTCATTATGAAGTACTCGTTGTGTAAATGGATTGCGACGCATAATCCGTTTAGATTTGAACAACCTTTGCCCAACTTCCCTAGCAAATTGTAATATTTTCCCCAGTTTATATATGTAGTATCCTGATGAGGATTGTCGAAAAAATTTCTTCGCCGAATTAGAATGAAATGGTGATGTTGTTCGAACAAATAGAATGTTGCCCGCGTCAGCTAGATGCACATTCTGTTGTTTCCAAGCCATTAAAAAGAACGAGAATGTGCAATAACTCTCTCGCAGTCACAAATTACATGGCGCTTGCCAAAACGGTAGTCGGGGGTGCAAATGGTATAGACTGAATTCGTCAGGCTCAGTCTTACAATCAGTTACTTAGGCGGACCGTTACTGTCTCCCGTTGCCCAGTGACTGTCAAGAGTGGAATCGTGGATTTAGCTCCCCAAAAACCAGAAAACAAATTGGTCTTCCAGTGCTTCTGAATGTGTGGTGTCTGTGTAATTAAGCCCAGCTGCGGCAAATTCAAAATTATTATTATTGTTGCTTTATTATGTATTTATTTATTATCAATAGTTACTTATTGTTTATTCACTATTGCTTTAGTTGTTAATTATTGATTTAAGCTCACACATGAAGAAATGCCACAGCTAAGACTAGTTAATAAACTTCAAGGTTATTGCCTAATCACAAATCATCAAGGCATTACACCACAGAATGCCTTAACGATTAGAAAATACCGGTCATAAAAATGCACTCCTGCAATTCCAACGGCTGAACAGCGAGAAGTATGAAAGCGCTCGTACTTGAACGTCACCAGGGATTGGGATATGAGTTGTTTATCACTTCAATTGAGCACAGTGCCTTTGCGAAAGTGCCAATGCTGGCGGCAACGAGCCCACATGCTAAATGACGCGGTGAAACAACCACATTTTCAATTGGGTGAGTGAGTTTGGTGAGGTTAACGGAAGTAGTTCTCGGTGGATGAAACTAATGGAAGAACGGTCAGTTCTAACAATGGACAATGATTTGCCACTGGAATGGAGGCGTGCACAATACTAGGCCCATCGGGTAGTCTGGTGGGGGTTTTCATGATCGTAGCAAAAAGACGCCCTCATCTTTTCAGTGCATTTGAGGCACCGGTTTAGCTCTCCGTCTTGTTCTACAAACCAATGGTTGTGGGACAGCAAAATTAAGGGTTTTATCCCGAAGATGGAAAGGAGGGATGCGTTTTGTGCCGAGATGTAGATGGTTGAGAGCATCGGCCAGTCATCCTTTGATGTATGACTAGTGTGTGAGTGAAAGCGAGTGCTTCAGAGTATGTTGCAGGGCTGGCACGCCTAGCTAGACTGCACCTCGCATTGTCGAGGAATATACCATTATTATTATTATAAAGGAAATTTCTGCGACATTTCAAACATATGCACTGCTTCGACAGTTTCAGGCAATAGCCGTATAGGTTGATATTACTGATGGAACCCAGCAAACAGAGGAACGCATTATCTGGACTATGTAGTATCAAACAGGCTACGTAACCTGGTAAGCGGCGATACTATCTACTGGATATTCTCAGCGATATCAATATCTGCTCCATGTGAAGATGGCTCATTCAAACAATATCTTGGTGATCAAAGTAAACAAAGACCTGTAACACTGAGACCTCATTTTTACGGTATTCGCCATGGCGACAGGCTTCCATAGCACATAGAAAGTGAGGGCGAACATAAGCGCGAAACATTCGAGGGAAACATAGAAGTTTAAGTTTCGGAATCTGACTTCGTGATTACCAAATTTGATGTGCTTCCTAATCGGACGGAACAACTCCAGTCACTTCGAGTCATTGCACCCAGGTCAGGTTCGGCCGGACAGTTGTTCATCATCTGCTCGTCGAGTGAAAGTGCTGGTGTTGAATAGCGAGCACTTTATCTGTGATAAGCACAGAAACAATGATGATGGGACTATTAAGGGCCAAGGTGCCACCGCGTACAGTTTCCTCTGTCGCTCCGAGAGTCAGTGGGTGGTACAAAGTTCAACGCGAGCTAAGCCTGCTGAAGATCATTGATGTGGCAAAGCGCAGTCCAGCCAGTGTTGATGAAGCCGGGAAAGAAGGCGCAGCTCTAATCGCTATTGTGTACAAACATTCCTGAGCCACACGCAATAGCCAGATGATTGGAAACGGGAGGAATCCATATGTTCGCCTACTTGGTGTTTATCCCCAAAAAAGTAGTGTTGTGGCGTGCGAGTTCAACCATGATTCCTCCGACTAGGCAAATTCCGATGACTGAATAGAGACAATCCTTTAGTCTGTAGGCTATCCGTAGGGAGCACCTTGTATAGTTCTTGCCTTCCTAGCTGCTCTGTGTGTCATACAACACGAGTTAAGAGATAAAGGTGTAATGCCACCGAAAGCAAGACATAAACGGGATTGCTTTACCCAATGTGACCTGATGATCACACCTCAGACGCAGGGACAGTATACTGCATCCCCATCAACAACAGTAGTACATCAGTCATTTGAAGCATCGCTTCGCTGCCACACAACAATGATGACCTATGGAATAAAGAGTAATAAGAGAGAAGGGCGACTTAGCTGAAAACCTTAATGCCCTAAGCAAACATTCAAGGTCAAGGCACCTACACCTTGTGTAGACAACATACCGTCACAAACAGCTGGCTATCGTGCAAAGATAAGGCGGCATCGGCGAGACAGCTTCCTTGCGGCTTTCACTGCCACGCGTCAATCAGCCATTACCCCGCAGACAACACAGCACCAAACACACTTTAAACAGGCAATCCGATTAGGAGACGACAGCAGACGCGCCATTGGTGTCGGTTGAGAGCTAGGTCCTGTAAAGTCTCGAGCCAAGCACAAGGCGAGTCACGTGAACTCCAGCCCGGAAAGCGAAACGGACCAACGGCACTCAGTTTGGTCCTCAATGACTTCATTTCCCGCTGCCAAGTCAACTTCTGTCTACCTCGAACCTTGCGCCACGCAACATCTGACAGACTAAACAAGTTCTCTTACGTAAGCGGTGACCAGGCATACGTACCACGTGCCTGAGCCAACGCAACTTATTCAGTGTTAGCTGTAGTTTTAGGGAGCTAGCATGATTATCACTACCTAGTACTCACCTACGCACATCATCGTTGCGGACATGCTGGTGCCATCCGACACCAGCAATGCTTCGCAAACAATGATGATCAAAGACTTGAAGGCACCTCAGATCTTCAGACCGAAGGGGCTAAGTCTCACTACCATAGGGCAGAACGGCCCTCACTGTGGCCTTATATTCACGACCTTATAGACTGAGGGAAACTCCCTTCTCTTGCCAAAGATGTCGTAGGTTCAAAAAGACAGTTCTGGCTTTTGCAAGGCGTGAAGTGACTTCAGTTTCTCTACGCCCATCATTGCTGATGCAGCTGCCAAGATAAGTGAATCGATCAACCACCTCGAGTTCCTCGCTAGCAAGTGTTAAGAGGTCATGAAGTGGATGGTGGTCCTGCAGCAACACTTTGCACTTTGAAGGTGCGAAGTGCATACCAAATAATGGGACTACTCTAGAGAGGATATTCAGGATTGAATGGGTCGGCGAAACATAGTCGAAAAGCAAGATGATATCGTTCGCATAATCAAGATCAACTAACCTTTCACCCGCCAGGACCTCAACACCTACAGCGTGAGATTCCGCAAAGGAACACTCCATGATGGAGTCCATGACGAAATTGAACAAAAAACTGGAAAATCGGACAATGCTGACGAAATCCACTTGTTGTCGGAAAGCTATCCGACAAATCACCGTAGACCCTGACACGGCCTGTAGTGTTCAAGTATAGAGCACGTAAGATGTTCACATATTTCGTGGGAACTCTTACTTCACAAGTATTTCGAACGGAATGGCTCGATCGACTGAATCGAACGCACACTTGAAATCGAGGAGCACAGCTATTGTCGGTCTGCGGTCTGTGTGGCGCTGCTCTAGTACCTGCCGCAGAGTGAATATATGATCTATACATGCACGTCCAGGGTGGGAACCTGCTTGCTCTTCCCTAATCCTAGATTCCCTTTCCACAGTGAGGCGAGGAAAGAGAATCGAAGCAAGTACTTTTGTCACAACTGGGGTGAGGCTAATACCTCTGTGGTTAGCACAGTCTGTGCGACTGCCCTTCTTGTATATTGCCACTATAAGCAATTCACTCCAGTTAGGCGGGACACTGTCCCTTCCAGATATGTTTGAATAGGGAGGTCAGTGCTTTCCAGAGGACCTCCCCTCCACCCTTGGATAGTGTAGCTAGGAGGGCATCCGGGCCAACGGCACGAAAACGATTGAAGGCTGTGATCGCGTTTCGGATCTCGGCCTCCGTCTATGGCTCATCCTGCATCACCTGAGCGGGAAGAATTCCAGCATCAGGGGGACAACTGAACTGATCTTGAAAGTGTCCCGCCCAAGGAGCCATACGGTGCTGCTTATTGTGTATTAGTGCACCTGCGCTGTCACTTATTGTCTAGCTGATGCCTGATTTCCTGGGACCAGTGGTGCGGATCAGCTGGAAGAGCTTGAGGTATTTTCCTGCTGCTCCTGCCTCTTCCATTTCTTGAGCCCTACTGGTCCAACAGGCTTCCTTATCTGCATCTAGGCTCCGCTTTAGTTCGTGCCTACTAGTCTGTCTGGTCATATTGTGCCCAGAGCCAGCCGGGAGGTTTCTTCTGGATTCAAACAGGTTCACTGACCTCTCGGATATCCAGTGACTGGTGCGGTGATGATTGATAGTGTCACAAGCAGAGGTTTCTGCGTGTTACATAGCGGCAGAGATCCTATGTCACTGAAGCTCAGTGTTGTTAGTACAAGATAGCGAAATTTCGGTAAGCAGTGTGTCTTGATAGGCTTGCCTTATTGAGGGCTGAGATGATTTCTCAGTTGCCAATTGGAGGAGATGTTCGGTGCGCCTCCCGGTAAAGTTCATGAAAAACGACAATATAGCAAGGCAGGATCAGGGTCGACGGGGGTATACCAGAACGAGCGGTAATCCAGGAAGGAACCACGCCACCTGTAACTTATGGCAATGCGATCAATTTGAGTCTACCGCTGGCCAGGTACAGGAGGACGCCAAGTGACACTTCGGCACCCACTATGTCTAGAAGAATTGCTACTAAGAAACAACTGATGCCCCGCACACAGTTGCAGCAGACGCTCGCCGTTGTTAGTCCGTTCGGAGTTAAGCCCATAATTACCACCTAGCTGAGCTTCAAAAGAATTCAGACGCCCTAGTTGTGCATCCATATCCCCTGTAAGTACTACCATATCTGAACTAGTAGCACTGCGTAGTAGCGGGTTCAGTTCGTGATAGAATGCGTCCTTGGCAGCATCAGGACTGCAGTCGGTGGCAGCATAAGCGAAAAGCATAAACAAACAATGTCTTGTACTACTTCGTGAATCAACCTTAGTTGATGCCGTCAAACTGGCTGCACACAAACGGCTGTTCACCGGAATCCACTTAACCAACGATGGCTCAGCCTTGGAGCTGAGAGTGATACCTACCACAGCTTGACACGTGAGTGCTACATCAGCGTCTCCGGATGGGTGAAGCCAATTGCAGGAGGACAAACCGGGCGCAGTTAACTCAACCACCACATTAGGGTCGTTGATCCTAGTTTCGCACACGAAGACACATCACTACCCAATGTGTCCAAAGTGCGTTTGAGTGCAGCCTGTTGACCGATTTGTCTTGGGTGTGAACGTTGAACACCGTCATGTAAACAGAACAGCGTGGACTTCTAAGGGACTGTTGCCGATAGGCGTCCGATGGGTGTTGTGAGAAGGGGGCTGCAGATGGTTTTACTCCAGTGACACTTCGGTTGTTGTAATTTGAGCTGGGAAGTATAGAAGAAAGATTAGTAATGGGGGTTGAAAAGGGAGTAAGAGAAGCAGGTGGGAAAAGAAGAAGGGAAGCGCCAGCAGCAGCATGTTTTCGCTTATCACCATGTTGTATGCAGCATTTAAGGCGATCCTTGCTAATCTGCGTGACGGCCGATGCAGGATGTAGTTCGAATTTGGGAAACTTGTCATGGTTGTAAGTGAGCTGAGATACTGCCAGGACGCCCAGACCTAGACAGGAGAATCATTAGGGTCCTCAAGCAAAGTCTTGGGCTCAAAAGCCTGTGCGCAAGGCAACAGAGAGGGGGCCATGATGTAGTTTTACAGAAATGGACGCCATCCCGATTCAAACCCCCAACCTGGAGGACCAGGAGACTGAGTTTGTCTGGTCTCTCACCATTGACCAACCTGGTAGGATTAGCTCTCAAGGGACCCAGCTGGTCCCTTGAGTTGTGGTGCATTTCCTCCCTAGCTCTACACCAAAAATCGAATAACTATTGCACACTTTCCTAATCACTCTGCCCTTATCATTTTCTACAAGATCGCGATGCAGTGAATTGGTCCTGACTTTGCAGTGAATAGGCGCTTGTTTCTTCGTCTACTTATCCGTTTAAGTCTCCCTTTACAACATTACCTTTTCCGTGTATAACCGCACACGCATTAAATATCCAGCTACAAGTAAAGGCTGAAAGGAATGCAACTGAGGTCACCCAGCATCAACCGTCTGGCAGCTCAAAACACAACGATTAGTTCAACTCCATAATTAGACCAAGGAAGGTCTAGACACTACGTTATGCCTTAACCATACGACATGAATACTGCCTATATGACCCTGATAAAGCAACAAATTTTATGATCCACTGGAGTTACCTTAATATGGTCTTTTCCTTTTTTTCGCAACTCCCTAAGTTGCTACCCACAAATAGCCCCAACTGTATTACTAAAGTATATTAAGTAAGATTGTGTATTACTCATCTGATTTTGATTGATGAATCTGGCTGTTTCATCCATTTTATACTCCTTCCCTATCCCATTCAAACCGCCGCCATCATGACACCACCAAGCTGCACCGAAAACAAACAAATGAGAGTGCCCCCGATCTGGTAGCATACAGCGACAAAAGTCAGAAGTGACAATATTCGCAAAAACATTCCTATTGTAACCACGTAAAATCCCAAAGCATTGATAGCTTCGCATGCCTGAGCATGTTTCAATGCAAATATGATCCGTCCGTTTGTGGGCTCGGTTTCTAGGTACCACGAGAAATACATATTATTATTATTATTATTATTATTATTATTATTATTATTAACAGAAGCACACCGGCTGAGGACCCAGTAACGGATGGACATCGTTCCGGAGAGTTAACAGCTGGCTATCGTGCCACAATAAGAGAGTTATATTATGCCTAACGAATGAGATCGTGATTGGAAGGGGAGGCTAAGCAGAAGGGGGATGGACAAAGCAACTCACAACACACGCCATTGGGGTCGTCTCCTAGCCATCTCAGCAAATGTGTCCGACTAAACGTGTTCATCGTCTTTAGGACCCTAGCCAGACAGTCGGGATGAACCAACTGACGACAACTTCGAATTGACGGTTTTCATTTCTCTCGACCAAGTCATCGCTTGACCTCCCCTCCACCTCTTCCAACCGCACCCCCGCCACGCAAACAATGCACTTTGCGGGAGTCTGTGTGCTGGCATGCGCAACACGTGGCCCAACCATCGGAGCCTGGTGCGTGACATAATGGTGCTGAGTGGTTCACTGGCTCTTCCTGCACCAAATACTTGAGGCCGAACACCCTCATTGTTCACGCGGTGATCCCGCCAAACATGAGCTAAGCTGCGGAAACAGCAATGATCGAATGTGACGAGCCTCTTTATGTCTGTCGACCTGATGGGCCAGGTTTCACAACAGTATAAAAGGGATGAACGGACGGCTGCGTTATAAACTTTGGTTCAGAACCCTAATCGTTCTGTCTAGGCCTGGGCCTACCCACTAATACATTATGACCTTTCCTTCTAACAACCGCCAAATAACAAGTCCAAACTTAAAACTTACCGGGCTGCGAAATCTCGTGCATCGAACCCCTATTCTTCGATGCATATTTAGGCTCGAGCGGTTGTCCGATTTGCACGAGAATACTTAGAGGCGTTTTCACGATCTGCGGAAATCGATCTTCGTAACGCATTAAATGCATAAAAACTAATGACCACTTTGTTGTATTCTGGCATTACTGGAGGATTAGATCACGATCCATAGATGAATGCTTTCGTATCAGGGCCGAGACGTATGAAGTTAACCCCCCAAATTACTTGAAGTGCCGTGGTAACCAGGTTTTCATTATCATCTACAGTCAAAATATAATGCAGTATATTATGTGGATATTTCTTTATTTCGTCTTCTTCCCCATTCCAATTCCTCAAATAAGGCAAGCAAGCCATTAAAAACAAAGCTCTGAGCGCCACCGCATGCTCATTGCTGCTCTCTAGTACTGAAACAGTCTACATTGTCATGCCAAGAAGTTACACTGCAAAGAAGCGGCAGATAAAACAAACATTTCACTCCCTGAGTTCCTATAATGATTGAATACATGCATGCACTTGGGTCGCATGTTGTGTCGTTCGAGCAAACAGATAAAACATTTACTTATGATGCACTTATGAGTAGGGGACTTGATGTTTTTGATGTAATTAAGTGAGGTTCTTCGCAGCGGTTCAAGCCGCTGGTGGTCATGGGTTCGAATCCTGGTGGATCCGATGGATGCGCACTATTGACGATGCCCAATAGGCTGAAATTGCAGTCTAGTGCTTTTCCAGGCATGTGGACGGCTAGCTGATTTGGAAACTGGCTGCGAACAACCTCACTTAAGATAAAACATCGTTGTAACATTTGCCTTCACAAATTTTAAGACGGCGAAAAACTATTCCGACAGAGTAGGCCGAATTCACATATTTTAATCTACAATGTGCGATGTGATGCATCCAAGGCCTCGCCTCGCTGCTCTCTGAGATGGTTACACGCTTTTCGGGTTTAAATAAATAAATTATTAACAGTATATTTCCCGACGAGCGGGATACGTTCGCTTTTGTGGTGCGATCATCTGTGTGGAACCATCATCTGTTTTGCTAATCTGACTTACGCTCACATCCACAATTTGACTTACATTCATTTATCAATGTCACTGCTGGAATTGGATACAATCTCCAAGTCATAGCAGACGGTTGGAAAAACATCTACACTACAGCTCACATCCGTTAGCATTGCTGTGTTGAAGAATCGAAAACAATATACACGTCATAGAAGACAAATGATGGCCTTTAGCACACACCTTTTGCCAACAAACGGAAACATAAATACGTAGCACTACAAGCCATATTGATACAACCATATAATATATCAGTAAGCTGCGATCAGTGTTCATCAGGTTTACCAGTGTATCGTACTTAACTCTGTGCTGCGACAATCCTAGACCTACTTTCCAGGATAGGCGATAAATCTTTTCGTTTTACATTTGCAAGTGCTTGGAGAGAAACGCCCTGACGCCTCACCGGAGCTTCCACTGCTCCTGAATCCTTCGCGTTAGCTAGGTCTTGTCCTCTTCACGCCCGTTGGCAACTTTCTTCGTCACGAATGTAATGCTGTCCACGCACCTATAGTAAGCTGCACCTCGTAGCTGGCCATGTCTGGTTAGTCTGTCAGGCTCTGTCTATATATATGGATGATAGGCAAATGCGAAACCGGATGCCGCCAACCATATGGATGATGCGTGCTTGCATGCTAAGTTTCTTTATTTCAGGTGGTGGGTTTTCAATTTTGTCCCAGTGCTTTTCTTTCTCATGTAAATGTCTACCTGTACTCTATTCCATTCACTTGCACACCTCGCTTAAGCCAATTGTATTCGATTTCCATGACATCTTTGTGTTCGTGGCATTCCGTAAAGTATACTTTCTGACCTCGTGAACTTATCTAGGATTCGTTTGTAAACAACTTATTTCAAATGCTCACTAACTTAAGGTTTATTTCACCGTTTCCTTATGCATTAATCGAGTTATTTTCTTTGTTTCTCTCTCTCGCTCTCAAGTGATTGGCTGTTGTTTGATATCCCCGGTGTGGCTGCGCTTGATGTGCATGTTGACAAGGTGCCTACCTGTCTATTACCCACTACCTCATCCATATTGGCTCCAGGAGACAGTTGGTCGTTGCTGGAGGGGACAGGGTGCACGGTCCTTGTGGCCGTGTTAGGATCAGAGTGGTTCCATGCAGTCAGTGTGGAGCGGACTACGGTCTAGCCACCGCCTTGTGTGCGCTTGATTCCCCAAATACAGCGTGCTTGTGTTTGCTTGTGAAGGAGTGTGGGCCGGCTCCGTTGATGAAACGTGGTTCCCATCCGCATGCCTCCCGGTCTTATTGCTTCGGGTTTACACTGGATATGGGGTATGTGGTTGGAGTTGTGGGTGGTGCAGCGCAAGCCACCCATGGTCCCTCTGTAGGCGCAGGCGTCCTGTGGCTGGCCACAGTGACAGGCAAATCCGAAACCGGATGCCACCAACCATATGGATGGCGCCTTCGACTTCACCCGAATTGCTGTCCCACCGTTACCCGCTATCCCTGCGTTTCACACCCCATTCCAAGCACCTTGTCCTAACTCTCCAACTTACGACCTCATCCCACATCGCGTACTGGACTCCCCTGTTGGTGCTTGCGCTTTGTATGATCCGTTCGAATGTGTATCACATGGCCTGACTCAACTCACACCGAGGGTGACCTTGACTTCTGGCCGCACCTTGTTCCAAGTGTATATTCCCCCCATTTGAATTTAGCTTCATGATGGATTAGTGTCTTGCCACTACGTGAAGACGCTGTCATTCTGGACTTGTGGTTTTGCTGTTCAGGTGGTCCTGTGACCCAGCCGGGTTCCTCTTCTCGGTGAGTCACATTACTTTATGTACCAACTTGCATGTGCATTGACCTTCGGAACTCGCAGGGATCTGCATTTGTCACCTTATAATTTGGTATATAGTGCCGTAAATTAGTTCAGGCTTATTGGAAGGTTAGTTTGGAGGACTCGTTGTGTGACTGGATTGTGACGCATAATCTCAATGTGGACCGTACTTCTCACTGCAGTGAACCTTGGTTGATGCAATCACTAGGACTGTAGCTGAAGGAGATGGAAGTTGGGTGTTGCCCACCCGAAGAGCAGTGCAGCGTTTTCGTGCCGGCAATACCCAATATCCATCTAGTTACGGCTGGCGATCTAGGCGTCGCTCAACTTTCCTAAGCGAATTGTAGCTTACAACTATTCAGGTGAAATCGAAAAATGGGCCATTCGATGGCGTGGCACAGAGGCATGAAGAAACTGATCGAAGTCATGATTAGGTCGGTAGTTCTATAGTCTTCATGACTGAAGGAAGGCGAGCGCAGGAACCTTTGGCGTCTATGGTTGATGCGAAGTGTCCACCCGACCGATGCTGTCAAGCCGATTGTTACACGTTGCTAAGGGGAAGGGGTGTGCCGTTTTCATGTCAGCGGAAAGCTCAAAAATGGGCTTGTTGGGTGACTAGCTATAATTAAGTCACTGCCTCAGTTATGCATGTTAATAAGGAGGTGCACAGTAAAAAAGTATGATTCCTATGCTAAGTTATCGCGATTCCCAAATGCAAATCGCTCAATATTCAATGAGTTCAAACTGCTCCATTTTCTGTCCTCACATCTGCACTGGGTGTAGTGTGTGTGTGGGCGAGCCGTGGGTCGTGGTGTGTATTTCAACCATAGTCTTACTACAGGCGCAAACATATTGAGTAGGCACTATCAAACAACTCTAGACATGCTATCCATCCTGAGGTAGAGGTCCTGCTACTACGAAGAGGAGAAACATGTTCCCGCTGGATGAAAATGCTGATTACTAGGGGTGCGGGGTAGGAAAATTGAAGCGATGTGCGTCAGTGACTCACTTAATCCACTCTTTCGACCCTTTCGGCCTTTTCTCCACGATGTAGCCAGTGACGGGACCTTTCCTGGGCGGCTCCCACGCCAGCGTAACGGAGTCATCCGTGGTATCCTCAACAACCGGTTTGGACATTCCCGATGGCGGGTCTAGGGAAGAAGAACAGCAAGGAGGACAGCTGATGATGCATTGCTTGAAAATGTCCCACTGCTGACAACCGAGTTGCGTCGGATGAAGTCCTTTTGCTAGGTAGGTTAAAATTCGCTTACCGTAGGGGTGCTTGGCTTTGATAGCTTTGGTAGTCATCAGCGGCTCCCCAACGCCCATAGCGTTCTCGGCCATTACACGAAATTCGTACTCCTTGCCTGTCTCCAAATTACGCACAGTTGCCGTAGGGGTGCTGAGGAAGTTGCTCACTTTCTGCCATCTGTAGGGCACACAAAGTGAAATAAAATTTCCTTCAGCCCATTAGTATGTAGTGCGGATGTGGAGACAAGCTTGCTAAAGTAGGCAAAGTTATCTCCGTGGTTGGCTAGTTGACTTCATCTGAGATTAGTGAGAACGATAGATAGATAGATAGATGGTTCATAGTTTAGTTAGAGACCGTACGAGCCTCGGTTGGATTTCAACAGTGGTGAGAGGCAATCGATCAACTCTTATCAAAATGAAAGGCAAGGTGTGAGCGCATCCACCCATCAACCTCTCCAGTTACACAAAACACATTGTTGTCTTCCGAAGCAGCCTTAAATGTGCCTCATGTACACTTAACATTAACCGAAAAATTCCAAAACGACTAGTCCATATTTCCCGATTACGTAACAGCAAAGATCACCTCGGTAAATGCAATAATGTCTAGCAAGTGAAGTCCTAGACCCCAGCCATGACGGATTCCGGAGACCAACACGACGAAGCAGTGAGCTGTTGTACAGCACAGATCGCTGTTCATTTGCTTGTTGCCTGATACGAAGCAAAGGATAGGGTGGTCTCCCGGTGGAATGATCTCAGTGTCAATCTGCTCACTGCATGTTGAACGTGTCCGGCCGAATATTGTTTTATAAAGCTGTAGAGGTAAAGAGACTGCAATGGTTTTAATGGAAGTAATGGGAATTGTACACATACAAACGACTAGCAAAGCCAGAAGGGCGTGAGAATATCAGCTGGTTCTACCGCGTTTGGTAGTTAGCGCTTCTTTCCTCGACACAGTGACAGGTCTTGGTCACGCGGAACGTTGGCAGTTGGTCTGATTGAGTCGCCAGTCGTGTACGAGGCAGCTAACTCTCCGCTGCCAAACCAGAGACAAGGCGGCCACCAATCAAGTGGCTGCCTCTCAAGCCGCTGTCAGTAAACCTACACTCCGTAACTTATTTGGGAGTGTATGGTTTATAAGTGCGTTCAAATAGTCGCAGTAGCCGTTACATCCAACGCCATCCCTAATGGTGCTGGCTTCCTAGTCGGATGTAGATGTGGCGAATCTTGGTTTAAAAGTCAAAACTTTATAGACTTACCCTTCATCAGTGTAATAGTGCATCCTCGTGCGTCTACGACAGGTTACTGGCAACAGCTATTCTACCTCGTCAGTCGGTTGAAAGAAGGCAACTTTCAGCAAAAAAATGAGGACGAAACCGATCGCATCCCCGGACTACGGGCCGGGTTGTGTCAAGCTTATCGATGGGACAGTTGAGTCATTTTACGAGAGCCGGCGCAGCCAGATACGCTAACCTTCCACCGTTGTAAACTTTAACAATTAAGTAACAGCACGAACCACCTCAACAACATCAGTACAACTGACTTTGTCACGTCTCCAACCTCGCGCAACTTTCCAGTCAGGGTGAACATCATTCATGCACTTCTTCGGTGTATTAGACTTTGGGCCACTAACAAAAGCACAGTAGATCTGTCGTAGCTTGCGCTCGTACAGTACCAGTCCACTTGTCCTCCCGTGGCTTTATTAGGTAGCCGCATCAGCCGGCGGAATAAGTCAAGCTGCGTTGCGGCCTTCTCGAAGTAGTTTAGGTATGTTGTGTCGCCCCCAAACTGCTCCAAACTACGTCGGTAATGAAAATACCAAAATGAGAAAGGATAGGGTTCTTTTCATCAGGGAATGCCACTGTTAAGTGGCACACTAGCAGCAGCGAAGATAAACCAAGGCACGGAAAACACCGGAATGAGTCAACCAATAAGACAGCAGTATGGTAAGCCACCAGAAATAACGACTGTCAAAATGGTGCATTAAAATAAACCTCAGCAGACAGACACAACAAAAATGAAAGCTTTGTTAGAGGGAGCAATAAAATAGCAGGTAAGGTTCTGTAGCAGTCCATGGTTGTAGACGTTCGTTTTGCTCTATTGGCTCACTGATTTTTGTTTTACTATATCATCCCGCTCTCTTTATTGGCTATAGAGAGTCGTTCTTTTTGCCCTCATATCGCAGCCCTACTCTGACGCCAACACTATCACTTTCCGTCCTTTGTGTGAACCTAATTGGTTCCTCAATTTTTCAGTTTTTACTGGATTTACTTGTCCCCACGCTTTCCGCACTCTGGTTGGCTTTCACGCTTGTGGTCATCCTATATAACGGGATGGTTTCCCTATGTAAAAACCCTTGGATCATTGTCCTCGGTCTTTCGTGTGCTCACTACCGTTAGTGAGTGTAAGCAGTCGCGGGGCTCCGACATAACAAGTTTGCAGATAGGAAACTCAAACAAAAGCTTGCGTTAACTTCGGACACACGACTGGATGTCTGTCAAAGCTGATGGTGGAACACTGCCCTGCCTCCTTTCAGCGTGGTACCAACAGAAATGTCCACAGCTCCATCCTGGAACATCTAGCAGATAGTGAACGTGACATACAAACGAAAGAGGCCTTCGAAATAGTGTATGGACCAGTAAAACACTGCATAAAAGGACTCAGGAAGCGCCTACTGGCCCCAACAGAAGCGATTGCGATCAAGCAACTGAAGCCGGAACTGTACAAACAGCGTGCACTTATGCAGAGTTTAACCCTACCGTTGCCCTAGTCTGGTCACCTGACTTCTGGCACGGTGGTCAATAGTAGTGGGTTCAAATAGACCTAGATTGCCATCGTTCATCCGATCGCAGCATTCACAACTTTGTGTCGCATCGCTAGCAATAGCTAATGATTAGGAAGCTCATAACTGTAATTGCCTGAAGAGATTTATCAAAATGAAATTTCTTCGCAATTTCCTTTTGACATTAGAATGAGCATAATTTAGAAATTAGAGGCAGAAAAACTTTAATTCCCCGCCCCAAATGGATTATTCCTATTTGATGGTCGGCCGGTGGCCGAGTGGTCTGCATGTTTGGTTTGCAACTATAAGGTCACCGGTTCGAATCTGCGTAGGGGTGGGCGTCCTCGCGGTGTACTCAGTCCGCGCGCGACGTGGTGGTTGCGCTGCAGCGAAGCGCCGTTACGGCGTACAGCTGACACATTCCTATTTGATGGCTCAGTGCCGCTATTCCTACCTATTTCTCCACCTTCCGACCTAACAACACACTTTTCACGCTTTAGACCGCTGCATCCTCAAACGAGTATCGTTATTCAGTTACTTCATCTGCATACACTTTGTCAGAAGTCCACGCTTCATCAGTCTATCATTAACTTTATTGTATGGGTGTGAGTGCTGGCCGATTCGCGTAGAAGACATGCGTCGTGTTTCTGCCTTCGATAACGGTTGCTTAAGGAGGATCGCTCGTGTTTGGTGGCAACATCGAGTTAATAGTAATGACGTTCGACGTCGCATCTTGTGGAATGCGAGTATTCCTTTCAACAAACTGGTTTTGTTGCGCCAGTTAAGATGGCTCGGTCACGTCCTACGCATGACACCTGAGCGTCTACCACGTCGCGCTCTATTCGCTCGTCAAGGATCTGGCTGGAGGAGACCGCGTGGTGGTCAGCCTTCCACTTGGCCGCAGCACATGAAATCGCTGACGTCGTGTCTATCCGCTGTAGGATCTGTACGTCTTCCAGGATGGGGACCCAAAGATGAGGAGTGCCAATGGCTTAGAACTCTTGAATACATGGCCTGCAACCGGAATCAGTGGAAGAATTGTGTACAGGATTGTACTGATTCACATGTTTAATACTACAAACATTGAAAATGACAAAAAAGAGAAAAATCGGCGTGTGAAAAACAAACTGAAAATGTTTTGTTCTACTTTTTGTCAAAATGCTCTATTCTTCCTGCGGCATATGAGCTGAAGGGCGTTGCTCACCTTCAACTACCATGCCACGATGGTTATGACGCGATAACTCTTCCTTATCCGCTGATCTCCATGGTTTTCTGTTGGCTCGTTGTCTAGTTGATAGACTGATGAGATTACATACATATACATACTTGACATTATTGTTACGGTTATCCGTCTCGGCCCGCTGCCTGCACGCTGCAAATCTAGCCGTGAATCCTGTCTTGTAGGTTAATCGACTCTTTAGAATCACGGTTATAGGATTATGTGACAAAATCTTCTGGCAACACCATTTTCTGCCGAGACAGTGCGTGCGATCTGAATTTATGACTAGAAGTACCAATATTGATCTGCATTTTGTACAGCGTACTTCGAGTTCACGTTGTTCCATCGTCACAGTAATTACAAAACAATCAATCAACGCGGTTGTGTCCAGCAACTTGTAAGCTATTCGTACATTTACCGTTCATTCGTGTTCGTATTACCGTGATTTTGCCTGCACAAACTTGCCTCACATCGTCTCGAATAGACCATTTGTTTATTTCTATTTAGCATAAGCGATCAGTCAAAGAGTGTTAGGGGAAAAACCGCTCTTACTTGAAACATACGTATGGGCTTTATTCAGATCAAAGAGGTCTTGCAAACCCAGTAAGGTCTCATGGTGAGTTTGCGGAGTACGTCGTCATGACTGTGGCATAGTGCAGACAAAACAACTACTTCATTCTGTAGTAAGCTGATAGGGCGAAATGGTTATACTAATTACTTCATTCTGGATCCTCGATGAAATAAGTGGATTGCACTAGAAAATTGCAACATGATATCCCTGAAGTTTGTTAAACATGATGGGTCCACTTACGCATCAGAGCCCTTGGGTCTTTTCTCTAGGATGTAATTGGTAATTGGTTGTCCACCATCGTCCAAAGGAGGTTTCCACTTCAAAGTGATCTCGTCTGCGTTCACATCAGTGGGCTCCAGCGGTCCTTCCGGTGGACCAGGGACATCTGCGGATAGTAGAGCAATAAGAGAGTAAGATCTGGATCATCATCACCTAAGGTATGCGTACACCTGGAATCAATATAGATGGTTTCCTGCCATACAATCATATCTACCCTACTAACCAGGAGCGAGAAAAGGGGAAGAGAGCGGATCTGTTGCCCTGGGCAAACATTCAAAGTCAAAGCGTCCATACCATATTTGCAGCGCAAGACCACAAGCAGTCGGCTATTGTGCGAAGTTGTAATCGTATTAGTGAAAGAGTTTTGATACGGCCTTCGCTATCACGCGCCAGTCAATCATACACAATAGGTAGCTTGTCACTGCACATATTTTAAACCAATAGTCCGAGTGAACACGCCAATGACGCCGGTTGTTAGCCACGTCTTCTATTGTCTCGAATCAAGCACTGGGTAGGTAGCGTGAAATCCAGCCTGGAAGTTAATATGAACTAGCGGACTCCGACATTCACATCAGTAATCGCATCTCCCCTGTCAATTCAATGATTTCCTCTTGTGAGCTCAATACGGATAAAGGATACTTTCGAAATACTTTGGCTGGTTGGTCAGCCGTTATTTGGTTCGCCGAGCTTGCTAAAGCGGTTGGATAAGTTTCGCCACCATTCGAGGTTGCATCGTCAATGCACACCACTGCAAGAGCTGATTTCTAGCGCACCTTTGTACAATCACGTCACTGCCCCCACTAAGTTCAGAGCAGCTAATAAGCCGGCGATGCTAGTGCTCCTCAGAGGAGATAGTGGTCGATAGGCTAGATGGGTGCAGTCCAATGCGTTGTAGCGATTATGTGACTCTACTTTTCGTTACATTTGCTATGCCGACTATCCCGATGAGCAGCTCTAACTAATCTGACCTATTACATAATACTTCACCTCACCAAGCGTGAAAACGTCAGAGCGGAAAATGTCCCACCGCTCCTCAAACCGAATTCTTTCTTGAAGAGCAGAACGAGAAGGAGTATTCCCCTAAGGGTGGTACGTGCCGAGTTTACAGGATCTGTCCCAGCTCAGTAAACTGGCCAGCCTACGTAGCTCAACACAACCATTGTGTGTTATCGATTGGCGAAAACAAGTGAACAGACTAACAAGAGCTAAAACCAGTTCCGTTCGAGCCACAAACTTCATTACATACACATCAGTAGCAGTCGTAAAATGCAACCCTTAATTCCGCCCTTCGCTACCGTCGATGGATATACAGACGCGGTGAAGAAGGGGCCAGCGTTACGAGTTATGAATTAATCTATATTTCAATGCATACCACGTTCAAACGCTGTTAAACTTGCGCACACTCAGTTCTCCTGGAGCGGATGACATCCACCCGAAAGCACTGCAAGTAGCAGGAATGCACCTGGACGAACAGCTGGTCGGATTAGTTCATCGCTGTCCACACGATAATATAGTTCCGTTAAAATGGAAACGTTGCATTATCACCCTAATCACAAGGAGTGAAACCGATTTGAGTCTGCTGGTTATAGGTACTATACAGTGTTACTCAGGGCTCGATGAGGTTATGAAAGCAATCGTCACAAAAGCATTGCTGGACCATTAAGAAAGCTAAGACATAAGTGAACCGGAGTAGAATGGTTTCGGATAGCATTGCTCGGGTACCATGAATCAATTAACTGCACGCGACAAATCGACTAGAGCAGTTGGCGGGCCGATAGGGGCCGATGTTATCCATGTGGGCTGCTCAAAAGTGTTCTATCACTTGTACCCTCGTAGATTGGTTTACAAGGTCCAGTACCTTAGCACTGATGATCCGAAATTGGGACAAATCGGTAACTTTCTCCGAGGGATACAAAAGTTCAGTGCTACTAGCAATGGCTGAAGAAACAGCGTGTTTATTGGAGGCTACCGGCGGCTACACTGAAGTCTCATAGTGATATAACAGCTGCGGAGCGACCCAATCACGCATGCTACCACCTAATGAAATTCAGTCAAAACAATAATCTGATGGGCTATAACCTAAATGTAGTCATAACTATAGTCGCCAAGTTGTTGATGAAATAACTTTGCTTTCAGGTCTGACAACCCTGAAACGGTCTTCCAGCCATTATCAAAAATGTATTTGGAAATTGCTTTCAGCTCCCTGAAGTTTGTCACATGAACGAGTGCTCTGGAATGTATTTTAGTGACCTGTCCTATTTGAAATAATAATCTACGTTGATGCGTGAAAATCCGTGCAAGTAGGTAGACTATCTAACCATTCTTTACAATAAGCATTATTTATAATGACTTGTTACACTAGTAGATGGAAATTGGGTATTGCCCACCCGAAAACACTGCACAACCACGACGCGTTTCGATGTAATTTTCATCTCATCAGGTGGAGACAGCAGGATTTGAACCCACGACCATTGGAATAGCAGCCAACACTACTACCCCTTTGGCTACCGGGTCACGATGGGCAATGCTTTTTGTCACAACGGTAGATGACTTAGAATACGGTCCCAGCGATCGCAGTGACTAAGGTTCATTTCAATGTGAATCACAGTTCATTAACTTGAGGTTGCGTGTCGCAATCCAATTACACAACGTGTACTCCAAACTTGACCCTCCAATTAGTCATCTACCGTTGTGACAAAAAGCATTGCCCATCGTGACCCGGTAGCCAAAGGGGTAGTAGTGTTGGCTGCTATTCCAATGGTCGTGGGTTCAAATCCTGCTGTCTCCATCTGATGAGATGAAAATTACATCGAAACGCGTCGTGGCTGTGCAGTGTTTTCGGGTGGGCAATACCCAATTTCCATCTACTTTGAATACGGTCCCAGCGATCGCAGTGACTAAGGTTCATTTCAATGGGAATCACAGTCCATTAAATTGAGGTTGCGTGTCGCAATCCAATCACACAACGTGTACTCCAAACTTGACCCTCCGACTTGTTACACTGTTTTACATGGTACTATCCCATTTTCACGCAAATGCTTTTAGTATATAGTTAGTTATCGCCCCAGCGAGGTGCCTGTTAATTTATTCTGTGCTCTTACGAGTGTCACTCTGACCCACCTACATATACTTTTACTGGTCATAAGCCATTGTTCCATTGTTGAAACGTATTGGACCAGATTTCCATGATACAAAAAATTAAAGAGAATGGGACAGAGTGAGAGATGAATGCAAAACGACTAAATCTTGCAGTCTGACAGGTTACCCATCGTTGGGTAGATGGACCAACAGACGGATGCTGTAAAACACGCCACACAAGGTCGGATGGGCCTAAAATTAGTGATACAATTTGCCTTACAAGAAAGTAAAATGCACTAAAACACCTCATTTCTTTAGTAAGCTTCGTGGTGCACCGGCTTGGAGTAGCGGCTGATAAAGACAGCTACCACCAGATTGCTGAACGAGAGAGTTGGTGCTTTGTACATCACAGTCATCTGTCAAACCTGAACTCAGGAGTACGCATGTCACTACATTCGGATGATGAGCGCCAAGTAGTACGCGCAGAATGTGTATGGCAAGTACAACACAGCTCAAGATCGAGATTCAGTCGACTAACTAAAGGGGGAATGAGCGCCCTAGAAGGTTCACCGTTCCTCTTTGTTTTAAGCCACCTCTCCACTTGTGAAATCTAGCTGGAAATCAGTCGCGGAGTGCAACGTTACGAGCTTCACCTAATGTATCAGTGATCGAATACACCGGGATTTAAATTCAAACTGAATCGTGGTTAAGATTATGATAGCGTGTTGCAATTCATTCGCACTAACGGGTGCTTCAAATCACCCATCTATGGGGTCATGTTGTTGTACAGTTAAACCGCCATGCGGTGCTGTCTTCGCCGATGAGCTTCATTACACCAAATTCTTCGGTTTTGAGATTTATTCGTAGTAATTTCCGAGTCAGTGAGTCCGCCGCTACGCAGCCGTTTTGACTTGTTGGATCTTTCAGTAGTGTCTCCTGTTTTAAGCAGCACCGTTGACCGGGATTCACTGGCTTTCACGCTGAGAATAGCTGCTTGGAATCTCTTAAGACTCTGTACCACTGTGGATGACATTGATATCATGCTCCTTCAAATGTGCAACTAACTCACCGTTATCTAACACTATGGTCTGAGAGCCTGAGTAGAGAATGAATTGACAGAGTACGTCATGAATGGGATGCGCTTAAGCTGAGAGGTGAATTTGTTGTTACCGACCTAGGCACAGATATCGGGACGATCTGCTTTAACGGAATTCGCCTACGCAGTTGGAGCAGGGATCCTGTCAAGGATTGTGATCCAGTGAAGAAAGGATTATACTCAAATCTCCAGGATTTAGCTTAGAGCGCAGCCTATTGATCGATAGACACGCACGTCCTACACCTTCCTTTTTACCGATGGTATGTCACTCAGTTACTGGATGACAGAGACCCGGAGCACCTACTTTCTGACTCTTGCCTTCAGAGAACGGATTTAACTTGAAACATAGTTATAAAAAATTTGTTTTGTTGCACAAAATAATGTTTTTTGGAAAGTTGATCTTCCAAAATTGTCACTGACCGATTGTGAAAACACAAGTAGTACGGATCTCGATGAGCATCCACAAGCGTCGCATAAGATTCACCAGATCGGTTGGTGCACGACATTTAAGTCGGTGATGTGGTGGGTGGAAAAGACGGGTAAGCAATGGCGGTGACACAAGACTACTGTTAGTACACTGTCAAGTTAAATTTGGGAAATAGTCTTTAGTCTTTTCCTGTGTTCTGCAAACACACACATACATACAAACACTAGCCGACAGTCGAATGGCAGTCCACCGCCCCTACTGTTGAATGTCACGGATGTCTGCACGAAACATCGGTGGAGAAGTACTGCCAAAGCAAAGCAGATCATTAATCAACAATCATCGACTGAAGCTAACCCCGATACGTTGACAACCGGGCGCATCTCAAAACTGTGTGGTTCATTGTTTTCAACTAGGTGCCTGTCGGGATGATACCAATTGGATGATGGAATGTGAGCGTTAAGCTGGGTGAGGAGAATACTTTCAGATTTCAGATTACAAAGTCGCAGTAGTAAAGATGCGCTACGGATTATCGTCATGTACGAACGGCTGTTTCCATGCGGAAAACCGTACATACCAAGGACCTCCACATGACACGACGTTTTCACTTGACCGAGGTCGTTCGTCAAAGTTAATTCGTAGTCGCCACCATCCGCCCGACGAACCGAGTGAACTTCCAAGACGGCGGTGCCCCCGGGTGATTGCTCCAAAGCACCTCCTGGGCCCGGTTTCGCTGGGGGAGGAGGTGGTTCATTTGAGGTCTTAGTTCTCGAACCGTCTACCTTCACCGTTTTGCCACCAGTTGTCCACACTGCCGTTGGTTGAGGATAACCGAACCAGGCTGCGGCTAAGCGCAGATTCTGCCCAGCCTGAAAAAGTAAATGTTGAATGCCAAGTCTTTAAGCAGGGACATGGAGGCCATGAAATATCCTAACACCAATCAAAAAAAAACACGGCACAGACCTTGAGAGTGATATCCTTCAAACCGCCCACTCCAGAGCCGGGCCCACCGACGCCTTCTTCTGGGGTACAAATCCTTGGAGGTTCTGGTACATCGGCTGCAGTTAATGCAGGGGTAGGTTTAGTCGGCTCACCGGGACCCTCCTCGTTGATCGCCCGAACACGGAACTCCGCAGCTTCACCTTCCTTCATAGGGACAAAGGCGCATGTATCACCCGTATTCAACACGGGTACCCATTCCCCATTGTCCGCCTTCTTTTCAACCACGTAACCTGTGATGGGAGCTCCTCCATCGCGTCGGGGCTTGTTCCACGAAAGTTTGACGCCATTCTTGGTCACTTTGTCGACATTCAGGTTTTCGGGAGCCGAAGGTGGATCTGTAATGGAGAGGAGAACGGAAGTTGTGAATAGAACTCCTCCGAAGTTATACAGAACCCGATATTGGTTGACGAGATTGGGATGATGGCGCGACTTAGCCCATTGCATGGGGAAGACAACCGTGTGCATGAACACAAGTACTCTACTTTAAGGAGCTTACTAGGCTCGATGTTTCTGGACTTATAAAACATTTGTTTTGACTAGGGTCTGCAATCTGGTTTGGGGTAGAAATCCATCGATTAGAACACTGAGGCCGACAATCATCAAGGCTGCCTATAGTTGCGAGTAAGACTCGTCTAGTGATTCTGGTTACCAACTGGGGTAATAGCTGGTCGTGTGACCGAAGATGACCAACGTGTTGTAGGTAGGGAGGAGGCCAATCATTCGCTGCCGACGCAAACTGATAACGCGTGGAGGAGCCAGACTAAAAACACGATTGGCTCAGCTTAGAGGGAACAAAGTAAAGCTTTGTCACGAACAACGGCGACGCGTTTTGGCTGGAACAATCCCCAGTAGACCGAAGTGTACATACTGACGGACAGACAAAGGAGAATTGAAGTGCCGTAGTATGACTGAGAGAGGACGAGACAGACGAAGCAGTAGTGGATTGAAACGAGCAGAAGGTTGGAGCAATGAACCTAGACAGACGGCGGAAGACGCGAAAACGAAAAGTAACCAGTGTGAAGCCGTCGCAATCGAATAGCGCCTTCCGTCTGATTACAGTTTAAACGATACTGTACGAATAGCATATATTAATCATTGCAAATACTTTGTTTTAACATTTGGAGAGCTACTCGGCACCAAACACTACATAGAATGAGAGAGAATTTGGTCGGACCACGTACCATTGTCATGGGCAGGAACTGGCAGCCTGAGGCTCCTATCATTATTCCATTTACCAGGTCGCCACGAGATGACATCGCAAAATAACGCCGATCTGGACCTTAGTCAGTGATGAGGCTTACAATGATTGGTAGCGTACACAAGGGCATAGATAGTCTGGAAACCGCGAATCGTCATCTACCATTTTGTTCCTTATCGCGTGCAAATCACAGCTGTTCCTTGGCGTGACACAGTTACACTATAGGTCTCCGTCTTGGGCTCCAACTGGACCTCCTATTCAAGTTGATAATGGGTCGCAATCAGAGGTGCGGTGTGAACCCCCTCTGAATGCGGTACTGGCCCCATGACTTTGTCGACTACTCACTAGCCTATTGACCTAATAGCTAAAGCATCAGTCAGGTGGGTGAGCGTCTATCCATTGTACTGCTAACGTGCACAGAAGGGAAAAAGGATCGTCACCCAAAGCTATTCTGGGCAATCTATTTTCCTGAAGAATGTATTCGATTGTACTGCAGTTCACCCATACAAATGTATCTGCAAGAAACGTACACACGGGGTCTTTGACTGTGTGTGGTGCAGTCGCACTGGATGGCTTCCCAGGACCGGCATCGTTCACAGCACTGACACGAAATTCGTACGTTTGACCTTCGTCCACATTGGTCAATTTAACCGTGGGATTGGGAACAATGTTGTTTGTCGCTTTGCGCCACTCTCCTTTTGGAGTACGTTTCTCGACCAGATATCCTGTAATGACAAAGCATAGGGAACTTGGTGAAAATGGAACAGCAGCTAGTAGCAACGCGGTATGGCCGACTGGTCTGGTTTATAATATACTTGATATGAGATAATTCCTGCTGTCAGAGGGATGTTTGGAGGATTCATGGAAGTGGCAGGTTGAGATGCAAAACAGACACAGTTAACTACGTGACTTTTCACCACAAATGTAGCCTGTTACTTGGGTTTCGGTTTATCACATACTCTTCCTCACATTGCCGTACTCCCACCCCAGAAGGAAGAGCGTTATCCTCGGCTATCGATGCTTACGGAGTTAGCTAGTCACATAATCCTTCACAGTGGGATGCAAAATTTTTGGATACCAACTTCAATGCTTGTCTACTTCTAAGGTGAAATCAAAATCCTGAGTGAGAATAACGAAAGGCTGTCGTTGATGTTGGTTGCGGTGACAGAACACAAACAACCGTCGTTGTGATCATCTCGAGCACACAGTGGTAGCAGCTGACTAAAAATTCGCTCAATGCTAAGTCTCAAACCTGTGTATAGTCTATCTATCTACCTGTGTATAGTTTATCTATTGTTATAGTTCAGAGGCGTCGCGACACTAAGCTGATCACTCGAAGGTTCCCATATTACTGGAGAACCGGCTAGCTAGTTAATCGCACACCAACACCAGTTGTCTGGCAGTACTTCAAGAATAGAATACCGCAGTCAATTATTTACGACCTTACCGAGCAATGCATTTCCAGAAAGTACAAGTAGGTTTGGAAAATTTGAAAACACTACCCGAGTTGATGCTACAGCAGCATGGGACAGGTGACAACAGCAGTTTTGTCACATCTAGTGGACTTGATCCGTGGACACACTAGGGGCCGCAATGAAGGCCGGGGCCCTGTGGGCGAATCGTCAGACACCACATGCTGATGACAATGTATTAAATGCCAGGGCGCAAATGCGGTTAATGGAGTCTTCCCAGGACAATCTTGGTTACAGTTGGTTTTAGCCAGCGAGGTGGCTGTGCCATCTCTTACAGCTTGATCTTCACGGGACCAATCATACATTTTCATTGATCGCAGTCCGCTTCATTGACGAATCGTGTTAAAACTCATTTGGCTAATTCATTATCGTCACTCCCAATCAGCTGGCTTAGATTAGACTGGAAAAGCACCAGACGCCGGCGTTTCGATCTTCTGGGTCTCGTCAGTGGCGCGCTTTTCAGCGGACCCCTGCCGGGTTCCGCCTCCATGACTCCAGGATGCCAGCAGCTAGTGCCACTTCACCATGGGTGACAGCCGCGAACCTGCCTGATTGACAGTTTACTAGGATATAGCCGGCTCATTTTCACTGCCACGCCAGTTATGAACTATGCAGAGAACAGTGGTTGGCCTCACTAGCTATGACTTTCCGCATAGCGCTAGGCTGCTGATTGGGAGTGACGGCGAGGAATTAGCTGATTTATACCAAAATCCCACTACTTGTCATCAGTAACACTCATTTGTCCACCTGTTCACAGCTCTTGTTCCCAGTCCTCTGGTTCCTGACGCTGCTAACGCATGAGTGGTCGTGGCAAATCCATAGAGTGCTCGCGATTGCAACAATGGGTTAGAGCTACACAACAGCAGAAAACCTAACTCACACTTAGACCTCAATCAACACTCAAAAATGCATTCAACCAGGGGAAATGGAACCGATGAGCCTATATTTTAGGTAAATTTGAAAACGAACGCAGGAAACAACATAGGGGATAAGCGCACGGAGACTTAACAGAGAGCCAGTCATGATCACTCTCCAGACCAAATAGTGAAATGACGTGAGCAGTGTCTGACAGAGACCAGTGCAGAGTCCCTAATTCCCCCGAATACCCAAACAATCGAGTTGAGATTGCATTCTACTGTTTCAGACAGTAAATCGGTCATACTGACGTCGTAGGTGACACAGCAAAAGACTAGCACCTTTCATCGGGTCATACAGGCGCGTCTTTCCTACTGTTCTGTCTCCGAGGAATTCCATTTACGGTTCATTCAATGAACAACTTTGAGGTTTGTATAGGAAGGGAATAAGCTAGCAAAGTATATGAATGGATGTGTTATGAGTACCGGTGATGTGAGGAAAGGTGGGAACGGATGCGCTTCCACTACACTGACCTTTAATTGGGTTACCGCCATCATCCTTAGGAGGTTTCCAGGCCAGTGTAACCGACCGTCTATCGAATTCTTCAATTTTCAAGTTTTCTGGCGGACCAGGAGGATCTGTGCAAAGGAACAAGTTGGAAAAGCAAACTGCGAAGCGCAAAGCAACCAGAATTGGAACACCAAAATGCGAAGGCTTGACAAAATCGGATGCAGTGAGGAAAACAGAGGATCCATTCGATTTGTTAGCCATCCAAAGCTCTTCACTTCATGAACAAGGATGGAAAATGTGGACTACAAAAATCGTTTGGTAACCCTAGTAACTCCACAGACGTTGCTTAGAGGCGTGACCCGAGCGGTCCCTAATCAATCCAAGTGAACTCGTGTAGTGTGATGTGTCCGGTGCAAGGGCATCACCCATTCTAGATATGGATCAATAAGGTAGCTGGAATCACTGCTTCGTATTTTGGCTAGATATATTAACAAAAATTGGGCGTTCAAGGTACTGGGTTTACAACTTTGATACAGCTTCAAATTGATCGATCAAAGTGAATAAGTACTGGGTTGTTTCGGCAAATCATTGACGCACCCCCATTTATTGATCTGGAATTGGCAAGCTGCAGATAAGTTACCAGGAACGCGCCCTCGGTCTGTTCATACGCAACGATTTCAACTGTTCAAGACAGGCTGACGTAGCTTCGAAAAAGACAACCAGCATATCCCACTGTTACTACGGAAATTCGGAAGCTTTGGCCTATTTAACCTACCTATGATGCACAGCTATTGGCGCGGCTTCACTTAGAATACACTATCCAAGCTAAGCAGATTTGGTTAGAGAATGATCTCTTGTTGTTGGACGTACCATTTTAGGTGACCGAGGTCCTCAGCATTATGCACCACTGCTTCTGCCAGTGAAGAGTAATTTTGACCGGAGCTTTAGTGGATGATAGTAACCAGTTCCATGAATCTAATTCGAATACCTGATAAAACTCAGTCATAGCACTGACCTCGGATGTAACCCTCTGAAACTGATCGAGCAATACAGCCCTCTAGGGTCTCGATCGAATTACTTTCCTTTCCGACCTTTCAATTCCAAAAGTCGCATACTAAGTTGCATATGCCCTTAATCTTACTTTCAAAACGTTTGGGCACTGCCATTAGTTCCTTGCACGCTGGTTCTCAAGTCGTGATACTCTGGAATACCTGTGATGCACCCAAATTAGAATTACGTAGTACCCGGATACGGGGAAAACAATACAGGGAATGAATGTTCTTACTTCACGCACAAGCAAGTTTGGCTGTAGTAAATCTGTATGCTGTTCTATACGCTAGCATTCAACACCTGGTTTCCCGCATTTATCATGCACCGGGATATTTAAAGCACTTGTTTCTTTGCTCCAAAGATATCATTGTTACCAGATTTTTGTTGTACGCTTTAATCGATGGTACACATATCTTTTTTGACTTTACACTTTCACCCTGTTCACCCTACTGGAGTTGCCTGAAAACTTCTTACCCATAGTAATTTATTATTTATCATGCATTAAAGTTCAAAAATAGTGTGATGTAACATTTCATTGTCTCAATTTGCGATGAGCATCTTCTACATGTTTCTTACCCTCCGTTCGTGAACTAACAATACGGTGCCCCAGCTTACCATCCGATAACCCAATGGGAAACTGAAAAGCCGGAGAAAATACAGCGTATCGCAGCAAGATTGCTACCGAGTGTACGAAAGCTTCCGTATGAAAAACGTTGTGAAAGGCTCGGACTCTATACAGTATGAATTGACCTTATTATGACCCATCGAGTACTACACTTGAATCACATTTCCACACTGTGGCCAAATTTCACCTGCGGAAACCTGTAACATCCGAGGACACCGTTACAAACTCAGGGTCCCCAGTGTGAACAAAGTATCACATTAGCTTTGTATCGAACGAAGAATCGTAAACTTATGGAATATACTACCAGAAAGATTAATAGAGGCCGATTCTGTGAAGTGTTTTAAGACCCGTATAGACGATTATTTCGGAAACCTGTGCTTTCGTGAAATGATGCACATCCAATGCCAAAGAAGACATCATATGCCCGGAAATAATGACACCAATACAAATTCCTAACCGAACAAGGATAAACGATTAACTGACCAGACACAAACGCTGATTGATAACAACTAAATGTTTTTGATTTTTCGTAATTCGACAGAGGTGTACAGAAAGCTTTCTACTTGCTCTTAACTACAGTCTCAGTCTCAGTCTACACCCGGTTCACTCGCCACCTACCCCAGCTCAATGCCTTTTCGTCTGCAAACGTTTATACGAGCGCACAGGCTTGTGAAAGTATTCATTTAATCAACATAAAAGCTCTATGTTCTTCCGGAGTGTCTCACTGAAGTGGCATTGAGGTTGATTGTCCCAGTCCATGCACACACCGCATACAAAGTGCTAAGTGCCAACTGTGATGTATAGCGCCACGGTAGATTCCCAGTTCAGCCATCCCCACCAAGAAAAGTAATGAGTCGGTAGGGGATAGTGTGGGACGATTCACTTTACACAGGTTGAATTGTCTAGCGTCATCTTCCCGGTCTGTTTTAGTAGAACAGCATCCCGTTTTTTGAGTCGTCCAAGGGTACTTCTAGATGCTGCAACGCATCCATGCATATGCATCGTTGCTGGTCATATTCGTAACTATTCTACTGTATGCATCCGAATGCGTTAAACTGTGGTGCCCGAAACAAAAAGAATGATAGGAAACGTATCCTGGAGTTATCACATACACTTAGTCGTCTCTTCCGAAGTCGTCTGACTGCTCCATTGCAGTAACGTCCATTCGTGCGAACAACCTAACCTAATAGTAATAAATAATGTGTCAGCTGTACGCCTTGATGGCGCTTCTCTGCCGCGCGACCACCACTAGTCGCATGCGGGCTGAATAGACCATGAGGACGCCCACCCCTACGCGGATTCGAACCCACGCCGCAAGATTAGGAAACAAGCTCTTTACCTCTAGGCTACGGGTCGAGGTGCGTTATTCAGATGGCTGCGCTTGGTAACTTGACATGTATGAACATTACTAGCACTAGTAGCAGTAGTCAAGTCAACATAGGCTTTACATGCCCGAAAGGGTGTATTTTCAGCATATTATTATAATTGCCACGGATGGAGTAAAGTGGTAAATTTAAAAATCAAATTTATTGATGGAGAAATCGTCATCGGGTGCAGTGATACGCGTAGCATGCCCGGCATCATAAAGCACGGGTAAAAAACCAGCGTAGTATAATGCTCGTGACCTTGAAATAGTAAAACCGAAGAAAACGTCAATACTATCTGGTGAATACTATTGAATCCGCGGCAGCTAAGGTAACATGGTGTTCCAGTGTAATGACAACGGCCGATTTAAACGCCCGCCGGATGGATAGTAGTAGAAGTAGCGGCAGCAGCGGTAAGCTGAATCGCAACCGTGCTGCTCACACGCTGGTAGAGAGATTAGGAGTGAGTTTTGCTATGTCATCCCGAGTTCAACCTGAAAACGTCATATATATTACCCAAAGGAGTTATGGTTGATTAAGATCCTATTCACGCTCATTCATATATGCATTTCCAAATTAAACTCTGAAGAGATGCGTATCGGACGTGCACATAAGTGTGAGTGGACCGTAGCCTGTTCCACCATGGAACCGTTTCAGGAATCTAGCACCGCCACTAAGAGTGTGCACACCGCTCGAACCAGCAATCCTCAGTAAACGTCTGAAACCAAAGATCGAAGTGTAGGCAGCAGATGAGCAGGTAACCTGCCATGCCACTAATACGCAGAACACATGACCATCGACTCCTCAACACACATGATATAATGAGGATGAGAGGTAGTCATTGCGAACCTACCGTAAGGGTTTTTGGCTACAATGGCCGTCGCCGTTTCGCCGAATTCTCCTGTGCCCATTGCATTCACGGCTGCCACTCGGAACCGGTACTGTTTCCCCTTGGTGAGATTGCGCACGGCGATCGAGTTGTCCACCACCGATCCAATCACACGTTCCCAGTTACCCAAACCGGCTTCGCATCTCTCAACGACGTAGTCTAGNNGGAGGTGGGCAGTAGATAGCTTCCATTCGAAGTAAATCAGCGGGGGTGAGCCGCTTGCAACATCAACTATTTAAAGTTTTTATCTAATTATTCTCTCTAGTCATAAAATGTGTGTGTGAGGAAATGCGTGTAGCCATTTGACTCCGGCGCGTTCAACAACCGAGTGACCACGTGACATTAAACACGCTTACATGCGGCCAAACAATCAAGCAAATGCAGAAAGTCAGACTAACCTGACCATTTTTGAACCAAGTAACCTCGGCATCTCGATCAGACACTTCGCATTCGAGTGCGACAAATTCATCGTTCTCATAACATTGTATAGCTTTGAGCTCTCGAGTGAAGTACCAATCGGATCCTCCACCGCGATATCGATGTAGGTTTCATCGCCCTCGACCATGCAACAGTACTCGCCTTCTTGTTCCGGTCTGGCTCGGACGATGCGCAGGATACAACGGTTCTCGCGTCGCTTGATTTCCACCTTACCTGCAACGTACTTAGAAGATGGACAGAGCAGAGAGAGCAGGTCAAGGTTGCGAAATGGCTAATGCGGTGGGTACATTTCGTTATTCTAGTCTGAACAATTCATTACGTGATGTAGCAGTGCCCAACATGGAGACAACTGTTCACTGACGAGGTCATGGCCATGTTTCGTTGCCGGAGGTTGGAAGCATATCAAATGCGTACTTTTAAGTAAAGTCAATAATGCGAAGTCACAAAAAACATGATTTAGGTCTCCTAACCAGTATGCAAACATGCACAGGAAACAACAGTTGGCATGCCTATGAATTGCTCGGTATGCCACGCACGAACCCCATATGATGCGCAGCGGCTAATGTTTTGGGTTCGTTGAGAGCTGCGAACATCATATGACCAATGATTTAAATAGGCACAAGAAAAGCGCTTCACTGATTAACAAAGAGTACCATGTCGCCTTTCTCATAAAGTGGGACACTTCATTTCGGAGGGGCATATGCAGAATCTGGATGCGTACCTAGCCAATTGAGAACATCAGACTAACATGTGAAAGATTTCGCATTCCACGTGGGGTTGCGTCTCTTCTGAGAAACTGATATTTAATGATTGCGTGGGCACAAGTTCGTCTGCTTTGCTTTCCTTGCGCCAACTGAATCATAGCGCTTCCGCTTTCCCTCTTAGGGAACTCATGTCCTCCCATCGATCTCTCAAGATGGTCTTTAACGCTATCACCATATATTCAACGGACGCAAGCGCTCTTAATAAATGCCTACTTTTCGTTGAGTGACCAATCCCAAGTCAGTCAATTGTATAACCTAATGGCAACTCAGTGAACATTAGCACTAGGGAGGAACTTGAAAGCGCGATGTACGTAACTGTTTAAGAAAGGGTATAGATAATCTTGGAATTTTCGGAACTGATTTCCAGTATCCTTAAAATCCTGTGCGTTTCTGGAAGTGTTCCGTGATGGAATCAACAAAAGCCACATGGCAGCTAAACCACTAGAGTTATGCAGACCATATTTGGAACAGGCTGAATGTCATATAATATGTACTTGAAAATGTCAAGCTGAACTAGAATGGTGTTGGATGAACGAGCAATATATTTATGATTCTCCAGCCTACCTTGGCCTGTGATTCTTCATTTGCATCTTTTTCTACCTACAGTTACTACTGGCTAGTGTAAACACTAGCTCATTTGAAAGTCGGAAATTATAGCCCTAGCTTGCATCGCTCCAATTCACTTCGGTATTCACTATTGGGTTGAGGTTGTATGTGGTTGTAATACCTACCATTGGCAAATGTAAACATTAACACAATGCAAGGTCGGACACCATGGCTATTACCTTTAGCTCATTAAATCACTATGGCATTCACCATTAGGCTTTCCTTTTACCACGCACTAGTGTAAACACTAGTTAACTAGCAGCTCTACAAGGCTCCTTTACCCTTTTGTGTCGGAGAAGCGGGGAAATGTTTCGTGTATGTGTTCATCAGCTCGTGGCGTTTCTATCTGTTGATGTTTTCTGCCTACACTTGTTATAACGCCCTATCAGCTCTATTAATAACTGTTCCTTGTTTATACTTAGTATTGTCTGCATGCTCGTCGTCCGACTAATTTCGACTTGACCAAAATCTTTGCCGCAGCGATCTATGCCTTTTAGTGGAACTCGCTCAACGAGACGTTGCTGAACGCGACGATGCCTGCCTGACTAATAGCAATCTGCTGCAACAATTGTGTAATAACCCCCACACTATGATCTGCCAAACTGTGCTTAGCCGTGCATAGTCTTTTCAATAAATGAACTAGTTATCTATTAATTTATTTGGTTCTCTTTGGTATGCTAATTCAATATCTTTATTTCGAGATAATGCAGCAAGGATTTATAGAGATGTTACCTCGTTTCTGCATCTTTGTCGGATGCAGCGAGAAACAGTGCGTTCACAGGCGTGTCCTCTAATTTAGCCTTGGTCACGTGTGATATTCGGCAGTACGATCCAATGAATGGGATCAGAAAGGTCAGTATAGTTCGATCGGCAGATAGTGGGGCTGCCGCCTTCTGTATCATAGTGACATCAATGGCTTGACGTGCACATATTGTGGGTGGTGTTAGGAATGTCCGAAATTTGTAGTCGCATCTACTCTTGTGGATGCACCAGCGCGGAACTGGTTATCCTAGACTCGCCGCAGCGATTGGCTATGCGTGTTACCCTACATTTGATTCACCACAAATACTTATTCATGGCTTTGAACTTCTTGATACAACAATGTGACTCCCAGTTTACTGCTAGTGACGAGAAGTCAAACTAACAACTAAATGTATATCAGGCACGATTCCGATATCCAGGGAAACCAATTAGTGGAGAGTAAACAGGATTGCATCCCGTTTGCAATTCTTCACTGAGACTGTGGATGTGTGAGGCATCAAGCTCACCGAATGACTGTAAAAGGTCGTCACTATGATTCAAAAGTCAAACACATCCGAAACAACAAACATAGTCAGCTGCGAGGGCCGAAGGAGTTGGTACACACGGTAGCTAAGAAAAAGGTTTATCCCGAGTTACATTTCCGAAATGATTTTGCGGTGCTAAAGGCGACTAAGCGATTAATACCGGTTGCGCAGGAAAGTCACTGCCCTGCCTAAGTTGTAGTGATCAATCGAATGGGAAGTTTGTCAGTCTCTCCAACAAAGGAAGTTCAGCCTATCGGGACCAACTCGCACTGTGTATACCAATTCGTGTGTGACTGCGGAAGAAGTTACATAGGCAAAACTGATAAAACTCTGACTTCTCGAGATGATTTCAGCACCAAATCGCCTAAAACTCCCTACCCTCTTCAACTCCGGTGCTTGCGTAGGCCTCCGGCTTTCTGGATAGGTAAACACCCATTGGTCTCGGGTCACCGAATAGAGCTGAGCCCAGCGTTCACAGTCATGTTGCGTCACGCTAATCCACGCTTCCTTCGACTTGCTGAGGCGATCGCAATAAGCTGTGTTCAAAAACAATTAATTGTCAGCTTAATATTACCATGGACATGGGTGTGAACTTCCGTCACTCACTCTGCATCTCAAGCATGGTTAGTCACACCCAATGCTAGCTGTATCTAGGCGTAATGGTTATTGTTAATGGTACTAAAAAGACAATACCAAATGTATGCGTCTACCAGTGTTCCTCCTTTCTCCGCGTTTTTCAAATTTCTGAAGGGAACTTGTTGTTTTAAACAAACGTGCGAACCTTCCACCCTTGAATAGTATTCTTTTAGGGCACAGTCTGCTGACGTTAGTGTTATTTTACTATAGAACGTAGCTTGAAAGTGCGACCTTGCGCGGTTCTAGTATGTTTGTAAAGAGCAGAGTTTATTCTAACCAAGCTAGCAATGACAGTTTTTTGCAGGTGGAAGAGTACTTTAGGACCGCAATAATTCCGGGGTTGGTTGTGGCCATTTGGAGCCGAGTCTATGCCACAAGATCGTGGCCAATTACTTATTTTACTGAAAAGTTCATCCACTATCCCCACCGTAGATGTGGAGTGCGTTCCCCGTAACTGTGACTGAGGTCTTGAGTCTACATTGCGGAACCAACGCAATAGTTGGAGTTTACGCTATCGGTTTAAATCATCTAAACCCAGAAACATGCATTCTGAGATGCCCGATGAAGATCAAGACAAAATATCAAGTAGCTGGGTAAGCTGCATAATCCAAGCAAGCCTTAGCATTACTTACCTCAATTTTCTCGCCTTTATGGTACCAAACCACTGGAGCACGAGGATCGGACACAGAACATTCCACTGTCAGGTCTTTGCCGCGAACAACTTCGGCAGTCTTGGGTAGCTTTTGATTGAAGTGGTAAGTCTGTTTCCGCTCTTCTACCACCAGTGTACAAGTAGTTGAGATATCGTTGCACTTACACGTATACTTGCCGACGTCTTCCATCGCAATCCGCTTGATTTCCAGCGCGTATTCATTGCCTTCTCTGTAGGATAAAGTTGTAAATTCGTTTTTCACACATGTTGATTTGATACGTCTGCCAATAATCAACTGTGTTTGACCAAAACATATAATGCTCTCACCACTGAATTCTAATTTGTAGGTGAAGTACGATCGGGGCACACTGTAGGAAGGGACTTATTAATTCTTAGATTCACTTCACATTATATGACTATCAAAAATAGGTAACAAGTAGACACTCACTGAAGAAAGTTATACTTTGGTCCTTGGAAGATCTCCAGTTTGTTTTTGTACCATCGAAATCGCGAAGTTGGTTTACAGAAAGTACATTTCAGAAGCGCCTTTATACTACCTTCCTTGATTTTGAGATCTTGCACCTCTTCGATGAAGTATTCTTTTTCCTGGCATTCAACAACGAAATAAATCAGATATTGATTTTATACTGTCCATATTCACTGTAGGCATAAGGTTTTCGCACAGGTTATTTCAGGTTATCGATCAACTTGACTGCGTTAAGCCTATCTGCGGGCGTTACTTTAATACGTTAAAAGGAAGAGGTCGATGAAGTTTGCTTTAAGTGTCGTGGTCGCTTCCTCTTACCGTTGCTTCTCTCCGGTACTATTCATTCTTCCCTCTTCCGTGCTTCTTTTGCTCTCTTCTTGGATCTGTTTCTTACAGTGGTTGTGATATGAGCATCCAGCCACGTAGGAAACATTTATTTTAGGTTGTAGCTCTAAGGGTCTATTACGACCCACCGTACTATTCGGACAGAAAAGAGCTTGTAACACTGGACCGGAGGAATATTACACGGAGCAAGTTCTAAACACTCACATTTATGCCGCACAGGGTGATTTGTTAATATCTTTTTCGATAAAGTTCACTGTGGATATACTGTTGACACTTTTAAAGCACCAGTTCATAGACATAAAGAGAAACGTTATGTGCGTAAAGCACTTTAAGGAGTTTCGACGTCGTTCTTTCCCATCATTGCACCCCACGGCACTTTTCGTTCTCGTTTGAATTTTAAGGGGGTTTTCAAGCTAATATATTCCTAATAGTGTAGCCGCGTCCGGCTGATCAGTTCGATAGCATACTTCAACTAAAAGGTTGTTTTTTTACTTGTCTTAGAGAAATTGTGAAACAGGCATATTCAGTACACTGGTGTAATGGGAGGAACGATGCGGAGCCGCATGCTACTGGTTCTGGACCCATCACGATCACAATCAGAGGAAATTGCAGCTACATTCTAAAACGAATGATCCAATGTTGTGGACCCGTCAATCAAGCACGCACGCACGGATGCACTGCGGCTTACAACTGATAGAGCGAATGTTTATCGATTGCTCTCCTGTATGTTCAACGATTGTGGCCAGTCTGTCACACTCGTCGGCTAAACTGTAGTACGCGTGCTCTTTCCACAGCGCGCACTGAGCTAGAACAAGCAGCCGCATATATGACGAACTTGAGGATGCTTGTCCTCGCTACTCAGGCGGTTTCAAAGCAGAGGCAAGTGAATTTTGGAAGCAGAAAGGCACTGAGAGGCTGCACTCACAACTTTTGGGGTTTCGCGGTGTTTTAGACCAGCAAAACCTGGAATGGCATCGGCCAGTGAAGTTCGCCGGTTTGTCATCGAGTCTCTGCGTGCTTGAAGAGATTGCTCCAAAGCCTTCGGGTCTAGCAGACCACCAGATTTCTCCGATGAAGCACGTCTGTTAAGCTATGACGAAGAAAATGAGGGAACAAACCAGATATTAATGGCATCAATCTAAGTTACTGGTAGATTGACCAACATGAATGCTTACTCTTGAATACACTTACAAAATCTTCCTCCTTCTTGGCTGCGGACGATCTACGACTACTCCTGTTGGACGGAACTTGCAATTCCCCAAGTTCATCATCCTCTTCAGTGGCTTCATCTCTGGGTAGGCAGTTGAAAAATGTTGTGCGAGTACACGTGAAATCACGTTATCATCAGGTGAATTTTCGTTTATATGTATTGCTCATGAGAAAGATGAAGTAAACAGCGACCCAGCTAGGATCGGTTGTGGTTCGTAAGTTGTACGACTAAAAATTTAGAGGACACAATATCCGAAGCGCCACAATGCGGATATCCATATCATTAAACCGTTTGGGGATCACGCACTTACTCCTGAATGACAGTCAAATCGAAACTGGTCTTGTCGCACACTGTGCCATCGGTCAGCAACTGTAACACATAACTGCCACCGTCATCCGCCGTTACACTCTTCAAGGTGATGACAATGGACCGCTTTGTGGCATCTACCCTCACAGTGGCCCTTTTGTCGCTCGCCAAATCCATACCTTTCTTCAATACTTTTGCCTGCGGGGTGACCGAACCAGCCGAGAAGTCCACTGTTAAGATGAATGTACGCCCTGTAAACGAATAGGGGGAGAAAACAGAAGACGTGTATGGCTCTTCCATCTTCGTATGGCTTATCATTGTATTTGAGGACATGGGACTTTCGGCATTCATGGGGTGCTAACAAGATCACTTTGGCAGCATGGTACTTATGAGTTACTTTGTTATTACATGATGCTCGAGAGAAGCTAAAGATTAAGTGAAGGCTGAGGTCGCGGCATGGGCGTTTATCCACAGTGGACTGATGTGAGACATGCCGGGAGCAACAGCTAGATTGTATGACTGCTTCAGATAAATCGATTGCCGAAAGTGCAAAACGTGAGGTTCTTTCTGTAACTATTGGAGGCCTGATGAGTTCACCGAGTAGTAAAATATTATGGTTATATTTTATACAGAAGTGACTGCTAGTCCTAGCAATTGCAGATTGCTCTCAAATACCGGTACGAAACTGAGACCATGCCTTTCTGGGTTGTGTGGTGCACAGTAAGCCGACTACAGAAACTAAACGTCAGAGGTTATATTGTTTCATGTAGAAGTGCTATTTCATGACACAGAAAGTTGGGCTTGATCCGCGCCTGAGAATTTTCTTATACCAGAAAGATCCTAAATGGCATTCCAGAGCCTTCCGCATGAACATGACGGACTCCCGGATAAAACCATTGCGAAATCAATATTTGGCCCACGGTTAGATATGTCACAGGGTGGACAGTCATATAAAGATTTCATGGGTAACCTCGTGGCTAGGTTCGTGACTTTACTACCTTCGATCTCCGGTTAAAATAACCCTCATGAACTATGTTCAACACACGCTATTGAAGATGATATACGTACGAAACATGGATGTATTGCGATGAACGATCAAAACCGGAAACTCCATCCCTTTACACTGGTAGACCGAAAATATTGAGGAGCAGAGGCGCATTTCTTAATACTTCACTTTGGTGTATTCCACAAGGATCATACCGTCACATTTATTTTAGTCCTAATAACGGACTTCCAATGAAATATCCCTCACTTAGCTTTGTTAAGTACTTCAGGATTTAATTGCTTTGCTGAAACTTTCTTTGTTCCACTGCTACCAATAACAAGTCATGGGCCGTAAGATAAGAGAGTATGCTACTCACATTGTTTCCCGTGCTCATCCTTTGGTTTGATGTCCTGGGGAACACGCCAAAGGTAGTCACCGTCAAGTCATTTAAACTCCCCCCCCCAAGACCAGTTGCAAGATTTCCTTATGTTTTTGTAACCCACATGCCTGAATTTTAACATACAAGTATGTGGATATAAGACGAACACCATCACTCACCAACGTCGGCTCGCTGGGGTCCGGGAGTTCCGATGATCTGAGGCAGCGTAGCTTTGCTGTCTTTTGCTGTATGGATAAAATCGGGATAAGACGAAATGTAGCTCTCGAATGGAGGCAGATCAACTTGAGAAGTTAATATTGCAAGTTACCTACTATAAAAGATATCTAGTTCCACGGACGAACTTTGGCCAGGATACAAGGCAAAATAAAAGCATTCAGCTAGAAAATTCAGAAAGCGCCCTTTCACTTCAGTGGCTCTAATGAACAGGGATTCTCTCATTCTGTTTTAATGCCGCAGGTGTACAACTGAAGCTTACAGAAGTAAGAAGTTAGACATGTTCCGTAGAGATTCGTCCAACGGGAGCACTCACTATGTGGGAGAAAAGAACCTCAATCCCCTAGTACATACGTTGCAGCCACGCCTACTAGTAAGACTGGCTAGGCGAACAACCTCCCCGTGGTGCCACTTGGGCGGTTCGGGTTTCCCCCGCTCCAGCAAGTAGTTCGGCGGCAGTGTTCCAGGACGTGGTAGGTTTTCGCTTGGCACACGTTCTCCTTACAAAAAGCCACAAATATCCGTTGAACAACACTATGACGTTGTGGTTGGGACTCACCACTAAATAAAGTCACTTCCCCTTGCTTCATAATGGCGAAGCTTTGTATACCAGTAACGTAATGCTCATCCGTACAATCATTGCAGATCCACGGACGACAAACATCCCTTTAGCATTGGCAACGCGTTCAGACACAAGCAAGGTGCAGCAAAACATTTACAATGCCAAGCAACACAGCTACACACGTCTACGCACATACATAGATACGTACATGTACCAACATATATGACACTCCAATGACAATCCTGTTGTACATTCTTTGATCACCCGTTGTACTTTTAACAGGATCAACTTGCGCAGGCGTGCCTCGCTTAACCGAGAATAAAAGTTTATTTTTTATTTTTTATTTACTTTACCAGGGTGTAGTTTTCCTCTATGTGAGCTCAAAATTACCAGATGCCCTAGTAACCAAGGCACTGATCAATCGTCATTGAAGATGCAACTAACGTCAGTCATATCCAAATTGGCCTTTAAACACTCTGGTACCCCTAACCAAAACGGCTATGGATAGCGTGCAAACGAATGTCATTGACATGAGCTTTCAAAGACCTACGGCTTCCAGGAGTACACAAGGTCTTGCATCCTAAGACGAATTGTGAGTTTCTCATTCGGAGTTAGCCATTACCATTAATTTGAAGTCCATCGAAGTCCACACCCATTGTTGATACTCATAAGCTTCCTAAAGCGCTGGATAATCGCAGATTTCCTCTTCTTTACCCAGACAGCACTAAAGGACAAAGACTAGTCAAACTAAAAGTGGACGGTTAACTCATCCAAAACCATCTGTAACTGAAATCCGAACAAGGACAAACACAGTAGCCAGCTTAATCACCTCGAAAGGAAAAGTTGGCATTGTCATTAGTATCTGTAGGCAAGAAAGCAACACACGGTAGAAAATACACGTTTCCTGCACTGGATGAAAAGTTAGTACCGTGGGTTATGGGGTCACGTTACAGTGGGTGACAAGAGGAGTTAGGAGCAATGAATTCCGTGGTGGATTGTACGTGTGACCTTTGCAACTTGTGTATAACATTTTAATATGCCCACCCCCTGTACAGAAGTGAAAAAATGCCCAAATATTGTCGACTTATTTTCGGTAACACACGGTAGATAAGAAGCCACGCAGCAGCATTATCACCTGTAACTTTTAACAGTGTCTCAACCTTGCCGGCCTTACCCCTCATCAGTCTCATCCACCTCGTGCAAGGGATCAAGCAGTAGGATTCTTGTTCTGATATGTGCCTATCAGCGATTCGTTTAGCATCTGAAAATTTCCAGCCAATTTTTTCCTAACTATATGATATTTCGTCTGATAAATTTAAGGGATAAATAAATTAACCGTTCATTCACATGTAACAAACCATTACTCTTCTTGCGAAGCTCCGTCGCAGCTAGAATCAGCTAGAAAATCACTACACATCCAGGAAAGCGTTAGACAACCTTTCGTTTTAACAGGACTCGTCAGGAATGCGCATCCGCCGAATCCTGTCGAATTCGAACCCATGATCTTACGCTTACGATCCAATGACCTGTGTTACTAATCCATAGGTAACGGCGGCGGACCGCCGTGAGTAAGGTCCTGGGTTCGAACCCGACAGGGGTCGATGTGTGCGCGCTACTGTCGAGTCCCAGTAGGACGACAGGGCCGTCTAGCGCTCTTCTGGATGTGCGGTGGCTGTCAGAATGAGTCTGACTGCCACTAATCTACTCCAAAACACGATAAATCCCCACTACTTAGTAAAAACCATTACTCGTTTACTACATCAACTAAGAATATATGATTGCGGTGGCTTCAGGGGCTGCTTGTGGGGCCGGTCTTTAACGGATAGTTAGGCTCGTGGTTATGACCACTTAAAACTTGGTAAACGGTATTTGTGTCACCATGTAGGTGTTGATATCGTCCCATTAAACAACATGCACTCCCAGTTGCTCCTCGCGGGGCAGACGGCACAGATAAACGATTTTGTATCAAACGACGTTGCGGAACCACGAGAACGTGCAGATCTCTGCTGTGTCATGGTTGCCAGGCTTGAATCGCCCATTCCAGAGGGAATGTATATATGGCGAGAGCAACTGCGAAAAACAGCTGGGTCGACACGTTCCAGAGCTCTTCACATGAGTCCCATGTTTTGTATGCCCTACCATGGTGCCATTTTGGATTACACCGAGCAGCATAGCACTTAATCATTAAGTACACACAGGCCCTTTTCACGAGTATGTTACTAGGGACCATGATGATTAACTTGGTCCATAGGAGTCACGCAGGTGGTCTTTAATTTATATCTAGCCACCCGTCATTTTGATCGTCCGTCATAGCCCGCTATCTTCCATCTAAAGCCAACTGCCAGATAAACGCTCAAACAGACAACTGACCTGTCTTCAGCGAACTGTAGTTTTACCCACACCGCCCTGCGGGACTTGTCAGGCAACTGTCTTTTTACCCGACATAACTCATAGTTAATTGTTCATCGTTCAATCACTTTTACATCATTAGTGGCTCTAAGCAACATTTCACCAGTGGTTCCGATTTTGTTTGTAGTCTGCGTACAGAATTGACCCATATGGAGCGTGACGGGTGACGTTTGAGACCTTGTTCAATTGCTCGACATATATCTATGGTTAATACTTATTAAAAATTACATAGCAACGATAAGCAATCACTAGAATTATCTTATTATAGTATAAGCTTATTGAAGCTCAATACAGGAACCAAAAGCAGAAGAGTTTAATTCTCTACCCAACAGATTGGTGACATGCTCTGCCTTAGTGAAGGAACGGTGTTGTTACTGGCCGTATTAAGTAATGGTTGTCTGAGACTAAGGCTCAAGCTACCGTATCGTAGTATATCAGTTATGCCCTCTAGTCTGCAAGGTAGGGACGATTCCTTCAGCGCTGATCAAGGGATCACGCAATCAAAAGTTAAAAAGTGCATGCTTCAAAGGTTAAGGCAGACTGTGGTCCAAGGGTCATAACTTGACATATAGGAAACGTATTGAATGACATACCAACTTGAGTGCATAACAGATGAATTTGACTGCCCTGCAGCCTACTTCGATTCCTCCCTGGACTAACTTGACTGCGAAATGTTGCAGAGTTTCTCTGATGTCAGCGCCTCCGCTACATCGAGCCATGGCTGGAGCTGTATGTCTCAGAAAAATGTGAACTTCGTATACTTGTGCAATAGTTTTCACCTTGCTGCACACCCATCGTTTTTACCCTAGCAGTTCAACACAACAGGGACCCAAATGATTTAATGGCGCTGCGTGTTTCCGTTTAGTTTTATTAGGGGGGGGGGCGGCAACGCAGCTTTGCTGTGTATGTGTAGCGGTCGGTCGGTCGGCCGTGGCGATTTGCAATGAATCGCCACAAATAACTTCAGATTCGATCTGCTATTGTTCGATGGTTGTGGAACAATGAACAATGATTTGTCGCGGGATAAAAGCAAGTGCTTGACACGCCCCGTAGGATGGTTGGGGTGAATATGATGAAATCAAAATATATCTGGGTCATCTACCGAACGTCTGCCGAGATGAATATTTCAATAAATTACAGCAGTGTAACATCTAACAAATCGAGCGTAAACGTTAAGTAAGACACTAGAGTGTAGCGATCGTTGATGTAAAGCGTGAGGAAAGTAAAATGTGGTCGCTCACTTGGGTCCATTTGATACATTAATCCAGTTGAAAAGCATGCTTGGCGTAATCCACAATATAGGAGTTTAGGTAACAAAATGCTGGGAGCTAAGAGCAACATCCAACCATTTTTTGAAAACGTCCAAGGTAGGAGAGGATATAACTGGGTCTGAGAGTGCGTTCCAGGGTTGGCAAACCCGAAGGGAAAAGTAAGTCGGTCGACACTCCAGACGGCTATATTGTTCCTTCAAATGTAGGTAGTTACCCCTGAGCTGCGTGTTGTGGCTAAGTTCCAGCAAATGGCGGCACACGTGGTTGGGGTCACTCAACATCTGATACGCTAATATGAGATCACCGCGCAGCTTTCGATAGCATCCGCTGAAAATTGTGCATCATTGAGAAGATTGATGGGTCAAATCTCCCGAAAGCCCTTCGCAGCATGCCGACATGCTGGTTGCCTCTTTTTGCGGGTAACTCAGCCTGTTTTGAACAGTTGAGGTCTCTCTGTACCATCACACAAAGGCCACATTCCTGGGAGCTGGTCTGCAATCCGTTTGTCCCAAACAAATAGTTGTAGTTTTGTCTATGGCGTAATTGTACAACGCGACATTTTCCTACCTTGAATGGTACGGCGTTTTGAACTGACCAGTTCGACACGGTGTTAAGATCGCACTGGAGCCGTTCGTGGTCTTCCGGTCATCTGATCCTTCGCTATATCTTGATATCAGCAAAAAATAGGAAAACGGAAGCAATTGATCACGCCAAATCGTTAATGAACACCAAGAATAGACGAGGTCCAAGAACGGAGCCTTGTGGTACTCCACAAGCCACATCGATTGCATCAGACAATGCTTCTCGGACTCGCACCACTAGCCGTGGTTTTTGTAGAAAATTGCTAATCCAACTCAGGATTGGGTCGCCAGTGTCGTCTGATGGAGAATTCGATGGTCTAAGAGATCAACCGCATTTGAAAAGTCCAGGTAGATGACATCGACTCTTGCTCCATTATCAACAGCTTCAGTCCAGCTACTACGTGCAATTAATAGGTTAGTATTACACGAACCCTTTTGACGAAGCTATGTTGCTCTGGCGCTATTAAGTTGTGGCTTTCCAGATACTGCATCAGCGCATCTGCGATGATTGATTCAATCACTTTGGATAGTACGGGAAGTAGTGTTATTGGACGGTAGTTGGCAGGATCAGTGCGGCTACCTCATTTATGGATAGGAGTGATGACCCAACGTTTCCATACCGGTGCAATACGGCTTTCTTCCAAACATCGCTGATAGAAAACAGACAGTGGTTCTGCTAGATCACTAGCTACGGCCTGTAGAGCCTTTGGTCGGATGTTATCAGCTCCGGGAGAACTGTGGATACGCAAGGATAACAACTGCTTCAATACAGCTTCCGTAGTGAAGGTGATGTTGTCTAAACCAGATGGTGGAGTATTAGAAATAAAGAGAATGTTTGGGCGCGTTATCTTCTGGAAAATTTGGGAGGAATGAAGCCGTAGGAGATCAGCTGCTTCCATTGCTGATCGCGTGCACCCATCAGCCGTGACGAGTGCTGAAACGCCCCGCTTCATCATTCGAAGGCCGTTAACGTGCCTGTACAGAAGTTTGCGGTTCGTGCAGAATCGCTTCATTAAGTCATGCTGATGCGTGACCTTGTCTTCGCGGATCAGTTTCACACAGAAGTTACGATGTGTCATGTATGCAGTCCAGGTTTCGACATTCCAGCAGTCCTGGTGATCTCGCCATGCCAAATCCCTCCGGGACAAACATTTACGTGTTCTGCTTCTCAGAAATGACATGCTTGTTTTTAGGTTGGAAGGACTTCTGTTCCGATGCGTGTGCCACCAGTGTGCTAAACGTCCTTGTAAAGGTTTCCCAGGCGACTTCTGGGGGCATTCGGTTAAGAAAGTCCAAGATGTATCTTTGACAAGCTTAGATAACACATTGTAATGCTTGACAGTATGCATTTAATCAACTTTCCAGGTTACTCCGCAAGCATAAATAGTCAAAGAGTAGGACAACATGATCATACGACCCAGTGGTGTATTTGTAACCATCGCGTCAACCATGAGTTCTTCGTTAGTTAGCACAACATCCAGTATCGACAGCTTGTTAATAGTTTGAAATCTGGTAGGAGAAGTTAGGTGGTTGTACTGAGGGTGGCTAGCAATTAGCTCTTGCAAGCAGGCTTTAAACTGCGCACCATCGGTTGCCGGCGTTTCTATGTCATGCACGTTAAAGTCTCCCGCGATAAGAATGTGGGTGTAGGACTTGTTCAAAGCAAACTGGAAAACGTGGTTCAGTTTGGAGTCCATTTCCGAAGTTGAGTTTGGTGGGCGATAAATCACGGCTAGTAGACATGTGTCTTTGTTGCGCAACCATAGGCGGCACCAAAGCGAATCGGGAGCTCGGATTTCCGGGTGATCAATGACTTCCATCGTAGGTTTTTATTATGGTAAATAATCACACCGCCACCGGTTCCGGTTCTATCGGTCCGAAGCAGCGACATACCGGGTATATTGATCTCAGAATCGGTTATCTCAGGGTTTAACCATGTCTGTAATCATGACGAGGTCCCGCGGTTGTGAGGCATGGAGTTCTCTAAGTTCGGCCAACTTGCTTAGAAGGCTTGGGCTTTTGTGTACATGCAAGATAGGGCTTTTGTTGTTAGGAGTGCGCTGACAGATATCAACTTTGTGTTAGTTTTTAAGCCGGCCGTTAGGTGGCCGGCCATTAATCGTTTTTTGGTTTATGTATTTCAGTCAAGTTGGATATGGATTTTCTCGTTGAACTGACTTTATATGTCTGGATGGTCATGGACACCTTCAACCGTGAGGTGCATATAAGTAAACCAACTCCACCTAATCTTTCAGAACAGTGTCCTAACTCGGAATATGGTTTGGGTCAGATTTACTGAGCAACTAACTGATCTGCTACGATAAACCATCGAACTTTCCGATTCTCGCCTTGTGTGAGGCTCGTACCTGTGTTTGTGAAGTATAGCAATTCTTTCACTAGTCTGACCTGTGTCTGATATTCCACTAGATATTGAAAGTTTATCGGGCTTTCCATATCGGTACATGCTGGAAATAATATGATTAGTCAGCGGGAGACAGTTCTGTTAACAGCCGCTGCTATCGAAAATCACTGGTGGTAATAAACGGCTACTCCATTAGAAAACAGATGACTCAGTATACTATGTGTGCCTGTTTATGCAAAATCTTTGTCGTCTGGAGCTTTCTAGCACTAGCATGCTGCTCTAAAATCCTTCATCTCTGTTTTCACCTTGACCATATGTGGAGAGTACCCGGTGGCCAATTGATACCATGCACTATAGTGCGCGTCTATTACGAGAAGACTGCGTCGCTGTTATTCTTCGCGGACACCTTTCTGGGCCATTCACACTCAGGATGACTCAGCTACTGTCTACACAGTGATGTTTGCAATCTTCAGAATGCTCTTATTTACGCCCAGTACACTTTTGTTTTTCCTATTTTTCAAACTGTGCTTCTAGTGTCTTTTGTCCCGAAGCAAACTCCATGGCGTTAGTCTTACTGCAAAAAACACTGGCCAATGCTGCTTGCAAATAAGGGTCAGTGACCTTCCTGTGTCTGGCCCAATGCCGTGTCAGTTTTCCAAGGGATCTGTTGACATCACTTGGGTACGTGTAAAAGGATTGTTATGAAGAGGTGGTTAATGGTTGGAGATCGTTGTGACTCGATTATACAGACAAGTAACACACACATACTGGCGATGTATACAGAGTGCTTTTGAGTACATGCTTATTCTCGCTCCATTATGAATGGAGTTTACAAGGACTAGATGCATTCCACTAGCTATTAACATCGGATAAACCTATAACCATTTCGTCCATCAGAAACCTGTTAGTAGCGCGGTGGCTCAACTGAACCATTCTTCGGACCGGGAAGAATGCCTCCGCGTCGCATGAGTAAGTTGCCAATAGTTATTTGTTACCACTTTTATTCTCCACTTATGCTGATTTCATACCAGTCCCCAAAGGATCTGCCTTGGTAATAAAATGAAAAAGATGTAAACTTGGGCTTGAATCATTAAGCCTTGACCCTTAAAGCAATTTACAAAGTTTCTAGTTAAACTCGTGCACTGGTGAAATCAAGCTGCTTAACACTTAGTGTAGGTTGAATGAAAAGTTCTGAGCCTATCACAGAGCTCAGATAGGCAAGCAAAGCAAACAGCGTTTTGCATAAGCTACCAATTTTCCATATTCACACTATAAAAATGCATATTGCTACCTCCTTTGCTTCCATGTCAGCAGATTAATGGGGTGAACAGGGTCTGCAATCTAGTGAACATGGTGAAATTAGGACATCGTGTAGTGATCAAATATTTCTATTCCATAGGAATGTCACCATTTGAAATCCGCCAAGATATGCTCAGTACAGTGCATGACAATGCGCTTTCGTATGCCGTAGCTAAACGTTGGATGCAAGTTTAAGCGTGACCGAGAGAGTACTGAATATGAGCACAGGTCAGGGAGACAATCGGACGCCACCATCAAAAAAACCTTGACCAAGCAATGAACCTAGACGCGCAATAGTACCGAGTAACAACTCGTCAGGTAGCACAGAGGTTGGCTATCTCCCGGAAGCGAGCAGACAATATTCTGACGAAGGAGTTAGGGTACTCAAATTGCTGCTAGATGGCTACCACGTCTTCTAACTCCTGAGATGAAACGCATTCGACATGTGGTGTCTAAGAAAAATTCGGCACAGTTTGGGGCAGATAACGATGACCTCCTTGCATGATTCATCACTATGGATGGGTGTTGGTTTCACCACCTACAGCCAGGAAGAAAAGTACTATCAAAGAAATAGAGGCGTGCAGCATCTTCATACACCAAGGATGACCAAGGTTGCACTGTCAGCTGGTCAGTTGTTGGCATCGGTTTTTTAGATTCCCAAAATGTGGTGACGATTGATTTCCTTGAACGGGGGCGTATCATCACCGGAAAGTATTACTGTGAGCTACTGAAACGTCTCTGTGAAATGCTGATGAGTGGACTCATTTTCCACAACGAAAATGCTCCAGCCCACACGTCTTCCACTGCCCAAGAAACAATCTACAACTGCGGCTTCCAGCTTCTTCCTCACCTACCCTAGTCCCCAGATCTGGCTCTTTTGAACTCTACCTATTTCCAAACTTGGAAGAAGGTCCAGGTGGCAAACGTTTTCCCAACGACGGGGACGTCAGTGAAGCCGTAGAAGCTTTTTTAGAGTCGGAATCTTAAGTGTCCTTTTCCACTAGGACAAAGGAACTTCGGCGCCACTGGAGGAAGTGTGTTGAGCTTGAGGATGAAGCATCGAAGGCTCTGTATCTCATTTGGTTTTCCAGACTCAAAACATTTAATTTGCACTGGTTAAAGCAATTTGTTGTAAGACACCTCATACGGATTTCCTCCAACTGCAAATAGAAGATAAAGTATATGTGAATTATATTATACCATGATTTCTTGTAGTCGCTACAACTAAATGAAATATCCACCGAGTTATATATCTCTTTGTTTACGATCATCTTACACTCCTACAAGTTGATTCTGAAGTTCAGCAATGAAGTATTTCTGTCCCACTGGGTAAGCATTTCAACCACTCGGTCGGATGTACCCACGAATGCCGCGGATTTTTGGATTACTTTGCTGGATTCCACCTTTACTTCGGGGTTACTCTATTATACGTGATTTTTCTGTGTGAATTGTGTGCCAAGCTTTTACTTTTGGTGTATTCTACAATCCGTGCAAACATGGTAGATGTTCCTTGGTTAATTTCGGAGTGCTCTTTGATTGGCCCAACTGCCATCTTTGTCCGCCATCTTGGATTTGTTCTGCGGTACTCGACCATCATGACCACCACACCAGTAACCCGAAACGAAGTATTTTGCGTGAATCAAACTTGTGCTAAGGTAGTAAAAGAAGGATTGACTTGCACAAGTTGCCAAAACCGGAACCATTGGAAATGCGTCAACATCTGTAGAAGCGACATAAAGAAATACAGTACGCCGGGTTCACATTGATTCTGTCCGAAGTGCACGACGATTCCACTGGTAAACTGCGTATTAGCGTAAACACAAAAATACGACAGCCTATTCGACGAAACTGCAAAATTGCAAATGCAAAAATTGCTTTGCTAGAAACGACAATAGAGCACCTTGCATCTTGTTCGTCTCGCACAATTGTTGCCTCGAAACCAAGTGAAAGAGCCAGACGTTCACACGGCCACACAGTACTAGAAACATTGGGGACCGCCATCGTCATCACGACCGATAGAAGCATGCTCAGCCCCACTACCCACAGCCTCGTATCCAATGTATCGAGTGATGCAACATCGGTAACACCCACCCTTCCGATTGACCAGCGAAATCCGAAGCGCTCTAAAGACCGATCCACCTATGCAACCGTTGCTGTTCGCCATAATCAAAGTGCGACCACAGTAGCCTCAGCCAGTACAACCGCAAAACGGTTCAAGCACCAGGTGCAACCTACAGAGACGTCACTAAATCCCTCGGTAAACGTGTTTCCCACCTCACCGAAGACCAGCCGGAACAACGGGGCCTTGGCACTTATTTGCATTAATGTTCCTGAGTCCAAGGCAAACACCTTAATGGATAAACGGCTGGATGATTTAAAGCAATGTTATTTGCTTTGTGATAAAATTGGAGTTCAAGTCAGTCCGACTAATATAATGCGCATTACTAGACATCCAACTTAAATCATTATGGTGAGTCCCGGTTAATATAAGCAACACTGAGGTCAATAAATGATGCCGAGACAGTGTTTTTGTCGGCATACTGCCTGCGGACTGAAAACATTGGGATATGCGTATTTACAAATGTTCCATGGAGCGAACGCCAGCGGGACAAAAGTAATTCAAACGACCACCACACGGAGAGTAGCAAAGGAATTATTTTCCTTAATGGCGTGTCCGAGCTACCGACAACAAGCAAGCAAGAAGTCCACGCTCATAGCCTGAAAAATTGATGTCACATCTGTGAAGCGCTCAATGCGGACGGCGTCATACTTAAGTCGATTTCACGGTAACCTGCGTCGCCAAACTACAGAGAGAGTGGTCCGAGGATACTGAAACTAACAGTGCAGCCACAACGGAAGGTCGTGAACATAATCCGTAGCTGGAAGTTACTATGCAATGAACTTCATTTGGAACTACGACTGAAGACAGCAATTAGACAGCCGCAATCACTTGCTGTTCTTGCGGAAACGACACCACGCGCGTCTCAATATAACCACAACAGCAATTCATAAACCTGTGTGCTGAGACCTATAGCTAACGAGAAGGCTGTCGATGGAGTACATACCGCAGGTGCGTGCGACCAAAAACAGATCGCATTTATATCGAGATTTGGCAATTCATCCAAAAAAACGATTAGGTGCCCGCCTCTCATCGGTCGGCACAAATCCACATCATTCAGGCGCTCCTAATTAACAGATTTGACATCCGAGAATTATGTACACCAAAGCTCAAGGCTTATTAAACAAACTTTACGAAATGAGGCTGTGTCAACGGTCGAAAGTCGGCGATCTCATGGCTATAGCGGAGACATAGCTACGCCCCGACATCCGTGACATGGAGATCGCACTGCCAGGCATATCCCTTGTTCGGCACGACCGACCCAGCAACGGGGGAGGGACGGTTCTTTACTTCCGCAACGACCTCCAATGTGAGCTCATGGAGGATCCGGTCAGCACGGTACAAGATTCACTTTGTTGCCGTCTACGTGTAAAGGACGAATACACAGGCCTAGTGGCGGTCATTTGCCGTCCTCATTCATCCACGCCCGAGATGAACTTCTACCTAGCATCTGCAATAAGGAGGGTGATAAACCCAATCTACAGCCACATTCTCATTACTGGTGATTTCAACATCCAGGCTCTGGAGCCCCAAGCACACCCGGAAAACAGTTTAAAGCGGATCTACTAGAGTTTGCGTCCAGTTAGCCGCTGTATGTCCACACCAACACTCTCACCCGATTCCGAGAAAAAGATAAGCCGTCAACGCTGAATCGGATATTCACTAACGAAGAACTAATGATCGACAGGGTATACATGGACGTCCTCTTGGGCTACAGTGGTCATGTAGTCCTACTCATCGAATACATTTGCTATGCATAATAACCCGTGAAATTCGCCAATACAACAAAAACGATTCTACGCTACGACCTACTAGCTCGACTAGGTGAGACAGCGAACTGGACCTTTCTGGCAATGGGATCAAAAGCTAGTGCATGGGAACATTTCGTAAGCCAGGTTAACTCTCTGCTCGCCGAAGCTTCAGTGACTTAGAACTTCCGCCCGAGAAACGTGATCTCGTTTCTGCGGAGCAGGACACGCAAGTTTATAGGGGTGCGAACCTCAGCCTGGCATGTCTACAAACTCTCCCCGAGTACCGAAAGCTGTCTGGCCTTATGTGACCCCACGTAATCACGGTACTCAGCCTGTTCGCGAGGATAGAATGGCGTACCAGCAGAAGTTGGCAGTGCGTATGGCCTCAAACCACAAGCTTCTGTATCAACACGTCAACAGTCTACATAATGTGAAAAGAGGAATTCCTTCTCATAAAACAGCGGACAGACCTACACGGACACCGAAACAGGCGGCAAATACACTGCGCCTACAATATGCTGCAACATTTCAGTGCGATCACTGGCCACCTAACCCTATGACGATGGTTGTTTTACCCCAAAACTCACTCACATATCCTTCACAGCAGAAGCTGTACTAAAAAGCTGTTGAGTATGCGCAAGCACAGCTCTCCTGGAGTTGATAATATACACACGAAATCGCTAGCGGCGGTAGGAGAGAGTTTAGCTGAGCCTTTGGCTCGATTCTTCCAACACTGTTTTGACGAAATGTACGTGCCCGACATGTGGAAACACGGGATGATTACTCCTATTCACAAGGGAGGTAGTCGTTCCAATCCAGCCAACTAACGTCCCATAATCCTACTACCGGTTTTTTCAAAGGTCATGGAATCTATTATTTCTTGTCCGCTAGCGGCCTACTTAAAGAATTTAACTACCTCGCACCGGAACAGCATGGCTTCCGACGAAATCGATCGTGCACTACAAATCTACTACTAGCATGATGCAACTGGACTGAAGCAGTAGACTGTCACAAGACTTCACGTAATCTTTCTCGACTTCTCAAAGCCGTTCGACCGGTTAGACCATAACATTCTGCTTTCAAAATCCAGACCTTTGGCATTGGTGACGCTCTCCTAGGATGGATCAGAAGCTTTCTTATACACTGGCGCCTTGAAGTACGTGTGCGTGAATTGCTGTCAGATCCCATCCGAGTTGAATGCGGAGTACCGCATGGATGGGTATTAAGACCGCGAATATTTGTGGCGTATATTAACGATATCACAGACCTCATAAGCTCGAACTACTTTTCTTATACCGATGACAACAAGGTGTAGAGGGCGACCAATATGTCAGATGATAACACAGTACTTCATGCCGATCTAGATAGAGTATAAGCATAGTCAATCCAGAATCTACTTTGAATCAATGTGGAAAAATGTAGTGTTGCATCTACGGCACAACTTGATGCATTCCTATAAACTCGGCAACCAGGAGCTTCAAAGGTCTTCTGGCTAGAAGGATTTAGAAGTTTTCGTCCAGGCCAATCTTGGATGTCCGAAGTAGCCTGAAAACGGCGCCTAGGAGGGGCATCCAACACATGAACGTCCTGAAGCTTGTATTCGAAAGATACATCCTTTCGAATTTTTCACAACTTGGCTCATACATATGGCCACATGTAGAATACGCAATACAGGTCTGACAGCTCTGGCTGAGGAGAGATTTCACCGCATTGGAGACACCCCAAGGTCGGGCAACCAAGAATGTTAAGGGTCTGTATAATTTGCCGTATAAACGAAGAATACAAGTGCGCGGGTTCTTCAGAGGACAGTATCGGCGATTGTGTAGGGATCTCGTTTTCACTTACCGGATTTTGAAAGATCTCAACCATTCATGCCGCTATTTGTTAGAGCTCAGTCACGACAGCAATTTGAGTGGCGACCGTCACAAGCTGACTCAGCAGCACAGTCGTTTGGAATGCCGTCGGAATTTCTTTTGCGTACGCGTTTGCAGAAGGTGGAATTCCATACCGGAATCTGTCATACGTGCTCCCAATCTGGCAGAGTTCAAAGCCCGAGCTGACCGTGCACTTTTTCGCTGCACCTTCCTACATGACCCATTGCGCATGAATATACACTAGTGTCTGTAAGTGATTTCACTGGTAATCAAATCCCAGATTTCGTTCCACGTTTTTCACCACCTGTATGTGTACCCCAGAAACAGACACGAATTTTTACGAACATCTCATTCGCTGTCGCCACTTGCGAACTTCACTTGGATTTACAATCTAGACTACGTATACTTCAGTGAGTTCACTGGTGTAAACCCAATTTAGATAACAATTTTTTTATATTTTGTAGTTAAACCATGACCATCGTACGGACCTGTTAAGTATAAGCCTTTTTACCCGTATAAAATCATTGTTCCATTTTACTTGACAAGTCACTGAAGCAGGGGCACTTTGAATTCAAGTTTATCTCAAACAACTGTATCTGCTCCCTTTAGTTCCTGCCCAATGCTTGATCCTAACTTACTCAGCAGTGTCAGCTACCACTGAGTAACACATTAGCTGAATAGTCGACCATTCTTATTCGCTGCTGTTATCAAGGTTGTATTTAAGCTTCGGCGTGATGGAACTCTACAGCTCATTTAAGATGACTTATATTCTCTTGAGTCATTGTGCAACACGTGGATGATAAACCTCTCGGTCAAGAAATCAAGCATCATGTCATACGGTTATTCCATCCCTGAATGATCTATCACAATAAAGTATAAATATATCCACACACAGCTGCCCAAGCGTGATGTCGGAAGTAGGTACTCATATACCTACAATTTTTTCAAACAGACCCACTGCTAAGTAGCACGTGCCGGACAATGTGTGTTTGATATAACCAACAAACTGCACACAACTCACATTAGGGTTGAAAATTTCAAGTTACAGACCTAGCCCCATCCTCAAGTACTGCAGCATAAAATGCGGTAATATGAGAGTGACAGAATTACTGTGGAACACCTGCAGAGGTCCTTTACGTCACATCTAATTCGTAAGCACTCTGCCATAAATTACCTAGGGTTGTAACGAACTTAAACTAGAATCATTGGATTCGCCGATTGAAGCACAAGCAGTTGCTGTTTTGCGAACCGTGATACAAAAAGCCTGTTCCGAAGTAACTACACTCGAAATACAAGATAGTTTAACTTGAGTTCCGCAAAAAGATTATAGTGCATATAGGAAAGGCTAGAACAAGCATGCATTCAAATTTCTTCCCGGTTAGATTCAGCTATCTGTGATAAACCAATCACAGTCAGGTCACGTGACAATGTGGCGAACGCTCCTGTTACCTTGACGTAAATACCATAATGCCTACATTCATATGGGAAAACCTTCGATCAGCTATTCCAAGAGGGACCCAAAACATATAAACATCAGCGTTTCTAAGACTTGGATTTCCTCTCCAGCAGCCACCGAAACACCGTTGCGGTAATCGCATGATTCAACATTCTATCATGTGTTTCAGAAGTCATGTCAATTTTGAGTCCGTTGTTCAGTGAACAAGGTGCACGTCGAGGCTCAGCAACCTATAAGTTACTTAAGTTATTGGCATTTCCTTCGAACGCATGCACGGCAGTGAACATGTCCTGAACACGGGGCCCCACTCCCTGGCTTGATCGAGCCCGTTGTGATTGGAGTCAATATGGTTTCACAAAGAGAGATTGAGCTAGCAAACGACATGTCCGTTTGAGGCGAGGGGACAGATGATTAGAGTGAACAGTGTTGACCTGGTATTCCAAAATACTCTCTTCAACAACCGATCGGTTGCCTCATTTTAATGCCACCTCACGCCATTTCGACCAGACTCTATCCATCACTTAGAGGCACAGTGTAGGCCACCGTTGAATCTCATAGTCAACTTGTCAATAACGTAAGGAGGGGAAACATATCCAATGCAGTGAAATGTCTACGAAGTGCTCAACCCATTAAAGACGATCGGACTTTCCCGATCAGATTATCCGTTGGTGTATTTCAGCGTCTACTCTGTAAAATTACTCACATGTTATGTGTGCGGCGGTGTACTTATGAAATCTTTGCGTGCGGACTCACGTAGTGATCAACCTTGGGTAGTCGCTGAACCTGTCCGCATTATGCACACCGCCAATCAATTTATGTGTTACGTCTGCAATTGCGTACAGATCAGTAAATGCAAACTGCCGCTAGTCCCTGATCTGTTTCACATTTGGTGTGGTGCTTTCTCACAAGGGTGACTGCAGGCATCGCTGGATTCTGTAACCGCCCTCAGGGCCTGATATCCGAACAGTTCTGTCCCTGTAGCAATTAAAAGTCATTTTTACCGAACATATGTTTTCGATAATTCTTCATCAGCCTAGTAAAATTATATACCAGTTACATCGATTAGACCCATCGCAATGAGGCTGGACCTTACCGTGGTGCGATGGTTTGTGTGCCTCAGCGATCCATTGAGCTACGCTGGGTGATGCTTTTGCACCTTCAGAGTCACTCATACCAGATTGGTCCATGGTTAGAGGCCAGACAAACTCAGCCTCCTGGTCCTCCAGGTTGGGGGTTGGAATGAGGGTGGCACCTTATTCCTTAAAATGGACTCCTTGTAGCCCAACGCCAAACCCGCTGCCTTGCGGTCAGGTTTTTGAACCAAAGGCTTTGGTTGAGAACCCTAATCGTTCTCCTGTCTAGGCCTGGGCAACCTGACAGTATCCTGCCCATGCAATACTATGAATTTTCCTTCAATTTCTTAATGCTCTGGCCACCGCAGAGGATAATAAACGGTGCCCTATCTGCTGCATCGAGCAGGGTGGATAGGAGTTTGGATGCTACTGCTCAAGCCTTCCCGTCTTCTTATTCCCCCTCTTACGCTTTTTCACTCTTACCGTTCCATTCCAACTTCACTTATATCCCCCCAGTTTTCAACCCCCCGGATTCTTGGCCCTCCCCCAACATGCTTTGCTAGGCATTTACCTTCTAATTTCAACTCACACGTGAACGCGGAGCGTCACTCCTCTCCTGTCGACAAGCCCATGTCCCACCAAGCGGTCCAATCCAGTTCATCGGCTTCCATTTGGAGCCCTCGATCCTCCTTCAGATTGGCATGCCTCAATGTACGCACATTACTACAGATCGGTCAACAGACAGCACTTGCCCGAACATTGGAGACCCTCTCGATCGATATCTGCTGCTTATCAGAGACTCGCCTGCAAGACTCGAGCACTGTGCTCACTCTGCGATCCCCTTCAGGGGACGCAAGCAGTATTTTCTCCTTGCGCCTATCCGGTGACGATGCAGCTTCGAGCACCGGCCAAGCCGGTGTTGGTATTGCCCTGAGTCCCCAGGCTGAAGCTGCTCTGGTTGATTGGATTCCAATCAGTAGCCGGATGTGTGCGGTCCGATTGGCTGGCTCGTTTAAAGCTTCGAAGTCGCGCGGGACTAATAGATGTCTATTCATCATCGCTGCCTATGCGCCCACAAACTGTAGCGATGATTCGGTAAAGAACGACTTCTACCGTCAACTGACACAGCTCCTTCGCCACAGAAGAAGCACGGACACTGTTGTGCTGGCGGGGGATATGAACGCACAAGTTGGAAAGTTGTCCACTGATGAACTGCATCTGGGCGGTCAACACGGTGTAGGCTTCCGTAATGATAACGGTGAGCGGTTACTTCATTTGTGTGAAGATGCTCGCTTATTTCTTACGAGCACTAATTTCCGACACAGCACCCGCCGGAGGGTGACTTGGCGCCCACCAACCTCGAAGCAGCCTTGCACGCAGATCGATCACATTGCGATAAGTTACCGCTGGAGAGGCTGCATCCAGAATTGTCGCTCGATTTGGAGCACAGGTGTTGACACCGATCATGCACTTGTATGTGCTGACATGCGGATGCGTTTTGGCGGACGCCCACGACGACGCTGTGAGCGTATTGACACCAGCCAACTGACAAAACCAGCTGTTCTGAATGCGTATCGAAGTACGCTAACATGCGAGTTGAGCAATCGCTCACTGGAGACAATTGATGGTCACTGGTCACATTGTAGCGAGAACGACAAGACAGGGGGTAGACGTTTATTGCACACCGAAAATGGGCACATGAGGGTCTCGCGCGCGCCATCGAATATCGACTAGATTTCCGTCCTACCACGCAACACAGGTACGGATGTTAGAGGCGAGCCAGTCCTTTCGCCTCGGGAGCTCTGACTTGGAAGATCCGCCTTCCTGTTTTCGCCTCGATCTCCGCTTCTCTGCACCTGATTTGGATCGGCCAGGAGTCGTTCAAGAGCTATCGACTTGCTTGCTGTGTCAATCGGCTCGGCCTCGGTCCTGTGGGCTGCGCTAGCGGCGTATTTGTCTGATTTATTGCGCTGTCCACATGTTCCCGCTCCGTAGTTCCGGGCCCAGGCTCGTCGCTAGCCGTCTTTCGCGATCCGCTCTCAGCTAGCTCCGAAGAGCTCCCCCGAGGCCTTCTTGGAAGCGGCCCCTCTACAACATGTTCGCCAGACCTTACTAGCAGCAGGCAAATCCTCATGTGGTATGTCTAATAGACAACATGGACATTGGGTCTCTTCGCAGTCTCTGGAACTTATAGATGCTCGCCGGCAAATCCCGGCTGGAAGCGAGCACAATGAAACTCGCAAAGAGCTCCGAGCAAAACTCCGTGCTAGCCTGAAGAGCGACCGCGAATCTTGGTGGTCTCATCGTGCGTCAGAGAAGGAAGTGGCCGCTGCCCTTGGCAACCATCGTAAGTTATTCCGTCTGATACGGGAAACGGGCAGCAGGAGACCTGGTGTTAGTGAAACTATACGTGACGAGAGTGGACAGCCTATCCACAATTTGTCAAAACGTCTGGAGCGTTGGGCTGAGCATTTTGAAAAGCAATTAATCGGCAAGAATTGTTCGATTCGCCGGTCACTGATCGCCCCGCTCCGTGGGCTGTCCCTTTGGATCCACCCTCTCGCTCAGAAGTCGAACGTGAGATCGGACTGTTGAAGTTGAACAAAGCCGCGGGACCAGATGATCTTCCTCCAGCCCTCTTCAAATTTGGAGGCTCTGCTCTTGTTGATGCGTTGCATGAATTACTAGTGAAACTGTGGGAGCAGGAAACTGTCCCAACCGACTGGAGCCGCTCCGTTATTGTTCCCATCTTCAAAGGCGGCTCGCGCTCGGAATGCGGCAACCATAGAGAAATCAGTCTGATCTCCATCGCCTCCAAATTACTCGCGTCCATAATTCTCCACAGACTGACTGGCGCTCGTGAAAGCCAGATTCGTGAGGAGCAAGCCGGGTTTCGTCGGGGTCGTGGCTGCATCGACCACATCTTCACCTTGCGTCAGTTGTTGGAGCACCGTCACACATATTGGCGGCCCACCGTAGTCGTGTTCCTCGAGATCAAAGGTGCCTTCGATTCGGTTGATCGATGTGCCCTTTGGAATTGTCTACTCAGGAAAGGTGTGCCCGAGAAATATGTAAATATCAGCCAAGCATTATATGCGCGTAGCACGGGCAGAGTAAGGGCTTACAGCAGGCTGTCGCCACCCTTCAATATCTCCAGCGGTGTGAGACAAGGATGTCCGCTGTCACCTTTCCTATTCAACTTCGCAATTGAGGAAGTCATGGAGATTGCATTTACAGGACATGACTTGGAAGGTGTGGAGCTACTCCCAGGAGAACGACTTCTTGACTTAGAGTATGCAGACGACATTGCCCACATCTGTGACAGCTCCCAGACGTGTCAAGCCGCGCTGGACAGATTAGCACTGGCTGTCAGTCGCTTCGGGCTTTGCTTTGCACCACCGAAGTGCAAAGCGTTTCTCCAGGATTGGCAGAGTTCGCCCCCTGTGCTGACCCTTGGTGGGGATCAGCTAGAAGTCGTTCAGAAATTCAATTACCTGGGAAGTTGTATCAGCGCCCTTGGGATCGAAGACGAGATCACGAACCGCATAGCGAAAGCTCGAAGTGCTTTTGCTAACCTTCGCCACCTATGGCGGCGGCGCGACATTACTCTCGCCCTGAAGGGTAGAGTGTACAATGCAGCGGTACGTTCGAGCTTACTGTACGGTTGCGGAACCTGGCCCCTTAGATCGGCGGACATGAAGAGGCTACTTACGTTCGACCATCGGTGCCTTCGCAGTTTGGCTCACATCTGGTGGGAACACCGCGTGAGTAACGAGCGTGTTCGACGCCTTGTTTACGGCCTAGGAAAAGGGAATGAACCGCTCAGCACCGTCATTTCACTCACCAGGCTCCGATGGCTGGGCCACGTGTTGCGCATGCCAGCCCACCGACTCCCTCGACGTGCGTTGTTTGCTCACCGGGGATGTGGGTGGAAGAAGAGGAGAGGTGGCCAAGCGATGACTTGGTCCAGAGGAATGAAGGCCCTCACTTCGGAGCTGGCCTCAGTTGGAGCTTCACGGCTCCCTGGTTGGGGTCCAAAAGACTGTGAACATGTTTGGCTGGATACACTTGCTGATATGGCAAGGAGCCGACCTCAGTGGCGTTTGTGCTGTGAGTTTCTTTGTCCCTACCCATCCCTTTAGCCTCCCCCTCCATCTACGATCTTATTTCGTAGGGTAAAACGTAATTAAATTTTTGTTTTTGCCTAGTAGCCGGCTAGTAGCTTACCGGAACGATGCGTATCCGTTGCTGGTAGCTCAGCTGGCATTCAACTGTCGTATTTATTTTTCCTTTATGTATTGTATGTATGTATGTATTTCCTTTATGTATTGCGGTACAATAGCGGAGGTGTTTTAGCATCTCTAGCTGACATGTATAATGATGATGATGATGATGACATCGATTAGACAAGCTGATGGGGTCGTTAAAACGTGGTAAAATCAGTTAAGAAGAGGTCAGCTATCGCCATTAATTCGGCCGATGTCGGAGCTTTCAGGGGACCCAACAGAGTAAAATTCTCTACTAGATCGTGCCACGGCAATTGTAAGACATAAACAAATCGCTTCTGAGTGTACAACCTTCGTTCGTACTACCGGATCGTTATAGCTTCATCGGCTTCTAGTATCCGTCTGTGCATATACCTCCATCGATTATCCGGGGCCTTGTAAATAACTTGGAATGTTTGGCTGGCCTAGCGTTGTGGCCTGTGTCAGCAAGATGGGCAGCTATGGCTGAGTTACATACCCTTCTGCATCCGGTCACTAGCCATGCCGGACGTTGTTCTTTCATTCTCTCGATTAGACACCTTGTCATACGACCATTATATTCTGATCCAAAAGAACAGGTAAATGAATAGACGCATATAGAGTTGTTGTGGACAGGTCTAATATCCTTGAGACTGAGCTTCATCATCGGTGGGTTAGTAAAGTAGGCATGTAAATTTGCTGCTGGGAAGGTCCGCCTGAGATCTTGTGATAAACAGCGAGTAAGAATTTCAACAGCGATTTCTTCTTTGTAAGGGAGTAGCAAGAAAACTGCTTTTCTGTTAGCCGTTAACCGGTGTGTTCATTCTCTTCTCCATGTAAAGTTTTATGTTGTGAACTGGATAAGCATTTTCCCACAGCAACGAGCATAGTCGTTGTAGTTCCCATGCAAGTGTATCATGGGAGCAGATTCCTTCTGCTCCACTGACCAGCTTATGAATTGAAATTTCGTTTCAGCCTCCGTAGCACGAAGCTGTAGAAGTTGTTTGTTGGCCGTTACAAGAGCTTTTTCTATATACTTGGCGCTGTAATATCCCGCTATCGAGTTTCTTTAGGCCCACAACTAGAAATTGAAAACAGCCATTTTCTTCTACCTCCACAGTAACACGCATCTCATTATAGGCTCGGTTAAAAGTGTTGGTAAATTTCTTCAAAATGCTGGGAGGATTGAAAGATCCCAAATATGTCATCAACGTAACGGCGATAGAGGTTAAAACTTTCGATGATTGATTTTAGATTCCATTGTCCAAGTATGCCCATGAAGATATCAACGAGTACAGGCCCAAGTAGGACCCATCGCCACTCCATCTCGCTGTCGGTATACCTCCCCGTTAAATAAAAAGTTGAACGTTAAATGTGCATCTCAACAGCAGTTCTTTCAAAGTCACGGTGGGTATGCCGAATACTATCCCGCTCCCGTCGAGATTTTAACATATGTAATTTAATCGGTAGACTTGTGAACAATGAGGAGACATCCAGAAAGCATATGCTGCGATTGTCAACATGTTCCTACACCCCTTGTTGACCTTCAACAACTTGTGGCTCAATGGTCCCATGTAGTAAATCTACTCTTGTACACAAGCGATGACCGAACATTAACTCTGCCGGGGTTCTAGCTATTAAATTTAATTTCACAAGATTAGGGACGGAGACGACGTGATTTGGGAGAGCGTTTGGTACCTGAAACTCGGAAGGAGAAAATGTTTATACGGCATTCCAGCCGGTTATAACGTATTGTCAACTTTAAATGGTGCCCTCTTAGGTTAGTTTCGTTGTTCCGCTTCAGCAACTAGCGGCAAATGTGGTCTGGGTTCTTCACAACCTGCTTCATCTGTAAATCTTGAGATAGACAGGCGTACGTTTTCAGAGACTTCAAAAAAGCTAAAAAGGCAGGTGGGAGAGCCCCTAACGTTTCTTGTTGCCTTCTGGTGAGGAGTTTTGTGAGCAACGAAATCCGTTTCCTGCCACGGCTGCCGCGCGTGGATGGCGTATTACACTTGCTGTCGCACGTAGGTGTTAAGCAATTCTGGGAAGAAGGCTGGGTCAACTCGACGTAGGCCAAAGTGCTTATTTACGGTTCTCGACGCCTTTTCTGCTTATTTTGAGCATCCGAGATCGTCTTTTACCAGTACGCCCAAGTTACGCTCCTATAGGGAGCCTACTGCAAGGTGTGGTGCACAAACTTGTGCACACTCATCGGTTGGTGACGCGCGTGAATCACCTGGCAATTGAATGAAAATATAAATGGTTTATTCTCGACAGAGCGAAGCACACCAGCTGTGTTCAACTGGAGTAGGTTCCTCATAGATCATTTATAAATGCATGCCATGTCATGTTGGAGCAGGTAGTGGTATTACTTGATTGCCATATGTTGACGCCGTCTAATAGGTCGTTGTTAAACACCAGGAAGAAACGCAGTCTCAGTACCGAGCCCTGCGGAACACCACATTACACCTCAATCGGGTTGCAGAGTGATCTGGTAACATACACTAGAAGCCTCCGTTGTTGTGTAAAGTTGTCAAACCAACCAAGAACAGGACTTCCAATTTCAAAACATTGTAGCCTGTATAGCAGGATGATGGGATCCAGGCGATCGAAAGCGTTGGAAAGGTCCAGCCGGATGACCTTGACTCCGACCCCACCATCAATCAGTTCCGTCCAACTACCTCGTACAATCAGCAGTTCGGTGGTGCATGACTTGTGTTGTCGGAAGCCATGCTGCTCCGGTGCCAAGGCGTTGTATTTTTCCAGTGAGTTCATTAGAGCCACAGCAACAACTGCTTCCATAATCTTCGTGAGCACAGGGAGAAGAATAACTGGGAAATAGTTTTCAGGGTTTGAACTGTTACCGCTTTAAAGATTGGAGTAATAATGCCATGCTTCTACATGGTGAGGAATTGTTGTCCGTCGAAGCATCTTTGTAAGAACTGTGGCAGTGGCCCGCAGTGGACGCAGCCTTCAGTGCTTTCTAGCGGATGTTGTCGGCTCCCAAAGAGCTATAAGCAGGCAATGAGCGAAACTTCCTTAGCACAGTTGCCGGGTTGAATACTGCATGTGTGAACCCTGGAGTCCGTAATGTGCTTGACGGAATGTGACAGATAAAGACTGCGATTTCGAAAATGGGGGCATACCGTATCCGCATAACATTGGCTACTTCGTCGGTGCTTTGTGCCTGTTGTGAAAAGTGGTGCGATGTCATGCTTTATTTTACGAAGACTCTTGACATGCTCATACGGTAGCTTGTTGTTTGCCAGAAATTTTTTGGGCTAGGCACTGGAGTACCTGCGTCGATTCTGACCATGCCTTAGTACACTGTTGTTTCTTCATGAACTTTACCGGGAGGCGCATCAAGCGTCTCCTCCAAGTTTCAACTGAGTAATTGTCTCAGCCGGTCAGACAGGTCTATCAAGACGCATTGCGTACCGAACATGTACTGCACTGTCCTAAGTACACTGAGGTTCAGTGGAATACTATTTCGGCCGCTATGCACGACGCAGGAGCATCTGTTTGTAAAACTATCAATGGTCAGCGCACCAGCCACTGGATATTCGAGAGGTCGGTGAATCTGTTTGAATTCAGAAGAAACCTCCCCGCTGACTCTGAGCACAGTGTGACCAAACGAGCTAGTAGGCGCGAAGTAAGCCCCGCCTAGGTGCTGACAAAAATGTCTGGTGGATCAGTAGGGTTTAAGAAATGGAGGAGGCAAGAGCAGCAGGCAATTACCGCAAGCACTTCCAGTGAATCCGAAACACTGGTTCCAGGAAACGAGACGTCAGCGAGACAACAAGAGATAGCACAGGTGTACTAATACACAATAAGGAACACTGTATGGCTTGTTGGGCGGAACACTTTCAAGATCAGTTCAGTTGTCCACCAGCTCCTGGACCTTTTCCTACTCAAGAGAGACAGAATCAGCCATGGACGGAGGCCGAGGTCCGAAACGCGATCACAGCCCTCAATCGTTTTCGTGCCGCTGGCCCAGATTCCCTCTAACCTGCACTATTCAAGGATGGAGGTGAGGTCCTTTGCAAAGCACTGACCTCCCTATTCGAACATATCTGGAAGGAAGAGTGTCCCGTCTAACTGGAGTGAATTTACTATAGTGGCAATATGCAAGAAGGGCAGTCGCACAGACTGTTCTAACCACAGGGGTATTAGCCTCACCCCAGTTGTGACAAAAGTACTTGCTTCGATTCTCTTTCCTCGCCTCACTGTGGAACGGGAATCTCGGATAAGGGAAGAGCAGGCAGGTTTCCGCCCAGGAGGTGGCTGTATAGACCATATATTCACACTGCGGCAGGTGTTAGAGCAGCGCCACGCATACCCCAGCCCGACAATAGCTGTGCTCCTCGATTTCAAGAGTGCGTTCAATTCAGTCGATCGATCCATTCTGTTCGAAATACTTGTGCGGTAGATGCTCCTACGAAGTATATAAACATCTTACGTGCTCTATACTCTTACACTACAGGCCACATCAGGGTCTACAGAGACCTGTCGGATAAATTTCCGGCAAGAAGTGGCGTTCGTCAGGGTTGTTCGATTTCCTAGTTATTGTCCGGTTTCTTCATGGACTCCATCATGGAGTGTTCCCTTGCGGAATCTCACGATGTAGGCTGTTGAGGTCCTGCCTGGTGAAAGGTTAATTGATCTTGATTATGCGAACGATATCATCTTGCTTTTCGACGATGTTGCAGCAGCAAATTCAACGCAGAATAGCCTATATAGAGTGGTCCCATTATTTGGTATGCGCTTCGCACCTTCAAAGTTCAGTGTTGCTGCAGGACCCCCAGCCACTTAATGACCTCTTAATCCTTTCTAACGAGGAAGTCGAAGTGGTTGGTCAATTCACTTATCTTGGCAGCTGCATGAGCAACGATGGGCGCATAGTAACTGAAGTCAGTTCACGCAATCCAAAGGCCAGAACTGCCTTATGGTACCTGCGGCATCTGTGGCGACAGAAGGGAGTTTGCCTCCCTCTGAAAGGCCATGTATACAAGGCCACAGTGAGGGCCGTTCTGCTCTATGGTAGTGAGACTTGGCCCCTTCGGTCTGAAGATCTGAGGCGCCTTCAAGTCTTTGAGCACCGTTGTCTGCGAAGCGTTGCTGGTATCGGATGACACCAGCTTGTCCGCAACGATGATGTGCGTAAGCGAGTACTAGGTAGTGATAATCATGCTAGCTCCCTAGAACAACAGATAGCACTGAATGAGTTGCGTTGGCTTGGGAGCCTACTATGTATGCATGGTCACCGCTTACCTAGGATGGCCTTGTTTAGTCTGCCAGATGTAGGATGGCTCTAAGCTCGAGGTGAACGGAAGTTGACTTGGCAGAGGGTAATTAAGTCCATGACGATCAATCTGAGTGACGTTAGCCTGCCTCGCCTTCCGGGCTGGAGTCCACGTGACTCACCTTGTGCTTGGCTCTAGAGTTTACAGGACATGGCTCGCAACCGACACCATTGACGTGTCTGATGCCATTTCCTAGTCGGATTGCCTGTTTAAAGTGTGTTTAGTGCTGTGTTATCTGCGGAGTAATGGCTGATTATGACGCGGGGCAGTGAAAGCCGCAAGGAAGCTGTCTCGCCGATGCCGCCTTATCTTTGCACGATAGCCAGCTGTTTGTGACGGTATGTTGTCTGCACAACATGTAGGCGCCTTGACCTTGAATGTTTGCTTAGGGCATTAAGGTTTTCAGATAAGTCTCCCTTCTCTCCTTCTTATTCTTTATTTCATAGGTCCTCATGGTTGTATGGCAGCGAAGCATCAGTTCAAATAGCTGATGTACTGTTGTTGATTGATTGGTTGATTGATTGACTATTGATAAGTTAGTTTGTCCTCACGGACAAGTGAGGTGCGATGTTTGTCATGGGTCAAGGAATTGCCTCAAGTCTCTGAGTCTGGCCTAGTATTGTCTAAATGCGCCATACTGCATCAAGTCTTTACAATGCATTTTTAATCCTGGTTCTTAGAATTGACGGCACTTCCGCGGAACGAAGTGGCTTGGTCTCTGATGCTCTGTTGACCATGTCAATTAGCCATCCAACGAACTCTGTCCAAACGTTGTCCAGGGAACGATTGTTTGAAACTCCCAAGCAAATGCCTCGACGAATTATTTCAAGAGGTGGTAGCGTGTAATTGTACGAGTTAGTTCCGAGTGTTCAGACGCATAAAAATTATAGCTGAACGCTAAAATATCCTGGTCGCTGCGACCTAATGGATTTCACAGCTAGAACTTGTTGGTCAAAAGCTCTTCATTCGGGACCATGCGGTCCAAAATAGAAGTTTTGTATGCTATCCTGAAGCTAGTGAGTGGGGTGACATGATTGTACAATGAAAGTTTAGCAATAGGTTCATGCAACTCTGCTTTGAGCTGTTCCGTGGCAGATGCTGATATTTCCAGGTCGCGTACATTGAAGGCACCGATGATGAGAATGTGGCTGCACGTAGTGCCTGTGATCCTGTTCAAGGCACGTATAAAGCTAGTATCCATTTCCGGAATGGACGTTGGGGGCGGTAATCGACAGCGATGAGATGCGCGTCGTCGTGGTTTAGTCACAGATGGTACCAGAGTGAGTCGATAACTTGTGTTTCCGGATTATCAACTACTGCATCTTGTAGGTCACTGCGGTATTAGAGGAGGACCATACCTCCTATTCTGGGACATTCATTCAGGATGAGTGCGATTCCTGCGACCTCATCCTCAGCATTAACAACTTCTTGGTGTAACCAGTTTTCGCTAATATAAATACGGTCTCAAGCATTCGCGATCTGACCTACCCGAGGTACGGTAAAATTAGTGAGGAGCCCTTGGGCGTTAGTGTACTTACAGCAAAGTTTCTCAGAGTTCAATAGTGTTGCGATTGTGTAATTCATGCGTGAAGTTTCGCCAGACATTGAGCGACCGGGGACTAATCGTTTTTCGGTGGGTACCCGGCAATTGGTTCGACGTCTTATTCCTCGGCTGCGTTGTATGTCCCAAACCTAACCTACGTATAGCGTAAGGTGTCTGGTCATTCACTTCGTCAACTAGTTGCATGGCCTCCTTAGGCTCATTAATGGCGCCCTATTCAACTATAGCTCCGATCGCCTTTGGTTCTTTGGGTGACATATCATCTCTGAAGTGTATATTATTTGCTGCTTTCACCCGAAGCTCTGATGGCAACCTGCAACAAAGTACGTCTCAGCTTTACAGCAGCCTTGTAACCTTTAGTTTTGACTGGAGGACCAACTTCAACACTCTCGAGCCACAGTCTTTGTAATTCGATGAGTGGTTTAACCGTGACGCCGATCTCTAAAGCACGTCATCCAGTGAGAGTGTTTCACGAATATATCACCAGCAGGGTCGCTAGATACCTGGATAAAATAGGATACATAGATTGCCGACGAATGACCGTAGATAAACCAAATAAGATTCCGGAGTGAATGTGTTTTGTTCATTTGTGCAATCTGTAAGTGAGATCTGTGTACATCAGCCTGAGCGTTGCATGTGTCACACTATAGCCTCGTTAGGTTTGCAAGCCTGACCTCGTGAATTCGGCCACACCTGTGTCAGCGTTATCCATGCGGCGTATTCAGTCACCGATACGGGATCGCACAATAAGACGGTGTGACGGTTTGTCTGCCTCCCGTTCCCAACGAGTCATGCTGGATGGGGCTTTACAAGCATCTTTACAGCCATGCATAGCAGATAGGTGATCAGTTATGGGTTATATAATCTCAAAGTAGGCGACTGACTGTACTCCTGGTCAGCGCTATGACTACAACTGTTCTGCTAAGGCATTATGTTTTGAGTGCCGTTAAAACATCCAGCGATGTCTGTAGTCACCCGTGTGAGCAAGCACCACACCAAATTACAACCAGATCAGGGACTGGCAGCTGTTCGCATTGACAGATCTATACGCAATTGCAAGCGGTAACACATAAATTGACTGGCGCTGTGCATAAAGCGGACAGGTTCAGCGCCTACTTAAGGTTGATCACCACGTGAGTCAGCATGAAAAGATTGCATAGGTACACCGCCACACAAATTACACGCGGTGATTTAACCGAATAGCAGCTGAAATGCACCAACGGATAATCTGACCGCGAACGTCCGATCGTCTTTAATGGGTTGAGCACACTGTAGACATTCCAGTGCGTTGGATATTCTTCACCTCCTTACGTTATTGACAAGTTGACTATGAGGTTAAACGGTGGCCTACACTGTGCCTCTAAGTGATGGAGAGAGTCTGGTCGAAATGGCGTGAGGTGGCATTAAAATGAGGCAACCGATCGGTTCTTGAAGAGAGTATTTTGGAATACCAGGTCAACACTGTTCACTCTGGTCATCTGTCCCCTCGCCTCAAACGGACATGTCGTTTGCTCGCCCAAGCTCTCTTTGTGAAACCGTATTGACTCCAATCCAAACGGGCTCGATCAAGCCAGGGAGTGGGGCCCCGTGTTCAGGACATGTTCACTGCCGCGCATGCGTTCGAAGGAAATGCCAATAACTTAATTAACATATAGTTGCTGAGCCTCGACGTGCACCTTGTTCACCGAACAACGGACTCAAAATGAACATCATGTATGAGACCCATGCTACCTATGTATATCGCCCAAGTAAGAGCATGGTTACTTTTGTACAAATTGATGTGTGCCGCTACGGACGCAGCTTCGCGGATCCGGAGAAATATACGTATTAGTAGCACCCTTATTACCATCTCGGTGAAAGAGCCTATGGTGTGCTGAGGCTGGTGGTGGCTTGATCTTGACAGATGGTCTACCCATTGCTGCTACTGTCGGGCTGTTGGCTCATGTCCTGGGCACCTCCTCGTGGCGACCGCTGGGTGGGAGTTGGGTTTCGCCCTTCCACCTGCTAAGATCCAGGACACCAATCCGCATGAATCAGTGAACTGACCATGTGTTAGACCCGCTGCATTTCCGGTGCACATTCAATCGAAGGCTTTGGCTGAGGAGCCCGAGTCGTTCTCCTGTCAGGTGTGGGCGCCCTGCCAGTATCCTAGTCCATCCTTTTCGGAGGTTAGGAAGTGGTCGATGGCCCTCTTCCCGTAAAACCTAGCCATGGGAGACAAAAGGTTTACGGGTTATAAGCTCACAGCTCGATTGGCGTAGAGCACGAGTGCCACGCATTGTCTCTGACGGTGGGAGGACACCTCCGGGTGTTCAATGGTTTGCTACTGCCCGCCTCAAGCCAGGCAACCCTTGGTCAAATTGGTGCAAACCCGCCAAAACCCACCTGCGTCTGGCCATCGTCGCTTGTGTACCCTACTACGGTCGCAAAACACACAGAAATCGTTCCAGTACCTCCAAGGTTGCATGTGAAGGCCGTCAAGCAGATCCCCATCTGTCTCTGCAATCACATTCCCGAGCTGGATCTGCTCCCCACTACCTTGTGGGTCAGGCTATTGAGCCAAAGGCTCCGGGTGGAGTCCCTCAAGCAAACCTCCGAAGCACAACGACCACCTCGCGTGCGATTGTCCACCAATGCAATCGTATGCCTGCGCGCAAAGCACTCAGCATCGGGTGCTGGAACGTGCGCACACTACTGGACCGGAACTCCAGCGAGCGCCCGGAGCGACGCACTGCACTGGTCGCAATGGAGCTGGCGCGCTACCACATCGATATTGCGGCGCTCAGTGAAACTCGGCTCGCTGAGCAAGGTAAGTTACATGAAGCAGGTGCTGGCTACACATTCTACTGGGTGAGCAAGGCCGCCTCAGCACCACGTGAACATGGGGTCGGACTTGCAATATCCGATCGCCTCCATGGCCAGCTGGTGGGTGAACCAACGGGCATCAGCGCGCGACTGATGACTGTTCGCCTACGACTCGGAAGAGGTAAGTTTGCTACTTTTATAAGCACGTACGGTCCGACCATGTGTTATCCTGATGACACGCGTGATCAGTTCTACACTGTGCTATCCTCCGTGATACGGTCTGTGCCGAGGAGCGACCGACTATTTCTGCTGGTTGATTTCAACGCGCGCGTTGGGCGTGATGCATCGGTGTGGACAGATGTTATCTGTCTGCATGGCATTGGTTCAGCGAATGCGAACGGTGACAGGCTGCTCTCACTGTGTGCCACTCACGGCCTGACGATCACGAACACTCGGTTTGCACTGAGTGCGAGTGATATAGCAACTTGGACGCACCCACGGAGTGGTCACGCTCACCTGCTCGACTATGTCATCGTACGTCAGCGTGATATGCGTGAAGTGCGCATGACACGTGTACTGCGTGGAGCTGAGTGTGGCACTGATCACAAATTGGTGCGCACCAAACTGTACATATATTTTCGTAAATCTATGTATTGCACTCCCGCCGTGAATCGGCGTAAATTTAACATTCTCTCCCTCGGTACTGTGGCGAAACGTACTGAGCTGGAGAAGTCGATGGCTGCACGCCTGTGTGATGTGGAATGCATAGCCACAGTGGGCGACCTGTGGCACCACATTCGCGACCAGGTGACAGCTGCTGTCGAGGAGACCATCGGGCGCGCAAACTGTAATCGGCCTGATTGGTTTGATGAGAACAATGCGACGATTGGCGCATTGGTGTCGGAGAAGAATGCAGCATTTGCTGCACATGTTGCCAACCCCAGTGACTTGGGAAAGAGTAGTCAGTTTCGCAAACTTCGACGGCGACTGACCCGAGAGCTCCGTCGCATTAAAAATGCATGGTGGACGGAGAAGGCGAAGCAGATGGAATGCTACGTCGAACGCCGTCAACACAAGGAATTCTTTGACTCCTTGAAGGCGGTGTATGGACCGAGATTGGAGCCGCTGAGGACACTGATCGATGGTAGTTCAGGCGCTACCTGCACCCAGACTGCAGACATAATGCAGATCTGGCGAAAACACTTTGACTGTCTCTTGAACAACCGTCCAGAGATCGACTGGCCTACATTGAACGGCCTGAAGCAGCACGATGTGAAGGCGGATCTGGCGGATACGCCGACACTGGATGAGACACAGAGAGCACTTGCTCAGCTGCGAAACGGCAAGTGTGCCGGGGCCGACGGGATCCCGCCTGAAGTATTGAAACACGGTGGACCTGCGTTGTTGACTGCGCTGCACCACTTGGTGCAACGCGTGTGGATTGAGGAGGAGGTGCCTGCTGAGCTGAAGGATGCCCTTGTGCTACCACTGTACAAGGGCAAAGGTAGCAAGCAATGTTGCACGAATTATCGTGGCATCAACTTGCTGAGTTGTGTGGGCAAGGTGATTGCCCGAATCCTGCTCAATCGCCTCGTCAGTCAGGTTGTGGAACCTAACGTGGCGGAAGAGCAGTGCGGATTCCGTTCGGGTCGCAGCACTATAGACATGGTGTTTGCGGCTCGTCAGTTGCAAGAGAAGTGCAGAGAACGACACCAGCCATTGTACTCGCTTTTGTTGATTTCACCAAAGCATTTAATACGGTGAACCGCGAGGCATTGTGGCTGGTGTTGGGTAAGTTTGGTTGCCCGCGTAAGTTTGTAAGTTTAATTGAATGTCTGCACAGTGGTATGCGAGCGAGGGTGCAGCTGAGTGGAGAGACCTCCGATGACTTTGCAGTTGTCTCTGGTGTGAAGCAAGGCTGTGTCTTAGCTCCTGCCCTGTTTAATATATATCTTCATGCAATGTTGTCCTGTGCTTTTGATGCGGCTTGTGCTTACGGTGTTCGTGTGGAGCACCGTATTGACGGTGGGTTGCTGAACATCCGTCATTTCGGTGCGAGAACTCTAGTCTGTGAGACAACTATCCGTATGTTGCTGTTTGCGGACGACTGTGCGTTGTTTGCACATAGCGCGGATGAGTTGCAGCACATGACTAGTGCTCTGGCTCTGACGGCGGCCAAATTCGGGCTCACCATCAACACAAGCAAAACTGTCTGTCTGTATCAGCCTTCACCGGAGGTGCAATCTTCAATATTGCCGCGAATCAGCATTGGTGCTGAAGTATTGGAAACCACCTCCCGTTTCAGCTACCTTGGGAGCGTGATGTCGACTGATCAGCCGCTACACATTGAGCTGTGTGTTCGCGTCGGAGGCAGCGGCGGCATTCGGGAAGCTTGAGTACCGAGTGTGAAACAACCATCAGCTTAGCATTGGCACGAAGCTGATGGTGTACAAATCCGTGGTGCTGTCCGTTCTTCTGAACGGCAGTGAATCGTGGACGATGTACCGTCGGGATGTGCGATATCTCGAGCGGTTCCATCAGCAGTGTTAGCGATGTATTTTGCGCACCGGATGAGGCGACAGAGTTGCAGACACGGAAGTTTTGCGCCCAAGTGGGATGTATGCAGTGGACTGCATACTGTTTCTGAGACACCTGAGGTGGCTCGGTCATGTCAGCCTTACGGATTCCACGCGCATACCGATACAACTATTATATGGTCAGCTGAGTATTGAGAAGCGGAATGTGGGGAAACCAAAGTTACGTTACCAGGACATGACCAAATTGAGCCTCGCACGTTCTAATCTTGATTGCAGATCATGGGATCGAAGGCGGTTGATCGGCGTGCATGGCGCGATTTAATCACGAAGGCAGTTGCCGAAGTGCTGGAGAAAGCCCTCATGCATGCAGAGAAGAAGCGGCAAGTGCGGAAGCGGCAAGCACCAATGAATTGTACTCCATCGACATCGAGCGCATGGTGCTGTAGCACATGCGGTCGCGAGTGCCCGAGTCAGGGAGGCCTAGTGAGCCATGAGCGAGGCCACTCGGGACCACTACCGAATAGACGACGGATCCTGCAGAGAACGTAGACAGAACCGGCGCAGCGCTTGTAGGAAAGCTGCATTCGATTTACTAACCGCGTGCTTGCATGCTAAGTCCATTTATTTCAGATGGTGGGTTTTCAATTTTGTCCTAATGCTTTTATTTCTCATATAAATGTCTACCTGTACTCTCTTCTATAAACCTGCACACCTCGTTTAAGCTAGTTGTACTCAATTTCCATAACATTTAGTGTTTGTGGCATTTCCGTAAAATATACTTTCTGACCTCGTGAACTTATCTCGGATTCTTTTGCAAACAACCTATTTCATATGCTCCTTAATTTGATATTTATGTCACCGTTTCCTTATGCATTACTCGATGTATTTTCTTGGATATTTTTCTCGCAAGTGATTGGCTGTTGCTTGATATCCCAGTTATGGTTGCACTTGATGTGCATGTTGACAAGGTGCCTACCTGTCTATTACCCACTACCTCGTCCATACTGGCTCCAGGAGACAGTTGGTCGTTGCTGGAGGGGACAGGGTGCATGGTCCTTGTGGCCGTGTTAGGATCAAAGAGTGGTTCCATGCACTCAGTGTGGAGCGGACTACGGTCCAGCCACCGCCTTGTGTGCGCTTGATTCCCCAAATACAGTGTGCTTGTGTTTGCCTGTGAAGGGGTGTGGGCCGACTCCGTTGATGAAACGTGGCTCCCATCCACATGCCTCTCGGTCTTATTCCTTCGGGTTTACACTGGATATGGGGTGTGTGGTTGGAGCTGTGGGTGGTGCAGCGCAAGCCACCCATGGTCCCTCTATAGGCGCAGACGTCCTGTGGCTGGCCACAGTGACATGCAAATCCGAAACCGGATGCTGCCAACCATATTACCCTCGGCCAGATGAAATTACCGAGCAATGTATGCTCTCACCCAGGTTAGTGGGTGATTCCATACCTAGCTGGGTGTGCGTTCGACCCGAAAGTCACCATCATAAACGTAACGAGCGGAGTGAATCAGTGAGTTTGTTCTTACTTTTGCTTCGCTGCTGTTCCGTGTATTTAACTCCCTTCTCTTCATTTCGATGGCGTGCGTGCTACAACGTAAGTTCACCCTACTTAGGTACGTAAAGGCTTGATGCAACCCTGGACACGATATTTGTTAACAACGTAGAGCGGTTCTGTGGTTGCACTCACCTGTTGCTTGACATCTATAATCACTCAATAATTAAACCGTCCCCGGATGTCTAAAGCAAGTGAAACGACAAGGAAGCTACTCATTGCAACGAACGTATGTCTAAGTGGTGGTATTGTACAGCATAGAATATTGACCGACTAGGGGAAACGGTAGCGTCCACCGACTTCAATATTCTTTTTGTCGCTGGTTTACCCATGTGGTGATGACAATTGACTCGCTTCCTGAACTTCTGTCTCGATATTTGTTGTCCATGCAACGCTCTGTTCCTCCTTGCGGACAGGTTCTTCTCTCCCCAAAGGAAGCAACTGCGTGGACAAATGCAGAAAGTCTTCAAGAGAAAAGACAGCACTTAAGTGAAGCATCACTCTGTCCTCCTTAAGGATGAGCTTTGCAGTCCGGACCACACGTACGTTCGGGTAATATTTGGGAAAATAGTTGTCGTGAACTAAAGGGGAAGTCAAAACAACCAACCGGAGTTACTCGGCTTACATCAGCCTGTGACGTAGATATATCGAAATTGAACCATGGCCACTGTGAGTGCTGCCATAACTCATTCACTGATTCAGCCTAAATTATCTGCGGACGCATTGCCCCCTGCAGACAGGGAGATCCTGCACAAGTTAGTAAAACAGATACACGCAGGGAAGACAAGCTGTCGGGATAGGCTGTCTTCCGTTGACTACAAGGAGTATGCTGACTTATTGGTCTAACCTCTGACTACTCTACACACATTACACATTCATAAACACGAATTTGCTGACTGGTGCGGGTGTACCACTAGTACATTAACATCAACAAATGAAGAAAGCAAATGCGGACTATTAAAACAAGAGGACTAGGAGATATACAATCGTATGGTTCCATCGATCGCATATCGGGCACACAGGAGGATTAACACCATCTGGTACCGCGCACTGTTAGTGTACTTCAGTACTGCAACATCCAATCCTGATGTGGTACGCTCCAAGAAATCTCTAATCCGCAAAATAGGTGTCCAGGAATTCCCTGACTTCTGACAACGATTTCGCCTAAGCTGTTATATGTGGCAAATCTCAACCGATTGCTCATGCTTCGGTAGCCCTTAAGAGTTTAGAAAAAAGCATTCTTGATATGCTGAAACAAACGCAGCCGAACAATAAGCTCAGTTTTGCGTGTCGCAGTTCGAAGTCTACCCAAGTCATTTGCCTGTCTTGTGTATTAGATTCGGTCAATACAGAAGAATAGGATCATGTTCGCTCGAATCTATTTTGATGACTACCATAACGTATTCGTTTGGGTAAACCACGAATGACTGTTGAGGGGTCCACTCGTTAAGAGGTTATTTCACCCGACGCACTCAGATTACTCAGCTTAGGGACAGAAGCTCCTTGCACCAACTTACAAACATCGCTTTTCTTCAGGGAGCTATTCCATTAGGTTTCATATTTTTCACTTACGTAGACTCGATGCTAGTATCTGCGGTAGCACTCCTTCTTCGGCAGTATGCAGGTGATACTGTCTTGGGCATCAATCAATCGACCACTGTCCCTTCAATCAGCTTACAAGATAACCCGAAAGATCCTACGGTTTGGTGCTCAATCTGCCAAAATGAATTATCTTTGTTCTCAGCATGGAGGAGGCCGTAATCAGTAACTTCTCAAGCATTGGTCTAAACCCCACATTCATTTCGAGGGGTTGCACCCTTCCGCATGATTAAAGTAGCTATGTGTCGTTCTTATCATGATCACAGAGTGAATGAAACATTGACAAGCGTCTTGAGATAATTGATCTACTCTTCTCGTTTGTGATTCTGCTCTGTCCTTATGAGTTGGTAATTCGTTTTGTTACAGCTCCTGTACTTCCAAGCTTGATGAACTGCTTACCAGTGATTTCGCATGGTCTTCTAAGTAGACCCATCAGGTTACTCTTCTATTTCTTTGAAACTTATTCCGATGTGGCAGTGTCCCAAAGTTAACTTTTTGTTGACATAGATGTGTCCTCTTATAATAGTCCTTGCAAGAGGCTGAGGTCCACGAAGCTTACCGGGATAAGTCACCCACTTCATGATGCATTATCGGTATGTGTGTCCATCTTATCAAACATACAGAAGTACAAGTCCATAAATATCAGTACAAGAGTCTACCGTTCATCAGCTATCCCTCATATAATGCGATTTTTGCGAAACCTCAGCTAAGCCGTTCCACAACTGACCGACCAGATTAGATATGGGGTTATTGTGTTTTTCACTCGTTAATCCAACTTGCTTAGTTTGCATTTACATCGTGCTTCTGCTGTTGCATGGCTGAAAGCGTGTGTGTTCCAGCTGAATATTTTAACTTCGTGGGTGCATAAAGTACTTTATTGACCTGATTTGACTTCTTGGCATAACAATGGAAGTGGCACTTGTTAGTGCGCTAACGGCGTATAAATTCTACTCATGGTATGTTTTGTGTGGTTATGGTGTTCTTTTGTTCTTCACGGTACTCGTTTATTTGTTGTCGTTACCACAGCGAACAGCTTCGATATATGGACAAGTTTGACTCGGTAGCTACAAATACGATGGAACCTTTGCCCTATCAACTCCCAACAAATGTCGTTGGCTTATCCAGCGTCACCTTTATTCCAGCAGCTGTTGCAAGCAAATTACAGTCTCTCCGGGAGTACAGTGCCCCTGGAATCGACATGATCTGCCCAAAAGTACTGAAAACCCTTTCTCCCACCATAGCAGCACCACTTGTAACCTTTTTCCCAGGACCTACTTAATTCTCATACACTCCCATCTGAGTGGAAAATTGGAATTATCACTCCAGTGTACAAGGGTGGTAAGCGATCGGATCCTGCCAACTACCGACCTATTACACTCCTTCCTGTTTTATCAAAAGTGATGGAATCGGTAATCGCAGATGAACTAACGCGATACTTTGAAAGTCAACAAATAATTTCTAATGCCCAACATGGTTTCAGACGCAGACGATCTTGTCTCACCAATTTGTTGATTGCTCGGAACACATGGACCAGGGCGGCTGATGAAGGAGTCCCCATAGATGTGATTTACTTGGATTTTTCTAAAGCATTCGACAAGGTCAATCACTTCTTTCTCTTCCAAAAGCTTGCTGCCTACGGTATCAACGGTTCCCTGCTCACCTGGTTAGAAGACTACTCACACGACAGAGCAATCAAGGTAAGAGTAGCCGACACGCACTGTGTAAACCTGTGCGTCTCCAGTGGTGTACCACAAGGATCCGTCCTCGAGCCGCTACTGTTTTTAGTCTACATTAATGACCTCCCAGCAGACATTCTATCTCCGATGCAAAAATTTGCAGACGATGCTAAAATATGGAGAGCAATTCGCTCAGCATCCGACCATGTCCACCTTCTAGAAGATATGACGGATTAATGACTGGGCAGAAAGGAACCAGCTCCCACTGAACCCTGCAAGGTGCCACCTGCTGACGGTGCGCAGCAGCTTCGTCAACACACCTTTTGGGGCAACACGTCCTGCAACACGTGACTAGTGAACGCGACTTAGGTATAATCGTGCAAGTGAGTCTTGGCGATTCGCTTCAATGTTCGAAAACAGCAAGTGTGACGAACTTGAACTTGAGACTTTTGAGGCGAGCTATCCGCACTTTTGAGTGAGGGCTAGTACCATTGCTGATTAACTCCTATATTCGCCCTCACCTTGAATATGCAATTCAGATATGGTGTCCATGGTTAAAACGAGATATTCGCCTATTGAAATAATCCCAAAGAAGAGCCACAAAGGCAACACGTGGACTAGCCGGTCTAAGTTACGAACTACGTCTTCGTGTACACCGTGTGTTCTCATTATAATACCGACGGCTTCGCGGAGAACTTACTCTCACTTACCGGATACTAATTGAAAGCCAGCGTCGATGAACATCCCTGCTGACTCTAGCCCCTTACAAACAAAGCCGAGGCAACCACCTGAAACTAATGACACAACACTCCCGTCTGAACAGTAGAAAGTATTTTTGCTCACTTAGAATCTGTTCTCATTGGAATGCATTACCAAGAGATGTAGTGAACGCACCAGACATGACGACATTCGAAAGACTCTTAGACTTTCATCTTGGTGACAAACGCTACACAACAGTTTGATAAAGTGCAATGGTTTAACCACTGATACTTCACATTCCACGTTGGAACACTTCGATTTTAATTTTCTTTTGCAAATCCATCCTGTGGGTCTTGGAAAGTTATGCTTGTTATCCCATCATACACTATTGAACTATATTGAACTGTTAAATGGTCTAGCTATCGGCTCAATTGAGTGCTTGGCACCGACAATGACCTACAATATGTGCTATGACTCTCAGAGCACTTACGTGGCACTTTGAGACTGATCAACTGCTGCACGGTCCCCACGCCATTGGAAATTTCACACTCGTAATTTCCGGAGTCCTTTTCTACAAGCTGCATTGGAAGAAAAACAAAAAAGATCACCAATTTAGTGAACCGCTTAGATTCAATTGAAAAAGTATGTCGATGAACTACTATCTGAAAATAAATAGCTCTTTTATTGTTCGGTGCAACTCGAGACGTTATGTTTTCTCTGTCTGAATCCAAGTTGTTTCAAATTTCATTAAAAGTTGCACTCGACTCAAAACTTATCTACATGCATAACAGAGATCACTGACAAGACTAACATTGCTTTGGTTAAGAGTTACTAACCTTACCTGCTACTCTTCCAAGCAACGCAATAACTCTGTATTGAAGTGGAATTTTTAGAACAGAACATTCTATGGTTATGAGAAGGTTTAAGGTTAAACGAGGGAAAAAGTTGCGATGCGTAATTAACACATGTTAATTGTGGTTGGTTTTGGTATTTGTAGGATCTCTTAGTCTCATCATCGACCGTAGTACATTAGAAATTTGACTGCAACTTGCCACCATACAACCATGATGTCCAGGCTAGTGAGAAGTATTGAGATGGGAAGAGTAGGGTCTATATGCCATAAGCAAACAGTCGGAATAAAGACGCCTACTTCGCACCAAATAAACGAGGTCACAACAGCCAGCTATCTTGCGAAAGTCAGACAGCATAGACAAGGTAGATTCCTTAAAGTTTACATTGTCTCGTATGATAGCCTTACTCTAAAGATAATCCAACACCAGATAGACCGAAAATCGAATTGGGATGTTGCCGCGTGTGTGCCACCAGTGTCAACCGCAATAATTGCCATGTAAGGTCACGAGTCGGATACAGGGTGGATCAGGTGGACACATGCCGCGACGTCTAAATAGACCAACAAAACCACCGGGTTTGGTCCACAGTGGTTTCATTTCTTAATGCCAGATAAACGACTGTCTCATTCGAACCATACAAGGTCTTCCTCGTTGTGGCTAGGGGCAGGAGCATGCGCAACCTGTACCCTAATCAGCACAATATGTTCAACCAGACCCGATGTCGTCACTTAGCAATCGCTTGCGGGCATCCTCGTTGCGGATACGTCGTTATCGACTGTCATAGGCTAACCACCTATGTCGTCCCCGTCAAAGTTTAAACGAGATCAAACTCTCCAGATCGAAGCATCTAAGCCTTACAGCTTTACAGTAGAACTGCTCGATTCGTGCTCCATTAGACATGACACTCAAGGCCAGCAGAAATGCATCTATGGTGCCATTCATATCGTATATTCACCAATACAGTTCCGGTATTTCGCAATACGTGAACTGATATCAACAATGAAGAGTCCACTTCTGCTGCTGAAGCTCCTTCCCTTCAGCACTCGAGGTAGGTATTATCAACTGGCTGGTGTTCCCGTAGCGGTACAGTACACTGGGAGAGCCTGAAGTGTATGCCGAAGGATGAGATCACACCGTGGTTTATGCTGAGATCGTTGCGTCGCCTCATTATTCTCAGCCAACGAATTAATACTGCCCATACAATTTAGGCTAACTAGTTTCCACCGGAGACATCATACCAATGTCCAATAAGCTTAATAATGAAATCGAACAAAACCGGGGTTGTGGTGCCTTCATGACGGGTATCAGATGAGATCAGACAATTATCTTCAGACCCTAATGCAACCTACGGTCTTTGGGTGTAGGGCATGTAAAAGCTTACGTTTCATTGGAAGGTTTGAATTGATTGTAGTCGAATCCCATGAAGTCAGTCATAGTTTACCTTCGGTTTCCACGACGACGCTTTGGAAGCTCCCCTAGAGCGAGAACATGGTATGTGCAACCCAGTCCGTTACGGAAACCACCTGCTCTTCTATAATCTAGGATTCTAGCCCATAAGTAAAGAGATGGATGAGAATTGAACTAAGCAATTTAGTCACTGCCGATATTTGTTGTCGAAGTAGCTTATAATCGACTGCTATATCTACTTGACGAATGTTGTGAAGTGCGACTTTGCGAGCAGGCAAAATCTAACGCTTATCAACTATAAGATATCTTCATGTGCTCATGATGAAGTACTGATTAATGCTTTACGATTCCAAGTTCCTTCACACACCCAACTTGTCTAGTGTAACCCTGAGAAAATAAAATCGGGAGGCTTATCGATGGAGATCACGATGGTTTCGGAACGGCCTCATAAGGCATTAGTGTGATAACCAATTCAGATCCAACAATACGGCAAGTGGCTGAAGCCGCAACAAGCACTGCTAGGAATACGTGTATTTTATGAGCAAAAAGCAGAGATACGGTCACGAGGACTAAGCTCCTTGCATCCGCCAATGAGACTGGTGGTCTCCTTTTGACCCAAAACGTAGATGAAAGCACTGGACGGGTGGGCACTTAGTGAGCATCAGAAATGGGCTCAGTCAATCATGCTCATCCGAGTTCTTCATCAAATGACCAATCTTGCAAGAAAATAGCCATTTCAATCTCAAACCAAACCTTGTCTTCAAGGACTGGGCTGTAGCTATCGTATATCTGCCGATACCCTTAATTTGGTGATAGTAACAGTCGTGGAAGGACCACACAACTTATTATGGGTCATTGTCGTGCTAGCCACTTAGCCTCAGGCAACTGGTTGACGTCAGGAGAAATGTATACCATCTTGTGTTTTACTTAGGAAGCACAGTATGTAAACCTATTTGATATTTGGTCACCGGTGTGTCAAGCGTACGCCATGGCGTTGTCATGGTAAATCTGAATCATATGAGTGACATAGAAATTAGATGAAATGCCACCGAGAAGTTGCAAAGCCGATCTTTATAAGAAGATATAGCAAATCTCTGCGCATTCTCAAAACAACTCACAAAATTAAATGGTAAACGTTGCTAGATGACAGAAATGCAATTCAAAACCGGTCCCGTACCTTTGAGCGCTCGGTGGGTAGAAAGGGTACAACTGCTATTCGAACCCAGGGAGCAGAGCATAAGGTCGGGAGAATGAATCGCTACACTACCGAGACATTGGTAGCGGTTATCTCGACGGCAAATGATTCTTTGTGGGTTACACAGTAACACTGGTTGTGTGAGTGTTTTGAGACCCATAAACTCAATCGAGACCACAGTTCACTTAGCAGTAACTCTCCGTCTGATCGGGAGACCATTTGAAAGTACGCACTATTTGATTGGATTGCGATACGTAATCTCAATGTGGACCGTAGTTCGTAATGAAGTGAACCTTGGTCATTTCGAACACTAGAACAGTAAATGATAAAGCAGATGGAAATGGGGTGTCGCCCGGCCGAAGACGCAGCACTTCTCTACCGGTTTCGAACTTATTTTGCTCTCATCAGGTAGGGAAAGCGGAGGTTCGGAGAGATGCCGAAATATCTTGCTTTACTCCGCCTAGATAGATTGAGATTGCATGCCTTAATGCGTACAATGTGCAGTTCAAAGGCAATAACACCAGTTAACATTGTTTTGCGATTCACAACACAAGGTTATTCGGGAAGAGCCAACTTACGTCACTAATGATCAGGCAGACTCGATAACCGCCTGTCTCCAGTTGTGCATTGGTGCTGTAGCGGCCACCCATAGTAATTGTTTTCCCGCCTGTGGACCACACAGAGGTAGGCAAACTGCCTGAGTCGACCTTCACCTCAAGCACTGCTTGTTGGTTGTTGTTCTCGAAACGTACGTTTGGCATGCCCACAATACGTGGCCTAGAAGATGGAAATCGTCAAGTTGTATGTGGGTATGTGAGTTGACATAAAGAAACAAATGTTACTTCTCGTCAACAAAATACTCGCTTAGTTCGGGTGGGTTGCATGTAGATTAGTTGTAAAATGAACCGCTTTTCCAAAGATTGTCAAACTTGATTTTATTTCTTCCGAAATGGCATCAGACGGAGAGGATAACCATTCAAGTGGAACTTCAAAGTAAACTTTCAGCAAAGAGGTCATCAAGAGGAAGCAAAGAAAGATCGTTAATGTAGTGTGAAACGAACAATGTAAAGCGAATAGTAGTAAAAGATGTGGACAACAATCATCAACAACAGCAGTACATCAGCCACTTGAAGTCATGCTTCGCTGCTGTACAACCATGATGACCTAAGGAATAAGGAATAATAAGCGGAAGAGAAGGGGGACTTATCGGAAAACCTTAATGTCCTAAGCAAACGTTCAGAGTCAAGGCGCCTACACCTTGTGTAGATAACATATCGTCGCAAACAGCTGGTTATCGTGCAAAGATAAAGCGGCATCGGTGAGACAGATTCCTTGCGGCTTTCACTGCCACGCGTCATAATCAGCCATTACCCTGCAGATAACTCAGCACTAAACACACATTAAACAAGCAATCAGATTAGGAGACCGCAGCAGACACGCCACTGGTGTTCGTTGTGAGTCATGTCCTGTAGCGTCTCGAGCCAAACACGGTGAGTCAAGTAGACTCGAGCCCGGAAGGCGAGACGGACTGACGGCACCCAGTTTGGTTGTCAGTGTCTTCATTTCCGGCTGCCAAATCAAAAAGATGTGGAAGGATAATAGCAAATATGTAACTGATGCTAAAGCGATTTCCGTTAGTCAGGTAAACGGAATAATCATCCTATTCCCTCTAGCGCATAAAAGCAAGTGGCAGGTAGTATGGGAAGATATCTACCAAAGGAAACTCTATCCGTAAATAGAGTTAACGTCAATGTTAAAATATACACAAAGAATAATTGGCGTAAACCGCTACCTAGTAGCATATGACTCTAAACTCAACAGGACGAAAGCTCGATTCCTAGTGGAAGAGTCCCATTTGGACGAAACGTGTGTAGACCATCTGATTCGTAAGCTATGGTGATGAATTCTCAGTAAAAGTAAGGAAATGGCATAACTGCACATAGAGGATTCAAGGCACATGGGTAACGGAGTGGTGTGAAGTAGTATGGTGTCGAACTTGCAAACCGATATCGCTTAGACTTATACTTAGCGAGCATTTAGACTGCAGAAATGGCAAATATGTGTTTGAGGTTCTAAGCAGAAACTGAGCACTTTGTGTCAGGAGAGAACGTTACACCAGTATGAAGAACTATAGAAGCGATTGACAGGCGAAGTGTTTACAACTGGGCGTCCATTCTACCAGTGATGTAGTCAATCCATTAACAAATTATGAGCGTTTAAGATAGGTACCGCAGGAGTGGAGTTAAGCACCAAGCAGAATTCGGACACGCTCTTCCGAACATTGGTATTTTCCCTCCCACGTTATTTGAATTAAAACTACCCAATTATGTACTAGTTCACTCGTATTACATAGTTTAGCCCAAGCTGTTAGGCACAGAATAACGTAACCGTATTGTGCGCACATGTGAACTTCATGCTGACACACTCGTTCTTTGTTAGTTTTACATTTTCAACCACCGAACTAGCTAAGCTTCTAATTGACAGGATACTACGGAAAAGTTGACCGTATGCTATAGGAACCTTGTTCTTACCTTCCTCACATATCTGGGGAACATCCCAAAGATGTGACCCCATTAAATACTGCTAAGAATTTATCGACCTACGAAAGCTGTACTCCGGTGTGTTGACTTTGGCAACAGCTAGCGATTCCATAATCTCGGCTCTAGTGTATCGATACCGTAAATGTGTGGTTGCGTGAGTCTTAGACCTCCTGTTTACCTTAGAGTTTGCATTTTCAAGCGCATTTCACATCATCAACTGGAAAAGTGTACTCTTGTGCAGAAGACTGATGAACAGCTTTGGATTTTGCCCTAGGCCTCGTAACCGTATTGGGTAGCGTATGTTCTTCCAAGAGATCAGAGTAGGAAATTGGCCTGAATGCGTCGCTTAGTCAACTTGAATAAATACATAACCCCATAATGGACGGTAGAACGTCAGGCAAAGTGCAACTCCCCGTGACCTAGATGTAAAACAAGAGTCGAGTGGTCCACCGGCACTCACATTTTTACTTCCACGTTAGATGCGGCATCACCATGGGGATTCTTGGCGACAAGGCGATACGACCCAGAGTCAGCATTCATAAAATTCTGCATGTGCGAGAAAAGGTATAAGTGACGGTAACAAGGTTTTGAAATAGTTTTAATCAAGAAAGTATGGTTTGTCCCTGCAACTCATATGTGGATGGTAAAATTTTCGTTGTCACTAGTTTTCGACTCTTGTTTCGCTCTTGTTTAGAGTCTAAGTAGATTTGGCCAAGTTTAACATAAATCTGAGCCGTAGGTTATTTCTCGACCCTGAAGTTTCAGATGCCAAATCAGCGGGTTTCTCATGTAGCACCAGAGAAACGGTTAGGGAGTGGACGTGCTTACAGGATGGGACATCTGTTGGCTGTAATTGACCACAGAACAACCTATTTCATGCGCAGCCTAGCATCGAGGCTATGCACGATCGTTCGATAGTTATGAGTTAAATCCAAAGGTGTGAGAGGAACTTATCAAGCACTAAGTTGGGCTTTTCGCTCCAGACGATTTTCACCTTTAAGCTGAAACCGTGCCTACTTATTCGAGCTGAGGCTGGGTAGTTGGCCACTTTGTTGCAGTGCAGGAATAGTGGCCAGCCCAGTAGCGCGCGATTCAAAACGGTACGTGTGTATAGGACTTCGGAATTGTCTATAACTTCAGGTAACAACAATACCGTGAGCCGACCTTCATAAAGGGTGTGTAGAGAAAACACCATGATAAAAAACAAATTCTCAGCTACTTACCCTGTAAGTTCAGGTTTATATTGGCATTGCTTTCACCAGCAGAATTCTTCGCGTTAATACGGTATGTCCCACCATCTTCTGGTTTGGGTGAAGCAATGTGTATTTCTAACAGATAAATATCATCCGACTGTTCTTGTACAACCCAAAATCGTTTTCCCGGTATTTCTTCCACCTGCACATCATTCAAATACCATGTCAACGTTGCTTTGGGCTTCGCTTCCATTTTGCAAGACATGACGACTTCTCCTTTCGCCTTATCCATGCGGATAACTGGCTTTTCCAAAAATTTAGGTGCTTTATTTGCTGGTCTATGAACAAGGGAAATTGTAAAAAGAGTCATATACTGATCAGACAAGAATGGGAGTTCGCATAAAACGTGCATCAACTTAATTAGTAAATAAGGCAAATACTAAGAAACAAATGACGGGACAACTGAATGTCCACACCTTTGGAGGTTTAAATCTCGCTTTTGAAATGATTTAAACTTTTGTGCTCGATTTGAACGAAGCACGCCTGAGTAAGCACGATCAACTGAGTACAGAATTTTCCATCCATGAGTCACATATTAATCAGAGCGCATTGACGACAGCAGATGAGTATTTATCAGCTAGTAACTAGTAATGATGGTGTGTGGGTGTCTACGATGGTTGAATAAGCGAAGATATTCAAAATGGCGACCTGGAGTCAGAGAAGCAAGTTTGATATACACGAAAATTGTCTTAGAAATGTGAGTGACTTTTCAGCGACAAACCGTGCGTTTTATCAACACATGTTTTGGTCTCGATCAAAGGTCCATTCTGGTATCTTAATTCCTGTGAAGGTTCGGCTGCAGTAGATTAATCAGCTGATTCCTCGGCTAACTCGCTCTATTTGCCAGACGTCAGGTAAAAGCAAGCGGGTGAATTAAGGGTGGTTGTGTACTTTGGGACCACATGACAATCGTGGCCACATGGCATCCACGTCGCATCAAGAGACATAACTTTCTCGCAGCGTTGGATTGGTTAAGTAATAATGTACAGCCAATTTTTTTCGCCATGGTTCATCATGGTTAAGCATGAGACACTGTGACCGGCCGTGGGTACACCAGGATACCTTGTTAAGTATAATTAGTTGTGGTGGCAGTCAAACTGTACGCTGAGCATAGCAAATTTGTTGCAACAAACTTGCCAGGCCACCAGAACAACCTGAGCTAGCAAATTTCGCTCTTATAATTAGTTGCGGGTGGGTAAATAAGTAAATGGGTAGCAAATCTTCATGTCAGTCTTATTCGCTACAGGTTGTACTTTGTAGCTCGCTGTGTTATGCTTTTGTGAATTAGGCGTAGGTGAGGTGGCAGTCCGTCTCAAACGCCCGTGCAGTGCTTACAGCAACCATTCGCATATTCCTGTTTGCAAGGGTTACAACGCTTGGCTTTGACGCTGGCAATACCAAAGTTCGAACTCAGCTAAGATTGCGTACAATTTCAAGCGGACGGGATCTTTTCGAAAGCTAACGCCCTCTATATGGTTGCTCACCGAGCCAATCCCATACTGGGTTGGTGTCATGCAATTGCAAAGAATATCATTTCGATTGGTGAAATCCAACTCTGTGGCCACAGACAGCCTCAGGATGGTTGCATCCACAATGAGAAGGTGGATGGATTTCGCTGCACCACGCACATGCCCCACATTCAGTTAATTTCTATCCGCATATCTGGACTGATGAGAAAGTACTGTGAAACAAATAAAGCTTTTGCTACCTTGGAGACATATCTAAAAGGTCAGCGTAAAGCGTGCAAAATTTGCCTGTTTGTCAAGGGTTAGTGAGGCTGTAGGTAAACTGAAATATCCGGGTTGGAGAAATGGTAAGTTGGGATAGAGGTCTTGAAGTGCGAAGTCCTTCTCTACGGTAGTAATTTATTAATGAGATACAAGACAAATGTCTGCTGTTGAGATTATTCCTACATCTTTGTTGAGCACGCACTTCAAGCTTGGCATCCAAGACTAAAACACGAGCTCCCTGAGTTACGATAGCCTCAATGTCAGGCTTCCAAATAAGGTATAGGAATGCGCGATCTCCAGTCTGAGCACAAGCTGAAACATTTGGGAGTGTATAGCAGATGGTTTCGCCGAATACGAAGCGACCCGATGATGGTCTATTTGATGCTGCACGATTCAAATCATGTGTGTCGCTCTTTACTGTAATTCAGCACTAAAACAAATTCGAGAGGTCACTCCATGAAACTAGCGATGGAACAATGGAACAACGGAAGAATGCGGATGAAAAGAAAGGCTTGACAAGTCCCATGGGATGGTTTGTGCGAATAAAATGAGTTCAAAAACTTTTAAAAAATTGAAGAAAACGCATCTGTGGACGCACTATGTTGTCCACATCAACACAGTGGTATATCCGTCTAGCCCGATTTCGTCGGGTTGATGAGCACAATGTTTGCCTGAGTCACGTCGTCACTCAATGAGTAGAAATCAGATTAAGTAATGTAGGTGGTGCAAACCATCGTCGAGTCGTTTTTTAAAGATGGGTGGCGTGGGCGCGGAAATGAAAAAGGTCGAAAGAACGCTCCACGGTTGAGGACCACGAAGAGAGAAATAATTCCGGCGTCACTCCAGCCGGCTGTATTGGGTGGAAATTTTTAACTTATGAAACCACATTTCTGTAGTACGGTAAAGCTTCAGTTGGTGGCGGTAGGCGTGACCGGGGTTCTTCAAGATCTGGAACATCAGAATGAGTTCATCACGCAGACGGCGATCTCTTCCGCTGTTCACTCACAGGACTCTGAGTCGCCTATGCATTGAATTTTCCTTGCCCCTCGCTTGGTGGTCTTCAGTGCAACCAGATCGCGTTTTAACCAAGGTTGCTAAGCTTGGACAGAGTACTCTACATGGGGCCTCACATACGCATTGAGCATTTGGGGAAAGACGGTGAGATCGGACCGCCCGAACAGCCGGGGTCCTCTTGTATCATCCCCCAAAAATGTTGCTCTTGTGAGACGTTTGTCGGCATGTCGTCTCCAAGCTTATATGGGTACTTGTGCTTGTGGCAGACCTGCAAGGTTTTGCACTTGTCCTTGTTAAACAGAATTAGTTTTGGTTTTGACTATTCAAAGGCGTGGTGAAAGCCTCGTTGCAGCATATGGTGATCTTCTGACAGCCGATTGTCCGCCATTTCTTGATGTTATCAGCAAATAGCAGGAACTTTAATTTGATGATAATCGCAAGGTCGTTATTGAAGAACAAGGATAACCACGGCCCGAACACTGACCACTGTGGAACACCTCAGTGCATTTGAATTGGATCGACAAATAAACAGTGAAGTATAGCTGCCTGATGTGCAATAGAAACTTCTTTTCTACTTGAGTGTGTCAATAGTGAAACACATTTCGAGAATCGGTCATTTTTGCGCCTACCTTAGCTATATCTAGAAGTTGGGTGGATAACGCGTTCAACTACTTACATATTTTTAATAAGAAGCTCAAGGGACACATACTTTTTGCTACAGTTCTTAGTCGCCTGCTTTCGTTTCGCCATCGCTTGTTTCTTGTCAAATGTTCAAATACATCATTCCTTTGCTTCGATTGGCCGGCCCAAGTCCTTTATAATGGATGTTACCTCAGGGGACTATTTCTGCTAATGCTGTTTCCTCGAACGCACCAATCAGGTGCGTTCTTTTACTACTTCTCTTTCACTCGTAGTATTCGTTGTTTCCAATAATTTTGGTTGGCTCCAACGTGTTTTAGTAGCTTCGCTTCATAAACGTACATCATACAAGGAAGCAGTGTTCTCCCGCAATCAGCGGTGTTGGCTCATCTTCGTGTTCTTCTTGCCGTCGTAGGGGCGTGAACAGACGGTGGCGACACAATATTTGCACTCCGCACTATCTCCCCGTTCTACTCCCGTGAAATACAGTGGATTTATTAGTTTTCACCTATTGGATCTATCAAACTACGCGTACTGCAGGGCTACAGCACTACAAACAATAAGTTCTTCTTGAAATGGTAAACCAAAGTAATGGTAAAGATACTTATTTTCTCTAAGACCCATTAGACCGTTAACGAAGCTTTTAAAGCAGTGCTTCTCAACCTGTATAAGGTTGCTCATTGTTCCAGTGCATTTTCTGTATCCAATAGGGAACACAGTGCCGGAAGTGGTCCACAAATGCGACATTTACATCGACTAGACTGCACACTGCAACCACCTCGAATTATATGGTTTGCGTATGTCCGTGAATTGAATGTAGTTAGTAGATAGCGACATCTGTTGTATGACTGGTTAAGTGTAACCAAATAGAGTGCGTCAAACAGGAGATGATCAAGTTAGACTATAACCGATTAAAGGTTCTTTCAAGTATTGTGAAGAAATTTCAGTAGACCACTCAAAACCGTGTGAGCTACTCGGGGACTCAGTCATACAGATGCGTAAAAATGATAAATGCCTCAAAAATAAAATCCCATGTTACAAAAGGGAAGAAGGAGAACAGACATGATCTTGCAATTATCACCTAAGTGGCACCGCACTGCATGTGGCTTTGTGTGTTCATGCCAGACAGGCCAGGCAAACCGTCAACGCTGTCATGAAGATCCCGTGAACAAGGGGTGATTTGGAAACGGGAAGGGTAGGTGTTCGCGCACAGGAATCCAAGCAGTCTGATGAGGTAACCAACATTCATATGGCATAAGGAGTTGTACGTTTTATGACACCACTTATTTGCACTCTGTCGCTTCCATCCACAGTACTCTTCCCTGGAGGTAATTTCATTCTTTGCTACCCCATTGTGTGTGTGGCAGCTTGGTGAGCAGTTCGTACAAGCACTTGGACTTCTCCATGGGGTACCCGTTTCCTTCTGATTCATTAGCCCGTACCGTACCATGCGTTTATCTCAAGTACAAAACAGTACCAATTAATTACACACACACACACACACACACACACACACACTTATAGTGTCGCTGCGTTGGCATATGTGAAGTATTGTTACTACACTAGTTAGAGAAAAAAGAGAGGTTGTGTTATAAACATCATTTTGAGTGAGATAACGCAATTAGCCATAATTTTATACCGGTTAACAGACATTGCTGTATAAGCCTATTAGGTGACCCGGTGGGGTTATCAAAAATAGTTAAGAAAATAAGACAGTTAATGTTTTTACTGTCAAAGCAAGGACTAATCCTTTACAATGCATTCGTTCTGCACTCCGCCTGGTTTCACTACACCAACAATAAAGTTAATAAATCCAAGGAAAATTCCTGAAGCAGCTTAGAGAGTGCTAAGTAATAAAATATAACTGGAAGAGTGTGTCGTTCATTTGTGCTTTAAAGATGGCTAGTACAGGCGTAGGAACAACTATATAGTTCAACTATAGTTCAAGGAAAGCAATTCATGCGTGACACACGCGAATAGAAATAAAGTTCCTGTGACACTCCAGCCGACAGTACTGTCCTGCTAGGTACATTGAGTGAGCTCTCAAGTTTGTATTGCTGTTGAGTTGCAGTTAAAAGCGGTATACATGATGTAAATCGTGCAGCATCAAATATGCCATTTACAGTTTACCTCGTAATCGGCAATGTCGTGCCCTGAACATTCTCAAAGGTTTTAGCTCCTGCTGGTAGGGACGATTGAGCATTCTAATGACGAACTTGGATGCACGATTTGGAAACTTCTCCACTTCATTGAGGTCATGTTACAGCAACGGATGCCAGGCTTGAATTGTGTATTCGACGTGGGGGCGAAGATACGCATTGAGCATCTACCAGAAAATACAGAATTATCTTTGTGCGAAGGGCTAGCTTAACAGCCCGACGTGTTGGTTACCAGTTTTCGATGCTTTTCGGCTTATCAGGAACAACCCAGGTTATCCCGAACCAGCACCCCAGATCACTTTTGACAGAATATCGCTGCAGTAGTTACATTCTGAACATAAATGTGTAGGTACACTGGTGTAGTACGGAGAGTATACCTTGCAATTACTCCCGCTGAACTGCAGAAAATTTCGGGTTGATCACGGATGTACCATATTTTGGACACACTAAAGCAAGTTCTGGTCGACATCGGTTTGAATGCTGCACTATGTCTTGGTATCGTCTTCCAAGTGTAGCAAACTTGCAGCGAATGGCTGCGCAAGATGACTAGTATATATCAAAAATAAGCAAGATCCCCTAACGAAGCCTTGAGGTACGTACTACTCTAGTTGCACGAGATCAAATAAAGTGTTCCGGACTCTGACCCCCAATTACCGTTGAAGGAGAAAGTTGGCAATGCAGCTCATGAGAGGGTCACCGATGCCGCAATACTAGATCTTGGAAACAAGAAACCGGTGAGCTGAAACTGATGGCCTAGGTTCCAGAAGATTGAATATCTTCGAAAAATCGAGGTAAATCAGTTCAGCGTTCTCTCCAGCATCTTCTGACTCGGTTTAACTACTGTGTGCGAGTAGTAAATTCCTTGTGCACGATCTTTGTCGGTGCAGGCTGTTACTCTGAATCTCTAATGTTGGTTTACGAGTCCACGCAACAGCGCATCCGCATGGATGGATTCTATGACCTTGGATGGTACAGGGAGAAGAGATACTAGGCAATATTTCGGAGGCTCAGCCCTATTTCGCCTTTGAGAATCGAGGGCTCTGGTTAGCTAGGTCAGCTGAGAGCGGACCGGTAGCGGGTGTGGCTGCGCAGTCCGTTTGATGGGTTGTGCAGGCGCACCGGCTGACAAGGTCACAAAGGATGGTGGGTGACTTTTGGTTATCCATCAATTGCGATTAAAGATTGCAGTGAGAAGACGAGTATCGGCAGATGCATATATTGAATATCGTCTCGTCATGCAAAAATGGGAACTTGTAATTATACACACTGGTTAGATGATGTAAACAAACATGAAAACCTACGAAGAGAAAAACAACGGCAGTCATGCCACTACGGCCCAGGCAATTTGAGGTTTACCAAATAGTTTTGGCCGCGAAGCTCGTCACAAGATCGAGGTACTCCACATTCTGCCGCGCTACACCAATACACGGCTCCCGCAATAAACCGGGCTAAACCGGTACTCTGTGTTCAAAAGCATTTGGCAGTCAACGTCAGATTGATTTGGACGTAATGACATGAATCCCGTTGATTTTCTCATCGCTCGTTCCAGGCTTGTTTGCTCCGCCTAACTATCGTACGCAACTTACATGTTACCGTTTTTGACACTGGCTAAACCGCAAGAAATGCATGCCTCTGCCGATATTTGTCCTCACTGCAACTTTCAAATTGCAGATGGGAACTAGTTGTTTTAACTTTTGATTGCATTCTGAGCAAGTAGCGACGCAGTACAAACTTTGGGGCAGCTACTGCAAATAATATTTGAGAAGCATGATTTCCAGTTAGCTTACTCGACTCAGGAAAGCTCTTATGAAAGAGTGTAAAAAGCCCACGGTGTGCTTGAAGACTGGGGTCATTGAACACCTAAGTTTCAGCAAAACATCCTTCACAAGCGGGGACACAAATCAGACGTTGGGGCGATGAAAATAATCAAAAGGTTACTGTCCATCTTATAGAGCTGATAAATTCGAGTCGGATGAATGTAAGCTTAATGGTGTGCAACAAAAGGCACAAGCGCCGAAAGGTTTCCAAGTGACCAAACATCGTGCTGAAACGAACCGTTGGCTACCTATCAGGAGTAAGCACCACTACTATTTGATCCGCGAAGCTGACATTAGTTGCTGCGGAAAACTGTGTACACTCTCATCACAGTAAGGTTGAACTCACAGTCCTGGCTCAACGCGAAAATTGCTACCTGACTGCTTACCGTCCGGCATACTACCGGAGTACATGTCCTCATAAAAATACCAGGAGGTACTTAGCTGTTATCAATAAAGGAAGAACTAGATGCTTACCGAAATCACATGTTTCTTTAGCTTTACCCCGCTCTTATGATGTTGCTACCGGAATTTGCTTGTTTTTTATTAATATAAGGTTATCAAAGATGTATGGCTCCACCCTGATACGACTTGAGCGCCGTCAGAGGTCGCATATTTCTTAACGCGTGCCTCGGTATCGGTATTTTCAACTCACGTTGTTTGGGATAGCTTTGGTGAGATTTCACTTTGGGGTCTGGAAGGTAATCCACACTCCATGACTCTTAGAGTAATGAAGTCGAAAGTAAATTCTCCTTCGGAAATAATAGGTCCAAACAACGAATGCACCGTTGCAATCCCACTAACTGACCGATCGGTCAGGACCAGCGCAACAACATAACGATTTTGCTGTAGCTGTTGTTTAACACAAGCAGACAAGAGGCCGGAAATTGTTTGACGCGATATCAAGAAGGATTGCAAAACAGTCTGATCGGTTGAAGTGGGAGCTATTTTGCTTTGACCCTACCACAGTCCCCTCAACACTCAACGCTGAATCCTGAAGTTGAATATTATATCTAAGCTTAGAAACTCGGTGCGAAAATTTTGCTCAATTGAATCGATGACTCCACGAAGTAGGGCAAGAAATAAAGTTGAAGAGATGTGTCACGTTCCGCATAAGCAAAAGGTAAGTTTTGACAGTTGAAGGGACGACTACCTGACAACTTGACGATATCATTCCAGGTTAGTAAATAAATACTTGACATGGTCCTTAGCAATTGGGGGTAATCAGAAGATTAATCCTGACTACTCGTGTCGTCATCTGCAATGTTATAGTTGCAACACCAACCTGAGGGATCATCCATCTGGACTACTGTCGGAATCATTTTACCGTTTGGGGTTCACAAGCTTAAGATACCCAGACAAATTCGGTTATCCCTTATACTAAATAGCTATTATCGAAAGCTGTCTGACATCCGAATTGATTCACTGACCGATAAAAGCTGCGGAACTTCAATGCACCGCTATCCTCAGATCTTCTCAACAATGCGGACTAACAGAAAGTTCTACGAACGAAAGTGCGTTGTTCTTTTCAACAAAAGAAACATCGGCAATAGCGCCCACGCAGTTATGGGCCCTGCTTTCGCTCAGAAAGTGCAAAACGTTTGCCAAATCAGTCTCAATTTATCACCGTTTCTTATGCTACGCAACTTAGGCCATAAAGTTTTTTAACGAGAGGATTTAAACGCCTGGTGGTTTCTGAACGTACTACTTTACATAGTTGAAATAAAAATGCAAGTCACGTTCAGGATAAAATACGAAGCACCTGGGAACACATGGCTTTATAGACCACCGCAATATTCAGACAAAGCACTGGATTTTTTCGAATCACCCGTACAACGCCTTTCTCGTTTCCGATGGTTACTTTTGCTAAAAGCCTGAAAGACTTAAGAGGATGTGTTTAGGTGAACTGACTTTAACTTGAAATCCCAACAAGTCGTATTCTTAAGTGCTAGCACTGTAACATACATCGTCATGGAGGATATTCTACGCTCCATCGTAGCTACATCTCAGTCATATCTGTCTACTACGGCCCCGATTCCCCCAGTGGCACCAATCGACTTGCAAATTCGCGGGTCGTGGATTCGACCGCCAAAACATTCAGGAGAAAACACGATGCTGACGAGTCCCAAAAAGACGAATGGGCTGTCCCAAGCCTATTAAATTAACAGTCTTATAATATGAACTCCTAAATTTTGTTATGTATTTTTATGATCGAAGCGGATGATTCATTGCGTATAGATGATATAGAGCTGGGTCTACCAAGATATAGAATGGTGCCATCAAAAATGACGGTGGCTTATTTAACTCCTAACCATCAAGCAGATATCCAAAGTGATATCACCGAGCATATCCTCCACATTTTTCAGATGGACAACTTGTGTAGTGTTGACCGGATGATATCAATTTTTATTGGATTTCCTTTCGCTAGAGTGTGTGAACAATGCCATCCTATTTGGAGGAACTAGTTTACCTCCATCTTATAGTGATCGCCGTTCGCTATTACGTAAACAGCAAGGTTTTCCCATACCTTTATACTGGATGAAGTTGCAGTAGTTGCAACGGGATGAATGTGGTCCGTGGATAGGCGAAGTAAAGTTGACTGGAACCTATTGTTGTACGTACTGAAAGCTCCGACCACTGCCAGATGACCGTGTGATCCGGCATTTATGTCAAAATTGTTATTTTAAAACATTCCTACGGTCGCATGTGCATATGTGTTTGCTTCGGTACTGTAACCGAATTAGTGAAAGCCAACAAAACTACTTTTCTCAACGCTGGGTGGCCAGCGTGACTTTAGCATTGTGAGACTCTAGTCCCGGTGTCGTAACGTAGCTCTTGAGCCCCTGTGCACGGTGACTTGCATTATCCAGATTGTTTGGTGAGTGAAACTAGTCGTCTATGGACTTTAATCGCCAGGGCAAACCCGCCCAGTTGAATCAGTGTGAGTACTTCTGTGCTTGTTGGTGCCTGTCTCCCCTGAAAAACACCCTCTGAATGGGTCCTTTCCGCACCAACGCCAATCATGTTTTAGTGGAGGTTGGAGGTCCCATTCAGCCGCCTAGATTTTGCTGCATACAATTATCGATCCGTTTCATTTGTAGGAAAACCTTGGACTTACTATCCGTCAACTACTCGTGATGTGAAACCATGCAAGGGGCATAACTGCTGCGTCATACGCAGGTAAACGTAATATTATATTAATATTAATAAAGTAAACAGCTTTATATTTCACTTTTCTTTAACTGCACCGGACCATCCAATGAGGCTGGTAGATCAGTGCTTCTTAACCCGCATAAATCAAATGGTCATGATATTGTTGATTTCCACTTCGGTGACCCAAGTCATTTACTGAATGGCAGTCTATCTGGATCTGTGTCAGTTTCAACGATTCAGTAATCTGGGACGGACATTAGTAGGAACTTGGGTTGCGAAGCACTACTGATGCACATTACAGACTGGTTTATTCACATCATAACCCTGCTTTTCAATGTTAACAAGCCGAAAACTGCAGCTTGCTATGGGTACGTTTGCACTATATTGTGTTCAATTCGTTAGCAAGACTGTTTTAGTCTAGAGACAACAGAGATGAAAACGGAAACGAAGCTCGCGCTTGACATGATGAAGATAGCACTTACGCCTATCTAACTTTTTCCTTGAAATAAGACACCGCAATGGGTATGCTGTGCTCAATTTATACAGTAGATTCGTCTGATCATAAGTTGCCTGCTTCAGAATACAGCGACTTCAGTGTCCTTGAAACAATATAATCTTGAGATTGTAGTTGTGCTACGCCGAAACTATCAACTTCACGTTGCGAAGCCGTAGGCAAGACTCTACCAACTAAAAGAACTACAGGTTTATTATAGCGCACATACGTTGCTGTTGACACTGCCTCCGATTGGTTTTTCGTTTCGTTCATCGGTTAGCCATCCAGCTTTTATTGGTTGAGTAATTTTCCCTCCTACTATGTGTCCCACGGGTGGCCCTGTATTGTTGATAACACCTTAGACTAGTAATTTGGTAGCGGTTCCATCCCATCATCATCAACACTGATCAACAAAGTAGTGGCACCTGCTTAGCACTGTTCGTGACCGCCTGTCTACCCTCTCCGATCCTTCGGCTGCCGTTACACGACAGTTCACGAGAAGCAGATCATTTAAACAATTCCAAATGGTCCTCAGATCCTTATTAGTAGGTTATGGCGGTGGATGGCATAACGTTTGACTTGTCGCTTGTGCTGATGAATTGCGTTAACCAAGATAGCAATCACGTGCACTAAGATGGTTTTAGGACCATCATACTGTTGCGGTTACGTGAGCGGCAGTAGAGGATCAGTATATTTTATAGCAATACCTGATTACTGTATCAGTTGAGTTCTAGTTGAAATATCCATTGGAGAAATAGTCATTTTTAGGAATCTCTATTGCATCAGTGCACTTACCTGACATCAGAAAAACTAGGCGCATTCATCTTGTCAAGTCTTGTGGCAATAGAGACCATGCTGGGCGCAAGTTATTGTTGTATAGATGTGGCATGTCTACATGGTTAATCACTTCAAAATGAGAATCGTATTCTCTGTTTCAGTTACTTTTATAACACACGCTTGGACCATTTCCCTTGGCGTGTGTCACTGTAGCATGCAGATGAGCATATATTGATACGCTTATAATGATTACACACCTATCACACGCTTCTTTTCAGGGACCTGTGGATGTTTCTCTTGGTCACATTTCCTCAGTACCCCTCGTTTCTTTGTGCTTGTAGTTTCGTCATCTGGATGGCATCAGGCAACTGAATTATCTGCTATCCATAAGCTAATAAGAATTTCGACAGTTTGCTTAGTCCGATGTCCACTGCCTATTGCAACTGCACAAGTTTTACGTGGCCATTTGATAAACCAATGTACATCATCAGTATGCACTGATGCAACAGGACGGAAATCCATGCAGATGTCCACACATGTGATCAATTACTTACGCTTTCGAGCCACCAATATTTAAATTAATTGTGGCCGTGGAATCTCCCAGTTTGTTCTTCGCGTTGACCAAATATTCACCTCCATCCTCGGCATTGACCTGGGCTATTTCCAGAGACACCAGATGTTGAGTTCCGGTGGTTTGACAACTGGTTTTGTAACGTCCACCAGTTTTGATTTCCACTCCAGCTTTGGTCCAACGAAGTTCTGGTAGAGGGTCGGCTTCAAGCATCACCTCAAAAATGACGCTCTTTCCAGCCTGTCTAATCTTTGGTTTATCGGGGAATCTTGGATGTATACCTGTGCGTGGAAGAGAAAAGGGAACATTTAGCTGAAAACTCAGACGGACGTCGTAAAGTGATATTCTGTGTTTCATCCTTATCTTCTACTCCATTGATTCCAATAGTGCAAATCTCCATTAGCTTGATCAGTGTTATTGTGCTTAGGCGCGTAAACCTTCTCGAGGACAGCTGAGACTTTCGGTAACTAATCCGAAGGTCGCGATAACATCATGTAGGAATGAAGCTGTGAGTAGCTGTTCATTGGGTCTTGATCGAAACCTGCTCCCCACATAACGATCTGTAGTTTATAGCGTACACGTAGGATTGAGGACCCGACATCCGGAGTTAATAGTTAATTGTGCGTAAGTCTGGTTGGGTAATGACTGTTTGGTGTCTGTAATTATGTCTACTTTTGAGGTGAACGAGCATTACGGATACCAATCTGGGCCAACTACCTGCGTGGGGTACAACTTTTTAAAATGTAGTTATCTGTTTCCATCGTTGATCACAGTACCGATAATGTATGGTTGATGCTGTTTCCATTTGCGTTCTCTCTTTCGGGTCTTTCGAAACTTTAGCTCACACGATTTTGAACAATTTGGAGGAAACGGGGGGTTCTGCACGCACTCGCTAGTTATGTTTGGAAAAATGAATTCATTGCATTAAGAAACGCTAGACCTAAATTCTAGTCCACCCACCGCGGTCGCAACTTGGATTAACCATCTCAGTGAAGGACCAAAGAACCATCAACAACTTGCATTATATTGCTAGATGACTCGACAGGGAAACATAGTAGGAGAATAGAGTTATATGTAACTCAAAAGTTGTGGACTCTGCATTTGAGATGGTACAGATACCGGGAGTGTGTGTTACATGATTACTAACTTGTTTATCTCTTTGTAACCATTACAACCAAACCACATGGACTATGTAAAATTGTCATGAATTCGAGGTCTGCGGAAAGTTATTACGCAATGATCATTTTGCAGGGATGGGAGAGAGCTACACCGAAACCATCACTTCGGTGAAGGTCCCAGTGATCCTACTGGCAGAGGCTACCTTCAGAGTCAACCGAAGCTGCAACGGAGATGGCGTGTCGCAATCTATGACACACGGCACGTACTCCAAAACCCGACTATCTTGTAGATTTCTTGCAAATAATTGTTGCTTCCAGGAAGTGAATAGTCTAAAACATGTGCTGTGTTAAGCGAAATGAATAACAGTAAGATTCACAATGAAGCAGCGTAAACAACAACGAAATGACTGATGACAATTCATAAACCGAAGGTTGGCCATTTCAAAATAAGCGCAGCCATTATGTCCTGTTGGGTTAAGCGTGCGTAACTTAAGGAAGGTAAATCTTCAGTGTGCCATGAGTCAAGACTTAGACCGAATATACTAGAAATTGTAGACCACTGCATTAGGACGACATCAGGTAAAAGCGTTAATTAGCACTGATTAAATGTACCCGATGAAGCTTACCTACTGTCTGCTGGTAGCCATTATAAATACTTTAAGTGATATCGATTAAAATGTCCCACTCACAAACATCACTCGAGTTCTCAATAATTAGGAATTCAGAAGGCTTACCGCTGACGTGTTTTCTTATAATTCTACTACAAGACCAGCATATCATACAAATATGTTATCAACCCATTGATTTTTTATCAATTAGATGCTATTTTTCACAACAAAATCGGCCTGTTTCTCCAATATAAACATCTTGGTTTCAAGCTGCGATTTAAAAGATGGTAGAGCAGTTGATAAACGATGTATTGTTCTGTACAGCTCTTACATTGATGAACAATTTACTCTATGTATTAGGCTAGTCGCATTCTTAGATTTGTACTGCGGTATCTGTACGTTAACCATTTGTTAGCACTCAACGAAGCCATAAACTTTCCTTGAAGTTGCATAGACAAAAGAAATGTAGTTCTAATCTCAACTTACCCTTACTACTTCCGACAAATTGATTAAGCGAATTCTATCCTTCTCATAAGGTTACGGTAAATTAAAGGCAGTAAAATGTTATAGATTATTACAAAGCTCCTATATAGCATATCCTCACACCAGGTATCCCATTTGGTTTCAGCCCGTTCTCCACCGACATTTGTTAGCCATCAAATGGACACACAAGGATTGTTTGCTTAGGGAAATTTATTATTCCATGAGCATTTAATTTCAAGTATGCAATAATAGTGGGTGTTACATTTCACAGTTAGGACTTCTGAATCATTAGAGTTTTCCCAGCAGCTGCAATGTACTTCCCAGTAAAACGACGTCGTGATAATCGTGCAGAACGAGTTTGGCTGCTCGAAATAGGCTGAAAAGGCATCGGAAAGAGCTAGTCAACAAATTGGAATCTTACGGAGGGCTTTTGGAAACTTCGAGCCACTTATCTTTCTGCAAATGCTGAACGTCTAGATGAGACCGCATGTGGAGTATGCGATATCGGCTCGTTTGATGCTCCGAAACGCAGAGCAACGAAATTCGCTTTAAATTTGTTTCAAATTCCCTGCCAACACAGATTGCAAGCTGTGGGATGGTACAACGGTGAACATCGGCTTTAGCGTTAAGATCTTATCATGGTTTACCAAATACTGACAAACCAAAATCAGCCACAATACCTATCTGAGAGGCCATTATTTCAAACTGACTGTGCACTACAGTCGAGGTGATAGTCGACAGAACGTTTTCTCCCTCCGAGTGTCCCGAAAGTAGAACCGCTTTGCGTCTCTCTTCATTCTGGCCCCCAAAATAACGCTTTCCAAAAGCGCCTGGAAGACACACTTACACTGTGATATAGTCCGTTTCACTCGGAGGGCGAAATAACCCGGACAAAAGTATGTGCACAGTAGTCTTTTCCGCAACATAGCGATTTAGAAACCTACATCAAGGTTCATGTAAACAGCTTGGTGAGTTGCTTAAAACCTGAATTTCCCCTTTTGCTATGTCATTTTTTACCCCTTGTTTCATAATCCATATTTTGATCATTTTACGGGACTTGTCAGGCAAGAGCATTTGGGCACACCAGTGATGAGTGTTCATTGTTCAATACGTGCGCTTTATCATAATAAGTATACTACCCAGTCCTAGTAAACCTAGAGAGACTACTTCTCGCTAGAACTACGAAGGCCTCGAGCAACAGAGAACTTCAAAGATCTAAGCATTTTCCAACCACCACAAGTACTTGAGGTGTTTGGCTCGTTTAACAAATACCACAACCAACAGTGTTGGGGTTCTGAAATGTCATGCATTTTCCCATCAAAGTAAATGTGCCTAAATAAAACCGAGTGAGTATTACAGTTGTTTTCGATGACTTGGACCTGATACTCACTTTCGGTCTGTCGAACATAGCACGTCCTTCCTACGATTTTCAACGAGCGGCTGGATGGCACGGTTACTGAGGTGTAGTTTCAAAATAATCCACAAAACTGATATCCAGAGCAGGTCTTTTTGTTGTTGATCCGCCAAGCGAAGTTTGTAATTTTTGTACTGTCATTATATCCCCAACCAAGGTAAGGCCCCTAGTGCAAATTTGTCAGTAGTTACACTACAACTGCTGCTTTGGGGATTCGGATGGTGACGATTACACGTAAAATAAGAAGCCCACGAAGCAAGAAGAGCAAAGGGACAGGCGCATGCTTTGTAAACGAGATCAGTCCGAGAAACACAAGCCGAACGGAAGGTGCTTAGGGTAGGTAGCGAGCGACCAGCAGTAGCAGGCCTGAGTAAAGAAAAAGAAAGAAAGTTTTGGTCGGACAGAAACGCCTTTGTCGGTGCCTCCGAGAGTAGCCCCAGTCAGAGGAACTCATCCGAGATAAATCAAATCAGGAGCCTTCGAACGAATCCAGACTGGTCAGGGTGTGGAAGAGAAGATCCGAGTTAAACGGCAGGAATAATTCACCAAGTTGGGAAGAAACGATACACGCACATAACGGGCAGTGAATTGCCATGTGTGCTGCGTTGTAGGAAGCAAGCATTAACTATAAATGTGCACGTGCATGAAAGCTTTGTTAATCGTTGTCGCGTGCAATAAAGTGTGCTTTTTTCTACCTTGTTCTTGCTTCGATGGAACGAAGCCAAACCAGTTGTGGACTGAGTATCCCTGATGGACGTGGTGTTTGTGATTCGGTCCAGAGAACAATTCGACGACGGAAAGCACGTTTCGTTAGACAAACTACAAAGCAATGAATACTCCTTGTTCACCACAGGTACACCTCACATGACACATCCACGACGCCTGTTCTACCAATTTTATGCTCTGGCCCAGTCACCAATTGAGAGGAGCAAAATATTCTCTTGTCCAACTGAAGAACATCCGTTTCAAGATGAGTGGACCAATCCATATGGATTCGAATTATATGCAGCCACAGTTGCAAAGGCTCATAGTGTCAATGTAGCGTTCAATTGAAAATGACTCTAGGTTAGGCATGTCCAATTGAGGACCACTTGATGACCGCGTGGGTCGCTTTCCTTGGCATGAGCTCAGCGAACTGATGAAATTTAATATATATATATATATATATATATATATATATATCGTTGGAGCTGGAAGTTAGTAGCCATCCTCTGACAGTTGGATAACTAGGTCTCTGAAGTCCACGAGTAACCAATTCGGATGATGCCCCAATGATATGACTTGAGGTCAAAATTCGGGTTGCTGCTTACAGCCAAGTACAAGACGCACAGTTTGAAGCCCACTATTCGTTTCCTAACAACTATAGTAAGCACCTCATTGGTAGATCAGTGTAATAGTTATCGGAGAGTTCGTCACCAAAAACCACTTTCCACATTCCACTCCCAACCCCCTCTGTCTCCACCTATAGGGTTCAAGCAAGGATGAAACCGTCGTGTGGTGTAGCGCTGGAAAGAAGCAGCCCTTCAAATTCTCCACTCCGTATGCAACTGGGCTGATCAAAGGTTACTTCAAAGCAAACGGAGACTCAAACTATTACTGATCATTGTGCTTTAAACCTACGGTGGGCATCCCCAATTGTCAACCGTCATAACTCAGTGGATGGTTGGCTATAGCAATGAAGACTGGTAGCTCAGGTGGTTCAGATGGCTGTTTGCCCTCAGTTCTGTTGGTCTAGTCACACGTTCCAACAGAACTGAGGGCAAACTCGCTCGCAGGAGCAAGCAGACAAAGGCCACGAAACACAAAGAGGCGAGGTCAAAGATCCTCTGCCCATCAACCAAGCTGAACGCGGATCGAAGTCCCCACCAATAGGATTGCTCGGCTCCACGGCCAACCACGACGGTATAAAAACGCACGCACACCACGCTCAGCGCACTCTCACCGAGGCTCCCCTACGCTACTCTACGCTATTGCATGCCACTCAACTACGCACTGATGATGTCACCTCGATTGGTGACGAAACGTTTGCAACAAAATTGCCAAGCTCAGCGAACAGTTCAACAGCCATCAGTGGATGGTGCACAGAGGTCTCAGCTAACATTCTTACCTGTTATCTTTACCTGATAAGATTACTTTGAATTCGGTTGTAGATTTGTTTTTTTTCTCATCTGGTAACACCTAATTATCCTACTGTTTCATCGATTTAACCATTTGTTAGTGGAAATAGCTGACCATTTCTTTTAAAGCATGGCACACGGAAAACAAGTTGGATAGTTCACTGTGTTGATTAGGTACTTGTGGGATATGTGGAGGACACATGATGTCACCTATTGATCAGACTGTGCACTTAGGCTAATCATGCAAGGTGGTAATAAGTTGATAATTTGATTCGATTGTTTATTGGCCAGGGAACCCCGAAAGTGCAGAGGATGGAGTGCTGGGGATGGATAGAGTAGGTTGACTGAATTTCTTCGGTAAGTAAACACAGACAGTCCAGTAGCCTCACCAACATGGGCTAGATTTTAATTGCTAGGTCTACGTACCATTCTTGTGTGTTCCTGAAGCACACGAACTTCACTGTCATAAGGTGTAGAGCGAGGAAAGGGCAACTATCTCAGCTGCGCATAACTTTATTTTCATTTTATCTGAGTACCTCCGAATGTTTATCTCGTGCCTTCTGGGAGATCGGGCGCCGTTTGATTCTGCGTGTACGATTTTTTAATATGCGCTTATCTGATTCTGTTTAGAATAGTCATCTCTTATCAAGTATTTTCGGCGCCGCACCCAATTTATGAGGCAGTACAGGCAGGAGTGGCGCTAGCGAATTGCTAAAAAGGTACACGACCCCATAATTCGTGAGGTTCGTTATGGCTTCCTCTCATGTAATCTAATGTGCGGGCCTGACGGAGCACTACATTTGGCGATAATTATGGATGGATGTGGTATGCTGCTTTGGCGCCTTCAGTCGCAGTGGCGACTGTTGGTGGACACAGAGGATGCAACAGATGTTCACCACAGATGTTTTTCTTCGGACTGTTTTGAAAGCTCGAGATAATCAAAGGAATGTAACGCCCATTCATTCGCTATTCGATGAGAGGACAGCAAATCCACCTGTGACCGGGTCGAACTGGAGCACTGTATTGTACGTTGGTACATTTTCATGGATAATAATCACAAAGCCACCCACGCGAGCTACCTTTAGACAATGCTGAGAAAAACGCTGACCCTATTCTAGCTTACTTGATCAATCTTAATCATAATGTGTATCCAAACAGTTAATTCTTGCTCATAATTTACCAATCTACCGCTGGTAATATCCGAATCGTTTTGGCCTTACTACAACAAGCATGTCTAAGTTGTTTTGCCCGTAGCCCTCGAGTTCTGCGTTTGTTGCCACCATCGAATAAACACCAGTAGCTGTCCAGAGAGCGCTCAGACGAACTGCAATTGTGTTTAACACTGACTTTGCAAGTAGCCTGGACTTGAGACTTGGGCTGTAATCTAGTGCACATAATCAGATAAAAGATAGTAACATTTGGACGTGATTTTAAAGGTATGAGGATTACCTGATAAGGTTAATAGGTAGCTGTTGTTTGCTTGTTCTCTCTGGAAGGACATCTGTAATGCTAATATACATCGTGTGCTTCCCAACAGAAAACAAGTAACGCGGCCAAATAAGTTCAAACCGGTCTTGGGATGCGGTATATATGGGTGAGCCACATCTAATCTCTAGCTCCTTCGTCAGTACCAATTCCAGTGGTAGAATTGACCGAGATCTACGTTAATACGAACCGTGGACCACATTGAGATTGTGCTGCGCGATCCAATCATATAACAGTCGCCTCAAAATGATCCCCTAGATCAACCTGCGTCGCTGCTATCCTGGCGGGATATGAATCAGTTATCATGATAATAATTACATATTAGTCACTGGTTACTGGTTGGAAGCAGTAAGTAGAGTTTGCTCTGTGTTGCTGCATCTAATATCACTCAGGGACAAAGACCCGTTATGTTGTGTTACGCTCAATATATTTTGCGTCGGTAAAGTGTTTGTCCAGGAATTTCTTAAATTCCGACACCGAGGTTGCCTCAACTACGTGTTGCGGCAGGTCGTTCCATACATTCACCATTCTGCGTTCGAAACAGAGTTGGTGAGCGACCCGCTTCAAATCCGGTACGACAAGCTTGTACCGGTGTCTTCGTGTGCTGCTTGGTGTGCGCAGATGAAGCAGCGGTCCCAACATGGGGTAACCTCCCAGATGTAATAGTCGGTGCGTCATGATGAGGTCAACCCGCATTCGACGATAAGCTAGGGTGTACAGCCCTAGTTTCTTACACCAGTCTTCGTACGGCACACCTCATAAGTTGGGGATCATCCTGGTGGCCACATGCTGTACTCGCTCAATCTTTTCTACCTCACCCCGGGTAATAGGACAGTACGCGGGAGAGCCATACTCTAGCATTGGTCGTATAACCGAGACGAAGAGACGAGTGGCAATCTCTTCGGACCAATTGCTGAAGCTCCGCCTGAGCGCTCAGAGCATACGAAGGCTGTTTTGGTACGGCCTATTCGTGTTGTCCATGGACTTTAGGTCGTAGCGTGAGAGTACATCGAGGTGGCGCACAAAAGGCGCGGGGTACAACGGTTGACCAGCCACCGTGTAGGTTCGACTGTGCTCATATTTACCCAGGCTTATGAATTGCGACTTGACCGGGTTGATCGGAAGGTTGACCTCTGCAGACCACGTGGAGAGGCCGTCGAGGTCCTGCTGAAGCAGGTCACATTCATTGAGTGTTCGGATTACTCTCCAAACCTTCAAGTCATCTGCGAACAACGCACAAGGTGATTGGAGTAGCTGAGGCACACTGTTTACATGGATCAGAAACAAAATTGATCCCATTACAGTGCCTTGGGGCCCGCCACTGCTTGATGGATACCAGTCGGTTAAACGGTTGTCCACCTGGACCCTCCACTTTCGATCAACCAGGAAATTCCTGATCCATTAGTGCAGCCAGCCACCAACACCGCACACCCTCAGCCTGTCGAGGTGCACTGCATGATTTACCTTGTCAACAGTTTTACTGAAGTCAATGTAAATGACCTCGACCGACTTGTCTTGGTTCAGCGCTTGTAACCATTCGTGCCTCGTCAACAGTAGGCTGGTGATGCACGAGCGACCTTTCACGAAACCATGCTGTGCGGGCGTCAAGAAGTTTTTTGACTCGAGAAGCTGCAGAAGACTCTTCTTCACGATCTTCTCGAGCGTCTTTAACAAAACAGCCGTCAGGCAGATCGACCGATAGTTATCCACCTTGTTTGGGTTACCATCTTTCGGTATTAGCTTTACGACTGAGCATTTCCAGTCGCCCGGTAATATTCCAATGGATAGTGACCTGTTGAACAGCTCAGTTATTGAAGGCGCGATGATGGCCGATAGGGACTTGAGAATCAGTGGGTGGATTTCATCTAGCCCAGCAGGCTTCGTCTCGTCAAGACTTGCCAAAAGCTTTCGTACATCTTCAATGCTGCAGTCTAGGCTGTCTAGTTCAGCGGGAGTGATACTCGTCGAACTCGTTACAGATACCTGGTCACTTACAAATACGGAGGCGAAGTGTGCCACCAATGCGGACACATAATCTGTGCTCGAGGTTAGGGGCTGTCTAGTTGAGCCTTCCAACACTGGAACATTACCTGCAGGCCTTAGGCGCCGCTTCACGTAGGCGAAGATTCCCTTGGGAGCAGATTTTTCAGCAGCTGCATGCTGCTCTTCGAAGTTTCTGCCTTTTTTGTTTTCGCGTTGTTGTGGCGATTTCGCTGTACCTTGTACGCCTTGTAGTCCTCATCAGAACCAGATAACACGAATGTGTTCCATAGTCTGCGTCGTCGTCGGGCCAGTTTGCTGTACTCGTTGTCGAACCAGTGTGGTTTGACTGGCCCAGCTTTTCGATACTTGAGGGGTACAAATCGGACGCACAGCGATTTCACTCACTCTTTAATGATTGTCTAACAGGTTTCAACAGATGAATCCTCTGGTGAAGACCAGTCCATCTGGCTCGCTGCACGAGTGAGGCCATTAAAGTCCGCCTTTCAATAGTTGAGGGCTGGCTCCAGCGGGGGAGAATACGGCAGCGACAGTTCCAAGCTGGCTATGACCATCGAGTGGTCAGTCGCTCCCAGAGTCTCTAAGACTTGAATGTCATGCATACGTTGTTCACAGCTGGTCAAAAGCAAGTCTAAGCACGATGGAGTCGCGTGCGCAGTTATGCGTGTCGGTTGGTTGATGTGTTGTGCGGCCCCGGTTTCAAATATCAACTCCGTAAACTTCCTCTCGACTTCACAATGGCCGGGGAGAAGTTCAGCCTCAGGACACTGTATTCGGGGTAAGTTGAAATCACCCATGAGTAGGAACAGCTGACGACTCATGTGGTTGCGGACATGCAGCAACCAGTCCAAGTAGCTGCTCAGCGGACTTCGATATACCACGCCTACGAGCATCTCGCAGCGTCTGAGGTGGATCGAACAACATAACTGCTCCCATAGACCAGCAGCGCTTCGGTAGATGCTCACTAGTCTTCCACACAAAAAAGACTATGTAAAGCAGCACGCCACCGCGATCATTCGATGATCGATCAGAGCGGAAGCATGCGTAGTCGCTGATTTCCACTTCCTGGGCGGTCACGTCGGAGTTTAACCATATCTCAGTAAGGCCTAATACGTTTGGTCGCCGAGAGCTTATAAAGTAGTACAGCTCATCGCGCTTGTTCATCATATCGCAGACATTAGTAAAGACCACGCACAGGCCGCGGTAGGAACCGCTGGGCGCACCTGAAGCATCAGAAACCTGTTGATCCGGATTCGCGGACGAACCCGGGTAACTACCCGAAAATTTACAATACGGAGATTTGTTTCTTCATCGTCCGTGCGTCGCTTTAGTTCAATTATCGCAGACTTGAGTTTCTCTCGGTCTGCTGGGTCTAAGTCAGCGCGCACGTGGATCATTAGACCTTTCAGCCCATTAAGGCGGGACAATATTAACTTAGGACTTGCCTCTTCGACAAAAGTCACCCTCATAGGTCGACTTTTGCCCTCGGTTCTCTTTCCTAGACAAGCGATCTGTTTCCCTTTGAGCCCGGCCTCATCCACGTCGAGCAGTCTATCAACCAGAGTTTGAAAAGCTCGACATCATGTTCATAGGGCACTTGAGGATTGGAATCACATGATTCAGGTGCGTGAAAGACCATGAGGCTGTGGCGCCTCAGGTCGTTGGACAATGTTCTTAGTTTCTTTGGTATTCGGATTTTCCATTCATTATCACCAATTTGCTTATTGCAAATTAGAGCTTTAGTGTCAACTGTAGAAATCGTAGATCTTGACGGCGAGCCTGCCGGAACGCTGGCACTTTGCTCCAGGGATAGATTCGCTGTGGTACTAAGCGCTGGCTGTTTCTACGAAATGTTGATATGCTTTCAGAGTGAGTAACGGTTGCAGTACATTGCTGTTTGATGAGCCGATCCAACTACAGCGCAAACCGACCAATGATCACTAGCATGTTGAACACTTGTAAAATGGTGCTTACAGTTAACAAGTAGGATTCTTTGAGCACTTTACGGTTGGGGTATGTGATCTTTTTTATCCATATTCTTACTTGTAGCATCAAAAGAAGTGTAACTTAACAAGGGGACACCTTTAGTTACCCTTGGTTGTCACCATTCGACAGTATCAGCTGAGCAAAAATGGATGGCCACTGAGATTATAATTTATTTGATCAGAGTAAGCAATGTATATCGTTAACGGTGTTTATCTACCTAGTATGCTCTGCTCACACCTTCGTTAGCTTTAGACTTCATACCAGTATGCAAACAAAGTGCTGACAGTGGACTGCTCTTACCAATACCAACTACTTCATCTCAGTGAAGTACTAGATTTTAGTCAGTGGGTAACAGGATTGTTAGTCCCGTCTTTAATCAACCACCTAAAAGTCCCACATATCAATGAAGGTGCACGGCATAACACCGAACATTCCCAGTGAAACGCATTGTGCCACAAAGTGTCAATGACCCATAAAGAACCGTAGTGCAATGACGCCGGGGGAACAATACGAAAATAGTTTTATCATCGGCAAACGAACGTTGAATACGCATAGCCCACCAATCTCGAACACTTAACGACAGTAGATTGAGTAAATTAAAAAAATCTTCAAATTATTCACCCGTGTTAGGTATCCCTAAAAATCGATCACGTACTTTAGTATATGGTAGCTAATTATACAGATTTCAAAACATTGCAGTAAATATTTTTTAGAGATTTCCCTGCTTTTAATGGTTCTCTCTCTTTTAATCCTAGTATTCATCAACGTCCGCTGCTAACAGGATGTGTCATGCACAAAAATCGCACTTTTTCCGAATGACACCAGAGATTCCCAGTGTCCTGTTCACATTTCACGTACTACCGACTCCTGTGTATGGCTTACCAACTGATTTTGCGCTCTTAAATTTGGAGTGTACCCTGACTGAAAAGGTCCAGGGACTTTGCTCTAATTCTGTCTTTGGTTTGCGAAATCTCTCCTATACCCTCCTACTTCAATTGATGAACATGTTCTCACTGTATTACCGTTGCCACTATGGAAACATCGTTACCAAACTCGTACTAGAAGGTAACTACGGTGACGAACTATAACTGGTTTTCTAACTCGGAGTAAGTGGCTCGACAAGAGGTCACAACGAGAAGCTTTCTAAATCGATGAGGTACCATGGTTAATCCAGTAATGCGTTAGTAACTCTGGTGGTGTGCTACTGAAACAGTCTTCTGGGGACCATCGTCAAGGTTCATTTTGAAGGGAACGTCAAGCTGCTGTTAGCTTCCCACCTTAGTAAGATACCAGTACCGTATTGTTTTGATTTGACTGCCACGGCCACCTAGGGATTGCTGACGGGGTTGACCTGGGACCTCCCTCCGTTCCCTACAACTTAATTATCGTGTACGTGTACTCGAATTGTACTCGAATTTCATGTTCCCTATCAATCTTATTATCGTACGGCGGTAACCAGGAAGAGCTTAATTACTCCAACCTATCCTGGAGAGTAACCGGATGAATCTTCGAGTTGTCTCTTGACTTAAGGCATTACGCAGTGCTGCATAACGGCACAGAAGATAAAGCCTGTAGGGAGGAAAATAGTCGCGTGTTCTATTACTTAGGGTTTCCTTTCGAATCCTATTCCAATGCTCTCATAAATGTCACGGTATCCATGACCCAGTTATTTTGAGACTGCTAGCTAATTCACTATGCTCAGAAGATTCCAGGAATAACAACAGAGGCCCATAAATTACTAGAAGTCATGGATATCCCGATCTTGTGCATAAAGTTCCACAACGTATGCACTGTGAACTCACCCATGTGTATCACTAGCTAGAATGTCAGCACACATTCCACGTTGTGCAGGAGAAGTACTTGGCGTATTAACATAGGTGTTATAATGAGTCCACAGATACACAATTCATTTTGTGGGTCAATTTTGCTCGCTGAATTTACGAATTTCCCCCAGACCTGCTAAGCATGTTTTTGGTCGTCTTATACAATTTTCCATTGTTGCAATGTAGAATATGGAGTCATCATTGAGGTTGACTGATGAATCTGCTACTAAAGTCTCAGTAATCGTAGTAGCAACGCATAGTTGTCCAATTTTTGAGACACGTCATCCGTAAGTAGTTTGATCAGTGCGTACCTGGGGTCCACATTGCACACTAGACGCGATTATGCTATATATTTTCATCGTAACGCTAAAAATGTTTGCGATTAGAAGTCACACAAAATCATTGGGCCCAATTTCACTGCCTCCTCTTATTCGTAATGCTCTAGCCGCATGCGACCACTTGTCTGTTGGATCTTGTTAAAATCTCAAGATCTAAGAAGGAGTATATGTTTTGCTTCAAACACTATGTTGGAAAATTCTAGACATGAACGGAAATATTGGCCATAGATGGGGATCAGTAGGCTGTTGGCTCAATTCACATGAACAAGTTGGTTAGTGTCCCGATTGCGAAATACTTAAAGCGATGAAATTGTTGAGCTCATGTAAGTTGTTCGTGTGCTCAGTAACAGAGTATCTGACGAAAGGTGATACGTTTCTATTTTGGAACGTTTCTTTAGGCATATGGAAAACGCTTCAGAATCGGATCTGACATTTACCTGAAGGATAGCATAGATAGTCCAAGCTTAGTTTTTGGGACACTGTGTGCTTGGTCGGGACTGTCTACCATCAGAACGATAGATCTGAGCATGCCAAATAGAATGAAGTGTCGAGAATGTCACCACATATGAGCGTAGCTCAACAGACAAGCAGTCAGTTGTTTCGGCATTTAAGTTACTTTTATATTATTTAATGAGAACGCGCAAGTCTCAGCAAAATTGAATACCCCGAAGCATTACTTTCACTTCACTGGAAGTGAAGTATTTTTTCACTTAAACGCATAATGTAGCTTGATAAATCTGCGTATTTATAAGGCTTATATTGCCCAGCGTTGCTCTTAGTTTAAATGTTGCTCTTAAAAGTGAAATTTACAGGCTTCTTCTGCTAGCCTGGATTTAGAACAGGGTTAATTGGAATAATTTGTGCGGTAGGCTCAACCAGCAGTTGTTAATGCTAAGTTTCATGAGTGAAAATTCGTTAGTCAGTTGGACAGGTTTAAGGTAACCCGTTGAGGTCAGCATACAAGAATTTTTCATGACCTTTACCTTTGAATGTTTGTAGTATTTAGCCGCACAGTTACAACACTTTTGACATGGGAAAATTCAACTGTTGACAGTAGTTCGCTCCATTCAAGATGAACAAGTAACTACAGTTGCACTCTAAAATTTTTGTCTTTATGAAGACTAAGACAGATGTTTTGAAGGCAAAGTGGGTAGCCGTATTGGGGACCGTTTAGTTGTTTACAATGAAGGTGAATTTGGTCTGGACCTCAAGATCGGTCACTAAACGAGCGCAATGGCAATAGCGTCGTAAACAGTACACAGTCCTGTTGACACGAGGAATTTGACTGACACGAAATAGTGTTTTGTCCAGTTTAATTACCACTATTAATAGTACAGAGTACCATGAGATCTGCACTCAAATGAGCTAGAATGCTGTTGCTGTTGTCCTTCCACTTAGCCTATTAAGCGCAGCTGCGAAAACTATGCGGTGACACCATTAAATGCATTGTGTAAAGCAAGTTCAACATTGTTAGACCATGCTACCTGGAAACTGTTTGTTTGTCTCAAAGCATTAATTAATAAGGGCACCGGAAGACCCTGGTAACTAATACTGATTGATCGAGTGTGCTTTAATTGCACTACTTACAAGTATTATGAGACAATTAGAAGTTTAGCAAGGGAAGCTGCTGCTCAGGGGGCTATGTCTGCCTCCGCAATCCGACACTTGCTGAAGATGATTTAAGAAATTCAAATAGCCCCTTATTCCTAACTTCTTTGGTTGTAATATGTGATAACATACTAAAATGCAATGCTTGCAAATTGTCTTAGCCAGTCGAAGTTTACTTCTAAACAAAAGTTGCTTTGCTTGTGTGATCGTAAATTCCAGAAAAAGGGAAAAATCAGAGAAGTTACTTGTACATTAAGTAATTAGTCATGGAAACGTACCAAAATTTTGATATATTTTTGTAAAGTTATGTCTAGATTGCAGTTTTACATATAATTATTTGCAATTTGTGATAACTATTGCATCCATGTGCGGCAACCATCGGTCCTTTCTTAAGGACGACAGTAACAAATGATCCCGTGACTTGCAGCCTGGGATAACTTCATTGTTGTTAACACGAGTAAAAATGTGTTCATTATTTATAAATATTTCGAAATGGTTAGGGTATATTATTGCAATGTGAAACATTCTTAATTGTATTAACACATATTTTTTCCTGTTAATGTGATTTTTTTCATAAAGTATAGAAACCATTTCTCAAATAACTAAGTCTTTCTTTTTCAACAGGGATCATAAGCTGTATGCTGTGAAAGGCGTAATCACCATGATAGAAGAAGCTGGCAATGTCCTGGAAGCCAACCTTTGCATTACGACTTCGTGTGATGGACAAACGCTGATGAAGACGACATTAATCACGTGATTCACGGTGGTGGTTCTCTTGATGGTCTGTCAGAGAAGCAATTACGCAATGACGCTGAGGCTAGCTTAGCATTGCTTCGTGGATCAGCAATTACAGTAACACATGGAGGACGAACCATCCGAGGAGAAACCAGAAAGTATCAATACAAGTTTACATAAGGATGCTGCTTCTATGATTGTTTCTTCAATGAAAACTCAAAAGGATAGCAAACCTAGGCTATGGAGGAAAGAGGAGTTATGTCGGACCCCGGCTCAAAGACAATGGTGCACCCGATTTCTTAATGGAAGACCTTACACATTTTCAGTCATTAGAATGTTTCGTTGATAACTCTGTTATTGACCACATGATAAGACAGAGAAGTGAGTACGTCTGTTCGAAAAGTGGCCACTCATCAAGTATAACCACGGCTGAAATTCTTGCTTTTCCAACCATTCTGTTTGTCACTGGCTATAATTCATTACCAAGCAGGCATATGTATTGGGATCCTGAACAAAATTTTTACAATACAGCAGTCAGTAATACAATGAAGCGGAACAGATTTGACACAATTATGAAGTATCATCATCTAGCAAACAATAACAATCTCGAAGCAGATGACAACCTTGCAAACGTTCGACCACTGTACTGCCCTCTCAGTGAATGATTTATGACATTCCCCCCATGGAAGAAAATCTATGCGTACGTGAAAGCGCGGTAGCATGTTACTACCGTCATGGACTATATAACAGTAGATCAGGAAAAAGCCTATTAGATTCGGGAATAAACAATGGATTATTGCAACACCTCTAGGCTATGCTGTCTATCTGGATCTCTACTAAGGAGCTCAGGCCAAATATAGACAAGACATTAGAGTTGGGATATAATGTTGTTATGGGCCTAGTGGATAAGCTCCAGAAAGGGCGGTCCTATCACATCTTCTTTGACAGATTTTTTACAGACTTGCCGCTCATAAAAGCTTTTGTACAGAAAAGCCCCTGCAAATTGTTTCCTTCAAAAGAGCTGCCGTGAGGTTCTAATTACAGGGGTATGTAGAAGAGACAAAAGTCCCACAAAATCTTATTGCACCTAGCAGTAAACTTCCAAAAATGAAGGACAGAATCAGTAAATCATGCTCCGGACACCAGTTGAAATCTATGCCATAATGAAGAAGATGCGGTCACTGTGGGAAGAAGGCTAATCTACTCTGTCCGGTGGGTGATGCGCCATTACATGGAATCTGCTCTGCAGCGTACCACACATGAACTATCTGACACATAAATCGTGTATGTGTGCGCCGCATAAACTTTTAAATTGAGTTACTGCCTGTTATATTATATCTTTTAAAGAGATATTAAAGTCTCTGTAAATCCGAAAACCAGTATGCACTCGCTTAGGAAATGCGGTTTCATGTTACTGAATCATCGGTTGCTGAGGTCTTTAAAAAAGGACAATTAGAAACATCTTCATATTTCCTAAAATATTCGAAATTTCCACAATCCAAATCTCATGTGTGCTTTTTTACCCTTTTCTACAACATAAAGAAAATGGAGAAATTTTAAGATCTCGGCAGAAAATGGGTTAATATGCGTGATAGTAATTCTATTCTGCCTTAACCAATGTATGCGCAGCTAGACTTACCGCAACGTAAGATGGCGACCTTGTATTATCAGCTGGTAGGATTCAAAGGTGATGCGTGCTATCAGTGGACCCCAGTAGGACGAAACGGTGTCCGGTATTAGTCCGAATATAACGTTACTGTCTATTCGACGTGCTTGGCAGTAGGTTAGGTTGCGACAGATCAAAGAGGGCTAAGATCGATACCGGGGAGCGTGTACCATTAGACGATGGTCTGAAGAAGGCGCTTTTTTCGCGAATATTCCCCTGCTACCCAAA
>OX104068.1:112891800-112968460 GCA_944474145.2 Dicrocoelium dendriticum | reverse complement strand
CGTGTCTGTATTTGAAGTTAGGATTGTGCAAGTACGGTTGACTTTGGATGCTCAGTCACTGAAATGGTAGCAGAAACCGTCCTGAATCTGTGTTTGCCACTTTCGTGGAAGGGTGAAATCATTGTGTCTGATTCAGTACCACTTCGGTTAGCTTCCGTCTAGTACACTATGATTCCAAACTAAACCCGGATCGCATAGTAGAATACCTGTGAGTGACACCGGCTGTGGCTGAAATCTGTTTCAATGCACCTAGTGGACAACATAAGAAGGCAGCCACGGATGAGAATGACAAATGGAACGGTCCAAAGCTTGAGGCCGGCAACCGTCTAAATCAGGCTTGACTGTCTTCCCCAACTAGGCCAGCATGGTATACAGATGTTCCACTAACGCACGTGACGTGGCATGGGCGGGCTGTTGCTGCGATGGGGACTTGAGATGCAGACACTCAAGTTCACTGCGCATCAGCAGCCAGCAGGTGTAAGGGCTGTCGGGAAACTAGGACAGATGCGTACTGGGTCTGAGTTTCGGCAAGTGACTGGATCGTTAGCGGTGAATCCCTCCAACCTGTGACTCATGGAGTGCTGGGATAGTCCGAGTGCTAATGTGTTCGTTTTTGTTCCCAATACGCGGTACTGACGCAAGACACTGCCGTGAAACTACTGTGTGTGTGAATTCACTGTCTATTTGTTTTCTACTTGCTGTACTCTGCTTTCATCTGCATTCCTAAATAACTAAGTTGCCTACAGTTCTTGGTCATCTACTAATTACGGATGCTCGTTGCCTATGCGCTGTTAGCGTGATACACTAAGAATGATGCATAAAGTTAACATCAGGGATAGGTAGTCGGTTGGTGATTGACAGGTGGGCGGGAAAGCTAATTGCCAATGCGCACGTTCGCAACAAGGCGTTCTTGGGATACACCCCGCGAGCGTCTTGCCACGTATCAGCCGAGAGCTGATGAAATCGCACAGCAGGCATCCTGCGTGTTGCTAAGTTCTGGCCGGAAGCTGCTGAAATCGCTCATAAGTCGTCAAGTACGTTGCAGTGCCCTGGGTAGGCGGATGAAGACTGGCGTGCCCGAGCAAGACGGTGAACTGGCCAGACGGAGCGGACAGTCAAGTGTGGAGCGTGGGCGTATAAGAAGAACAGGTAGCCAAATCCACCAGGCGGTATTTAAAGGACTGATTGGACCGAACCATAAATATGAGCATTTTCGGTACTAATACAGCGCTGCTCGGCTGAGATTTCTTCTGTCTGCTTTCCTGTCGGGTTGGCCAATGCGTCAAACAGAGCAAGCGTAAGGATACAGCTTTACCAGCAGGCTTAAACCAAACCGTCGATTGCGGGTAAAGCTTTATAACAGGGATCAAAACGTGATGCCCTTAAACATCATGTCAACTAACACGGTGAGTAGGTCCTATTGGGGCCTTGAGTCCAACTTGCCATATTACATAATTGACTGGGAACTATTCACATCACCGCCGCAACGGCATTATTTGGATTCACGAGAATACCAGTGGATACCAGTGGAATACCAGTGGATTCTTTCTATGAGGACATAAATGCACGTCTATGCAGCGATTGCCGTGTAACTCGACAGACAAGCCACATGCATGACAAGGAACAGCATTACTTCCGCTAGCACATGTCTGCATTGCGTCTATTAGCCTGCCATACTTCCTTTGCAATTGGAAATTTCGTGAATGCCTGTTATATGCTTTAAGGGTACGTACGTTTGTTTGCAAATGATACATTGCGAGCAACATCCACTTTTTGAACACGTGGTCGCCCACCGACCTCCTGTGGGCGCGTGAACCAGTTGAGTACACGCCGTTTACCACGGTTTGCCAAATTTGTGTCGCAACCATGCACCCATGGTCAACTGCAGCGGTCGACTGACCACCCTTGTCTTCTGCCATGGTACTTTGTGAGTGGTATCCGCTAATCGCCTTATAGCGCCTCTGGGCCGCTGAACAAATAATACGTACCCACCTTCACAGACTTAATGCTGCCTGCGCGCCTTCCATCAACTTAACAAGCCCTCTATACAACACTGTTTACTTCTCCGCTCTGCCACAATCAACAGCACCAATCATCTGTTCTTCAAACAGCGACATTGTCAAAAACAGCAACAAATATCTGAGACTATTTAGGGACCCATAATGCTCTGTATTCGCCATGTCGAACATTTCATGCACCGGGACCCCTCCTACCCAACGAGCAAAAGTACTCACAATTTTACATAGAGACGTCAAGCTGAAAAGTTCTCAATGCTTCGCTGGTTATGGCGCGCACAAGATGCACATTCTTGCCGCGACTGTTCGCAATCGTACATGGTGGTGCACTGTCTGCAGTGAAAGACCCCTGGTGTGACCACGTGTGGACTTAATCTCCAAGTGCTAAATAGTACGTCATATGCATTCCATGCTCTTGTCAAGGGAACACAAATAGCTAGTGACCTTGTACCAACGACTACGGGCATGAGGGCGATGGAAGACATCGGAGAACGATTCCAAGCATATAGCCTGACGCATCTTTTCGCTAACATACCTGGCCACCAAGGCTTCCTAGAAGGAAATGAAGCAAACATAGGGTAACATGAATGGCTAATTTCAGTCTTCGTAGCCTCGGTGTGCCTGGATTACTGGCGGCTATTTACGATGGTATCCAACCGTCCCATGCCCCCCCAATCTTTGTCACTGTATATGCGATTGCGTGCGTCCCATTAACAAGCATGTGGGTTGCCTATCACGTCCCTCTTATCACGGTGATTGCGTCATCACACAGAGAAACCATGTGATACAGCAGAGCTGATTGACAGATCAGGCTAGTAACCAACTGTTGTAATGCTGCTTCCCTCCACTCTCTGTCACGCGAACCCATCCGGAAGCAGCTCAGAACATCGAGCCTGCTAGACCGAAATATACGAGGAACAGAATACGGTTGAGGTTATAGGTCCCATGCTTTTAGTTCGGCGGTCTGTCACAAGTGATTCGCATCTCTTGTCTGGGCAGGTTTGACCTTGGTATCCGTCTTAACTCTCTGGCTGTAGGTAGGATGACGTTCGCAACATAGCAACCATGCGAGGATGGCGATTTGATTTCATCAGCTGTGTTACCGTTCGTTGGGTAGCAAACAATGCCATCCAGATAGGCTTCTTGAAGTCGTGTGACCTCATTAGGCTGAGGCCTGCTAGAGTGCACTATGTTAGTCAGCCGTATGGCCTCTATGTCAACAACGTATCCCGGGACCTCATGCTTGGTTCATCTGATGGCAATAAAAGGCACGGCGACTACATAGTTAGACAGTTGATGTTTGCACGGTCACTGCGTGCGCACAGAATGCGGAGCTGAGGTCATTACATGTACCACGCTCTGGAGGTGAGGGAAAGCAACTGAAAGCGTATGAGACAGTTTCATTGCAGCAGGTGAACGTGCACACTTGTCGCAGTAGAATAAGCATGTTGGAATCAGCAGAGCGGAGGGGTAACACGAGGTTCGTCGCTGGTCTCTAACAGAAGTCACGTGAATTCTCATGTCGCATGGATATCAGAAGAGTCCACCGTTATCCTATCCACTCTTCGTCTGAGGAGGGGTCACAGCACAGATTTCGTTCCAGTTTTTCCCCTCCTCTATGCATACACCAGAAGGAGACACGATTTTTACTAACATCCCATTTGCCGCCATTCCGTTTGGATTTACTTTGGATTTACAGCCTACACTACGTATACTTCAGTAAGTTCACTGGTGTAAACCCAGTTTTGTTAACAATTTTTTATATTTTGTGGTTTCACCATAACAATCCTACGGGATCTACTAAGCATTAAAATGTTTATCCGTATAAAACCATTGTTCACCTCAAGGAAAACATACACCATTTAAGGGCGGGACCAGATATACCGTAAGATCTCAACTTTAGTAAGAGTTGAAGATAAGGAACAGTGTCAACAGCTTTCAAAAAGTCCACGAATAGCACGTCTACAGCGTGGCCACTGTCTACCGCTTCGGCCTATCTTTTATGTGCTACAAGTAGATTAGTCTGACAGGAAAATCCCTTGCAGAATCCATGTTGCCCAACACTGAGAAGGTAGTTCTCCAATGAATTCCTTATCAGCTTTTCAAACAACTTGACTACTACGCTTGTCAAACTGACAAGCCGATAGTTCGTGGGCAGAGCGCAGTCACCTTCCCATAAAAATCAGACAGATGATTGCCTCTTTTCATTCCGAAGGTAGGATTCAGCTGTCAAGCGATCTAGAAAACAAGCATTGAAATGATCATTCAGCCCAGTGGCCAATTCATGCAACAACTTCGGATGAATTGAATCAGGACCGAAAGCTTTAGAGGAATTAATGCCTTGCAGTAGCTCGAAGACTTGAGTCTCAGTTATGTTAAACACAGTTAAGCAAGAATCCTCTGGAACTCGTGAAACCAATACAACCTGTGGTAAAGTGATCTACCGAGCAATGACCCTAGTATACTGTTCACTAAGTATACAAACCTTGTCCCGTCTGCTCGCAATAACGCTGGTATAGACAGATTTGCCACCCTGTTTTCTGACGCAAGCAAAAGATCTCTTAGGATCAGCTGCGACCGAGTCCGCTAAATCCTGCTCGCACTGGAAACGAACAGTTCTGAGATGTTACTTATATTTATTTCTAATCTTTCGAAAACTATCATAGGTACTGGCTGATGGAGCTGCTTGGTAGGTTTGTAAGCATCTAGACCGTTTCTTGAGTAGGTAATCGCCTGTGTTATCTATCCATGGAAGCTGTGCTTGTAACTCTCGTCTCTTCATGACTAGATTTAGGGAGTGGAAACATCCGAAAGGTATGTCTTAAATTTATCCCAGGCTAACTGGACAATGTCAGCCATCGAGATCTCACAGTTCAGGACTGAAGCCGTAGCTCGCATTGTGCTGAAGTCCGCCAGCCAAATATTCGGAAGTGGTTCAACGGCGGTCTGTTGGTGCCTTGAAAGAGCACACCGAAAGGATATGCATGTGTAAACGCTCGACCCTAGAGATGCACTGTACGAAACGTCAGTCACGATGTCGAGGGACTTAGAGAGAAGCAGATCTAAAGTAGATGGTATTTTGATGTCCATATAGCTAGTGGGGCAGTCCACGGACTGGTGTAAAGGTACTTGGAGTGTCAGCACAAGGTAGTCTGCACCGAATGTTCATGACGCCGAATTGCAAGAAAGATCGACCCAACAGACTTCCGGGAGGTTGAAATCCCCTAGAACTAAAAGCTTATTCGCGGACTGAGGGCGAATAAAGTCAATTATCCCTCTGGAAGGAATTCCAAGACTCATGTATACCACTATAACTGTAAACTGGGTAGAGGAAGTGTAAAAAACAACCGATATGGTTTCAACTATCTGATCTGACGACTGGAATGTGCAGGTCCTCAACCCATCTGTTACAGCTCAAATGCAGTACAACGTCTCCGCCTTGACGACTAACGGAGCGATCAGTTCTAAGCATTTCGTAGCCAGCTAAACATACCTCACTGTCCGTGATATCCGGAGGTAACCATGTTTCACTGAAAGCAAGTATGTGGAAACGAGGTTTATCTACAACTAGACCCAACTTGTGAAGTTTGTTTTTTAGGCTACTCACGTTGCCTAGTACTACTATAGGAAGTCGGCACGACCATCTTTGATTCATGCGCCATCAGGATGGGTTCTGCTAGGGGGAAAATAACTTCTGGCTTAACACGTGAAAACCCACCAGACGGAGATCTTGCTCTCCAGCCATTCGTTTAGTTTTGAGGTCTTTGATTGCCTCCTTCAACTTCCATCTATCTGCCAGTAGCAGGTCTGGTTGAACGCTGACACCATTATCTTTAAGTTTGAATGCAAACAGCAGTAATTATTTGCTTGTCTCCTAGGTAGAAAGGATCACGCGAAGTAGTAGGGGTCGCGGATTTGCTGTACCGATAAGGAGATTCCTGTACAACAAGGTCACAGTTCAGCCATGTAAAATAGTAATAGTAATAATAGTAATAATAATAATGTGTCAGCTGTACGCCGTAATAGAGCTTCTCTGCCGTGCGACCACCACCAGTCGCACGAGGCTTGAGTATACCACGAAGATGCCCACCCCTATAAGGATTCGAACCAGCGCCGCAAGCTTGTTACCTCTAGGCTACGAGCTGACTTTAGTCTTGTGTGCCAAACTTGAATTGCGCGTCCGATATGGGGGCGTAAATCTGTATTGTGCACCTAACACAAAAGGGAGATCTCTGTTTGTCCGAACTCCCGTGGGAAAAGCTCAAAGTGTTAGTTACTAGTCTTTGATACCGCTTCGGATTGTCTGGACTAGTCTAGGTACTCCTGAACCAGCAGACCCAGATCATTTCCGACAGAATATCGATGCATTACTTGCATTCCTATCCTGTATGAGTAGTTGCTCTGATGTCGTATAGAGAGTACGTTGCACGTACTCAAATTGCATTGCGTCAACTTTAGGGTTGACCACTGATGTACCCTGCTAGATCATTCTAATGCGCAGGCTGGTCGACATTCCCAAGAATTCTGATACACATCTTTACGTCGTTAGCCAACATTAAGTAATTTGTGGCGATCACCTGTGCGAGATCATTTATAAATACCAAAAACAACCATGGCCATGGAAATAAGCCTTGGGGCACATCACACTCGATTTGTATGAGGTCAGCCAATGAACTCTGAAATCTGACCCTTAATTATCATGGAAGGAGAAATTTGACGATCCAGTTTAAAATGAAGTCAAGATTGCCGTAATAGTAGGGCTTGGAAAAGAGTCTCCGAGCATATAGACGATCGAATGCTTTCTACACATTCAAACAGATCACATCAACGCCCTCTCCAGCATCAGCTGACGCAGTCCACCAACTGCGTGTGATTAGTACGTTCGTTGTGCAAGCTCCCTGTTAACGGAAGCCGTGTTGCTCAGGGCAATTATGCTGCGGTTTTTTTACATAGAATACTAGCCTTTCGGTGGTGAAGGATTTTATTGACTTGGACAATATAGGAACATTGACTACTGTGCGGTAGTTAGATGGCTCAGTCCTACTTCTGTCTTTGTGAATAAGAGCTATTAATCCAAGAATCCACATAGCAGGAAGCTGGTTTTGATCTAAGCAACGCTGGAAGAGCTGATCCAGAGGTTCTACTGCTTATATTTTTGCCTGCTATGCATCCGACGTGTGCTCTGACACGTTGTATAGTAAACGTGCTGTCCTCTGCCACAGAGTTCCACGTCTTCCTCTTCTTCTAACGCAGTCAACCTGCACTCATCCAAAGCAGATTTAATCCCAGTGTTCAGTAGGCATATTTTTACGGAATAATTTCCTAAGGAAAAGGGTTTGTGCAACCCAATTTGCTTTAGTGTGTTTGGTGCTTCTAACCAGAAGCGTCACTCTGTTATTTTAGCAGTTTTCACTGCTGCGATACTGTGGTCGATCAAGAATTCTCCGTGCTACCTGGTGGTCTTAGAATTACATCCATAGAATAATTTCTAACAAAGCTACGACTCAACCTGTGGTTTCAACTGCATTCGTCCAGCGTCAGCACTTTTCCATATCATCCACCCACTACAAGCCAATTCCAACGGCATTGTCTCACATGAACCTGTGTGGATCAATGAGCTAGGCAAACTCCTTGTATGTGTGTCCTCATCGTGACACACCCAACTACGGTAAACGACGTCGAGCCTACGACTAGAACAAAGAACGGAAGCGTCACTCGACCTCTACCTCACGTAACTTGCCAAAGGCAGGATTCGTTTGCAACAACGGCCCTCATTGTAACTGATTCCGCCTAACCGCAAACGTGGTGAGCAGAAATGCAAACGCGTAATCAGAACAGGGATTATTTGTACAATTTTCGGCCTTCCTTCTCACCCCCGTATCGTTGGTTTAAGTAAACTACAATATACAGGGTGGCGCACAAAATGACATGCGGTTTGTTTTATTCATTAGACATATAATATTATAGATGTACTGTGATAACTCGTATTCCTATACCTTGGTTTATGGAAGTACGGTAGGCGTCATGAGAATTTAGTATGGAATATTTGCTTGATGCCAAACCAAATTATCAAGATGGCGCACAAGAAAAGCTTGAGTGTTGAACAGGTAAAAGTTGTACTGTATTTTATAGAACGAGGAATTTTATAGAGACACAAAGAGGTCTTCGAGCGCAGTTTCGTATAAAATAGGCTCAATGTAAACAGACTATTAAGAGATTGTATGATCATTTTGAAAGAACTGGCGCTGTGGTGGAGAAGAACCGACGGTGCACTGTCCGCACCCCTGAAAACATTGAAACAGATCGCGTTGCTTTGACACGAAGTCCTAGCAAACCAAGAAGGTGGAGGAATGCTGCATTAGGAATATCTCGTCGGTCCATACAACGGAATCTGCATTCTGCTCTTTAAATTTTCCCTTACGAGATATCATTTGTCCATAAATTAACAGCAGGGGACAAGCAACGAAGACATCAGTCCGATTTGTGGCTAGTGAAAGTGGATCACGTTCGGTACAACACGTGGTTAACTGACGAGGCGTAGTTTCATCTAAATGGTGTAGTGAATAAGCAAAACCTTCATTTATGGGTAATTGAACATTCGCACACACTCACGAAAGGGAAAAGTATGGAGGAAAGGTCAGTCTATGGGCAGCAATTTCATCCCATGGAATCATCGGACCTTTTTTGATGAGACGGTAGACCAAGAAAAATATAGGGGCATGTTGGAGAATAGATTTCGTCCAGAACTTCTGGCAACAGGTCTCCCATTACGAGCTCAATGATTCATGAAAGACGAAGCACGCTCATACTCTGCAAAGGTTGTTGATTAACTGCATGACATGTTTGATGAGCTGGTACTGTCACTTCGGTTTCCTGAGCATTACAAATGTGGGAGACCGTGGCCCCGCATATCACCGACATCAATCCATCTGATTACCTCTTGCGGTGCTACTTGAAAGATAATGTCTTCGCAAGGAAGCGTGTACGCGCAGATCAACTCAGAGAGTTCATCATGCAGTCGTACCATCTAATTTTGGACTACTTGCAGGAAGCTTTTGCAAATATAAAGGCTCGCTTGCAAAAGATTGGGAAACAAAATGGTGAGCACATTAAACACATACTATACTGAACTCATGTTCATTGCTCATACAATAAATTCAGCACACGTTTGTAATATTTTGATTATAAATACAAGTTTAATGAATAAAACCAAAAGTCTAATATTTTGTGCACCACGCTGTAATAAATCAAACTGAGTGACGCGCTTTAGTTTTGCCAAACATGTAGAGCAATCCCAATAGTCAAACGTATAACATCGCTCGAAAAGTGTGAAAAACGAATTGAAACACTTCAGCAGATGGCGAGCTTCAGGGCTTTGCCGTTAGAATCTAACAACGCCGATGTTGTTCTACCGTAAATCCCTCAGAGCTCTGTCTTTCATTCGAAGGCTAAAGTCAGTCTTACTAACCGCCCAACGACACCTGCGCCACCTACTCTGACAAGTTCCAACCCTTTAAGTTAGCCAGTCACATGCGGCGTGACTGCTATTAACTCATCCCTAGATGCCATTGTTGTGACGCCCAGTACGCCTTCACCCCACGACCGCAAGAAGAAGTCCAAGATGAGCCGGGATAAACAGATTTTCTATTACAGCACGGCACCAGTTATATAGCTTTACAGACAAGGGCGAATCCAAGCTACTAAACACATGAGATCCAACAGGCATGGAGAAAACACAAAATGGAACGAGCAAATGAGAATCGCGAAAAGTACGAGCCAATGAAGTGCGGCAAAGAAAACAGTGTCTGCGGAGTTAACCCTTGGGGGTAACCTTCTGGTGAGCGACCATTAAAAACGACGAGTAGCGTCCAATCAGTGTGGAGAAGTGATGCGTTTAAACCAATGCCAGAACAGTTGATAATGAGGATGATACACACCAGGAAAATAAAACAGGTATAGTAATTATGTGTCGGCTGAATAATACATCCACGTAAAAAAGCTAAGGAACGCTGAGCAAAAGAAAACCAATCAGAATGTCCACAGAATGAGACGGCTGAATTTAGCTGTGAGCGATTGCGAATGAGGCTGTGGAAAGCGGCGTGTCCAAAATGTAGCAGAGAAGCAGATAACTGCGCAAACAAAGAAATAGGCAACTAACATAATTCATGAAACTGAGGGTTAAGTAACCAGCTCCCTAACAGCCATAACTTACCAGCAGTCCAGAGCCGGGTAAAGTACACATCGATCAACTTGATGCAAACGCCCAAACCGGCACCCTTACGTCCATATTCTGGACCAAGCACAAGTGATGCGACGTTGCTTTTATAACGTGCTTTAGTGCACTTTAAATCTAACCAAGTTACCAGCCACAACACTCAAACCGACATATGCTAAACAGAACCACAGCGCGTTAACGGTCGTTTGCATGAACGTTCCTGAGTCTAGATCTGCCACAATAAAGAGCAAGTTAGTAAATGATAACAACCAGTGGAATTCTATCTGCGATGCGGTTGGTAATCGGGTTGAGCCAACTGCGCTACAACAAAAAGCACGTCACCAAAATTCAGTGCACTAAGGCAAACCCCGATATCTTCGCGTAAAATGGAACTCAACTGAGAAGATAGAGACAGACCTACTCTTGGCAGTTCGTCTTCGCAACTCATAGAGCGGAGTATGCGGATATTCCTTGGAAAGAGTGATCGGAGGAAAAAGAAAACCATGGCAGCCTTTCTACGAACGAAAGCAAAAATCGTATTTGTTCATGGTGTTCCTGAACCACCGGATTCTCTTGATCATGAAGCGCAAAAACATGACCGAGAGCAGTGGTGCTGCATCCACGAATAGTCTACTGGACGATGTTATCGCTAAATCATTGAGGAGAACTCCTTCATCACCAAACTACAAAGGCTGCAAACCAAAAAGCTTGAAAGTCATGCTATTCTCCGAAGTAATGATAGAAGTCCTATTGGATAGCTCGTTGAGGCATCGCTCGAGGTTACTTATCGAGATTAGGCTAAAGCAAGCAGGTGCACGGTCACTAGTTGTCAGCACTTCATTTGAACATGCGGTCTCAATAACATATGTGCCTCCACAATCCTGTAGATTTGTAGACACAATAGTATTCGCGAAGCCAGACGGAACAGGGAGACGCAGGAGGGAACATCTCGATCGGGTTGTGTTCCGTACTATTATGTAGCCTGCCTGAAATTCAAGAGCCAATGACCCACGCAGAAAACGACGGGCGGCCGACTGACTAACGACCGGTTTAAGACTAAACGCAAATTTGTTGCCCACCCACACACTTCTGATATCAAAACACTATATTGTTTGTATACTAACACTCAAGCTCTTCCTAGTATGCTGGCCGAACTTAGCCAACGCCAGGTGTCACAACTGCGGGATCTTGGTATGATTACGGAGACCTGCTTTAGCCTTGTGATAGCAGATTCGGAGGTCATTTTACCTGGTAAGTAGCTACTTCGGAATGACAGAGCTGAAAGATCTGTTAACGTAAGTCTCTATTACAAGCCTAATCTCCGATGTGAACTTATCGACCACCCAGAGATCTGTGCCTCAGATTTCCTTTGGTGCCGGCTATGGTTGCGGAACGAAGACACAGGTCTTATAGCTATGATTAACCGTCCACCAAACTATATGTGTGAAATGGACTCCAAACTGAACCAGATTCTTCAGGTTGCTTTGAGCAAGTCATAATGTCACATTTCCATCGCAGGCGACTTTAATGTGCACGAGCTGCAATTGGTGGCATGCGATAACAAGCAGTTCAAAGCCTGTATAATTGAGGTAATTTTCAGATACCCTCTGTACAACCACCAGATTTCGAACTCCTAACATGCCTTCGGTACTTGATCTTACGCTCACCAAAGTAGAACTCATGGTAGACGGAATAATTACAATCACACCACTGGACCGCAGTGACCATGTGATTCTGCTGTTTAACTATCTACGTTATGCGGAATATCCTGAGGAAAAGGATGACAAAGTGCATACGGTCACGCACTACAACATATTATCCACGCTTGTTAAGGAGGTATCTTGGAACTTCTTAACTGGATGCCCCCAGAAATGGCCTGGGACACTTTCACAAGGACATTTACCACTCTGATAACGCACGCGCCTGAGCAGAAATTCATCGATCGTCAAGGAGAAGGAAGTTATTGCTGAGGAGCAGAACACACAAATAAGTGTCCTTGAGGAAGTTAACATGGAGACCTCAAAAGGGCGTCCTAAATTCCAAAACCTGGACTGCCTATGTGGCACAGCTTAAATTCTGTGTGAGTTTGCTCCACGAGGACCAGATGACACATCAGCAGAAGTTAATGAAGAGATTCTGCGCGAACCGAAAACGCTTATACAGGCACGTTAATGGCCGTCATAAAGTGCAATACAGAATTCCAGCACTGATCACGACTGACGCGTGCGAGAGAGCAGCGACGGAAGTCGCCAATCTCTTGCGATTCCATTACTCACAAACGTTCCAGACAGTAACGGGCTCAACGGTTATCCCGGTTCCCATTGTCCCACCATTAGCCTTATCCAATATTACTTTTACTGCAGAGATTGTGTCGAAGGAACTGTTGTCCCTGCAGATCTACAGCTCTCTTGGTGTCCATAACGTTCGATCGAAGGCTGTACGGGCAGCAGCCAGTGATCTGACGGTACCACTGCCTATATCCTATCAACGCTGTATGGAGGAGAGCCATATTCCATATTCCATATTCCATATTCTTTGCATAAGGAAGCTAGTTGCACTAACACAAATAATTACCTTCCGATAACGCTACCGCCTGTGCTTACCAAGGTTATGGAGTGTGTCATCGCTGATGCACTCATGGAGTATCTGGAAAATCACAAGGTGATCGCACCAGAGCAACATGGCTTCCGACAAAAGCGCTCATGTACTACGAACATGGTATTTGCATGCAATAGCTGGACTGAAGCAGTTGATGATGGAGCAGGAATTGATGTCATTTACATGGACATCTCAAAAGCGTTTGATTGCATAGACCACCGAATTCTCCTCCATAAACTTCATCTCTATGGCATTGGTGGCCCGCTGCTGCGTTGGATAGGCAATTGCCTGCACCAACATCGGTTGGAGGTGAGAGTACGATAATCCCTGTCTGACGCAATTGCGGTGGAGTGCGGCGTACCACAAGTTTCGGTGCTCGGCCCCGTCTAGTATTGATTCCCATAAACGATCTGGCGAGGGAAATTACTTCCGATTTCCTATTCTTCGCGGATGATATCAAGTTATGCCCAGCGATCAAAGAACCAAACGATCAGCAAAAGCTCCAGCGCGACCTCAACAAAATTTCACACTGGTCACTTCTGAATACACTACCGTTCAAGATGAAAAAATGCCATCACGTTCAATTGCGCCATAGGCATGACTACCGGTATAGGCTTGGGTCACATGCATTGCAAACAACTTCTCAAGAACGCGACATAAGTGTGCTCATTCAATGGGAATTTAACTGATCAAAACAGTCAGAGGCAACTGCGAAGAGAGCCCACCGGCACGTCGACTTGCTGCGCAGAGCATTCGAAAGATTCGACACATCCATCTTCCCCATACTGCACAATTCTTACGTGCGCCCTCACTATGAATACACCATCCAAGCTTGGCAATCTTGGTTGAAGCGTGACTTAGAAGTGCTAGAGAAAACACAGTGCAGAGCCACAAAGAACATCAAAGGATTACAAAATATTTTATACCATCACAATTTGAAGTCACTGGGATGTTTCAGTGGCCGCTAATGAAGGCAGCGCGGCGATCTCATATTAGTCTATCGAATATTGCATGACCCTACTCACGTATGCCGTCACTTGCTGAAACTCAGCCATAACACCAATCGCACATTTAACCCTATGAAATTGTGTGCACAGTTTAACCGTCCGGAATGCCGGCGGAATTATTTTTATCTTCGAGTTTGCCAACCCTGGAACTCTCTCCCAAACTTCGTTGTTTCCCCTCTTATCTTGGATATTTTAAAAAAACGATTGGACCTTGACCTTGGCCCCATCACTTTGTTTCCTAAACTGTGCTCCTTTGGAATATAGTAATTGTCGCTTCAAGCCGGATTATTATTTCACCTAAACCTAAGGACGCAATACAGAAGTGAGTATTCTGGTTATTACTTACGTATAAACGTAAACGTAAACGTATAAATCCATAAATCCATTGCTTAGGCCTTTGTCAAGACACCGTTTGATTGCGTTTGGTAGCCCCTGGTTAACAAGTCATAAAATGAAATGTAAGTGAGACAAAGGATCGTCAACACGTTATTTTAAATATCGCCAGATTGGGAGCAGAGACGACATAATTAGGGAGGGCGTTCCAAGGCTGGCACACGCGGAGGGTAAAGTAATTACTGAGGCATTCAAGCCGGCAATACTGAATTGTCAATTGCAGGGGGTGACCTCTTAGTTTAGTGTTGTAGTTCAATTCCAGAAAAGGACGGCTAATGTGGTCTGGATTCTTTCGAATTTGGTAAACCATTATGGGATCTGCCCCCCCCCACAAAACCCGATATCGACTGCTGTACATTTTTAGAGATTTCAGTCTATGCTGATAGGGCAGATGAAAGAGGCCCTTGACCTTCTTGGTAGCCCTTCGTTAACGAGTCTGGAGAACAACAAGATCCTGTTTCTGCCACGGCTGCCACGCCTGAATGGCATATTCCACTTGCGGTCGCACGTAGGGGTTAAGCATTCGGGAAAAGATTGGGGGTTCAAACCGACTGAAGGATCTATGAAGAAGGCCGAAGTGTTGATTGCGGTTCTCTTCGCCTTCGCTGCTAGTTTTGAACACCCGAGATCTTCCTGCACCAATACACCCAGGTCATGCTCATGAGAGACTTTCTCCAAGGTGTGGTCCCCAATCTTGGACGCGCTCACCGGCTGGTGACGCAGATGTATCACCTTGCACGTGGCTATGTTCAATTGAAGCATGTTCCTCTTTGCCCATTCGTAAATGCAATCCAGGTCATGTTGGAGCAGATCGTGATCTGGCTTGTTACTAATCGCCCGCCATATCTTGATGTCATCGGCGAAGAGCAGGAAAGTTGGGGCAATAACTCTTGCCACGTGGTTGATAAACACCAGGAATAAACGCGGTCCCAACACTGAGCCTTGTGGGACACCACATTCCAACCCAATTGGGTACGAGAGTGATTCCCTAACGAGTACTTGTAGCTTCCGTTTGTGAAGGGAGCTGCCAATACAACCAAGTACAGGATCTCCGATTCGGTAGCTCTGTAGCTGCTGAAGTAGGATGCGATGATCAAAGCGGTTGAAAGCTTTGGAGGGGTCCAGATAGATGATGTCAACTCCGACCCCATCATCAGCCACTTCCGTCCAACTACCTCGTGCAATCAGTAGGTTGGTGGTGCATGACCGGTGTTGACGGAAGCCATGCTGCTCCGGTGCCAAGATGCATTTTTCCAGGTAGTCCATTAAAGCCTCAGCGACGACTGCTTCCATCACCTTCGCGAGCACAGAGAGGAGAGTCACTGGGCGATAGTACGCAGGATCTGAATGGCTACCGCCTTTAAAAATTGGGGTGATAATGCCACGCTTCCACAAAGTGACGACTAGTTGTTCATCAAAGCACCTTTGGAAGAACTGTGACAGTGGTTCAGCTGGCTGGTTGGCCACATCCTTCAGTGCCTTCGAGCGGATGTTGTCTGCTCCCGGAGAACTATGTTCACGCAGTGAGAGTAACTTCCTTAGCACAATTGATGGGTTGAAATGTACATGTGTAAACAATGGTGTCGGTAATGTGCATGACATTATGGGGCAAGTAGAGGTTGCGATTTCGACACTTGGGGCGTATTGTACCCACAGGCCATTAGCTGCTTCTTCGGCGCTTTGTACTCTACCGCCTGTTGTGAACAGTGGAATGATTCCATGCTTCATTTGACCAAGATTATTAACTTACTTATATGGCAGTTTGTTGTTTGCCATGAATTCCTTGGCTAGGTACTGTTGATAAGTTACTTTGTCCTCACGGACAAGTGCAGTGCAATGGTTGTGATGGGTCAAGAAATTGCCCCAAGTCTCTGAATCGGAGTTAAACTTGTAGGCACGCCATGCTGCATCAAGTATTGACAGGCATTTTCGAGTTCTGCTCCCTAGAATTGAAGGCCTTTTTGCGGGACGAAGGGGCTTGGTCTCTAATGCTTTGTTGGCGATGTCGCTGAGTCTGTTAAAGAATTCTGTCTAAACGTTGTCAAGGGGAATGTTGTTTGAGAACTCCCAAGCAGATGCGTCGGCGAGTTCTTTCAATACGTGGTAGCGTGTGATTTAGTTCCGAGTGTTCAGATGGATACTCTGCATAACACACAGAGTTTAACGTTATTAATACATGGTCACTGAGACCTAATGGACTATCCATCAAAAACTTGTCAACCATGAGTTCTTCATTTGTTAGCACAAGGTCCAATATGGACGGTTTGTTTGCTGTCTTGAATCTAGTGGGTAAGGTGAAATGATTATACGAGGGAATATTAGTGATCAGTTCATGCAAGTTTGCTTTGAACTGCTCACTAGGCGATGCCGAAACCTCCAGATTGTATAGATTGAAGTCCCCGGAGATGAGAATGTGGCTGTACCCCGTGCGTGTTACTCTGTTCAGGCCACGGATCAAGCGAGAATCCATTTCCGGAGTGGACTTTGGGGAGCAGTGAACGATAGCTATGAGACAGGTGTCGTCGTGTCTTAGTCGGAGACGGCACCAGAGTGAGTCGGCAACATGTGTTTCAAATCCTCAACTATTGAACATTGTAGATCGCTGCGGTAGTAGAGTAGGACCCCACCTCCTCTGCTGGGGCGGTCGTTCCGGATGAGTGACACTCCGGCTATCTCAACCTCAGCATCAGTCACCTCTTGATGTAACCAAGTTTCGGTAATAGAAATTAGGTCCCAAGCATTCGCAACCTGACGTAGTCGAAGTTCGTTACTTTTACTGAGGAGCCCTTGGGCGTTAGTGTACATACATGAAAGTTTCTCAGGTTTAAGCAATGTTTCGGTGGTTGTGCAACTCATACGTGAAGTTTCTCCGACCAGTGATTGGCCGGCGACTAGTCGTTTTTTCGATGTGTACTTTGTGAAGGGTTTAACGTCTTATTCCTCGTCCGTGTGATTAGTCCCGTGTCTAACCTTCGAGGTACATTGTAAGGTGTCTGGTCAATATCATCTTCTACAGGTTGTATGGGATCATTCGGCACACTACTGGTGCATTGTTCTTTCATAGATCCCATCGCGTTTGGTTCTTTGAGTGACATATCATCTCTAGGAGGCATATCGCTGACTGTCTTCAGCCGAACCTCAGATAGTGGCCTGATACAGAACATGTACCAGCTTTTTAGCATCCGTGCTACCATTCGTTTTTAATGAAGGACCACCTTCAACACCCTTGGTCCATTTCCTTTGTAGTTCGGTGAGGTACGCAATCGTGACATGGATTTCGGTAACACATCCAAGCAGAGTGTTTCATGAATATAACACCACTGTTCTTCATCATGGGTTATTATTTCATGCTCATCACATGCTTCAGTTTCAGGAACCCCGTGAAGAAGTATGATTCTGGTTGAAGTTTCCTTCCAGTAGTCTTCTTAGGTGCGGTTACCACGATAACGCTCGCCCCATGGGGCGTCTGGAAAGATACGGATGGAGGAGTGTTGAATTCTGAGACTACCTGCCGACAGTAGTACTGATTCTACTTCAGTGATGGTGTTCAGAACAACGCGCAGAAGTCTTGACTCTCCGAAACGGTTAGAGTTAGGGTTTCGTGTAATACGCACTACGTGTACAGGTTTCAGTACAACTTCGATTAGGTTGCTAATAATATCCCACTGGTTGAGGTCATCTAGCTGCCTGCCTTTTACCGACGTCGACTTTGTTTCTTGGATATTGGAACACAGTAGTTGTTTCTTCATACCTTTCGACATATCGATGTTAGTGATTGAAGTACTCGGAGATGTACCGCAGGAAACCGGTGGTGCTTGCACTAGGAAAACTTCGTTACTATCCTCAGTTGCCGATCCAGTTGGGGATAATGTTACTTTTAAATGACGGCTCTATTTGGAGGCAACCGTAACCCAATTTTCGCTAGTACCGGATTACTCTTTTTCTACGCACTCCGTCGGGAGTTTGGAAGTAGCCTTGTGTGTAGTTACTCCGATTGAAGTGGGAACCACTTTAGTCAAATGTGAGCTACGTGTGGTATTGGGACAGCAGCTGATATTCTGGACTCTAGGTCTCGTGTGGCTTACGGTGTTATTAGCAGTTCTTCGCAGGTTAGGAGCAGCAACCAAGGGGGAGGATTGGGTTGCACAGTCTACTATGCTTACTCCAACCGTAGTGATTTTGGTGGTCACCATTTCCTCAAACTTGGCTAGTAGCTGGTCACACTTCTGAGATAATAGGAGCACGCTTCTTATCAATGGGATCGATGTGCATTCCACACAGAACCATAGCGAGTCTGGTTTGTTTAATAACTTGGCGTGACTAAGTTTAACTCCGAGGCATCTCGCATGGAAGAACTTGCAACAGTTACGGCACAAAATGCCCCTTTAACAAGTTTGGAACATGATCCACATAGGTTTTTAGTCTGTGGCACACTGGGCATCACGCTTGTTGAGCAAATGTTACGAACCGTTTGCATGACTCCCCTCTATGGTAAAAAGTTGTTCTGTTCCTGATGTTGCCGGTAAGGTCACAGTGTTCACGTTGCAGTTGTGTGCTTGCAGACTGTGCTTTCTAACGTGCCAGTCGAATGTGTCAGCTTGAACGTGGGGCAGAAAACACGAAGGTGTGACTGAGAATTTTCATGATTAAGCCTATGGATCGCGCCTGGTGAATTTGCTTTGAGACCTGTAGCTGCACCAAGCAATGTTGGATTTGAACGAGTGACAGTTCGTTCGAAAGCCGTTGAAATGGTCTATCGAGTGAGATCAAACAATGTCTCCGATGATTTGAGTTAGGCAAGTTTTGGCGCTTGGATATCGGCGAAACACTGCCCGGAATGTAGAATTCAGGGTAAATGGAGGACGCAATGGAGTATACTCGGGAAACTGGTATCACAAAGTAGAACTTGTAAAAGCACGACGAATAAGTATGGATCCAAAGGTGTGTGTGAAATGTTGCTGAACCACAGTTAAAAACCCAAGAGTGCACAAGTGAGCGACGAGCACGCAACTTCTCTCAAGGTCGCGACGCGACCACAATCCTCAACCGTTATCGTGCCGCGGGCCCGGGGGAATTTGGCGTGGCGCGATCACCAGGACTGCTCAGATGCCGAAACCTGGACTGCATACGTGCCACATCGTAACTTCTGTGTGAAACTTATCCGAGAAGACAAGGTCACTCATCAGCAGGAGTTAATGAAGCGATTCTGCACGAACCGCAAACTTCTGTGCAGGCACGTTAACGGCCTGCGAAATATGAAGCGGGGGCTTGCAGCACTAGTCACGGCTGATGGGTGCACGCGATCAGCAATAGAAGCAAGCAATCTCCTACGGCTTCATCACTCCCAAACTTTCCAGCAGTTAACAAGCCCAAACATTCTCTTCATTTCTATTACTCCACCATCTGGTTTAGACAATATCACCTTCACTGCGGAAGCTGTGTTGAAAAAGTTGTTATCCTTGCGTACCCACAATTCTTCCAGAGCCGACAACATCCGACCAAAGGCTCTGCAGACGGTAGCTAGTGATCTAGCAGAACCACTGTCTGTATTCTATCTGCGATGTCTAGAAGAGGACCGTATTCCACCAGTATGGAAGTGTGTTGTCATCACTCCTATTCATAAAGGAGGTAGTCGCACTGACCCTACCAGATACCGACCAATAACACTACTTCCTGTACTATCTAAAGTGATGGATTCAATCATCGCAGATGCTCTGATGCAGTATCTGCAAAGGCACAACTTAAGAGCTCCAGAGCAACATGGATTTCGTAAAAAACTTTCGTGTAATACTAACCTGTTAATTGCACGTAATGGCTGAACTGAAGCTGTTGATGATGGAGTAGGAGTCGATGTCATCTACGTGGACATTCCAAATGTCTCTGATCTCTTAGACCATCGAATTCTCCTTCAGAAGCTTCGGAACTACGGCATTAGCGACCCAATCCTGAGTTGGATTTGCAATTTTCTACACGAACGACGGCTAGTGGTGAGAGTCCGAGAATAATTGTCCGATACAATCGATGTGGCGTGTGGAGTACCACAAGGCTCGGTTCTTGGACCTCATCTAGTCTTGGTATTCATTAAGGATTTGGTGAGATCAATTGCTTCCGTTTTTCTATTTTTCACTGATGTTATCAAGATATGGCGAAGGATCAGCGGGCCGAAGGACCACGAAGGGCTCCAGTGCGATCTTAACGCAGTGTCGAACTGGTCAGTTCAAAACGCCCTGCCATTCAACGTAGACAAATGTCGCGTTGTACAATTACATCATAGACATAAGTACACCTATTGGCTTGGGACAAACGGATGGCAGACCAGCACCCAGGAATGTGACCTTTGTGTGAGCTTACAGAGCGACCTCAACTGTTCAAAACAGACTGAGGTAGCGGCGAAAAGAGGCAACCAGCACCTCGGCATGCTGCGAAGTGCATTCAGGAGATTTGACCCATCAATCTACCCAATGATGCACAATCCATACGTGCGCCCGCATGTTGAATACGTAATCCAAGCTTGGCAACCTTGGTTGAAGCGCGACCTAGAGGCGTTAGAGGCAGCACAACGAAGAGCAACAAAAAATGTAAATGGCCTGCGCTATAGCTCTTACCACCGAAGACTGAAGTTGCTGGGAATTTTCAGCGGATGCTATTGAAGACTGCACGGGGATCTCATATTAGCTTCTCAGATACTGAATGACCCCAATCACGTATGCCGCCATTTGCTGAAACTTGGCCACAACACGCAGCTCAGGGGTAGCTGCTTAAAATTGAAGGAACAATATAGCCGTCTAGAGTGTCGACGGAATTACCTTTCCCTTCGGGTATACCCACCATCGAACGCATTCCCAGAGTCAATTGCATCGTCCCCTACCTTAGAGGTTTACAAAAAACGATTAGATCTTGCTCTTAGCTCTCAGCATTTTGTTACCTAAACTTCTCTATTGTGGATTATGGAAAGCATACTTTTCAACAGGATTTATGTATCAAAGGGTACCAAGTGATACGACCATATTTTATTCTGCCCAAGCCTTATATCAACCATCACCGCACCTCTGTGTATTTCTGAACGTTTACTCCCGATTTTTTTTAATGTTACACTGATGTAAGTTATCGAAGTATTCATCTCGGCAGACGTTTGGTAGATGACCCAAATATATTTTGATTTCATCAAACTGACCCCAACCATTCTACGGGACGTGTCAAGCACCTGCTTTTATCCCGTGACAAATCATTGTTCTTTGTTCATTGACATTTTCAGCAACCTGCATATGTGACAGATGTCCCGGATGATATGTTTTCGGTAAGAGAATGTTGTGCTGCTGCTGCAAAGGGTTGATGTTCGGTGTCCCCATCCTTGTTCATGATAGTTAGTGAGACCGGAGTAATTTGATCGATCTCGCTTTTCGGGTGGTGCCTAATTTTTGTTGTCCTTGCTGGTCAGCATTCATGAGAAGCAGATTTTTCACCACTACCTTGTTTAGAATTCACCACATTTCTATCAGTTTTCATCGGCTGTTAGTCTTAAGCTGCGAACCGGTCGCACTGCTGAACTAAGGTAAGCATACACTTGACGAATGGGATGGTTGAACATGCAATACAAAACCAAAGGACGTCTGGGAAGCTATTCCGCTCTCGCAACTGGGATATGTTAAAATAATTTGGATGAAACCAGTTGGAACAGTGCTAGGAAGCTAACTTAAGTTGACTACTGCATTAGATTCTCATGACACACCGACACTACACGTCTGGCGCCTTTCTGGGTTGGAATTCATTTGCTTTCTGGCATTCAAAGGTGTGTCATTATATGACCCAGTGAGTTGATTAGTTTTCTGTACTTGTTCGACTTTGGTCGCTGCGCACATCGGTCCGACGCGTTAGGGTTAGAAAAGTCAATGAGTGGGAACTATCGTTCGATGTGTCTGTGAGGTTCCTGCAATGGGTTTCGTAGACTCACCAGTTGACAAGGTCACTTGGCTTATGGATTAATGTAGATTGGATTCATTGTGAGAAGCAACCTATAGCCAAAGTGCCTGACAGCGACTGAAAATGGCGTCGGAGAAGCACGAATTCCAATTAAGATAATAATCTCAAAGTAGGACATTCTAACGAATTTAAAAAATCCTGGAGGTCCTTGAACATTGTAGTACTTTCACGCGTAAATCTCAGCGAAAAAGCCGTCAAAAAAAGCAGACTTACAGCAGAAGTTAAGAAGAAGAGTCTAAAAGTTACTTGATCACATTGAAGAGATGACTAACAATTGATGAAAACTCTATGTTATCAAGCAAACATGTTTTCAATAATTTTTCCTCAGACTTGTACAATTATATGCAAAAACGAGCAAAATATAGGCACAGAAAAAGGACCGGTAAAGCAGTGGGTTTGCAATCACTGGGCACTGTCAATCAGTGCGCCCTAGGACACAGTTGTAGCACGGGCACAAGTCCTTGGTATGGACGGAGCAGTTCGTCTGGGCCAAGTCAAGCCCAGCGTGTGAGTGAGTTTTTTCTGGACGCACCATTTCGGTTCGTGTAGTCTGATCGCTAAGTTCTCAGTCGATTTAAGTAAACTATTTCAAACGCAATTTGGTCGATTTTCAGGTGGTCGATAGATGACTTTGAATGGCTCGGCTGGGTTGGGTGAATGGCCCGTGTCTGCAAGGGGCGTGGCGCTGGATGCGTTGGTTAGCTTTCGGCACCCTGTTGGAAGCGAGGCTGGGTAGTGTTCTCTCACCCTGTCAGACAGTCGCCTCGTCGTACGAACCAAGGAATTTTGCATATGCTACAACTGTGTGCTAAGGGGCTTTGATTGACAGTGACCAGTGACTGCAAACCCACTGCTTTACCGGTCCTTTTGCTGTGCCTATATTTTGCTCGCTTTTGCATCTAATTTTACAAGCCTGAGGAAGAATTATTGAAAACATATGTTTGCGTGTTAACATTGAGTTTTCATCTGTCAATGGGATTTTTTTAACTAAGCATCGTAACAAAATAAATATCTCTACTTCACATCTACCTGACAATGCATTTACCGTCGATGGTGTTTAGGAAACTGGAGAGAAATGATCGACAGAAAGCAACAGTAGCGAACTTGTGAGACAACACGATTGCGAACGCGCACTCTATGCGTAGTTGTACTCACGGACGAAACTATCTCTCCTTGTTTCGTCCAAACAAGGACGAAACGCATTGTGGAGTCAAGTGACGGGAGAAAGCAACGCAAACATATTCAGACGCGGTACCTATCAGAGATCAAGCACCTCGGTGACTTTTAGTGTTTTCCGAGAGCATATGGGACGCGTTTTATATACTAGTCGATCTACTACTTTCGAGTGTAACATCGCCTCCCACATTAGCCTTGGGTGTGACGACAGGGCCTGCTGCCACTAATTTCCGTGTGCTCTTGCATGTAATTACCGTCCAGCTGCCAGATCTTAGTTCAACTCCAGAGTTTCGGCGAAGCCATGTGGAAGAAAATTGTTATAAATGGGTTGGAGGTCAAGAGTTCGAAAAGGACTGCGCGGCCTAGGGTAGTAGCTTAGTGTTTGCAGGTGTACTTTTGTGACTGTAACGCAAGGCGTTGTGAGTGAACCTTTCAGTGGAGTTTACTGCAGTGGCTTGCTATGCTTGTACCTAATAAAGCGAGTTTAGTGTTCAACAGTTGATCGACCGTTATTATCAGCTTTTCAAACTTCTGGGGTAGTTTACTTAACTTTTCAAGTAATGTGATGTTTGAACACAGCATGCAAGCTAAAAGTAGTCTGGCTTTCCGTTGTACAGCCAGCTACACCTTAATTGGTCTAATGTGCCCGCAGTTGGGCTAATATTTGCTAGAGGAGATGGAAAGTGGAAAACTAGGCTATTGCTCGTTCCACAGCGGATGGGCAATTCACGCCCATATCAAGTAAGCTTAGTGTTGATGCTTGGTTTACTCTTGAACCCCAGGGTTTACGAACAATCGCAGAGCCGATCCCCGCACCACTATACTAAAGAACGCGGAGCGCAGTCCAGGGTGGGCAGCAGCCCCGGTGGCAAAGAGTTCGTTGCCGAGACGTCTTGATAACAGCTCTGCCGGAGCCCGAAGGCTGCGGACGTGCAGAGACAACCCTAATCCCGCGCATACGCACCAAGAATAGACGGTTCTAGTGACAACGTCTAAATGCGGCAATTCGGTTCATTTGCTTGGTAAATGAAGAGGAAGATCATGGCAATTTGCAACTAAACAGTCGGTATTCGATGCCACTGCATTGCAGATAACAACAATATTAGTTGACCGCCCGTCAAAAAGGTCTATTTTGCCGCCGATAACGAACAACTCCACTACTATTATCATCCTAAAGTAGTATGCAGCTTCCTGTGAAATTGCCTATGGTGAAGTTAGAACTTGTCCTCCGTTTGTCGGCAATGAAAGCAGCGGCTGGATATTGCTCAGGGCAAAGAACTCATTATTATAGTACACCATGATGAAAGCCCAGGATTAACGTTTCCTCGAGTTTTCGCTCGCAGGGTGCTCATATTAGAAGTATTTAGCGAAAATAAATTTAGTGGCCACTTCGCTTATTTAAACCCTAGTACCTAGTGGTCCGATTGTCCGATGTTGACAGTTTCGTCCAACTAATAATAATCTTCTCATCAGATGTGACTACCCTGGAAGAATTCATTTGAGAATCGTAAAGTTAACATTAGTTCTAAGATAACGATAATGGAACGAATGTAAAATGCCAAGGTATAATCTGTTTGTAGAGGTGAAAGTCATGACATCTTTGCCAAATACAACGATCCCAACCAGAAAGAGATGAGTAGGCATGAAAAACCGCTAATTTATGAACTGGGTACTAACAGGTTTGGAATCAAAGCCGCTCGGGTAAGTATCAGCTGAAATGTAATGTCTTCTTAGCCAGCAATGACATCCGCAATCAATACATGCCGAAGAAACCATATGGCATGCAGGTAAGGGATGTCACATTAAGAGGATAGGCAGTCGATTTCCAATCACCGAATAGGGAACATAAGCATTACGCAATCTATCACTCCGTTGGACACGGGTGATGCTTTTTGGGTACTGATGGTCAGAGACGACTGTTTCACTTTTCAACCAAGCAGTACAATATAATTGGAGTTGTAGGAAAACCTAAGTCACACAACTACCTCGATATCACGACTTGTAGGCGTAGCTCTTTTGGTTGGAGAACCGATCCACCGAAAAATTTCAGTTGATAGTCCATTGATAATCAGAAACGACGATACCAGCACAATACTGCCACAAAGCTATTTAATTGGAAGGTATGGTGCATCCATGCTGAGGCTGATGTTGCATTCTTGATGCTTCTTCACTGCAGTTGGTCTAAACCAACTTACACTTAAACAAGGTCTTTTTTAGCTGGCTAAATTTTATTCCACTTTATTTGATTTATTCTGTCTACTTGAATAATTTTCTATTAACTGGCCATGTTGCTTACGCTAATTGCGCTTATGTTCGGTGATTTTGTTGCGTTTGTAGCATTTTTAAGTAAATTGTGGATATTTTTTCCTTATCACGGATTCATTGCTAACCAATTTATTTCATAGGTTAATTTAGTGAAGAGCTATGACACCGTATCTGTATGCATTATACGATTTATTTTATTTCATCTTGTCGTTTCAATTGGTTGGCTGTTGCGTGATATCCCCGTGTGGCTACGCTTGATGTGCATGATGACAAGGTGCCTACCTGTCTATTACCCACCACCTCGTCCATCTGGCTACAGCGGACAGTTGGTCGTTGCTGGAGGGGACGGGGTGCACGGTCTTTGTGGTCGTGCTAGGCTCGAAGAGTGGTTCCATGCACTCAGTGTGGAGCGGACTAAGGTCCAGCCACCGCCTTGTGTGTACTTGATTCCCCAAATACAGCGTGCTTGTGTTTGCCTGTGAAGGAGTGTGGGCCGGCTCCGTTGATGAAACCTGGCTCCCATCCACTTGCCTCCCGGTCTTCTTCCTTCGGGTTTACACTGGATATGGGGTGTGTGGATGGATCTGTGGGTGGTACAGCTTAAGCCACCCATGGTCCCTCTGTAGGCGCAGGCGTCCTGTGTCTGGCCACAATGAATGCAAATCCGAAACCGGATGCCAACAATCATGGTGTATCCATGGCACTGAAAGCTTTAGGACATGGGAGAAGTGAACACTAGACAGATATAACATCATGCACACTACCTATTCTATTTGGCTGATTAGGCCGCAATTCTGTTCCGGCTGGTGTAGCGAATACAGAATGAATCACATTCCTTTTGTTTTGGTTGGAAGTTTTTTCGATTAATGTCCCCTATTGCTCATGTCATGGCCCAGATATTAAGCGGGAATTCATATCTAAAGTGAACAGCGAGAAGCTATGCTAGACTGCCACGAAGCAGTTGTCGTCTTGTGTGTAACGAAAACGGCACCGTAGCGAAGCGATGATCCTCGTTCCCGAATCTTCCATTGCTTCGCAATGTTAGTCATTGTACTAGTACAGAACTGCGTCACCTTCACTGTTGAAACTAACCCACCGTGTCCAAGGTCTTCCCAGAATGGCTATTTCGGAATTCTTAATCTCTGAGAGCAATCAATTCTTGGTAACGGAACTGCTATCCTAAGCGTTCGGTGTTTGGCGCAAGCGCAGCACGTAAAGTTTATTAAGAATTCCTTGCGGCAGTTTTTCGTTCCTCAGCGACGAATCCAATGATATATGTTACGGGTGAAATATGCAGCAGACATTTGTACGCTACACCATAAGCACTCCAAATGGGCCAGTCTTGGCCCACATATTGATGCGCCTATTTACATACAAATTTAGTAGCAGTACACTACACCAATTTACTGGTAACTTCACACATAGTGTTAATAAGTTAGCGTGTCCCAAAATCAAAATAACGTGTTGCGCATTCAAGTTCAGACGGGCATCAATTCATTCTCTCCCTGAGGGGTTACATGCTCGCACTATCAGTGACACTCGCATTGGTCATGGGACATTAATCAACAAGACTCCCTGAATGTATACACAGGGCTAGATGTATGTGCCTGTGAGGGACAAGTGTGCTCCCGAGTAGGTTGACACATTATTGTTAACGGATGCCAGACAGCGATGAGAGTGTCAGTGCCAAGGGTCACCAACTATACTCATGACTGTAGCTGGTCAACCTAGGATGAGGTGTTGGTACGTTCTCGGTCAGCACCATTTTAACAGATCTTTTGTCGGAAAGACTTACCATTGGTTCGTATTCTGACCCGGACGGTAGCCGGTGTACCTGTGTCAAATTTCCAACGCTCTCCTAGCAGTCGAAACCTATGGAGCGCACAATTTGAGCTCGGTCCAAGGTGCCCAGTACCAGTGGCATATTTTGGCTCTAGGATAGTATTGCCTCTGGTCGAAACAATATACCGCATGGTGATTATACTTCAACAACAACATCAACAACAAAAACAACAATTAGTACTACTGTACTAGTACAACTACTACTACCAATAATAAAAATAAAAATAAAAGGCTTGTTTCTCCTTAAGTGAAAGCTCGGGTAATATTTGGCACAGAACATACACGCGCAGGTAATGTCATGCGCTTGCAAGACCAAGAGCAATATCAAGTTATCTTCTTATATTTGTCTGCATTTCTGACAAGGTACTTTCCCCATATGTTTGTCTTATGCGATTGTAGAAGACAAAGTTGCTACGTGAGTATCTCGTAGATACTGAGGACTAATTACATTGCGTGAATTGCTAAAATTACATCCAGTAGACATTATCTGGGTTTGCCCTGAATGGATGTTCAAATCACCTTCCCCACGAGAAAAGTGACATAATGGTGTCCATGTAGAGGTAGATTCCCAACTTACTGCGAAAGGATTGCATGGTCTCACATGACCTGATGGTGAATGGCGACCGATTCCACAGCGAAGCATATATGATGAGACGAAAGTTAGAACGCAACTTTCTTTTACATCGCGGTGTATTCAGGGTATGGTCTTTGTTACCTAGGTCTGGCGTGTAATTGTGCTGCAATGCTAAGGATGAATCGATTGCAATAGGTATTGTCCTAAATCAGATTGTGCAGCAGTCGAGTTATCTAATAGTCTTCGCAGCCAAAGCGGATGGAGATGGAGTTTCTGACATTGATCCCATGAATTAAGGATAGCGTCTTTTCCCAATACGTGCTTAGTAAACAACAGTTGAAAGCTTCTTATGGAAGTTCTATCTTATTTCCTCATATAGCGTCAGATTATGCTACGATACTCCAGGATGGGAAAATTAAGCATTTTACATAGTTCAACTGTAGCTCTGATTGTATGCATGTTATGAGAGATGTCAGTGAAGGATTGTCTGCTTCGTGCTATCTGGTACGTACTCTGTTCAGTGAAGTTCTAGGTACAAGGATATCTGATTCAGAGGTCATGGGTAGACCGTTGTAAACAGATCCGTACGCTGTTATGTGTGATGGATACTTCGGGTGTCAAGCGACCGCAACACATGAATGATACTTGACTGTTGTGCTTAAAAGGTCATCATCCACCTGTTGTACCAAGTCTCAAGCGAATGAATGTAGTCTTGAATGCGTGGTAGTACATTCCGAAGCTCACATCCTCGGAACCTGTGAACAAATTTTATATCCTTAACAAATGCAAACGGTGCGCCATGTTTGTTAACCGAACTTCTATCATTGACACAAAGAAGAGAAATTAATGGACCGAGCGCATATCCTTGTTTAGTCCCGCTGATAATTGGACGCGGGGAAGAGTAATAGGCGCCTAAGGTGACCATTTTAGCAGGACCGTTCACATATGATGATAGGCAACCCATTAATGTGTTGCGGACTTCAAAGAAATCTTGCTGATTCGGTAACCGTTTGTGAGGCATCAGATGGAATGTTTTCTGCATGTGCAAGCGTAACATTAATGCGGCATACTTTGAGTCAATGGAGTCCGGTACACCGTTCAGGTAATGCAGCCAGCAGAATGTGTACGATCGTTAGTAAAGGGAACGATTTTAGAACCTGTCTTTCAGCTCCAGTGAGTTGATGAACTTCCTCACAACGTTTTACTAATTTTACGAATAATCCGGCTAATATAAGAGTGTTTGAGCTTGACCAGTTATTGTCCATCTCCTGTTTTGCGAAGCCCTTGTAGCGAGTGCTGATGAATGCAGTGTACCATTGATATTCAAATTAGTTGGATCCCATTGAAGCGGTAAAATATACGAGAGGAGCAGCGACATATCATGCGCTCCCAGACTCATGGCGGATGAGGCGATGCCATCAGCTGCCAGATTTGAGCACGAATGAATAGAAAGTGTTGCTTGTCGGATATTGTGGAGAGCAATAGCACTTTAGATGAAGCCTTAGTGTAATTCTAGCGTTAGTGTCAAGGGTCATGTAGGTGGAGAAGAAAGCGCTAAATGCGCCTGGGTGTCTTCCAACATTTCAGGGATCCAGGAAAAGCGTTTGTTGGTTTTTCGACGGAGAAATCTGATCAGCTCCTTTGCATTACATGTCATTCGTAGGGTTGCTTGATCTTCATGTGTTCTCCCCATCAACTGTAAGTGCTTGCTTTCAGAGCTGAGTCGGTGCATCTGTGGAATCCTTGTAAAGTATCCTATCCATTTTTTGCGCTTTATCTGATGTGCTAGTCACACACAAATCAGACAGCCCTTTCGTCATTCATAGCTTTTTCTGTGCAGGATGACTTGGATCACTGGTTGGCCTCATATGCCACTAAGTGTTGGTTTAGCAGTTCAGATGGTACAGTTTTTAATGTTTGCACACTTTTGATATACACCCGTGGGTCTTTTTGCTTGGGTATATATATGTGGCGTTGAAGCTTCAAACCATGACCTCAGGTGATCGGTCCACTGGTGAACAACAGAATAACAGCAGAATAGGATGAAATAATTCCATTAGAAGGTAGAATTTTCTACGAAATAAGTAGCCAATTAGCATGTCTCGCGACATTATAGGATGCCATATGCTTGGGTGGGATAATATATTGCAGAAGTTTAGAATAACACGTATCATTATTAATGAGTTGGTTTCTCTTTTCAATACTCCCTAGGTCACTTAAATTATCCGGATGCCATAGGACAGTAGAATATGTACGATATACGAAGGAGAGATAAAGCAATAGATACACCTTTTTTTGTTTCTCCACCCTACAAGTAGCATTTCAAGGGTGGCATTTTCGAGCATAAAAGTAAGGTATGACGGAGTGTGGTGAACCCACATTATAGGTTATATATTGTTTGGACCTGAGAAAATTACCACAGCTGTAGACATTTGAAGACGGAATGTTTTCATTATTTGCTGCATGGTAAGGAAAGCTCCCAAGTTCCTTTTAAACTTGGTTAGCTTCTCACCTGCCTGAAATTTCAATGCTAGCTTGTTCCATATGTGAGTATACTTTACCAGGAAGAAGTTGGATCGCACCTTTAAGTTCCCATTTTTACTGGTAGTGATTAACCCCTATTTTGTTGTTGCATAGGTTGAGGAATTATGCAAATTGAGATCTATTCCCGGTAGGGTACACATGGCAATGTATAATGTTGTAAAAGAGAACTAGCTTATTCCTTAGGCGACGCAGCCACAGATGGTCCAGTTTAAGGATACGACAGCGGGTTTCATAGTGCAAAGTGGTGGACCGGACAATAAGTAGCCTTGTGAAAGAACGCTGAATGTTTTCTAAAGCTATTCGATCCGTTCCACACAGGCGCCTATGGATACTTGTGCAGTAATCCAGCGTGGGTCTCACGATTATCTAAAATATTTCCAGTCTCGTTTCAATTAGAAACAAGGATTTAGTGATATAAGCTTTCAGTTGCCTGGCCGTTGCTGTCTGATATGCGATATATTCGGAAAAGTTTAGCGATGCGAAATATGTTACTACAAGTTCCCTAACTGAAGAAGGGTTTGGGATCTTTGGACTTATGTATAAGTAATAGAGGGATTTATTGGTTTTTGTGTAAGTTGGTCGCAGTTCGACACAGGTAGACAGCCACCAGACATCCAGTAAAAGGATAGACGGCCGTTAGTCCTATTGGGACTCGTCAGTAGCGCGCACCCGCCGAATCCTGCCGGATTCGAACCCACTACCTTATTCTTGCAAAGCAGCGAGTTAGGTCACTGAGCCATGGGCGACGGCAGCGGACCGCCATGACTGATATCTAACTGCCATATAGGGCGGCTCATACTCCATGTCTTGCAAGTTATGAATGTGCAGAGGACAGGATTTGCCACCAGAGCACCGACTTCCTTTGCAAGTCGTTACCAATCGAGGCGGCATATAAGCTGCTAAGGCGACTACTGATTATTTGGAAGTATTAGGGGATTTATTAGGTTTCTGCGTAGGTTCGTCGCAGTTAGACACAGGCAGACAGCCACCACACATCCAGGAACGCGCTAGACGGACTTGCTATGGTAATGGAGTCATCCGGTATGCAGCATCCATACGTAGGCACTTTGGCTTCTTCAGCGGATAGTTTCATGGACCGATTTTTACTCCAAAATTCCAGCGCTGATTAGTACTCATGTAGGTTCTTAAGGCCTGACTCAAGGCTATGGAGTGGAACTAAGTAGCCTATCTTAATGTCAGCCGCAAAGACGTATGATCGTCCATGTTTGATAGAATCACATACGTTATTTATACTGAATACTGAATGCTGTAGTATAGATCGAGAAGAAATGAATTCTCTGCAACCCTTTCGAAATATGGTGAAAAATCTTACAAAAATTGTCAGCCGTGAATATCGTTGTCGTTCTCCAGTAACATTTAAAATATCTGACTCACGGTATTTCAGGACTCGCAAATGTGATAAGTCGTCGTAAGTAAGCAATCGTTCGCTGATTCGAATAGTGGTAAAATATAAATCTAACACAGTACGGTAAAAATAGCACACCATTGTTGATGGACGCCAGCGAAGACAGGCCTGTCGAACGACCACCCAAGTTTTGCGAAGTGTCTCAAGGCTTAAACAGCTTTGCACAAACTGCACGCTCAACCCTGTCACGGGTTGGACAGCAACATTTGACCCCACAAAACAGCACAACAAACGGCGTTCCGCATATGCAGTCATGTAGCAGCGCAGGCTCTCCCTGCACAAGGGACAAGATGAGTAGTCAACCTAGACAAATGTCCACCAGTAACAACTCTCGGGATAAGCAGTTAGTGTACAACAAAAACACTCCGACAATTATGTGTTCAAATGTACCAGAGCCCACGAGCGAGTCGTTAAATAGTGGGCAAGTGGAAGAGCAAAATCGCTGGGCAGAGATATGCTGTGCTGTCGAAATTAACGTTCCTCCAACTAGTCTTACACGCATTTCCCGAAGCTCATCCTCGCCGCATTTAGGACAACCTCGGTTATTACGAGTAACATTTGGTAACCCACGCGACCTGGAGGATGTGCTCCTGACAGGCCACAAGCTAACGAATTCCTCTCTCAGCGCCCGCATTGTCCCAGACAAACAATGAATAGAAGGGCAAAAATGGAAATCCGACCCAGTCGCGTCACGACATGATGTGACGAAGAAAGTAGTGCTGGTCCACGGTGTTCCAGAACTTAACCATGGCGATATAAATGAACATCAGAAGCACGATATAGAAGAGTTGAGGTACATAACGGTGCTCTACAACATAAAAATATCGTGATTTTCGATGTCACCCGTCTAGCGGCCTTCTTAAACTATCAGGGTAAAGGGCCAAAATTTTGAAAGTCACCGTGGCTACACCTGAGATGGTATCAACGACCGTCCAAGCGTGGCACGACAACAGAAAACGTGGGCCACTTGAAGTACGTTTAAGACCGTTCCTAAACAAAGTACGGGCCACAGATACAGACGAACCGGACTCGGTTTTTCCTAACTCAGGTCGGAGAAATGTGCAAACGCCTCTGACAAAAAACGTACGCAGACCGGCACAATCCGTGCCGGTCAACCACAACGAACCGAGCGCCTAATGTGTCAACAGATACAGTGCTGCTACACAAACGCTCAGGTGCTCAACTCTAAGCTACCTGAATTGCGCCATCGACATAACACAATCAATTGGGATATCATAGCTGTAACTGAAACCTGGCTCTCCAATGACATGCTCGACACGGAAATGGAAATCAGGGATATGTCAATTATTCGCAATGATCGTCCATCTCGCGGTGGCGTCGTTGCTCTGTACTATCGGAATTGTCTGAGATGTGAGGCTATTAACGAACGTCACCTTGCTGTCTCCAACGCTTCGTTTTGCCGAATGCAGCTAAATGGCCGAGGTGGTGAATCTTCGAAGAAGACGTGGGATGCTTGTCTGTTGGCAGTTGTCTACAGGCCACCGAACTCCACCGCAGACCGAGATGACATGCTGTTAAACGCGCTTCATTATGCAGTTTCTCAAAAGTACTCACATTGTCTAATCATGGGCGATGTTAATGTACCCTCAATTGTTTCAGCGACTTCTAGTGGTCCTTACTTCAAATCAAAGATTCTCGAGTTTATGGATACAGCAGCTCTGTACAACCACGTGCACCGACCAACTAGACACCGCGGTTCAAATAAGCCATCGCTTCTGTATTTAATCCTAACCAACGAAGAGTTAATGATTGAGACAATTTCATACGATCCACCATTAGGCAACAGTGACCATACAGTGTTAAACTTTGACTGCGTTGCACCAATACTACTGAAATCAGACATGAAAACCGACACACTATAACCAACTATTCCGTGCTTCACAGCCTAGCGACAACCGTCAACTGGGACCTCAATCTGCGGAGCATGACCGACGACGCGTGGAACGAACTAAAAGACAAAATTAGCTGTGCAACGCAAGCAGCCTCTAAAATCATACCATTACGAGTGCCGCGCCGGACCAACACCTGGATCCGAAGCAGAACGCGTAAATGAATTAGCACCAGAGACGAGATCTGGAGACAATACGCGCTGAACAATTGCGACGCCACATGGGAGAATTACAAAATAGTGAGGAACTATTGCACATCACTGATCAGAGCCGATAAGTACGAATGGCAAAAAAACATGGTACTTTAATTCACGAGCAATACAAAACTGCTGTACAGGTACGTGGACAGCAGAAGAAAAGTTAAAACAGGAATACCACCACTCAAGACAGATGGTGACCTAACGACCACTGCTGTGGATGCTGCGAACGCATTACTTCTGCAGTTTGGCACAGTGACTGCAAACGCCATAGAACCTTTGCCAAACCAGCATTCACCCAATGTGGTCGGCATATCAACTGTCACTTTTACCTCAGCAGCTGTCACTAGCAAATTACGGTCTCTAAGAGAAAATAGCGCTCCGGAAGTCGACAAGATCAGACCCAAAGTTCTTAAAACTTTTGCTCCCACCATAGCAGCACACCTCGCAAGCTCTTTCCAAAGGCTACTCAATTCCCAAACACTTCCGTCTGAGTGGAAAAGCGGGATAGTCACTCCGATATACAAAGGAGGTAAGCGATCGGATCCTGCCAACTACCGACCCATTACTCTCCTCCCTGTGTTATCAAAAGTAATGGAATAGTTAGTTGCAGATGAAATTACAGGAGATTTTGAGAATCTGAAGCTAATTTCTCACCTCCAACACGGCTTTAGGCGCAAACGATCTTGCCTCACCAATCTGCTTCTTGCTCGGGATTCATGGACCAAAACGCTTGATGAAGGATCCCCCCTTGATGTGATTTACCTAGACTTTTCGAAGGCATTCGACAGAGTCAATCACTTAACTCTGCTTCATAAGCTTCGTGCCTACGGTATCCATGGTTCTCTACTCACCTGGCTAGCAGCGTGTTTGCATGACCGAACGATCAAGGTCAGAGTCGCCGATGCCCTCTCGGAAACCCTCTGCATCTTCAGCGGTGTTCCTCAAGGATCCATCCTTGGTCCCCTCCTTTTTCTGATCTACATTAATGATCTCCCGGATAATATTCAATCCTCGATGCAAATTTTTGTAGATGACGCAAAATCTGGACAGTTATTCGATTAACATCAGACTGCGCCCTCCTCCAGAATGATTTGGATCGATTCAACAAATGGGCAGATATAAACCACCTCCCCCTGAATCCTGCCAAGTGTCACCTACTGTCATTGCGCAGCAATCTTGCCAACACGTACCTCTTGGGGCAGTACGTTTTACGGCGCGTGACCACAGAAAGAGACTTAGGTATCATTGTGTAAGAAAGTCTGGGGAATTCGCTCCAATGTTCCAAAGCAGCGAACGTGGCGAACATGAACCTGAGACTTTTGAGGCGAGCTTTTGGTGTTTTTGAACGACGGCTGGTACCCATGCTTGTCAACTCCTATATCCGTCCCCACGTCGAATATGCCGTCCAGGCTTGGTGCGCATGGTTAAAACGAGACATTCATCTATTAGAGCAGCCCCAACGAAGAGCTACCAAGGCAACACGCGGATTATCTGGCCTCAATTATGAAGTGCGTCTCAGTTTAATCGGAGTGTTTTCCTCCGAATACCGACGACTACGCGGAGATCTCATTCTCGCATACCGAATATTAACGGAAAGCGACCACCCGTGCAAATCGCTGCTCACTCTAGCCTCATATAAGCGATCGAGAGGTCATAACCTCAAGCTTATAATCCAACACTCCCGATTAGACTGTAGAAAATATTTTTACACTGTTAGAATCTGTTCACAATGGAATGACTTGCCAACGCTTGTGGTAAACGCTCCGAACATTACAGCCTTCAAACAATTGTTAGACATTCATCTGAGTGACAAACAACACATTGTGGTGTGATGTACTAGGTTTAGACTATTGGCATTTCAGTTCCATGTCGGAATCTAATGCTTTTTATCTATTTGCATTTACCATCCTATGGGTCTTGTAAAGCCAATGCTTTTTATCCCATCATACACTATTGAACTATTGAACATGTTCAGGTAAACTGTTCCAAATGTCTACCACTCTCCGTTCGAAGCGCATTGGGTGGGGAACACGCTTCACATCCGGCACGATATGTTTGTATCTGTGTCCGCGTGTCCTGCATGGCCGTCGTAAGTGCAGCAAGGGCCCTGGCAATGGGAAGCCAACGAGATGTAGAATACGGTAGGTCATAATGAGGTCGACCCGCACCCGACGGTAGGACAAGGTGTAGAGTCCTAGTTTCTCGTACCGGTCTTCATACCCCAAGCCACGTAAACTCCGGATGAGCCAGGGAGCAACGTGTTAGACCCGTTCGATCTTTTGTGTCTCGCCTCGGCTAATGGGAAAGTAGGCGAGCGAACCATACTCTAGCATTGGTCTAATGATGGAAGAGAAGAGGGGAGTGACAACTTCTTCAGACCAGGTGCCGAAGCTACGTTTTAGCGCCCAAAGCATGCGCAGTCCGTTACGATATAGTCTGTCTTGTTGTCCACGGACTTCAAATCCTAGCGCTAGAGTGCACCTAGGTCATTCACGGAGGGTGTGGTATATAGCGGTTGGCCGTCAAGGGTGTAGGTTCGGCCTTCCCCAGGCTCACAAATACAGACTTCGCTGGGTTGACAGGAAGAAGAACTTCTGCAGACAATGTGGATAGGCGGTTGAGATCTTGCTGTGGTAGGCCACAGATATCGAGAGCATAAAATTCACTCCAAATCTTCATGTCGTCCGCAAACATACATTCGGAAGAGTAGGGGTCTCAGTAATCTGTTTTGGACAACTCCGCATGTAACTTATCTCGAGTAGGAGAGCTGCTAGCCTATTTTCGCGCTCTATGTCCGAATTTCTAGCTAATATTTAAACCAGCTTAGCAATGGGTTGCTGACTTCGAAAGGTTGCAGGACGGACAGCAAAGTTTTATGTGGCACACCAATGAAGTCCTTGCGCATGTCTAGTAGAATGACAATAACTGCCGTGCCATTGTCAGCAACCCATGTTCTGCGGTCAAAAATTGCGTTTGACAGGTTATACAGAATCGCTTCGTGAGAAAGCCGGGCTATGCGTTGTTTATCAGGTGTAATATTGTTAAGTACCGAATAAGATTATATTTGATGACAGCTGGAGGAATATTATCAGGTCCTGACTGAAAAGATGGTGTTATGAAAATTATACTCCTCTGAACATCACTCAGGCTCACGGGAATAACTGAGAGCTCTTCATCTCTCTCCCGTTTTAGTAGAGGATGGGACATACTGTAATCCGTATTACATAAAGTTGCATAATAAACGTTCAATGCTTCACACAGTTGGCTAACTCCATCGGTTGTTGATCCATCTTATAATGTCGACTTGGGATTTGATAGTTTGGCGTAGCATTTCTCCGGTTGAGTAGTTTTAACCTTCGGATCTTTGCGGACTTTTTCAGAGCTTTGATTTCATGATGAATTCCGCCTGCACTGCCTGAAGTTTTAGTTTCAGTAGAGTCTCACTAATTTACAGTAATTTTGTAAAGTCATTGTTTTGGCGATATTGGGACTTCAGTTTAGTTAACCTGGTGGTCATTTTGAAACATGGCTTGGGTTCACTGGTACTGTTATACAGGTTGTTCCGCTTTGTATTTGCTAACAGGTCAGTAGAGTGGAGAATATTGTTAAGAAATTCCTTCGTGGCTAAGGTCACATTCTGCGTTAAGAGGAATTTGTCCCAATTCAGGATAATGAGGAGATTGTCAAATATGTTCTAGCCAATGAGATGAGTAAAACGAGGAGGCTAGTCAGTCACTCGCAGTTTGTCCGCTATTTTAACATTCATGCTGCAGAGCACAGTATTGTGGTCGCAGCCCATTAGTGGGCTGTCAGTAGTGACGAGCACTAACGGAATGCCCATGGTAAATATCAAATCTAATGTGTTGGCTCTTCTAGTAGGTTGATTAACTTGTTGTGTCCAACAATTGAGCTGCATGCTATGAATTATTCCCATGCTGCTCCCTGACACTTTAAGTGTGGGCCTCGTCTAGTCCATATGCGGTAAGTTGAAATCTCCACATACAAACTTACGTTGGTAAGAAATATTTGAGGCAGCGTTGATAGCAGCAATTAGCTGCTCACTATCGTGTTTAGTAGCGCCAGGGTCTCTATAGACGCAACCTAGTAGAAGGTCACTGGAAGGGGTTGCTAAACACAACTACTCTTCTAGATCATTGAGAGTCAGCAGATCAATAGGCATCTCCATGATATCATTTCGAATGTAGATAGCGCATCCTCCTCCTCGTTTGCTAAGACAATGTTTTCGTAACAGGTGGTACCCAAAAGCTTGAAGCTGAAAGTCACTTATGTCTGAGTTGCACCATGTTTCAGTGATGAAAAGAAAATGGGAAGTTGTAAGACGGACGAAAGTTGAAAGAAGGCGCAATATAGTTAGTAGTGAACGAAAGTTAATAACAGCGGAATCTAGGGAATATACGGAAAGAGGTGCTGCAGAGAGGGTTAAGAGGGACTGTTTGCTAGTATTGTTATTGGTGGTGTGACACAATGAGGCATTCGTGCTTGGGAGATCTATAGGTTGTATTGACTCCAACGAAGATGTACGAATACGGCGATCATCTGTTTTTTTCATGGGGCCTAATGGTGGAAATCGCAGTGGTAACGAGTAAGGTTGGGGATGTGGTGTTCTAGAAAAGGAGTTTGCGAGATTTCCATGAGAAGAAATGACGACAGGGCATAAACCAGTTGTCCCATTAACAAGCATATGGATTGCATATGACATCCCTCATGTCACTTGGTGAGTGCGTCACCACGATGAAGAACAATGTGCTAACACAGCGATAACACTTTGCACTGCTTGCCAGATCAGATCGTTAATTAACTGTTGTAACCCTGCTTCCCCTCCGCCCTCTGCCACGCGAATCCATACGGGGGCAACTCAGAATCGCGAGCCTGCTAGACCGAAGTATATTAGGAACAGAACACGGTTGCGTTTATAGGTTTCATACTCTTACTTCGGCGGTCTGTCTCAAATGAATCGCATCTCTTGTCTGGACAGGTTCGACCTTGGTATGGACTTTGACGGTCTGGCTATAGGTAGGATGATGTCCGCAGCTTAGCGACCATGCGATGATGTCGAATTGATTTCATCCGCTTCCGGCGTGAAGCAACCGTGTTACCGTCCGTTGAGTAGCAAGCCGTGCCATCCACACAGGCTTCTCGAAATCGTCTGATATCCTTAGACAGGTACCTGCTAGAATGCACCATGGTAGTTAGCGGTCTCGCTTCATGACAACAAGGTATCCCGGGGCCTCATGCTTGGCCCATTTGATGGCAATAATAGGGACGGCGGATACACAGTTAGACAGTTGGTGTTTGGACGGTCACAGTGCACACACAGAATGCAGAGACGAGGTCAATAAGTGTACCACTCGCGGGAGGTGTGGGAAAGAGTACCGAAAGCGTATGAAGAAGAGGAGGATTGAAAAACCGTAGCTCCCTTGTTGCAGCTGCACGAGAGTACGTGCCGCATTTGGATACGAAGCTTGGAATCAGCGGAGCCGAGGGGTAAAGTGGGGGGCTCGCCACCGGTCTCTGACAGCAGGCCACTTGAATGCTTTCATGGAATGGATATCGGAAGAGCCAACCGTTATCATATCCACTCTTCGCCTGAGGCTGAAAGCCGAATACGACGTGGGAGTGAGCGGGACCAATGTGTCCAGATATCTGGACGACCGCCTTATAACCCTAAAGTCGTTGCATACAATCCCAGAAGGATTGAACATATTGGAGAACAAAAAGCGACGCCAGTTGTTCGTCTAGACACTGCTACAGTTACAGGCGGAAGGTAGACAACCCAATTTGATCAACGAGACTAATTTTAACCTCTTCTGCGCTCGTACTACGGGTCGCTCAAAGTGTGAGAGTCGTGCACAGTGTCCAGTGGCGAACGGTCGCGGCCAGGATGTGCACGTGGTTGGCGCGATGACGAGGAACGCATTCATAGGTTTTGCGGTTCCTCGCAGTAACTAAAACAAACGACGGTGCACGCAGTGTATTCAAGAAATTCTGAATGCCCCGAGGTCGTATTTCATCGAGCAGTGCATTTTGCTTTATGATAATGCGCCGTGCCACACGGACCTGGAGGGCGTCTGCTAGGTGCAAAGGTATAGAACAGAAATACTGCTAAGGCTAGCAACACGCTACGTCGCTACACCCTAATGAAGGCGTATGGAGTGTTATCGAGGCTTTTTTGAAGGATGCAATAAGGACCAGGTATGGCGAAATGCAGACAGGGGCTCAGGAATGCGTTCTGAGCAACAGCGAGGTTTTTGGAAAATGTAGCAGCTGAAGCGCGCGAATGTTTTACGTCACATCACTGCGAGCAGGTGGTGCGACACGTATCCGGGAATTACGGACGCGCAATTCATCTGCTTAATTTATAGAATACGGACCTTTGCATAAAATATTTTTCTGTAAACTAGTTAGCGCTTTCGCTCGATGGATGGAAGGGGGTCCTGATGCATGAAATGCTCTGCATGGAAATTACGAAGCATTATGGGTCCTTAAATAGTCTCAGGTATTTTTGCTGTTGTCCCCGCGGTCTCTGTTGGAAGAGCAGATAATTGGTGCTATTGCTTGTGGCAGAGCGGAGAATTAAACCGTATTGTATAGGGTGCTTTTTAATTTGATGCTTGACTCGCAGGCGGCATTACGTCTGTGAAGGTTGAGTAGTTATTATTTGTACAGCGGCCCAAAGGCCATATGCGACGATTAATGGACACCAATTACAAAATACCGTGGCAGGAGACTGATGAGTGTCAGTCGTCCGCCGCACTCGACTATCGGTGCATGGTTGCGGCGCAATGTTGGAAAACCCCGGTGTATGGCATGTACTCAAGTAGTACACGCCCCAAGGCGAGTCAGCGTTTGACAATGATTTCAAAAACTGGATGTTGCGTGCGGGTAAGCAAAGGCCCACGAACGTAGGTACACATGAAAACCAAAACTGGCAAACACGGAAGTTGCAATGTTGAAGGAAGTATGACAGACCAATAGATGCAATGCCGACATTCCGCAGCGCTGCGCTAATTGGTTATTCATTGACTTATTCGTCTAGTTAGGTTACTGCAGAAGCTACAACAGGTTGTGCGCACCTGAGAGAGTTTGGTGTACATCAGATAATCGAGTTTCCACTGGGCATGCATCGAACGCGCCATCTTACTTGCGAAGTTCATACGGCGCGATCTAAGCACGAGCGCTATGGGGAGCACCGACTGTTTAATTTCTTTCATTTGCTAGCAGGATTAATGCTGTTACTTTTCATGCGTGTTGCTGGCTTGTCAACCTACACGGCAAAGGCTGCCTAGACATGCATGTATATCGTCACGGAAAGAATCCGCTATTATTCTCGTGCCGCAGGTATCTCACATTGTATCTAAGTAATGCCATCTCAGCGGTGATGCGAATATTTCCCAATCATTTCTGTGATATGACCAGTTGGACGTAAAGCAACAATAGGCCTTACTCACTGCGTTAGTTGACATGACGTTTTGATCACCCACCGGCTACCTATCCCTAATACTAGCTTTATGCAGTATTCTTAGCATATCACACTCACAGCGCGTAGCTAACAAGCATTCGTAAGCGGTAGAAGACAACGAAGTGTTGGCAAGATCTGTTATTGAGGAATTCAGATGCAACTAGAGTACAGAAACTAGGAAGCAAACAGGCACTGAAGTCACACACACACAGCAGTTGAACGGCATAGTCTCCTGAGTCAGTTGACGTATTGAGTACGAACAGGCACTCAGTAACACTTTGACAATCCCAGCACTCAGACAGTCATCACAGGTTGCATGGGTACTCCGCTAACGAGCCAGTCAATTGCCGTAGCTCAGACCGGGTGAGCATTTGTGCTGAATTCCAGACAAACACTTCACGTACTCGCTGCGACTGCGCGATGACATTGAGTGTTTGGTTCTCAAGCCCCTGGCACAGTAACAGTCCGCTTATGCCGCCTCACGTGCGTTAATGCACACGTTGCGTACCATGCTGGCCCAGTTTGGGAATCCAGACAAGCCTGGTTTAGATGGTCGCAGCCTTCAAATTGTCGTCCGTGGCTGCCAGCTTATGTTGTCCTCTGAGTGCAGTTAAACAGATTTCGTGTAGAGTTACCCTACTATGCGACCAGGGCTAAGTTAGGAATCATAGTGTAGTTGGTGGAAGCTGGCCGACATATATTTCTGTACTGAGCACAATGACTTCACTCATTAACGAAACTGGCAGGCACATATCCAGGACGGTAGTTCTGGTACAATTTCGGATACTGCGCATACAATGTCAGCCGTGATTGCGCAATCCAAACTTTAACCACAATCATGTGCAAGCATTTCTTAATTTGTGACAATTAAGAGTTCCTACGCAATAGTAGTAGAACGGTACAAATTTCATAGACACATTAATCCCAGTATTCTTACTTCGTTTAAATATCATGGAATGTCGATTTTCCCCTTTTAATACTACATCAATTAATTTTCTGTGATCTGAGGTTCTGTTTTTGGATAGTTTGTAGCGCTGCTTGGCATGCATATTTTCTCTGTCAAATCGTTCCGAGCTCACGCTTGTTTCACGTTGCGCATCTTCGACACTACGAAATGCATTCTATGTCTACCTCTCCTGTTGCTTTTATCGTCGGTCTGTTGAACACGGTGAGAGTGATTGCCAGTCTGGAGTACGACTGCTAGTATTTCGAGCGCCGTAGACTGAACTACAAAACGAACAATTGGCCGGTGCCCAAAGAGCAAGAAAGAACAACAGTTCGAGAGGCTAATCTGAATTCAGCTATTCCGCATATTATTGTCAGCCTTTTACCCATACTACTGGATTGGATGGATTGCGTACAGATATCATCATCATCGTCATCATTACACGTTAGCTGGAGGTGGAAAACACCTCAGCTATTGTGCCGCAATACAAAAGGCAAGAAAAGAAAAAACAAACAAAACAGTGGCACGCCCGCTGAGTCCCCAGTAACGGGTGGACTTCGTTCCGGAGAGCTAACAGCTGGCTGCCGTAAATGAAAGTCATATTATGCCTAACGATTGAGATCGTGATTGGAGGGGGATGATAAACAGGAGGGGGATGGACAAAGGAACTCACAACACAAACGCCATTGGGGCCGGCTCCTAGCCATATCAGCAAGTGTGTCCAACCAAACGTGTTCACCGTCCTTAGGACCCCAGCCAGGCAGTCGGGATGCACCAACCGACGCCAACTTCGAAGTGAGGGTTTTCATTTCTCTCGACCAAGTCATCACTTGGCCTCCCCTCCTCCTCTTCCAACCGCACCCACAACGCGCAAACAATGCACGTCGTGGGAGTCGGTGTGCTGGCATGCGCAACACGTGGCCCAGCCATCGGAGCCTGGTGCGTGATATAATCGTGCTGAGCGGTTCACTCGCTCTTCCTGCACCAAATACGCGACGCCGAACACGCTCATTGCTCACGCGGTGTTCCCACCAGACATGAGCTAAGCTGCGAAGGCAGCGATGATCGAACGTGACGAGTCTCTTCATGTCTGTCGACCTGATGGGCCAGGTTTCACAGCCATATAGGAGAGTTGAACGGACGGCTGCGTTGTAAACTCTGCCCTTGAGGGCGAGAGTAATGTCGCGTCTGCGCCACAGGTGGCGGAGATTGGCAAAAGCACCTCGAGCTTTTGCTATACGGTTCGTAACCTCATCTTCAATCCCACGGGTGCTAATATAGCTGCCCAGGTACTTAAATTCCTGAACGACTTCTAGCAGATCACCACCAAGCGTTAGCGCAGGGATGGGTCCCTGCCAATCTTGGAGAAGTACTTTGCATTTCGATGGAGCAAAGCATAGCCCAAAACGATTCACAGCCAGTGCTAATCGGTTCAGTGCTGTTTGGCATGTTTGGGAGCTGTCACAGATTAGGGCAATATCGTCTGCATACTCCAAGTCAAGAAGTCGCTCACCAGGGAGTAGCTCCACACCTTCTAGGTCGTGTCCAGCGAACGCTGTTTCCATGACTTCATCAATAGCGAAGTTGAAGAGAAAGGTGACAGCGGGCATCCTTGTCTCACACCGCTGGTGATACTGAAGGGTGGCGAGAGTTTGCCATAAACCCTCACCCTGCCCGAACTATGTGCGTACGGCGCTTTGATAATGTTTACATATTTATCAGGCACACCTTTCCTCAACAGACAGTCTCATGGGGCACGCCGATCGACTGAGTCGAAGGCACCTTTTATGTCAAGAAACACGACAACGGTGGGTCGCCAATAAACATGGCGGTGCTCCAACACTTGACACAATGTGAAGATGTGGTCGATGCAGCCCCGACCTCGACGAAATCCGGCTTGCTCTTCACGAAACTGGTTTTCACGAGTGCCAGTCAGTCGGTGGAGAATGAGAGAGGCAAGCAATTTAGAGGCAATAGAAATCAGACTGATCCCTCTATGATTGCCACATTCTAAACGGGAGCCTCCCTTGAAAATTGGGACAATGACGGAGCGGTTCCAGTCTGTGGGGACTGTCTCCTGCTCCCAAAGTTTTACTAGCAACTCGTGTATATCTATTAGAGCAGGTCCACCGAACTTGAAGAGGGCTGGAGGAATTGTAACTGCTCCTGCGGCCTTATGAAATTTCAACAGCCTGATCTCACGTTCGACTTCTGCGCGTGAGGGCGGATCCAAGGAGACGGCCCAAGGAGAAGGGCGCTCAATGCCCGACGAAAGCGATAACTCAGGTTGGTTAAACTGCATAGCAAAGTATTCAGCCCAACGCTCCAAGCGTTTTGACAGGCTGTGGATCGACTGCCCACTCTCGTCGCGTATGGTCTCGCTAACACCAGGTCTCCTGCTGCCTGTTTCCCGTATCAGACGGTATAACTTACGATGATTACCAATGGCAGCGGCTGTTTCCATCTCAGAGACACGATGAGACCATCAGGTTTCACGGTCCTTCTTTAGGCTAGCACGTAGTTTTGCCCTGAGATTTTTGCGAGCTTCATTGTATTCGCTTCCAGCCGGAATACGTCGGCGAGCATCCATAAGTTCCAGAGACTGTGTAGAGACCCAATGTTCTGTTTTGCAATTTGTTTTACCACATGAAGACATGCCTGCGGACAGTAACGTTTGACGAATATGCGACCAGTGATCTTCAACGGTGTTTAGTGGGCGCTTACTCAGTCCAGATGTCAGCGCATCTTGGTACCCATTCAGAACATCTGGCTTCGCAAGCTGGCTAGTGTCAATCCGTTCACATCGACGTTGAGGACGTCCACCGAAACGCATCAGAAGGTCGGCACATACAAGTGCGTGGTCAGAGTCCACGCTCGTGCTCCAAATCGAGCAACAGTTTTGGACACTGCCTCTCCAGCGGTAACTGATCGCGATATGATCGATTTGCGTCCATGACTGGCCCGAGGCTGGTGGCCGCCAAGTCACACTTCTGCGGGTGCTGTGTCGAAAGTTAGTGCTCGCGAGAAACAGACGAGCATCTTCACACAGCTGGAGCAATCGCTCACCATTATCATTACGGGAGCCTACACCATGTTGGCTGCCCAGATGAAGCTCATCAGAGGACAATTTTCCGACTTGGGCGTTTAGATCGCCAGCCAGCACCACAGTATACTTGCTTCCTCTGTAACGAAGGAGCTCGTGAAGTTGCTGGTAGAAACCATCTTTTACCGAATCAGTGCTACAGTTTGTAGGGGCGTAGGACGCAATGACAAACAGGCACCGTTTGTCCCCGCGCGACTTCGAAGCACGGAACGAACCTGTCAATCTAACGGCGCACATCCTACTGTTTACTGGGATCCAATCAAGCAGGGCAGCTTCAGCCCGGGGACTCAAAACAATGCCGACGCCAGCTTGACCGGCATTTGAAGCTGCATCATCGCTAGATAGGCGCAATGAGAATGTGCCGCCAGTGTCGCATGTGGGGGATCACAGGGTAAGCACGGAGCTCGAATCTTGCAGGCGGGTTTCTGATAAACAGCAAATATCGATCGATAGGGTCTCTATTGTGCGGGCAAGTGCTTGCTGTTGGCCGATCTGCAGCAAAGTGCGCACGTTGAGACATGCCAATCTTAGCGAGACACGAGGACTCCAAAGGGAAACGGATGAACTGACGTTGTCCGCTTGGTTGAACATGGACTTGTCGACTGGATTAATGCGAGGCCCTGCGATTGTGTGTGATTTGAAATTAGAATACAAGCGACTATTGAAGTAAGCTGGGGGAGGGCCAATAATTGGGGGATTGAAAATGGGGGATATAAGTAAAGTTGGAGCAGGACAATAAGGATGCAGAAGCGCAAGAAGGGGTATAAGAAGACGGGAAGGCCTGAGCAGTAGCATCCAAACCCTTATCCACCCTGCTCAATGCAGCAGATAGGGCGCCGTTTATTATCCTCTGCGACGGCCAGAGCATCAAGAAACTGTTGTAGGAAAGGTTCATTGTATTGCGTGGGCAGAATACTGTCAGGTTGCCCAGGCCTAGACAGGAGAACGATTAGGGTTCTCAACCAAAGCCTTGGGTTCAAAAACCTTACCGCAAGGCAGCGGGTTTTGGCACTGGACTACAGAGCCCGTTTTATGAAATGAGGAGCCACCCCAATTCCAACCCCCAACCTGGAGGACCAGGAGGCTGAGTTTGTCTGGCCTCTAACCATTGACCAATCTGGTATGAGTGGCTCTAAAGGTGCAAAAAATGCACCACCCAGCATAGCTCAATGGATCTCTGAGGCACGCAAACCATCGCACCACGGCAAGGTCCAGCCTCATTGCGATGGTGTACAGATATCATCAGATGTTATATACACCACGTGCAGTCATTTAGCCACTACATGAATAACACTTTTGCTTTTGTACACACTGCCGAGCAAGCAGAACTACTACTGTTGGCGCCAAGCAGCTGTTACCCCGAAATCGAATTTACAGTTGAGAAGGAATCTTGCAATGCCTGCCAATTTTAGATGTTTGCTTATAAGGAATCTAAATGGTACACTACCCTATGTTTGAGCTTTAGTGTCCTGTGAATTACAAACAAGCTCCGGTTCGTGCCCTCTTTACGACATCTCACCAGCTATGCTCTGAGAAAGCGATTACATGTGATCTACAACTCGTTTCGTCTACAGTAGGCGAAAATGGACGTCCGGAGAAGTTCCTAGCAAAGCACTAAAACGGGAAGGCTAAAACCGGGAACGAACGGGTGCTCGACGTCTCTACGAAAGGTGATTATAACGATGTCATTCAATGGCGACTAACATGGCAGGAGATCCAGATGTCGCCTCCGGCATTCGATAACAAATGTAGTATGCTGCTGATCAGGTAGTTTAGTCCCAAGTTAGGAAGTTGCTGTTTAAATCCACGCTTGACATGACAGACACGCGCTTCACTATAGGCGCCGTCTGCGTACTGTGCCTTTGCATGCACTAGTAAGCATACCTTGTAGGCATGTGTTGTGGAGTCAATATCATCGACCAACGACGCTTCAGGATCTGGGTGCTTTCTGATGACAACATATATCATCGTAGCTTGCACGTCGGCAGAAATGCAGGTCACTGCGTGCAAAAATGGCTGTTTACTTGTCTACCTGTAATAGTTGTTCATGTCAGCGTTAGCGTGCGTGGATCAAGCTGTAAATTATTCACAATAAGCTGCAAGAACGTCGGTAAATGAGAGAACAGCGTTTGGCTAGTTTCCGTATTTACCTGAATTACTCGAGTGAACTTCGTGCGCCGCCACTATTTATTGGCCCTGCAGTGCTGCCTTTGGTGATGATGTGGCATTTAGGAATACGGCAGTTTTTGTAGCAAAGTGATGTGTTTCGTTGTCGAGTGATGCGATTGGCGAAGTCTTGAGGCTATCAGTCAAGTCACTGGATGCAATAGTGAGGTTCTATCTGTACTCATAATCATTTACATGGTCTCATTTTGTGAACCGCTTGTGACTTCCATACTGGTGTGGATCAACGACCTGGAGTACCTGTGTCCAATTCATACGTTGTTATTTATATTCCATTAGGAGACAACTAGTGTCGGCTCCGCCAGACTTCTCTTTGAAAGGGCGTTTGGTTTATCACGACGCGCAATGCTTGGACGGTGGTACGTTTTGCAATCTGTCCCGACTTTTAAAACATTCCGTCGCAGTCACAACGTCCATGAACTGAAGGAGTACGCGACAACTGTGGTGCTAGCCGGGTGATCAGAAGGAGGTCATATTTATTCTTCTTCGATTCAGCTCATACGGAATGTAACGAAAATGAGCCAGCACTTGGGGTATATGATCAGCAGTCTAATCGGAGTACAGTTTCTATGTCTTCGGTTTTACACTTGATGAAAACGGCTAGCGGGATATTATGAGACAAGTTGCTGTAACATGCTAGTGTGGCTGACATTATGCAGTTGTGCCAGGAGATAACACAGTGGATCTTTTACATATATATGTGTATATATATATATGCACTAGGTCTTTTTAATGTGGATAAAATTCATTACATTTTATTTGGTTTTCCTTCGTACTTGATAATCTTCTCCCAACTTGCACACGTCGCTCACGCAAATTGTAGTAAACTTTCGTAATTATATCGCGTGGTATTTTTTAAATAACTCGGACATTTTGTACTTATCACGGATTCACATTTATCCACTTTCTTCCATATGCTCATTTAGCGAGTATTTATTTCGTCAAATGCGTTTACTTTATTCGATATCGGCATTTCGAATGATTGACTGTTGTTTGACATCCCACGTGTGGCTGCGCTTGATGTGCATGTTGACAAGGTACTTACTTGTCTATTACCCACCACGTCGTGGATGCTGGCTTCAGGAGACAGTTGGTCGTTGTTGGAGGGGACGGGGTGCACGGTCTTTGTGGTCGTACTAGGCTCGAAGAGTGGTTCCATGCACTCAGTGTGGAGCGGACTACGGTCCAGCCACCGCCTTGTGTGCACTTGATTCCCCAAATACAGCGTGCTTCTGTTTGCCTGTGAAGGAGTGTGGGCCGGTTCCGTTGATGGGACGTGACTCCCATCCACATGCCTCCCGGTCTTATTCTTTCGGGATTACACTGGATATGGGGTGTGTGGAGGGAGCTGTGGGTGGTGCAGCGCAAGCCACCCATGGTCCCTCTGTAGGCGCAGGCGTCCTGTGACTGGCCACATTGACATGCAAATCTGAAACCGGATGCCGCCAATCATATATGCATGGAAGCGCGGCTATTAAAACTCCCTACATACGCGGTAGATGCGAAATATCTGCATTCGTTAGTTCTGCAATTTCTTCACATGACAAGATAAGCTCAGCGCCAAGTCAACCGCAATGTATACTTGTTACATTAACCCTCCCCTTTCACAAGTTATACAGGCGATCGCGGACTGTACACTACCCCTACCCGCAAGCTTACTAGCAATGGACTCGTTCCGAATGTTCTCACACATATTTACTGCTCATATAAGCCGTGATTACAATGATTCACACGGCAGTGACGCGAAAACTGCTTCCATTTCGTATGATATGTTTTCATTAGTCTTGATTAACGCCATATGCATTAGCAACAAACGGTGTTTGCTTAGCATGCTTGCACATTTAGACGAGCTGCAAGCAATCCTCCTTACCGAAATGTGGTACCCCGCTGAGAAATTAGACCGTAATCAAATTACCACCTTTAATTGCTTTTTCGTAAAGGTCGCTGTAAAAGAAAAGGTGGAGGATGCCTCATGCAACTCCATCACAAATATACAGCTAAACGGTTTGAATATCCCCTGCTGGCAAATGTCCCTGATTCTCTCTTGTTCTCCTTCTCATGAGCCTCGGTTTACTTGCATCTATCCGCAACCGCCAACTTTATTAACCATGAAGATTGTCCGTATCACCTGAGGTTTCGATTTTGCATCGGAATAGGCACACAAACGAAGGGTACTTGTAGGCGATTTCAACCTACCAACATACATACTAGTCTTCCCAGACCTGGTTGTCTATGCACAGAGCTTTCCTTTATTCAGTCAGAGTTGGTTGGACACAGTGGGTTACTATACCAACTAGGTTGACCAACACATTAGACGTAATGTTTACATTGGTTATGGTCAGAGTACAGAGAGACGTTTCAGAGGACATTTCTGGTAGCGACGCCAACATGATACTCTTAACCTTCCCCGTTAGAATGACTACAAAACAAGTACCTCATTCCTACTACACCGGCAGCAGTATTAACTGGAAACCCTTTCATCTGCTACTGCGATTGGGATACCCACTTTCTCTCCAGCTATGCATGCAGAGCCGTGAAGCACCTCTATCATTAGGTTCTGCAAGCCATGACCCTCGTTGACGCACAAGAAAAACGAATCATTGACGTTTAAAAAGAAGCAACCGAACGTTCGATGAGTCCGAAATCCAGCAAACCGATCGCGCGCAAAAATGGATAGGATACTTTACAAGGATTCCACAGATGCACCGACTCAGCTCTGAAAGCAAGCACTTACAGTTGATGGGGAGAACACATGAAGATCAAGCAACCCTACGAATGACATGTAATGCAAAGGAGCTGATCAGATTTCTCCGTCGAAAAACCAACAAACGCTTTTCCTGGATCCCTGAAATGTTGGAAGACACCCAGGCGCATTTAGCGCTTTCTTCTCCAACTACATGACCCTTGACACTAACGCTAGAATTACACTAAGGCTTCATCGAAAGTGCTATTGCTCTCCACAATATCCGACAAGCAACACATTCTATTCAATCGTGCTCAACTCTGGAAGCTGATGGCATTGCCCCATCCGCCATGAGTCTGGGAGGGCCTGATATGTCGCTGCTCCTTTCGGATATGTTTACCGCTTCACTGGGATCCAACTAATTTGAATATCAATGGTACACTTCATTCATCAGCACTCGCCACAAGGGCTTCGCAAAACAGGAGATGGACAATAACTGGTCAAGCTCAAACACTCTTATAGTAGCCGGATTATTCGTAATATTAGTAGAACGTTGTGAGGTAGTTCATCAACTCACTGGAGCTGATAGACAGGTTCTCAAGTCGTTCGCTTGACTAACGATCGTACATATTCTGGTAGCTGCATTACCTGAACTACATACCGGACTCCATTGACTCAAAGTATGCCGCATTAATGCTACGCTTGCACATACAGAAAAGATTCCATCTGATGCCTCACAAACGGTTACCGACTCAGCAAGATTTCCTTGAAGTCCGCAACACATTAATGGGTTGGCTATCATCATATGTGAACGGTCCTGCTAGAATGGTCACCTTAGGCGCCTATTACTCTTCCCCGCGTCCAATTACCAGCAGAATTAAACAAGGATATGTGCTCGGTCCATTAATTTCCCTTCTTTGTGTCAATGATAGAAGTTCGGTTAACAAACATGGCGTACCGTTTGCATTTGTTAAGGAGATAAAATTTGTTCACAAGTTCCGAGGACTTGAGCTTCGGAATGTACTACCACGCATTCAAGACTACATTCATTCGCTTGAGACTTGGTACAACAGGTGGATGATGACCTTTTAAGCACAACAGTCAAGTATCATTCATGTGTTGCGGTCGCTTGACACCCGAAGTATCCATCACACATAACAGCGTACGGATCTGTTTACAACGGTCTACCCATGACCTCTGAATCAGATATTCTTGTACCTGGAACTTCACTGAACAGAGTAGGTACCAGCTAGCACGAAGCAGACAATCCTTCGCTGACATCTCTCATAACATGCATCCAATCAGAACTACAGTTGAACTATGTAAAATCCTTAATTTTCCCATCCTGGAGTATCGTAGCATAATCTGAGGCTATATGAGGAAATAAGATAGAACTTCCATAAGAAGCTTTCAACTGTTGTTTACTAAGCACGTATTGGGAAAAGACGCTATCCTTAATTCATGGGATCAATGTCAGGAACTCCATCTCCATCGACTTTGGCTGCGAAGACTATTAGATAACTCGACTGCTGCACAATCTGATTTATGACAATACCTATTGCAATCGATTCATCTTTAGCAATGCAGCACAATTACACTCCAGACCTAGGTAACAAAGGCCATACCCTGAATACACCACGATGTAAAAGAAATTTGCGGTCTAACTTTCGTCTCATCATATATGCTTCGCTGTGGAATCGGTCGCCATTCACCACCAGGTGGTGTGAGACTATGCAATCCTTTCGCAGTAAGTTGGGAATCTACCTCTAACTGGACACCATCATGTCACTTTTCTCGTGGGGAAGGTGATTTGAACATCCATTCAGGGCAAACCCAGATAATGTCTACTGGATGTAATGTCACCATTCCGCGCAATGTAATTAGTCCTCAGTATCTACAAGATACTCACGTAGCAACTTTGTATTCTCCAATCGCCTAAGACAAACATATGGGGAAAATACCTTGCCAGAGATGCAGACAAACATAAGACGACAACTTGACATTGCTCGTGCAGGAGTATGACATGTTCTGTGCCAAAGATTGGCACATTTTTCAGTTGAGGAGAAACCTTTCCATTAGTATCAGTATGATTATTCTCATTATTACAATCTCTATGCGTTATATTGTTTCGACCAGAGGCAATACTATCCTAGAGCCAAAATGTGCCACTGGTACTGGGCACCTTGGACCGAGCACAAATTGTGCGCTCCATACGTTTCGACTAATAGGAGAGCGTTGGAAATTTGGCACAGGTACACCGGCTACCGGCCGGGTCAGAATACGAACCAATGGTAACTCTTTCCGACAAAAGATCTGTTAAAGTCGTGCTGACCGAGAACGTACCAACACCTCATCCTAGGTTGACCAGCTACAGTCATGAGTATAGTTGGTGACGCTTGGCATTAACCCTCTCATCGCTGTCTGCCATCAGTTAACAAAAATGTGTCAACGCACTCGGGAGCACAATTGTCCCTCACAGGCGCATACATCTGGCTCTGTGTATACATTCAGGGAGTCCTATTGTTTAATGTCTCATGACCAATGCAAATGTCACTGATAGTACGCGCATGTAACCCTGAGGGAGAGAATGAATTGATGCCCGTCTGAACTTGAATGCGCAACACGTTATTTTGATTTTCGTGACACGCCAACTGATTATGACTATCAGTGAACTTGTCTGTAAAAGAGTATAGGCACCTTGGAGACACATTTGTTGTGTCTGATTCCGTGCTGCCGGCAAAGGAGTTACTTGATTTTTCAACGATGTCAATTTGCATTCTACGAGGGTAGAACAATAAGTTTCCGGTTGCACAAAACTTTGTTGTGTACAACAACGTAAGCATTAGATTTTCTCGAAATACTCTCCAACAGCGTCCGTGCTCATTTTCATTATGTCAGACGATTTGCAGAGGCAGTTGTGTCATGCCGAAATGGGTAACCGTGCAAGAAGCGCAGTATATGCCTCTATTGCAGCTTTTGGAGAGGCGTTTCAGATTCCACGCATCATACACGGGATATATGGTACCAAGAGATATTGCACGAAGCCAGCTCTGGACTTTAGGATGGCTGACCACCCAGCAGGATACATACTCTAACCAATAAACTATGATGAGATAGGACCTGTGTGCAGGTGTGTTGTCATATTACAGTGATGTTCAGTGTGCTCAAGTCCTTGGCTGATACCTAGCTACAACTTTCAGCGCCTGTGACAAACAGTGGGTAGCATGCCAGTCTCCGGTGAGTGTATGTTGCCGTGCGAACGGTACAGCCACCACATTGTTAGTCATGACTACGAACACAGCCGCTAGCTGCTTGGCAACACTGCGCGCCCACCGGAATAGCTTAGAGGGCACCCAAAAATGGCCGTCGACTGAGCCGATTGCCGCATGGTCTCTGGGTCGTAACTGTACATCCACGTCTCATCCACACTGAGAATGTGTCAAACAGCATTGAAATGTTCACCAACAAACTTGGCACATATGACGCTGCATCAATCCGCTCGAGCTGCTTTCTGATCTTCACTGAGCTGATGGGGCACCCAGCGTGCACAAACATTTCTGAGGCCGAGGTTCTCATGTAGCAGGGTGCGGATTGATACCAATGGCTTTCCACAGCTGAACCACGGTCAAGCGCGCGTCCTCCACCAACCTCGCTTGCACAGCAACGATGTTGTCCGAGGTGACGACCTCCATATGTAGACAGCAACGTATTTCATAATCCAGGGACCGCCTGCCACGCTTGACTTCCGCAAACCACTCGAACACGGGGTTCTTGAGTGCGCACCCTCACCAGACGCAGCACGCAATTCTTCAACACTCTGCTGTTGCTTTACACCACATTTGTAGTCATGGCAAATCATCGCCCTACAGTGGCGTCGACTGAGTTCCATACTTACAGTCAGCGTATAGCGGCTATTACGACTTGGGAGCGTTGTTGGGCAGTTGACATAGGGTTCAGTGCATTGAAATCACTAGAAAATATTCAGAATGGATTATGATTCGCATTCATTTGGCCAGATTACCTGCAGCCCATCTGTGTACTGGGTTCCCGGAAACTTATTGATCTGCTCTCGTATTTTATCATACGAAGTGATAGATGCTACGCCTATTTCTTCGATGGCTTCCTGTAAGGAACCCCTGGCGACAACCTCACATTGTGTACATGTGTGTGTACACTGCAGTGAAACGGTTTTTTAATCAAATCCGCCACGCTATATACATCTTGGTCTCGAAATGTGATCGTATTCCTCACGTCTCTAAATATTCCTTTGAACACTCAACCAGGCAAGAAACCAGAAAGCTAGCATCGAGATACCGATGGATCCATGTATTGCATTTATCTTATGCACGAATTTACCACCAGAGTCAAATATGCGAAGTTAACACGGCAAGTAAATGAAGAACACCTGGTTTTATGAACAAATAGCAAGGCGAGGGAGCTTGTCAAAATGCTGCACCGTAAGATTAGTGACTACTTTCCTCTGACTACCGAAATTGTTGACGGTGAGGGCCACTTACTTCATGACCCAGCTAAACTCTGTGAAGTATTCAGTGATTTTTCTGCCAGTTCCATGAGTATCGAGGCTGACCTTGTGCCTGTATACATGGAGGTTACAGTAACAAACCTCTTAATCACAGTGGATATCTCGCTCAAAGGTGTCCACCAACTTAGCACGTCAATCACACCATCCTCCAAGCTGGGGTCCGATTGCATTCACCAACCAGCATTAAACTGGAAGGACCTGATGTACCATTGCTCTTGCTGAGCGTGTTTACCCTATGGTTGGGATCTAGCTAGTTTCCTGATCAATGCAAAACATCCTTTCTCATGCCTCGGCACAAAGGAGGTCCCGAACAAAAGATTGATAACTACCAGCCAATCCAACAAACACCAATGACGGATCGATTATTAAAAAACTGGTCAGAAAGGGGGTAATGCACTTAGGCGCTACTTTGAGCCTGATAACTATTCCGCAACATGGTTTTTTGGTAACCGATCATGTACCACCACCCAATTGCATTACCTTAACTACATTTCAGTTTCTATCGATTCCGGCTATATAATGGTAATTCGGTTTCTGGACATACGCCAAGTATTCGACCGAGTATCCCAATGCAGTTGTCAAGTAATTTGGAGACCATTAGGATCAGGTCACTGTCACTAGGTTGGGTAGCATCATACCTGTGTGGTCGTGACCACATATTCACTTTAGGCAGCTACCACCATTCTACACCCCCAGCAACATCCAAGGGAACGTAGTGGGTCTTTCACTGTTTCTGTTCTACATCAATGATATCACCAAATCTGCAAAACATGGTCGGCCATTTTTGTTTACCGATGTTATCACGATCGTCAGAAAGCTCGGCGTGACAAGCTTCACGGAAACCTACTAATCATTCAAGCTGACTTATATTCATTTATGCCACACTGTAACACTTGAATAATGAACCTCTCGGCTAGGAAATCAACAATCATAGCAAACGCCTGTTCCAACCCCCAAGGATTTTTCACAATAGACAATGAATATGTTCCTGTATAGCTATCTACGCGTAATCTCGGGATTAGGTACTAAGCTAGCTTCATTTTCTCCGAACAGGCCCAACACCAAGCAGCACGTGTCAGACCATCTGTGTTTGATATATCCGACAAAAATCCACACACCCCTGCTAGAGTTGAGCTATTTAAGCTACTCATGTAGCCACAAAGACTGCAGTATGATATACGGTAATATGAGAACGAGTGACAGAATTGCTATAGAAAGCCGCAGAGGTTATTGACTAACCATCTAATTGGTAGGCACTCAGCTAGTATTTATCGAAGACGTTGCAACGAAGTTCAACTCGAACCACTTTGGGGTCGAAGATTGAGGCGCAACTTGTTGCTGCTTTCTAACCTGCTACACAAAAAGACCTATTCCGACTTGCCTACACTCGAAATACGACAGCTGGACTCGAGAGATTTGCAATAAAGACTTACACTGAATATACCTAAGGCTAGAATGAACATCCGTTCTAATTTCTTCCTGGTCAGTTCTAGCTATCTGCGGAATAAACTACCAATAACACTCAGGTCATGGGACGACGTGGCAACATGTAGCAACAGACTCTCCAATTACCTTGGACTAACTACCATAATCTCTATGTTCACATGGGAAGTATCCCTAGATGGGCTATTTCAGGAGGGGCTCAAAAACATTTAAACCCAGTTTTTCCAATTCGAGGTTTTCACCACAAAATAAGCCGTATCCCTTAATAGTTCACATATGCATATCCTCCTTGCAAGAACATGGATGCTTTTGTACAAATTGATCTGTGCTGCTACAGACACAGTTTCTCGCATCAGGAGAAATACACGTATTATAATTATTATTATTATAATTATTATTATTATTGTCGTCAGTGTGTCACAAGCGCTCCTGGACTAGATATCTTAACGTTAACAGCTTCTGCCATATAAGCTAAAAGCGAGCACAATGTTCTGAAAATGTGATTGACACTGCGTGTCATACGCACAATGTGAAAATAATAACTCACAAGTTTTATACATGACCCCAAAAACAGAAAACTGTGTAATCTTTGACGAATATCCAGAAGATAAAAGTACTCCTTATGCTATCGTTTAATGAGGAATACCATGACGGAAGCTTCCGGTATCGCTTTTAATGTATTGTAAGTGCTACTACACGGACTAAATAGTGTAATTCACCAAGTTAAGAAGCTGCAATTCCAATCCGGGATGGACAAGACAAACCATCGTGGATATCGCCTATTGTGTCTGCCTGTTTCACTATACTTTTGGCTGCAAGTAGGTTGGTAGAACTTGAAGGATGCTGTCGGCATCGACGTATATGTACGTAAAATCGTGCAATATTGCCTGCTAACTTTGTTGCACAGCATGTTCTGGGATGTTTTAAGTGCCGCAGCCCACAGGAAGCTTTAAGATTAACCGAAGGAGACAGTGCCCGTTTACTTCATTCCTACGAAGCTTTAGCATTTCTGTGGCTAAAGTCCAATTTGTGCAAGTGCACAAACTAAACGACCAGCATCGTTTTGTCTTGGTAAGATAACTGGTCGATATTCTTTGAACTGAATGAGTTTGAGCATTGACTCCTTTTGTACGCCATGTGGTAATTTCAGACTGTATGTGAACGGCTGACGAAAATCTCATAAATACTTGAACTCGGAATATTATGTTGAAATTTGTTTGTTCTTACCATCAGTGAATTTGTAACTAGAAGTTCTACATGAACGTCCCTCGACCGCCAGAAGCACCACATTCTTTTTCACAAGTTTGTGTCCTGTAGTCGATGAACAATGAATAATGAACAATAATTTATAACGGGTAAAAATGTAGGTGATTGACATGTCCCGTGGGGTGTTTAGAGTGAGAAAGATAGACCAAAGGATAATGGAGTCGTCAGTTTAGGCGATTACAGATTTAACTGCACTGCCGTATAAAGGGAGTTTGAATTGAGATTGTACGCACACAAAGCAATAAGGGGAGTGATTATTGACCATGTAATAGGCGAGAAAAATTAAAAAATAGCAAGGACAGCGTTTATTCGTGTACAACTGTCTTGGGTCGACAGGATACAGAACTGCAGTTTCTATAGTAGTAGCTTCTATCAAATTTCGTGCAAGGGATTTGGAGTGACTCATTCTCTGGTAGGATTATGGCACTATCCACTGTCTGTTGTGCATTAGTGCCAGCATCTGGTGGTCATGAGCTATAGCACGTAGTGTAAATGTGACAGGGTATCGTCAATGCGTTTTTTGAAAACGGATAGGGTGGGTGCATTAATTAGATGTTTCCGGGAGGGCGTTCCAAGGCTGTGACACTCGAAGGGAGAAATAGTTTCGCCGACATTCCAGGCGGCTGTACTGCGTGACCAGCTTAAACTGGTGACCACTTAGCGGGGTGTTTTGACTGAGTATTAGAAGGGAATGGCATGGGTGGTTGGGGTTCTCAGGATCTGGTACACCATTATGAGATCGGCCCTTAGACGCCGATAACGTCCACTGTATATGTTGAGGGTCTTCAGCCTGAGTGGGTAGGGGAGGCTGATCAAACCTCTGACGCTCTTCGTTGCCCTACGTTGTGCAGTATCGAGCGCGGTGTAATGACGCTTGAGCCAGGGTTGCCACGCTTGGATAGCGTATTCCGCGTGCTGTCTCACGTACGCACTAAGCATTTTTGGAAAGATCGAAGGGTCAAACTTCCCGAAAGCTCTGCGAAGAAAGCCGAGGTACTGGTTTGCTTTCTTAGCTGCCTTTTAAGTCTGCTTCATACAACCGAGGTCATCTTGAACTATCACCCCGAGATCGCACTCATGAGAAGCCCGCTGTGGAAGTTGTGGTCTTAGGCGGTGCTTGAGCATACGCTTGAGCCTTATGCTGAGAAATTCGCACTTGGTGACGTTGAAATGCAGCATGTTCTGGATGGACCATGGGTACGCTTTGTCCAGGTCCTCCTGTGACGTGTGACGTGTGACACGCGTGACGCGCGCACCTGGATAATTGTATTACTTCTCTCTATTCGCCTTCCATTTTGTGCCACATCTTCGGAAGTACACTCAATCGACTCGGATCGTCGAGACCCATCCGACGGATTCAGTCTTTCTGCAGTACTACTAACGACACACTGGTAAATCCTGAACACCGTCTTTGACAGTTCATTCGGTAAGACCTGCTTGTGTAACTGCGTTGTTTTTTATTTTTCCCACTACATTGGGATAACATTCGACGGAGCTTTTTAAGGCTACTAGACAACACATTACTTATTGCAGTGCACCTCTAGATACCACAAATAGAGGCTATTTTGTGATCACGCAATTACCGCTGTAACTCCCTCAGCGCGTTTTGCCACGCAAAGCCTTTGTGATATTTCACCGCCCACTGCTCACCGTGCGCACATGATGGGCCGACGCAGTGTCTCAGCTACGCAAATGAACAACAAATCCAAGGTCATTAGTGGCCTAGACACGTCGGTCACCACATGCTTGCTTTGTTCCAATTCCTTTGATGGGGCTACAAAACACTGTATATCGATCGAGGGCTTGTGTGTGACGCATGTTCAACCAAACTGTTGGCTAGGATCATTCAAGCGCTTATACCAAAATGTGAAAGTTTAGCTCTAACGGTCACAGACCAAAAGGAATTGACCACTAGCTTGGTAAGAAAAACCACTGAACTTGAGTCGCAGATTAGTGTGTTAAGTAGCCCGAATCCTAGACCTGACAAAAAGCTAGAACCATTTAGTAACGAAGCCAAACAGTACGGTAAAAATAGCGCACCATTGTTGATGGACGCCAGCGAAGACAGGCCTGTCGAACGACCTCCCAAGTTTTGCGAAGTGTCTCAAGGCTTAAACAGCTTTGCACAAACTGCACGCTCAACCCTGTCACGGGTTGGACAGCAACATTTGACCCCACAAAACAGCACAACAAACGGCGTTCCGCGTATGCAGTCATGTAGCAGCGCAGGCTCTCCCTGTACAAGGGACAAGATGAGTAGTCAACCTAGACAAATGTCCACCAGTAACAACTCTCGGGATAAGCAGTTAGTGTACAACAAAAACGCTCTGACACTAATGGATTCAAATGTACCAGAGCCCACGAGCGAGTCGTTAAAAGGTAGGCAAGTGGAAGAACAAAACCGCTGTGCAGAGATATGCTGTGCTGTCGAAATTAACGTTCCTCCAACTAGTCTTACACGCATTTCCCGAAATTCATCCTCGCCGCATTTAGGACAACCTCGGTTATTACGAGTAACATTTGGTAACACACGCGACCTGACGAATGTGCTCCTGACAGGCCACAAGCTAACGAATTCCTCTCTCAGCGCCCGCATTGTCCCAGACAAACAATGAATAGAAGGGCAAAAATGGAAATCCGACCCAGTCGCGTCACGACATGATGTGACGAAGAAAGTAGTGCTGGTCCACGGTGTTCCAGAACTTAACCATGGCGATATAAATGAACATCAGAAGCACGATATAGAAGAGTTGAGGTACATAACGGTGCTCTACAACATAAAAATATCGTGATTTTCGATGTCACCCGTCTAGCGGCCTTCTTAAACTATCAGGGTAAAGGGCCAAAATTTTGAAGGTCACCGTGGCTACACTTGAGATGGTATCAACGACCGTCCAAGCGTGGCAGGACAACAGAAAACGTCGGCTACCTGAAGTACATTTAAGACCGTTCCTAAACAAAGTACGGGCCACAGATACAGACGAACCGGACTCGGTTTTTCCTAACTCAGGTCGGAGAAATGTGCAAACGCCTCTGACAAAAAACGTACGCAGACCGGCACAATCCGTGCCGGTCAACCACAACGAACCGAGCGCCTAATGTGTCAACAGATACAGTGCTGCTACACAAACGCTCAGGGGCTCAACTCTAAGCTACCTGAGTTGCGCCATCGACATAACACAATCAATTGGGATATCATAGCTGTAACTGAAACCTGGCTCTCCAATGACATGCTCGACACGGAAATGGAAATCAGGGATATGTCAATTATTCGCAATGATCGTCCATCTCGCGGTGGCGTCGTTGCTCTGTACTATCGGAATTGTCTGAGATGTGAGGCTATTAACGAACGTCACCTTGCTGTCTCCAACGCTTCGTTTTGCCGAATGCAGCTAAATGGCCGAGGTGGTGAATCTTCGAAGAAGACGTGGGATGCTTGTCTGTTGGCAGTTGTCTACAGGCCACCGAACTCCACCGCAGACCGAGATGACATGCTGTTAAACGCGCTTCATTATGCAGTTTCTCAAAAGTACTCACATTGTCTAATCATGGGCGATGTTAATGTACCCTCAATTGTTTCAGCGACTTCTAGTGGTCCTTACTTCAAATCAAAGATTCTCGAGTTTATGGATACAGCAGCTCTGTACAACCACGTGCACCGACCAACTAGACACCGCGGTTCAAATAAGCCATCGCTTCTGTATTTAATCCTAACCAACGAAGAGTTAATGATTGAGACAATTTCATACGATCCACCATTAGGCAACAGTGACCATACAGTGTTAAACTTTGACTGCGTTGCACCAATACTACTGAAATCAGACATGAAAACCGACACACTATAACCAACTATTCCGTGCTTCACAGCCTAGCGACAACCGTCAACTGGGACCTCAATCTGCGGAGCATGACCGACGACGCGTGGAACGAACTAGAAGACAAAATTAGCTGTGTCACGCAAGCAGCCTCTAAAGTCATACCATTACGAGTGCCGCGCCGGACCAACACCTGGATCCGAAGCAGAACGCGTAAATGGATGGATAAATAAATGGATAGGATGGATGGATAGGATAGGATGGATGGATATCTGTGGCCTACCACAGCAAGATCTCAACCGCCTATCCACATTGTCTGCAGAAGTTCTTCTTCCTGTCAACCCAGCCAAGTCTGTATTTGTGAGCCTGGGGAAGTGTGTTGACGGCCGAATCTACACCCTTGACGGCCAACCGCTATATACCACACCCTCCGTGAATGACCTAGGTGTAATCTAGTGCTACGATTTGAAGTCCGTGGACAACAAGACAGACTATATCGTAACGGACTGCGCATGCTTTGGGCGCTAAAACGTAGCTTCGGCACCTGGTCTGAAGAAGTTGTCACTACCCTCTTCTCTTCCGTCATTAGACCAATGCTAGAGTATGGTTCGCAGGCCTAATTTCGCATTACCCGAGGCGAGACACAAAAGATCGAACGGGTCTAACACGTTGCTCCCTGGCTCATCCGGAGTTTACGTGGCTTGGGGTATGAAGACCGGTGCGAGAAACCAGGACTCTACACCTTGTCCTACCGTCGGATGCGAGTCGACCTCATTATGACCTACCGTATTCTACATCTCGTTGGCTTCCCATTGCCAGGGCCCTTGCTGCACTTACGACGGCCATGCAGGACACGCGGACACAGATACAAACATATCGTGCCGGATGTGAAGCGTGTTCCCCACCCAATGCGCTTCGAACGGAGAGTGGTAAACATTTGGAACAGTTTACCTGAACATGTGATGGAGGCAACGTCTGTGCAGCAGTTCAAAACGTTGTTATATTTGTATTTTACCACTATTCGAATCAGCGAACGATTGCACACTTACGATGACATATCACAGTTGTGAGTCCTGAAATACCGTGAGTCAGATATTTTAAATGTTACAGGAGAACGACAACGATATTTACGGCTGACAATGTTTGTAAGCTTTTTCACCATATTTCGAAAGGGTTGCAGAGAATTCATTTCTTCTCTATCTATACTACAGTATTCAGTATTCAGTATAAATAACGTATGTGATTCTATCAAACATGGACGATCATACGTCTTTGCGGCTGACATTAAGTTCGACTACTTAGTTTCATTCCATAGTCTTGAGTCAAGCCTTAAGAACCTACATGAGTACTAATCAGCGCTGGAGTTTTGGAGTAAAAATCGGTCCATGAAACTATCCGCTGAAGAAGCCAAAGTGCCTACGTATGGATGCTGCATACCGGATGACTCCATTACCATAGCAAGTCCGTCTAGCGCGTTCCTGGATGTGTGGTGGCTGTCTGCCTGTGTCCAACTGCGACCAACTTACACAAAAACCAATAAATCCCTCTACTACTTATACATAAGTCCAAAGATCCCAAAAACCCTTCTTCAGTTAGGGAACTTGTAGTAACATATTTCGCATCGCTAAACTTTTCCGAATATATCGCATATCAGACAGCAACGGCCAGGCAACTGAAAGCTTATATCACTAAATCCTTGTTTCTAATTGAAACGAGACTGGAAATATTTTAGATAATCGTGAGACCCACGCTGGATTACTGCACAAGTATCCATAGGCGCCTGCGTGGAACGGATCGAATAGCTTTAGAAAACATTCAGCGTTCTTTCACAAGGCTACTTATTGTCCGGTCCACCACTTTGCACTATGAAACCCGCTGTCGTATCCTTAAACTGGACCATCTGTGGCTGCGTCGCCTAAGGAATAAGCTAGTTCTCTTTTACAACATTATACATTGCCATGTGTACCCTACCGGGAATAGATCTCAATTTGCATAATTCCTCAACCTATGCAACAAGAAATAGGGGTTAATCACTACCGATAAAAATGGGAACTTAAAGGTGCGATCCAACTTCTTCCTGGTAAAGTATACTCACATATGGAACAAGCTAGCATTGAAATTTCAGGCAGGTGAGAAGCTAACCAAGTTTAAAAGGAACTTGGGAGCTTTCCTTACCATGCAGCAAATAATGAAAACATTCCGTCTTCAAATGTCTACAGCTGTGGTAATTTTATCAGGTCCAAACAATATATAACCTATAATGTGGGTTCACCACACTCCGTCATACCTTACTTTTATGCTCGAAAATGCCACCCTTGAAATCCTACTTGTAGGTGGAGAAACAAAAAAGGTGTATCTATTGCTTTATCTCTCCTTCGTATATCGTACATATTCTACTGTCCTATGGCATCCGGATAATTTAAGTGACCTAGGGAGTATTGAAAAGAGAAACCAACTCATTAATAATGATACGTGTTATTCTAAACTTCTGCAATATATTATCCCACCCAAGCATATGGCATCCTATAATGTCGCGAGACATGCTAATTGGCTACTTATTTCGTAGAAAATTCTACCTTCTAATGGAATTATTTCATCCTATTCTGCTGTTATTCTGTTGTTCACCAGTGGACCGATCACCTGAGGTCATGGTTTGAAGCTTCAACGCCACATATATATACCCAAGCAAAAAGACCCACGGGTGTATATCAAAAGTGTGCAAACATTAAAAACTGTACCATCTGAACTGCTAAACTAACACTTAGTGGCATATGAGGCCAACCAGTGATCCAAGTCATCCTGCACAGAAAAAGCTATGAATGACGAAAGGGCTGTCTGACTTGTGTGACTAGCACATCAAATAAAAACACAATTGGCCAAATGAGGAATAAAATCGGTAGTGGTCAGAGTGCTTTTAAACCACACTGATACGTGAGCAGATTGGGCGTAGAGGTGCGGGTGAAAACTCTCGATGGACTAGCTCGAATGAAAGCAGGTCCCCAGGAGATGGTTCCACGAATGCCCGTATTACTTCACTTGTTCTTTCTACCCTACCGTCCTAGTGTCTTACTGATATTTCCCATTAACATACATCTTACACCATAGCCTCGCTCTTAGTTATGATGCATTTCCTCTCTACCCCTGCACCAAAAATCGCATAACTAATGCACACTTCACTAACCACCTGTCTTTGGCGTCTTCTATAAAACTACGATGCACTAAATAAGTCCTGACTTTGCAGTGAATAGGTAGTTATTGCCTTGTCTGCTTATCTGTTTAATTCTCCCTTTTTAACATTAAGTTTTCCTTGCATAGTCAGGCACGACATAAATTTCCACTTACAACTGAAGGCTGAAAGGAAAGCAATTGAGCACACCCAGGATCTCAACCATCTGGTAGCCAGAAACACAACTTGATTAGTTCAGCACCGTTAGTAGACCAAGTAACGTCTAGACACTACGCTATGCCTTAATACCCTACGATGTGAATACTGCCTGAATTATTCTGATAAAGCGAATTGAGTTTGATGATGCCCTGGAATTACCTTAATATAGTCCTTCCCTTATGTTCACAACTCTAACTTGCTACTCGCAAATAGCACCAACTGCATTGCAACAGCATATTAAGTAAGCATGTGAGGTAATCATCTGGTTTTATTTAGTGAATCTAACCGTTACATTATTTTTCATGCTCCCCCATCGAACCGCCGCAATCAAGGCACCACCAAGCTGCACCGAAAACAAACAAATGAGAATGCCCGCTAACTGGTAGCATACGGCGACTAAAGTACTCAATGAAAATATTCGCAAATATATCCCTATTGTAACCCCGTAAAACCAAAGCAATTGACAGCCTCCTATGCCTGCGCATGTTGTAATATAATTATCACCCGTCACCTGGTGGGTTCGGTTTATCGGCACCATGAGAAACTATAACATTGCTTATTATAAGTAGTAGTAGTAATCTTAGTATTAGTTAAGATGAACGTGAATACCCTGCAAACAAATAACAGGCACACACGGGATTTGCAATGTTGAAGGAAGTATGACAGACCAATAGATGCAATGCCGACATTCCGCAGCGCTGCGCTAATTGGTTATTCATTGACTTATTCGTCTAGTTTGGTTACTGCAGAAGCTACAACAGGTTGTGCGCACCTGAGAGAGTTTGGCGTACATCAGATAATCGAGTTCCCACTGGGCATGCACCCAACGCGCTATCTTACTTGCGAAGTTCATACGGCGCGATCTAAGCACGAGCGCTATGGGGAGCACCGACTGTTTAATTTCTTTCATTTGCTTGCAGGATTAATGCTGTTACTTTTCATGCGTGTTGCTGGCTTGTCAACCTACACGGAAAAGGCTACTTAGACATGCATGTATATCATCACGGAAAGAATCCGCTATTACTCTCGTGCCGCAGGGATCTCACATTGTATCTAAGTAATGCCATCTCAGCGGTGATGTGAATATTTCCCAATCATTTCTGTGATATGGCCAGTTGGACGTAAGGCAACAATAGGCCTTACTCACTGCGTTAGTTGACATGACGTTTTGATCTGCCACCGGCTACCCAACCCTAATACTAGCTTTATGCAGTATTCTTAGCATATCACACTCACAGCGCGTAGCTAACAAGCATCCGTAAGCGGTAGAAGACAACGAAGTGTTGGCAAGATCTGTTATTGAGGAATTCAGATGTAACCAGAGTACAGAAAGTAGAAATCAGATAGGCTCTGATTTCACACACACCGCAGTTGCACGGCAAAATCTCCTGAGTCGGTGGACGCATTGGGTACGAACAGGTACTCAGTAACACGCAGACAATCCCAGCATTCAGACAGTCATCACATGTGGCATGGATACTCCGCTAATAAGCCAGTCAATTGCCCCAGCTCAGACCGGGTAGGCCTTCGTGCTGAGTTCCAGACAAGCCTTTCACCTACGCGCTGCGACTTCGCGATGACATTGAGTATCTGGTCCTCAAGCCCCTGGCACAGTAACAGGCCGCCTATGCCGCATCACGTGCGTTGGTGTACACGTTGTGTACCCTGCTGGCCTACTTGGGGGAGACAGTCAAGCCTGGTTAAGACGGTTGCAGCCTTCAAACTTTTGTCCGTTGGTGCCTGCTTATGTTGTCCTCTAAGTGTAGTGAAACAGATTTCGTCCACAATTGGTGTCACCCACGCTTAGCCTACAATGCGATCCGGCTAAGTTAGGAATCATGATGTACTAGGCGGAGGCTGACCGAAGAAGTAGTTCTGAACAGGCCACGCTGACTTCACTCTTCTACGAAACTGGCAGACGTAGATCCAGGACGGTGGTTCTGCTACAACTTCGAAGACTGCACATACAACGTTATCCGTGACTGCGCAATCCTAACTTCAACCATAACCATAGGCAAATAATTTAGGATTTTGCTACAAGTAAGAGTTCCTTCACAAAGCAAGATGCACGGTACAAGATTCTTAGATAGATTACTCCCAGTATTCTTACGTAGTTAAAAAATCATGGAATGTTGATTTCCCCTTATAATAATACATCAATGAAGTTTCGGTTATCTGAGGTTCTGTTTTTGGATATTCTGTAACGCTGCTTGCCATGCATGTTTTCTCTGTCAAATCGTCCAGAAATCACGTTGATTTCACTTTGCGCATCTTCGAAATTACAAAATGCATCCTTTGTGTCATACAGTGACTACCTCTGCTGTTGCCTATGTCGTCGGTCCGTTGAAAGTGGAGAGAGTGATTGCCAGCCTTGACTAAGACTGTTAGTATTTTGAGCACGGTAAGCTGAACAATGAACAACTGCCAGTGTCAAAAGAGCAAGAATGGACAACATTTCGACAAGATAATCTAAATTCAGCTATTCCGCGTATTCTTGTCAGCCGTTTACCTATACGTAGTGGATTGGATGGATTGCATACAGAGATCATCAAGATGTAATATACACCACGTGCATTCATATAGCCGCTCCATGAATAAATGTCGTTGAATGAATGTCGTTGTACACACAGCCGAACAAGCAGAGCAACTGCTGTTGGCTCTAGGCAACAGTTGCCCCGCAATCTAATTTACAGTTGAGTACAAATCTTACAACGTCTTCCAATTTCAGCTGTTCGCTTAAAAGTAGCCTAAATGGTACACTACCCTATGTTTGACATCTAGTGTCCTGTGAATTACAAACGAGCTCCGGTTCGTGTCATCTTTGCGATAGCTAGCCAGCTATGCTCAGAAGAAGCGATTGCATGTGAGCTGCAATGCGTCACTTCTACAGTACGTAAAAATGTACGTGCGGAAACATTCCTAGCAAAGCACTCAAACGGGAACGCGAAAACCGGGAACGAACGATTACGCGACCTCCTTAAGAAAAAGTGTTCATAACGATGCCATTCAATGGAGACTAAAATGGCAGGAGATTCAAATATCGCCTTCGTCAACCGAAGACATAGTACGCTGATTAGCATATGGTTCGACACCAAGTTTAGAAGTTGCTGTTTAAATCCACCCTCGACATGACAGAAATGTGCGCTTCACTATAGGTGCTGCCTGCGTACTGTGCTGTTGCAAGCACTGTAAATGCATTGTATACATGCGTTGTTGAGCCAGTGTCATGGTCCAGAAACGCTTCGGGATCTCGCTGCTTTCTGATGACAACATGTATCGGCGTAGCTTGCACGTCGGCACCAATGTATGTCACTGCGTGCAAAAATGGCTGCTTGCTTGACTGGCTGTAGTAGTTGTCCATGTCAGGGTTAGCTTGCGCGGATCCCGCTGTAACTTATTCACAACAAGCTGCAAGGACGTCGGTAAATGAGAGAACAGCGTTTGGCTGGTTTCCGTAATTATCTGATTTACCCGAGTGAATTTTGTGCGCCGCCACTATTTATTGGCTCTGCCGTGCTGCCTTCGGTGATGATGTGGCATTTAGCAATACGGCCGTCTTTGTAGCAAAGTGCTGTGTTTCGTTGTCGAGTGATGCGGTTTTACGCAACGTTGAGGCTAGCAGTCAAGTCACTGGATGTAATAAAGAGGTTCCATCTGCATTCATAATCATTTAAATGGTCTCATTTGGTGAGCCGCTTGTGAGTTTCAGACTGGTGTGGAGCAAGGGCCTTGAGTACATTTGTCCAATTCATCCGTTGTTATTTGTATTCCATTAGGGGACAACTAGGCTCGGCTCCGCCAGACTTCCATTTGAACGGGCGTTTGGTTTATCACGACGCGCAGTGTTTGCACGGTAGTTATTTGTGAAATCTGTTCTGACTTTTAAACCATTCCGTCGCAGTCACGGCGTCCATGAACTGAAGGAGTACGTGACAACTGTGGTGCTAGCCAGGTGATCAGAAGGAGGTCGTATTTATTCTTATTCGATTCAGCTCATACGGAATGAAACGAAAATGAGCCAGCACTTGGGGTATATGATCAGCAGTGTAATCGGAGTACAGTTTCTATGTTTTCGGTTTTACACTTGATGTAAACGGCTAGCGGGATATTATGAGACAAGTTGCTGTAACACGCTAGTGTGGCTGACTTTATGCAGTTGTGCCAGGAGATAACGCAGTGGAAATTATATATACATATGTATATATATACACTAGGTCATTTTAATGTGGATAAAATTCATTACATTTTATTTGCTTTTCCTTCGTGCTTGATAACCTTCTCCCAACTTGCACACGTCGCTCACGCAAAGTGTAGTAATCTTTCGTAATTATATCGCGTGGTATTTTTTAAATAACTCGGACATTTTGTACTTATCACGGATTCACAGTTATCCACTTTCTTCTATATGCTCATTTAGCGAGTATTTATGTCGTCAAATGCGTTTACTTTATTCGATATCGGCATCTCAAATGATTGACTGTTGTTTGACATCCCACGTTTGGCTGTGCTTGATGCGCATGTTGACAAGGTACTTACTTGTCTATCTATTACCCACCACGTCGTGGATGCTGGCTTCAGGAGACCGTTGGTCGTTGTTGGAGGGGACGGGGTGCACGGTCCTTGTGACCGTGTTACAATCAAAGTGTGGTTCCATGCACTCAGTGTGGAGCGGACTAAGGTCCAGCCACCGCCTTGTGTGTACTTGATTCCCAAATGCAGTGTGCTTGTGTTTGCCTGTGAAGGAGTGTGGGCCGGTTCCGTTGATGGGACGTGACTCCCATCCACATGCCTGCCGGTCTTATTCCTTCGGGTTTACACTGGATATGGGGTGTGTGGATGGAGTTGTGGGCGGTGCAGCGCAAGCCACCCATGGTCCCTCTGTTGGCGCAGACGTCCTGTGACTGGCCACATTGACAGGCAAATCCGAAACCGGATGCCGCTAACCATATATGCATGGAACCGCGGCTATTAAAACTCCCTACATACGCGGCAGATGCGAAATATCTGCATTCGTTAGTTCTGAAATTTCTTCACGCGAAAAGATAAGCTCAGCGTCAAGTCAACCGCAATGTATACTTGTTACATTAACCCTCCCCTTTCACAAGTTATACAGGCGATCGCCGACTGTACACTACCCCTACCCGCAAGGTTACTAGCAATGGACACGTTCCGAATGTTCTCATACATATTTACCGCTCATATAGTCAGTGATTGCAATGATTCACATGGCAGTGACGCGAAAATTACTTCCATTCCGTATGATATTTTTACATTAATCTTGATTAACGCCATATGCATTAGCAACAAACGGTGTTTGCTTAGTATGCTTGCACATTTAAACGAGCTGCAAGCAAGCCTCGTTACCGGAACGTGGTACCTCGCTGAGAAATGGGACCGTAATCAAATTACCACCTTTATTTGCTTTTTCGTAAAGGTCGCTGTAAAAGAAAAGTGGAGGATACCTCATGCAACTCCATCACAAATATACAGCTAAACGGTTTGAATATCCACTACTGACAAATGTCCTTGATTCTCTCTGGTTCTCTCTCTCATGAGCCTCGGTTTACTTGCATCTATCCGCAACCGCCAACTTTATTAACCATGAAGATTGTCCGTATCGCCTCAGGTATCGATTTTGCATCGGAATAGGCACACAAGCGAAGGATACTTGTAGGCGATTTCAACCTACCAACATACATACTAGTCTTCCCAGACCTGGTTGTCTATGCACAGAGCTTTCTTTTATTCAGTCAGAGTTGGTTGGACACAGTGGGTTACTATACCAACTAGGTTAACCAACACATTAGACGTAATGTTTACATTGGTTATGGTCAGAGTACGGAGAGTGGTTTCAGAGGACATCCCTGGTAGCGACGCCAACATAATACTCTTAACCTTCCCCGTTAGAATGACTACAAAACAAGTACCTCATTCCTACTATAACAGCCGCAGTATTATCGAGAAACCCTTTCATCTGCTCCTGCGATTGGGATACCCACTTTCTCTCCAACTATGCATGCAGAGTCGTGAAGCACCTCTATCATTAGGTTCTGCAAGCCATGACCCTCGTTGACGCACAAGAATGACGAATCATTGACGTTTACAAAGAAGCAACCGAACGTTCGATGAGTCCGAAATCCAGCAAACCGATCGCACCATGGTGCGACCAGAAAAGATTCACTCACACGCTGGGCTTGACTTGGCCCAGACGAACTGCTCCGTCCAAACCAAGGACTTGTGCACATACTACAACTGTGTCCCAGGGCGCACTGATTGACAGGGCCCAGTGACTGCAAACCCACTGCTTTACCGGTCCTTTTTCTGTGCCTATATTTTGCTCGTTTTTGCATATAATTGTACAAGTCTGAGGGAAAATTATTGAAAACATATGTTTGCTTGATAACATGGAGTTTTCAACAATTGTTAGTTTGTCAGCACTTCAATGTGATCAAGTAACTTTTAAACTATTCTTCTCTCCTCAACTTCGGCTGTAAGTCTGCTTTTTTGACGGATTTTTCGCTGAGATTTACACGTGAAAGTACTACAGTGTTCAAGGACCTCCAGAATTTTTTAAATTCGTTAGAAAGTCCTTCTTTGAGATTATTATATTAATTGGAATTCGTGCTTCTCCGACGCCATTTTCAGTCGCTGTCAGGCACTTTGGCTATAGGTTGCTGCTCACAATGAATCCAATCTACATTAATCCATAAGCCAAGTGATCTTGTCAACTGGTGAGACTGCGAAACCCATTGCAGGAACCTCACAGACACATCGAACGATAGTCCCCACTCATTGACTTTTCTAACCCCAACGCGTCGGACCGATGTGCGCAGCGACCAAAGTCGAACAAGTACAGAAAACCAACCAACTCACTGGATCATATAATGACACACCTTTGAATACCAGAAAGCAAATGAATTCCAACCCAGAAAGGCGCCAGACGTGTAGTGTCGGTGTGTCATGAGAATGTAATGCAGTACTCAACTTACGTTAGCCTCCTAGCACTGTTCCAACTGGTTTCATCCAAATTATTTTAACATATCCCACTTGCGAGAGCGGAGTAGCTTCCCAGACGTCCTTTGGTTTTGTAATGCATATTCAACCATCTCATTCGTCAAGTGTATGCTTACCTTAGTTCAGCAGTGCGACCGGTTCGCAGCTTAAGACTAACAGTCGATGAAAACTGATAGAAATGTGGTGAATTCTAAACAAGGTAGGGGTGAAAAATCTGCTTCCTATGAAAGCTGACCAGCAAGGACAACAAAAATCAGGCACCACCCGAAAAGCGAGATCGATCAAATTACTCCGGTCTCACTAACTATCATGAACAAGGATGGGGACACCGAACATCAACCCTTTGCAGCAGCAGCATAACAGTCTCTTACCGAAACCATATCATCCGGGACATCTGTCACATATGCAGGTTGCTGCAAATGTCAATGAACAAAGAACAATGATTTGTCACGGGATAAAAGCAGGTGCTTGACGCGTCTCGTAGAATGGTTGGGGTCAGTATGGTGAAATCAAAGTATATTTGGGTCATGTACCAAACGTCTGCCGAGATGAATACTTCGATAACTTACATCAGAGAAAAATTTTAAAAAATCGAGAGTAAACGTTCAGAAATACACAGAGGTGCGTTGATGGTTGATACAAGGCTTGAGCAGAATAAAATATGGTCGATCACTTGGGTCCCTTTGATACATAAATCCTGTTGAAAAGCATGCTTGGCGTAATCCACGATAGAGGAGTTTAAAAAACAAAGCGTTGCGAGATATCAGCAACATCTAATCGTATTCGAAAACGTCCAAGGTAGGGGAGGATACAACTGAGTCTAGGAATGCGTTCCAAGGTTGGCAAACCCGAAGGGAAAAGTAATTCAGTCGACACTCTAGACGGCTATATTGTTCCTCACATTTAACCAGTTACCCCTGAGCTGCGTGTTGTGGCTAAGTTTCAGCAAATGGCGGCATACGTGGTTGGGGTCACTCAATATCTGATAAGCTAATATGAGATCCCCGTGCAGTCTTCAGTAGCATCCGCTGAAAATCCCCAGCAACTTCAGTCTTCGGTGGTAAGAGTTGTAGCGCAGGCCATTTACGTTCTTTGTTGCTCTTCGTTAAGGTGCCTCTATCGCCTCTAGGTCGCGCTTCCACCAAGGTTGCCAAGCTTGGATTGCGTATTCAACATGCGGTCGCACGTAGGGATAGTGCATCATTTGGTAGATTGATGGGTCAAATCTCCCGAATGCCCTTCGCAGCACGCCGTCATGCTGGTTGCCTCTTTTCGCAGCTACCTCAGCCTGTTTTGAACAGTTGAGGTCGCTCTGTACGCTCATACAAAGGTCACATTCCTGGGAGCTTGTCTGCCATCCGTTTGTCCCAAGCCACTAGGTGTACTTATGTCCATAGCGTAATTGTACAACGCGACATTTTTCTGCGTTGTATGGCAGGACATTTTGAACTGACCAGTTCGACACTGTGTAAAGATCGCACTGGAGCCCTTCGTGGTCCTCCGGCCCGCAGATCCTTCGCCATATATTGATAACATCATTGAAAAATAGGAAAACGGAAGCAATTGATCTCAGCAAATCGTTAATGAACACCAAGACTAGATGAGGTCCAAGAACCGAGCCTTGTGGTACTCCACACGCCACATCGATTGCATCAGATAATGATTCTCGGACTGTGATCTCTAGCCATCCTTCGTGTAGAAAATTGCTAACCCAACTCAGGATTGGGTCGCTAATGCCGTAGTTCCGAAGCTTCTGAAGGAGAATTCGATGGTCTAAGAGATCAGAGGCATTTGGAATGTCCACGTAGTTGACATCGACTCCTACTCCATCATCAACAGCTTCAGTTCAGCTATTATGTGCAATTAACAGGTTAGGATTACACGAATGCTTGCTACGAAATCCATATTGCTCTGGAGCTCATAAGTTGTGCCTTTTCAGATACTGCATCAGCGCATCTGCGATGATTGAATCCATCACTTTGGATAGTACAGGAAGTAATGTTATTGGTCGATAGCTGGTAGGGTCAGTGCGGCTACCTCCTTTATGAATAGGAGTGATGACAACTTACTTCCATACTGGTGGAATACGGTTCTCTTCTAGACATCGCAGATAGAATACAGACAGTGGTTCTGATAGATCACTAGCTACCGCCTGCAGAACCTTTGGTCGGATGTTGTCGGCTCTGGAAGAATTGTGGGTACGCAAGGATAACAACTTCTTCAACACAGCTTCCGCAGTGAAGGTGATATTGTCTGAATCAGATGGTGGAGTAGTAGAAATGAAGAGAACGTTTGGGCTTGTTAGCTGTTGGAAAGCTTGGGAGTAATGAAGCCGTAGGAGATTGCTTGCTTCTATCGCTGATCGCGTGCACCCATCAGCCGTGACTAGTGCTGCAAGCTTTCGCTTCCTATTTCGTAGGCCGTTAACGTGCCTGCACAGAAGTTTGCGGTTCGTGCAGAATCGCTTCATTAACTCCTGCTGATGAAAGACCTTGTCTTCTCGGATAAGTTTCACAAAGAAGTTACGATGTGGCACGTATGCAGTCCAGGTTTCGGCATCTGAGCAGTCCTGGTGATCGCGCCATGCCAAATCCCCCCGGGCCAGCGGCACGATAACTATTGGGGATTGTGATCGCGTCGCGACCTTGAGAGAAGTTGCTTGCTAGTCGCTCACTTGTGCACTCTTAGGTTTTTGACTGTGGTTCAGTAACATTTGACACACACCTTTGGATGAGAGGATTGTCCTGTTCTCCGAGCTGGGCATTTCGGTTGCAGACGTTTCGTTGCCAAACTAGGCAACATCTTCAGCGTGGCTATTCAGTCTTGATTCGCGGTCTCGGAAACCAATTTCAGATCCGAGTGATTATTGATTGTTGCCTGCTTCAAATGTCAGCCTTCGATCTGTTCACGTGAGTTGGTCGAGTGGTCACCTCTTCTCCTTGTCGATCTGGTGCCTAATGCTGGCTTAACCTGCAGAGCTTCATAGACAACCTCCAGCTCCAGGTGTTTGTTGATTGAGTTCCGGCCAGAATACCAGGCCTAGAGGAACTCACGCGCTCTGTGGTTTCTTGCTCTTTTAACTATTTCAACGTTCTCCAGATCGAATTGATGGTTCTCGGCATCCATGTGTACTGACATTAAGGATTTCTCATCATGGCGACGGATGGCCAGACTATGTTCCTGCAGCCTTGTGCCAAGTTTTCTTCCAGTCTGACCTACATAGTACTTATCACATTTCTTGCAGTAAATTTTGTAAACTACACCAGATGTTTCTTTCTTAGTGAGTTTGTCCTTCACCTTAAATAGTTTACTTCGTATGGTTTCCGTTGCTTCATGTGCAACAGTTATCCCGTGAGGCATTAGAAGTCTCGTTACCATTTCAGAAATCCCATGGATGTAGGGTAGGATAATCGTTCTTCTTTCTGTTGCACATGTGGATGCAACGAAACATCTGCAACCGAAATGCCCAGCTCGGAGAACAGGACAATCCTCTCGTCCACACCCCGAGCTACAAGTATTCTCTATAATTTCCACACACCTTTGGATCCATACTTATTCGTCGTGCTTTTACAACTTCTACTTTGTGATACCAGTTTCCCGAGTATACTCCATTGCGTCCTCCATTTACCCTGAATTCTACATTCCGGTTAGTGTTTCACCGATATCCAAGCGCCAAAACTTGCCTAACTCAAATCATCGGAGACATTGTTTGATCTCAATCGATAGACCATTTCAACGGCTTTCGAACGAACAGTCACTCGTTCAAATCCAACATTGCTTGGTGCAGCTACAGGTCTGAAAGCAAATTCACCAGGCGCGATCCATAGGCTTAATCATGAAAATTCTCAGTCACACCTTCGTGTTTTCTGTCCCACGTTCAAGCTGACACATTCGACTGGCAAGTTAGAAAGCACAGCCTGCAAGCACACAACTGCAATGTGAACAATGTGACCTTACCGGCAACATCAGGAACAGAACAACTTTTTACCATAGAGGGAAGTCATGCAAACGGTTCGTAACATTTGCTCAACAAGCGTGATGCCCAGTATGCCACAGACTAAAAACCGATGTGGATCATGTTCCAAACTTGTTAAAGGGACATTTTGTGCGGCAACTGTTGCAAGTGCTTCCATGCGAGATGCCTAAGAGTTAAACTTAGTCACGCCAAGTTATTAAACAAACCAGACTCGCTATGGTTCTGTGTGGAATGCACATCGATCCCATTGATAAGAAGCGTACTCCTATTATCTCAGACGTGTGACCAGCTAATAGCCAAGTTTGAGGAAATGGTGACCACCAAAATCACTACGGTTGGAGTAAGCATAGTAGACTGTGCAACCCAATCCTCCCCTTGGATGCTGCTCCCAACCTGCGAAGAACTGCTAATAACACTGTAAGCCACACGAGACTTAGAGTCCAGAATATCAGCTGCTGTCCCAATACCACACGTAGCTCACATTTGACTAAAGTGGTACCTGTAAAAAGTCGGTCCTTCAGGGACAAAACGTATATTCTGCAAACAACAGGACCAGGCGAAAACGGAGACAGAGGGCGAGTGAAACATATCGGTATATACAGCTAGTTGGATCCATAATTAACAACCTTTGTTGGTGCATGACATTTTTCCTTTGATTCAGGCAAACAAACTCACTC
>OX104068.1:112798644-112891306 GCA_944474145.2 Dicrocoelium dendriticum | reverse complement strand
CAACCGGTACGCTGAATTGCTAACTGTCCAATGGCATAAATTGCTTTCCCGGCAGGAGTGACACAGATGGATGGACACAGATGGCAAATGTGTGCCTGTGATCGCAGAGCACACCGAGCCGTTCGGCTGTGAGAAGTGAACATTAACCAGAAATCCAAGCCGCAATGAACGCGTCATGCCTCGACCGCATGGCAAAACGTAGGGACGTGCGCGGCACACCACATAGCCGTACTGAAAGTGTCGTAATTCGATCGATCGGTAGTCGGCCTTCATACAGGTGAAAAGCCAGTAAAGGGTTTCCTGCGAAGTGTGTCGCTGTGCTAGCAAATAAGCAAAACTGCCTGGCCGTATGTGATGACCGGTCGATGGGCACCGTATTGCTATCGTCACAAAAGCTGTTATCGCCTCATGACTGGCTTCCAACAAACCCCTAAGATTTAATCAGACTGCTTTCACTGCTAAAGGGAAGCATACTGCCAGAAGCACATAGTAAGGTTACAGCGTTGCTCGTTTTACCGTTTCGATCGTGTGTAGGTCTTCCAGACGCACTGGTGACACCATTGGACAGCAATCCAATTTAGTCATGAATGGAACTATTGCCCTCATAGTCAGACAATTGCTAGTTGTACAAATTAATCAGGCCTTCGATGGCGTTTCTGGTGTACAATGGAGAATATATATTTATTCATTTCTTAACTTTTATTTACATGAGATGTGTGAAATGACGGTAAACCGCAACAAATTAGATGTTTGCGACGTTAAACAAAGCGGACGGCCTCGCACCCTTATGGTTGAAGTAGCGGCTTGCGCGGTTGTGCAAATGGTACGAAGTAACAGCCATCTCAACATTTCGCAATTCGCACAACATTGCAAAAAGCCACACAATATGCTGTGCGTCTGATATTGAATGGAAAATATGTCCGGCGGTACAGTGCAATGGAGGTGCAAGTGTTGGAGGCAAGCGATTCACAGAATAGCCTGGTATTTGACCGTTTGCTTTTAAAGTATATGGACATGCACTCCATTTTGTTCACCGATGAGGCGGTGTTCCCTCTGCATGGCGAAGATACGAAACTCGTTTGGGCAACGACGAACCCACGGCAATGTAGCGCTTTACGTGTGCAACATAGCGCGAAACTCATGGCCTGGGCTGGATTGACTGGCCGAAATTCATTGGGCCCTTTTTCTTTTCCACGAGTGTGTCTCGTAGCTTATCGTTTAACAGTATCAATGTCTGAAATTTATTAGCATTCTCGTACATGGAAATGTTGCAGAGCAGCGTCCTTCCGCAGCTACAGTCGGAAGGGTTAATGAATAACGTTTGGTGGCAACAGGATGGAGAACGCGCATATTCGGCGCAATCGCTTCGTACCTACCTGAACGGGTCATTCGGTGGACGTTAGAGCGGTCGCAGAAGAAAGTTAGAAAGGCTTGCACGATCACCGGATCTGAATCACATGGATTTTTTCCTATGGGGATACTTGAAGAGCAGAGTTCATGGAACGAAATACAAAAACCTGGCTGAGCTGAAACAGAACATTGTGAACGAATATAGGTAGAATATTTTGAAGACATTGCAGAAATTGCTCGCCAACCCCGTTCTTGGAATCTTCCTCTATAGCCGAAACGACGTGGGCGTTTCGAACATCTAATTCCTTGAGATTTATCCACATTTCACACATTTCATGTAAATATAAGTAAATACATGAATAAATGTATCTTCTCCATTGTACACGAGAAACGTCATTGAAGGCCTGATCCATTTGTACAACTAGCCCTTTGGGCGGTAATTAATTATATTGGGCCCAATTTTTGGATAACTACCTCACAAAGGTTGAGAACCACTTGTCTAATGGGCCGCAACGTTCACTCAGCAGGAACGATGTCTGGTGTGCCTCAGGCTAAGGGTGTATGGGGCATTCCATATTCCCCTGTTGTAGTATTTTCTATGCGTACTACTTCATACTGAAATCTAGCCAGAACAAATTACACAACAGCGAATTCGATTCTCTGTGCTTCTGCATGTTATACATGTCCATTCCACTGATAAAAAGCGTTCTTTTATTATCCCAGACTATGACCAACTACCAGCTTATTTTGAGAAAATAGTGGCTACCTAAAGCAACAAAGTTAGGGTAAGCGTAGCAGATTGGGCAGCCCAAACCTCCTCAGTAATTGCTACTCCAAGCCTGGTAACAGAGTAACAAAAGCAGCACAAATAGCTTAAAAATTCAAGTACCCTTCCAATAACACACTTGGCTTCCATTCTACTAATGCGGTCCTCAGTTCGACCGGAGTAAGTACATACAAGTCTTGGTCCCATCTCCTGACTGATTCCATAGAAAGAGAGCAAGTGGATATGAATAAAAGGTGGACTGTAGCTGCTATCAAGAAAGGCCGATATTTAAATCAGCAGCATCTCATACTGGATTATAAACTAAAACGCGAATCGAAGCTACGTTCATGCAAGCAACACCATTTTCCTGCAGTAAGTCACCCAGTATTTCAAGCGCTACTCATAAGAGGTCGATAGATAGCAAGAAACAACCACTTGTGCTGACTGTACTGTGCTCAATATTCTAGAATCAATGTCGACGTCAATTGGAGACAAGCATTCGAAATGAGTAAAGCCAGTGGAAATTCATCAGGAACTCACTCGGTGTTGCGGTTAAACCTGCAAATATAGTGCGGCTTTCGCGGCACCCAAACTCTAAGTAGTACGGAAAGCCTACACTTATGCGTGTGATGTTGAACTCCATCACCGAAGCAGAATGGGTGCTACTGTCGAGACGTCGGTGTAGAAAAAGCAAATTGGCTTCATCCTCGTCTTTCTAGATATGCAATGTGATGACGGTTTTCGAAATACCACAGTTTAGAAGACTACCGAAAGAAAATTTAAGCCAAAACCTTTATTGTCTACGGCGTTCATGAAACTGAAGCGTGTGATTAGCATGAAATAGTAATTCAGAGTTGTGAAACACTCTCCTTGAATGATGTGCGGGCAAAATCGGTGGCACGGCTAGACACATCCCTTAATTACAATGATGTGGCCTAAAGATAATGGTAGTCCTTCCGTAAAAACTAATGGCAACATGACTACTGAAATACTGGCATATGTCTCGTTACAGGCTGCCTTCCGCGCTTCGACTGAAGTCAGCTGGTTATATGTCTGCCAGATGACGTACCTGCTAAAGAATCAAAAGCGATGGAAATGTGCCATAACAGCACCTTAGCAGTGTGCCTGACGAGCCGATACAACCTGTTTATGAGGAGTGTGACCAGACTCCCTATGCTGTAAGTAAAAGGTTAGATATGGGAGTACTTACGAAGCCGATGCAGCTGACGCCGAATCAAAATAACGATCAGCCGCCGGACACTCATTATTCGGCTAAAGTTTACTTCCGAATTCCCCGATTTTCGACGCACTGCTGAACTCCGAGAGGTTTTTGTTGTGTCGGAGCCCCGCGACTACTTCCACCCACTAACGTTTGTGAGAACATGAACGATCAGGGACAGAGATTCCAGGTTCCTTTACATAGGGAAACCCGTTCGTTATATAGCATAATGCACAAACATGAAAGCCAACCAGGATGCGGAAAGCATGCGGACAATTAAAGCCAATAAGAACGGAACAAATGAGGAAACAATCAAGTGCACACAAAGGACTTAAGGTGAGAATGGTAGCGGCAAAGCATGCCTGTGATCTGAAGGCAAAAACAACGACTACAATTAGCCAATAGGAATGACGAAATGTTGCGGTAAAACAACCATCAGTGAACCTCCATGGTAGAACCAAAGTCCACAGTCATGAACGGCTACAGATGCATACCTGTATTTCACTTTCACCTCCAACAGCTTTCATGTATGCGTACTAACGTCCAAGCATTCAGCCATAAACTTCACGAACTTTGCTTAGTCACGCACGCTTTGGACCCAGTTTTTATAATGGAAACCTGGTGACATCAAAAACTTGCTGACGATGAGTTCGAGATCCCAGGAATGTCACTCATGCGGAACTACCATCCCAACAGGTAGGTGAGGTTCCTTGTTGCTCTCGCAGTGACCTGCAGTTTGTAGTAGTCGTTAGTTCAGAAATTCTTATCACCGACTCCCGGCGGTGCCGTCACTGATTACCATATAACGACGCATGTCTCGTAGCTGTGGTTTATCGACCCCAAGATCCACCCCGGAAATGGTTTTCCGTTTCGTACCTGAACTGATCAGCGTAACATACTTTTGGTGCAGCCATATTTTCATCTCAGGTGATTTTGAGATACATTATCTGAACTTGGTGGCATCTTCCAATGCACAGTTCGAAAACGACTTGCATGAATTTATCGCTTACATTTCACTGTGCAGCCATGTCACTTCGGGTAGCAAACAAGCCGTCTGTATTGGACCATGTGCCCACAGATAAAAAGCTTAAGGTGAGCCAGATATTGTTGAAGAGTCAATTAGGTCTCAGCGACCATGTACTTATAACACTTAAAAGAGTATTCTACAGAGTATCCAACTAAGCATTAGGAATTAACTTATACCATCACACGCTACCACGTTCTGGAGGAATTCGTCGTGACATCCACTTGGGAGTTCTCGAAAGAAAATTCTCTTGACAGCGTTTGGACGTATTTCTTTGAAAGACTCAGGGACTTGATCAACAGAGCATCGGAAAATAAAACATTTAGTTACACAAAGGTATCGTCCATTCGCAGAAGCAGGACTCAAAAACGTATGGCAATAAGGGTTGCAGCATGGCAGGCCTATAAGGCTATCTCCGACCCAGATAATGGGACAAGTAATTGTACCAGACTTGTCTGTGAGGATAAAGTTAACCAACAAAAATTTCTAGCCAAAACTACTTGATAAATAACAAAATACTGTTCAAACACCACAATAGTCTTCGTAATAGTATTCACATGGCATGAGTTAACAGTGAGTTAACAGTAATGACGTTCGACTTCGCATCTTGGGGAATGTGAGTATTCCCTTCAACAAACTGGTTTTGCTGCTCCAGTTGAGATGGCTTGGTCACGTCCTAGGCATGGTACCTGAGTGTCCACAGCGTCGCGATCTATTCGCTCGTCAAGTACCTGGCTGGAGGCGACCGCGTGGTGGTCAGCCATCTACATGTTGGCAGTCCATGAAATCGCCGATGTCGTGTCTAGCCGTTGTTGGACCCAAACGTCTTCCAGGATGAGGACGCAAATATGAGGATTGCCAATGACTTAACACTCGTGAAGACATGGCCCGCAACCGGAATCAGTGAAAGAATTGTGCATTGAATTGTAGTGAATCACATGTTTAACACATTAAACATGGAAAATGATAAAAAAGAGAATAATCGGCGCGTGAAAAAGAAAAATGTGTTGTTCTTATTTTTGTTAAACTGTTCCTTTCTTCCTGTGGCCTAGTAGCTGAAGTGTGTTGCTCACCTTCAACTGCTATGCCGCGATGATTATAACACGATCACTTCTCCTTATCCGTTAATCTCCATGGTTTCTATTTGCTCCATATTTAGTTGCTAGACTGTTGAGATTATATACGTACATACAAAGTATGGCATCCTTAATTTTTACAACAGGGAGTGGGGTACAAACTGCCGACGAAGCAGCCAATGCACGGCGTCTACAATAAGCCCCAAATTTGAACCCAACCTGTCCCTGTCACATACCGTTTTTGCATTTTATCGAGTCCTGGACTTACGCATGTAATCTTCAATCCAATAACTGTGCGAAGGCAGTTTCTCTCATTGCACGATCACAGCTCACTGTGAGCCGATAACATTTACGCGAAAGCTTAGAAGAATACAAGTACTAACCTAACAGAGCCCCTGGAAGGGTTCGTTCGAAAATGCTTTGTTGAGAAACGAGTACCCCCTATATAGGCGCAATCGTTCGGATCCTGCAAACCATCAAACTGGAAACTGATGGAAGCGGTGATCGATGACGCTTTAGTAGAATACCTGGAAAAATGAGACGTTTTGTCAACGGAACGTCATGTTTTCCGTCAACAACAACGTACTAATGGCACGGCGTAGTTGGACGGAAGCATCATATGTTAGGGCTAGAATCGACATCATCTACGTGGACGTTTCCAAAGCGTACGACCGCCTGAATCATCGCACCCTACTTCACAGTTTACGGAGCCATGGCATCGTGGATTCTGTTCTTGGATAGACCACCAGATTCCTTCAACCTTGCTTGCTTCAAGTGTGTGTTAACGGATCACACTTCAATCCGATTGAGGTGAAATACAGTGATTCACTGGGCTCGGTGCGGGGATCACGCCTATGCCTGGTGTTTCTCAACGACTTGGCAAGAATCAGCGCCTCTAATTTCCTGATTTGCACCGTTAATATTATGGTATGGCAATTGATTAATGGCAGTAAAGATCACGATATCCTCCAATACGACCTGGATTGCGTTCAAGTATGGTCAACAGAGAACTACTCCAGTTCAACACAGCTAAATGCAAGGTATGCGTTTTCAGCCGGTGGGCGTTTACAAACCTGGAGACCACACCTTGCAGAAGGCCTCTCAGAAGAATGATCTGGGTGTACTAATACAGGACGATATCGAGTACTCGAAGCAAACAGAAAGCGTCGAGAAGCAATACTCCCACTTTGGTCTTATACGCAATACGTTCAGTCGCCTTTAGCCCTCAATTTTCACGCAAATGTATATCGTCTATGCATGATGGCACGTGGAATATGTTACGCAGCCGTGACACCAGTGACAAAGGCAAGATCTCATTGCACTGTTGACTTCTCAATGCAGTGCGTCCAAGAACGTTAGGAGCCCCTTCTATCTGCCCTACCAGCTTGGACGGGTCACTAAGAATGCACATAAGTCAAAATCGGCGCATGAAACGGACCTGATAGTGGTTGACCAGATCCTGAAGAACCCCCACCACATTTGCCGCCCTCTGCTGGAACTGGACTACAGACCATCCAAAGAGGGCTTCCTTTGAAGCTGGCAATACAGTACAGCCGGATGGAATGTCGTCAAAATTCTTCTCCCTTTTGAGTTTGTCAGCCATGGAAAGTTCTGCTGACTTATGTTTTCAGTGCTCCCAATGAATGGATATGTAAAATGTGACTTATGAGAGCACTGTCTCATTCGCATTTTATTTTATAATTTGGACTAGCCAGGAGGCTTCAAAACGCAACCAGACGGTATGTTTCCAAACTTCTAACTAGAAAAGTTCATACATATAATCATGTGTATATCTACTACTTTAGTACGTCTCAATACGAACACCATGGTGAGTCCATCCAGATTCTTTTCATTTTGTCTTCATGTTTCCTGTACGAAATTCTTCCTACCACGCGCTACCAGTTGAGCATTGCTTTTCTACCTGTAATATATGAGTGCTTAATTGTTCCATTAGTAATGACTGGACGTCAACCTAACCTTTACAACCGTTGCTATTAGTTGAGCTTCATGGTGGGTGTAACAACATGATCAACGTTGTTGACAATGCTTTGCTCTCAACTTCTGCAAGAGCTCCAAGTTAGCTTCTTTAATCCATGTTATTTCTCCGTACCAGTGCTCTATGATGTAACTAAGAGGCTGGTGCATATCACCTCCCTTAAGTCGATGTAATTGAAAACCGTGAAATATATAGATAAAAGTACCAGTAAAGTCGCAATAATGTTTGTTAGTAAAATGATGGATTTGAACACAGCTAACCAGAGTTTTCGGGGAAGGGTGTAGCATGATTCTAATATTGTTTGTCATCTGTGGTGTAAAGTTTTTCGAACATGTTTACCTCTTGGTAGGTAGGAAACACTAAAGGGAATCCTACTGCGCACCGAAACTTAGTGACTGTGGCACCAACATCAGAGTCTCAGCCACTGATCAGATTTACGAACTTCCACAGACTTCCAACTACTATGATAAACTTTTATGTCATTACCCTAGGCCCTATTAACCAATGAAGCTAACCCTCCACTTGGCAACTTAATTCGCGCATCAAACCTGGACTAATGGCCAACCCGACCTACCCCGACTGCACTGACTTCAGTCGGAGAAATTTGAGCTAAGTCACTTGTTGAGCACATACTAGAATTCTGGAACATCCGCCCATAAATCAGCCCTCGATCAACTCAACGTCCTTGCGAGGACGACAGTGTGCTCAAAAAGATAAAGCTCCCATATACCTACCTCGTCACGCACACATATGCAGGATCACAGTTCAGTTTTCAGTAGAAAAATTGCTTTATGCACCCATAAGGGTGAATATTCAGCTATCACACACAAGCTTACAGCATGGTAGAAGAAATAAATCAATACATACATAAGTAGGGTAACAAGTGGTATAAACATCTGTATGGTTACGATGCAAAGTTATCTTTAAGCTCGAAAACAGCTGATGGCTCGTCTCACAAACACGTGCCAGCTAGGGAACAACGGATGAGTGGTAAGCCCTTGTGCGGGCAAAAATGAATCTATGCTTTTGTCTAGTGAAGGATGTTGATACACACTCAGACAATACATCTTGCAGAGCGTGACTTGTATCAGTATGTATTCTCGAAGCATGCCTTATGCTTGAGTTGGTGTGAGTGAGCAAAAGAATCTCAACAAAGGTTAGCGTGGGAATTCCACTACACCGAGACAATTGCGTCAGGGACCTATTTAGGCTTTTGTAGTGTTTCTTTAGGAACCCAGGAAATATCACGGTGGAGCAAAATAGGTCCGAAGGGGTATAACACATGCAGTGATAAATCTTAGAATTAAGTGGCGAGAGACATGGGAGGATAGCAAACCAAGGGCGTAGAACGAATTCTCCTCATCATTGTAAAAACATCATTAGCACGAAGGGATCAGGAAAGATCACGGCTATGTTACACCTGGAGTGCAAATTCTCGTCATCTATGAGAATTTGCTGATAACCCTGGCCTTTTTCGACTATGCGTAAATGCACCGTTGAAATGCGTTTCTGATCAATTATTATCGGTGCTTCATTCCTCGCTACACTCAGTTTATGAAGCTTCCTGTCGGTCTCCATAGAGGAGACCAGCTGTAGTTTGTGGGGAGAAAATGACGTTGTTGTATTTTGATGCATTTAGCGATAAAAATTGAGCTCCGTGCCATAATACAAGGCGGTACAGATAGGCTTGTAATTTGGTTCATGAGGCTACGATCAGTTGTTGCATACCCAAGACTACGGCGTCTGCATATTTCAGCAATACCGCCCCTGCAGGAGCAGGTAAAGAGGCGATGTTGGTGCACAAGTGACATGAAGATGGTATGGCCTCTTGATCGGGCTGGTTCGTGACCCTCATCTGCTACGAAAAAGAACATGCCTGACATCTGATACTAAGTATTGAGGATACCTTAAACTCGGTGCGGATGACAGTTTTGGGTTTTTCTCCGCATCATCAGAAGGACCAAGCTCGATGACAGTCAAACACCTGCAGCCTTTATCGCCCCATTCGGACTGTTTGGATTTCCAAGGACAACTTTCGCATGCTACATCCACAGTATAACTGGTGTTCTGGACCTTGTTCACTAATACCTTTAAGGTCATTCTTGCAGCCAGTTATTGTGAAGATTACCTCGCTGATCTTCCATCGCTCCTTCAAAGGCTGACTCGAAATGACGTCCTCCTGAAACTAAATGTGCCAATTTCTAGACTACCACCACCCGTTATGTCTAGTCTATGTGCTTTCAGATAATGTTCAGGGTATCAAAGGCATTTTATCTTCGACACTTTCCAAGTGCACCGTTGAAATTTTGTTCTGCTCAACTACCATCGGCGCTTCAATCCTCGCTACACTCAATTCATACAGCTCCGTATTGGCCGCCCTAGAGGAGACCAGCGTACGTTTTTCTCCCTGAAAATACGCACACATCTTTCACAGGGCTCAAACTTACTCACTGTGACCTAGGTGTCTCTGTCAGTTTAGAACCATAAACTCAACCCTCCATTATGGCTGATATTTCAGACGTCACGGCAGGAGCCTTCTTCCAACAACACGTTTGTAAGCATTGCCAGCCCGTCAGCTTCTTCCTCGAATGCTGGGTACCAGCAGATTCCGACTATTGCATGTTTGGCTAAGGAATACTCCTCATGGGCCCAGCATCTCGTCACTTCTTATGAGCACTATAACGTCGTGCTTTTGTGGTTTATACTGGCTATCACCATCTCAATGGACAACTGCTGACCAGGGGAACCTAGTTTTCATGATTCCGAAGTTTTGCATTCCAACTACCTTGCCGTCATAACATCGGTCAATACTCGAGACGAAGACTCCCAACGCATTGTGTAAGCCATTTCACTGCAACTGCAAAAACAGACGGAACAACCCTTGTGACACATCCGTAAGCTGTCCTTGACCGATTTTACCTGTCCATTTCAGACTCATTACCTTTGGCACTGGTTCTTCACTCGCTCTTCTCGATATCCTAGCATTTTAAAACTGGTTGTCAAACATTCTGTTTGGTCAAGCATAAACTAGCAGTTCAGTTCCCGCGCTCGCAAGTGCCTTCACTACAACCAGCACTGTAAAGCCCATTGAGCTACCCACATTCTTGTTTCATTTCTCGCTCCAAACTCCAGGCTGTCACATATCGACGTAAACTTAGTAGACCCTTTGCCCCCTTCTAAAGGATTCGTATACACCCCGACAACCTTTGACAAGAGGCCATGCTCGCAAACTGACACACATCTGAGGTCATTCATGCTTACTTAGACTAGTAGGTTTCACACTACGAATGCCCATCTACCATCACCGTCTAACATGAAGTTTCTTCCAAATGTTTACAGTTTGATGCATTTTATAACTTCGGATGCTGCAGCAGTATTAACATGACGACAAATCATAGGCAAGTCAAGATCAGACTCTTGGCCTCTTCCGACCCTGACTGGAGTGAAGTTATTTTGTTGGCATTCTTGGGGATTCGTGATAATGTCATGGCTACTGACCTTTGTTGTATATCAGCAAGGTTGTTTTGTGGCAAAACACTTCAAGAGCCGGGAACATTCCGTGCCATTTTCTCCGCCTTATGTTTGCCCACGTCAAGTTAACATCCTCAATATCGCAGCATCTGTACTCACCGCACGTAGGTCCAAACGAAAGCTGGGACGCACCTTGGCCGGATCACGTTGCAAAAAAACGAGTAACTGCCGACCTCCCATCGGTCGGCATTCTCCCACCCTTGACAGCTTCACCTCTCTGCGGGCTCCTAGAGACCGAGAAACTGGCCTGCTTGTATACAAATGCTCAGGGACTTTCTAACAAACTGGCTGAACTGAAAGATCGCCAAGCTTCCGGCTCGTATGATGTCATTGGTATCACCGAGACATGGTTGCACACTGGAATGACGGACGCTGAAGTGTCGCAACCGGGCATGTCGCTGATCCGGAACGACAGGCTCACAAAAGGAGGAGGGGTAATCCTGTACTACCGAAACGACTTACAGTGCGAAGCCGTGGAGGATTCAGATTCGCAGTTCCCCGACTCTCTTTGGTGCCGGTTGCAGTTAAAAGACAGGGACGCTGGCCTTATTGTCTTGGTGTACCGCGCCCCTAACTCAACACCCGAAACCGACCACCACCTAACGGCTGCTTTAAGCTGCAGTTTACAACAAAAGTGCACTCACATTCTTGTCATGGGTGATTTCAACGTACATTGTTTAGAAGCCCCTGCCACGATAGGAGAACAATTCAAAACTGATTTACAAGATCTAGTAACTACTGTTCCTCTTTACAACCACATCACTTTGCCCACTCGGTTCAGAACAGGTAACAGGCCATCTGTGTTGGATCTTGTGCTTACCAACGAGGAGCATATGACTGATGCGTTGGTTTTAGACTGCCCGTTGGGTCGCAGTGACCACGCAGTCATCAGTTTCAACTTCGTCTGCTATGCAGAATATCTGAATGATAACGATGATACTGTGCGAACCATCACAAGGTACGACCGACTCGCCCAGCTAGTCAGCGCCACAACATGGTCTTTCCTCGAAGAAGAACCCCCGGAAGTCGCCTGGCTCGAGTTCCTCAACACATTCAGTTAGCTGCTTGCACAGGCTTCAGAGATAAAAGGTTGCAATAAGTGCAAATCCGTTTCTTTCGTTAGGAGCAGAATCCGAAAATGGATGACAGTACGCAACGCAGCCTGGCGAGTGTACAGAGAAGCTCCAGCACCAGAAACTTGGGACAACTACGTAGCCCAACGTAACCACTGCACTCAACTGTTAAGAGAAGACAAAGCCGCCTATCAGCAGGACATCGCAAAAACCTTCAGTGCTAACCACAAACTGCTGTACAAGCACGTTAATAGCCTACGGAATGTGAGGCAAGGATTTCCTCCACTCAAGACGGCTGAGGGCCCAACAAGAACATCTATGGAAGCTGCAAACGCGCTGCAGATGCAATACGCAACCATGTTTCAAGGAGTCTTGCCCCCAAGCGATGTACCAAGGTTTGTAATCTGCTCGCCAGGACTAACTAACATCAATTTTACCGCAGAGGCTGTATTGCAAAAGCTGACTTCTCTACGCAAACACAGCTCGCCGGGTGTCAACGCTATTCGTCCAGAGGCATTGGGAGCAGCAGCAAACCAACTGGCAGGACATTTAGCTCAGTTTTTCAGCACTGCTTAGACCAGAACCAAGTTCCCGCCATGTGGTAGCTTGGAATAATAAGCCCGATTCACAAAGGTGGAAGCAGATCTGATCCCTCCAACTACCGCCCAGTAACCCTTCTTCCTATACTCTCCAAGGTCATGGAATCCATAGTTGCCGATGCACTGGTGTGCTATCTGGAAAACTGCAACCTCATCACTCCTGAACAGCACGGTTTCCGTCGACAGCGGTCATGTACAACTAATTTACTCATTGCACGCAGTAGTTGGACCGAGGCAGCTGACGCTGGAGAAGGTGTTGATGTGATCTACCTGGATTTTTCCAAGGCTTTCGATCGTCTAGACCATCGGATACTACTATCCAAGCTGCAGCATTACGGGATCGGAGACCCACCTTTAAGCTGGATCGCCAACTTTCTACTTCAACGGCAATTAGTGGTCAGAGTTCGGAGCTCTTTATCGGACCCCATACAAGTTGAGTGTGGTGTGCCGCAAGGCTCAGTTCTAGGTCCACGTTTGTTTTTGGTGTTTATTAATGACCTTACACAGGGAATCGCTTCAAACTTCTAACAGGTCTAGCCGACCGATCAACTAAGATCATCTGCGCAGGACTCCCAGGCGAACACCGCCACATCCTCAAACAACAGTTCACCTTCTATGAGCCTGATTTCTATATATGACTCGTTCAGACCCACTCTGCTACTCATCACCACTAAACTTAATTGCATTTTCCACTTCCAGTAAAAGCACAAGGTAGCCTTCACCCTCCTCCACTAAACTCCAAATCATATCACACCGCCTCACTCGCTGCTTCCAATTAGCACTCGCCATACCATTCCAACCATCAACACACCTCTCCCCTTTACATCTTTTCATTTTCCATCGTCCTTCAATGTCAAGCACCAATTTATCTCCATTCAATCCTAACACGTTCCTCTAATACCACCCTGTTTACCACCCCCCCTAATGAACCTCCATATTATATCTCTCTTTCTTATATTACAAAAAAAACCATCACCCAAAAACCTCCACCATCACATGTTCTAATTACTCCCCAATTCTAAAAACTCAAAACAATCCATTCAACCAATTCTTACACCACTCCCAACCTTCCCATTATCATCCACAAACCACAATCCAAAATTAACTAACAATTAATTTCTCAATCTAACCTACCATTATATTCATCTATCCAATTAAATTACATTTAATCAATCTCATCCACCTATTCTACATAAAAATCCCACCAATCAACATTTCTACCCACACATATCCCCTCCAAAAATCCAACACCTCCTCACACCACACATATTTCCACACCAAAAACACTCATAAAACAACATCTAAATTCAATCTACTTTTTCCAAAACAAAACCAAACTAATACATACCCATAATCCATTAAACCTCACTTATAACATCCCCTACCCACACATAACAAACAACACCCCCCACCCTAATTCTTAATACCACACCCCCAAACCCATTTAAACCTAACAACACAATACACAATCAAACCACCAATTCTAAAAACCAATTCAAAAATAATAACCCTTATTATTCCTATAAACACATATTCCAATCCTTTCCATCCTCTCCTCCCCCTCAAATAAACAAACCTACAAAACCCATATAAACCATAAAACATACCAGCAAAAAACAATAACATAATCTAACCCCCATCCCCACACCCCCTTTTCACAATAAACTCCCTCAACAACCCATACACCAACCTAAAAACCTCTCCTTACTGATGGTGCATAGAACATATACGCAGAGTCCCATAGCACCTCTACCCAGTAGTTCTGCAATCTCATACACTCTGCCGCTAACAGCATTGTCACACATATATTGAGTCCAGCCCCATATGATCAGTATCACACACTTAACACCAACATCCCCCCACCTTGTGCCCCGCAATCCACTGTAGTGAGTACTTTAACTTACTACACTGCGTCTGTGACTACCTAGTGTCAAGAGAAATATCGTCTAATAGAAGTTTACTGATCTATGCCTCATACCACACAGACCACGCAGAGACCTGTGTGAGTGTCCCAGTTGTGTGCACGATCGTTGGTCTCACAACTCTAAAGCCCCATAACGATCAGTCAAGTGCACCTCTGTGATAGTCACTATATGTGTAGAGTCTGCGTCATACCCTATTGACTCACACTAGTAGTAACCCTGAAGAACTGTCCACAAATTTTACAAAACACTCTACATCTCGTGCGTCCATGAATACACTTTACTTGTGTTCCTAAAAATCTAAGTCCATATCAGCTCACATGTTCTAACACCCCTCGGTCCAGTAGTAACTAATAGATCACCTCCATAATCTCTGTAGACCACTATACACTTGTCATGCCAGTGTGCTCATACGTCCATCCTTTATCGACCCCATGTGTGACTCTGTAGCGTGATGCAGTACAACAACATCAGACTAACTTGTTGATCATGCATCATCCCTGTCTATTATAAACTGTCTACCATAGATTAAACATAAATCAGCAAAAAGAAGAAGATCCTGACATGTAACATAGAGTCACGCCGTCTGACACACGCCTGCAACATCTAGAGCCCATATGCCACTCTCCCCGACTTGTGTGTCTCAGACCTCATGTGCCAACGACGATGACTGACACTATATACTAGATAGATCAGATACGCTAAATCTCTCAACAACAAATGTTAAGATGAGTCTCTCACTCTAAGTAGTTAAGAATTAGATGATAGTATGAGTGTGTCTTTAGTATAAATCTGTAGACAAACTCACTCACCTCATCCGATCCTATAGACCTCAGACGTGTCGTCGACAACTCACACACACTTCCCAGCCATACTCTTCACGCATGACACACACTCCACGTGCGATCAAAATACATACCTTCACCCTAGTCTCTCTTATCTCATACATACATGTAAGTTCTTCATACTCGTGTCACAACTAGCAGTTAAACAGTACTAGCCGCGATCTGTTGCACGATGTGACATGACCACGAACGTAATACATCCTCCATTTAGACTAAATCTCGTAGATGTCTCCCTCATCTACTCCATCAACACTCAGTCTATCATGTACTATGTCTAATACTACTCAGATTGCCCACGACTGTGTTGATGTAACTACAGTTCTAGTGTGATGTACTTCTGTGTAGTCGCAGCACTAGTGCCATGATCTCTCGCGTCTGTAAGTCTTCACCATTCTCTGTCATACCCATCTCCTCACTGTAGCACTATCATAATTCATGTTGTTATCTTCTACCTGTCCTCTGTGTCACTCGCTCCCAACTTCCGTGCACCACAACCTCACGCCACCCCAGCTCTTATAATCGCAGAGTTGTTGATCACTTGTGATGCTCGCACTACCAATAACCACCTGATCTGTATATGTTGTCCTATCGTATAAACTGTGAAAATGCGTATCCCTCGTCGCCTCTATACATTAATATCATCAAGACGTACGTGTCCTCAGAACATAATACTGATGACTATGTTATAAGCTACATATCCCCACTGCTCAATCATAGAAACAGTCCAATTTGTGACACTCCCTCGCCTAGAGAAAGAGAATACTATATGTAGACGTGCACTCTCTCTGCACAAATGCTGACACGTAGTCTGCTATCTCATCACACGTCCTCACTTGCATGTAGTGTCCAGCTGTGATATCACTGCATTTAATTGTACATATCTTGCAACACACCAGGATAAGTACGTCACCATGTGTACCTCCTAATACACCTTGTTAGTCCATATATTCTTTAGCTGTTATATAGTCACGCGCCTCGTTGAAGACATCAGTAAAGTATGTCATGAGCATCCGATTAGACACCTCGGTGCACTTAATTTCACAACAGTTGTAAAGCTACTCGCGCAACCTCCTCACCTGATATGATTATCTCTCAATTCTCGCTGTAGAGTTGCCGTACACTCACACGAACTATAATAGCGGCCAGGATATCACGTCACTCTCACCATGTGTCACACATGGAGTTGGTCTCTGTCAGTATATATATATAACGCCCGTCATGTATCTGCTTGTGTTTGCTCCTGTACCAGCGCTCATCTCTCACGGAATATATTAAACATAATTATCTTCAGCTGTGTACACAAAGCTGTGTGTTGCACTGTTCTTAGATAACTGTGGTTTATCATATTACTTGAAGAAGAATGCTCATGTCAGTTTACTCACCAAACATGGAGCTGTCGTATCGCACCCACAGTATCTGTCCACTCGCTCCTTCTACTACCTCTATACTCTGTAGTCATGTGACCTATCGCTCCAGTCAATCTCACTGACGCAATAAGTTAGAGCAGTAGACTACTAGAACCTTATTCGGCTTATTACGTCGCTCTACACCTTTACAAGCTGAAATATATACTTTACTAGAATACTGTGAGATCGTAAGTGTGCAAGTCGTGATACTTCGTATAAAAAGTCACTGTGAATCAGACTTGATCGTCAGACTAAGAGAGTTGCCCTTGTGATCACCACTAATACTATATCCATGTGTGTTGTTGTCCCGTCTAGACTCTCTCAATACACTAACAGCTTTTGTGTTACTGTTTTCTGTGCACTAATCTGCCTCACCATACCGTTGTGATGTGAGAATACAGCAGTGATCAATAAGTTGAATATGTTAAGCGCACTTAGTCACTTTCTCTGTGTAGACATTGTGTATGTGTCGTCATACAGATTTGCTAAGACTCTTTCCATATCTGCACACATTGTGTGTGTCAATCACACATATACATTAACTTCCAAAACACTAATCTTTAATAGCGTTTTTAGTGTGGACTATCGATTTTTTAGTGTGAATGTCTTGTCTGCCCTACCCAACTCTCTCCTTCCGTCACTCGCTAGGTTAGATGATAGTGTATATCTTCGGTGAGACGCAGATGATCTACTAGTAGCCTTAGCGCTCTCGTTATAGATCTAGAGTCATTTAATTCTCTGATCGCATAGATCTCACTCATGTCATTGTTATCACAACAGCTCTCAATAAATACACCTACTCGTGTAAGGTAGAATCTGTTGAAGTAGAGAAGTTTACGGGGCAGCCTCTAGTATATACTACATCACATAAGTGTGATATGCATTATGCTGCCTAGGGATTGCGTACTGTATACCAAGCTGAGGTTGAGATAGTCGTCATACTCCTCGATGTTCAATTCTAAACCTCATGTCATCTATACTGATCGAGGGATGAGGTCGATCGGTGTTTGATCTATGTATGTGCATACTTTTACCGCTTGGCTGACTACGCGAGTAGTCTCGAGTCTGTGTGTGGGACATGTCCGCTCTTGACGTATCAACTGTATATTCAACGGTGTGTAATTTGATCTGTGCTAAGTTACTGCGCGATAAGTCAGGGATATCACATGACTGGTCGACGTCGGAACTTCACTTTGCATCTCTCATAGATTGAGATGGAGACGCACTCTGTGTGATCCGCGAAGAACAGTCTGGAGATAGCCGCACATGTGGTAGGCTCTGTGCGCACGTGCTATGCTGTGCTCTCACAAGATCCGTCGACGAAACCGTGGCGGCTCTGGCCCGCTCACGTGCATGACTGGGCATTGCTCGGAGATCGTCCTACTTGATATATTTCGCGGAGAAGGAGTTGCGTGGAGAGCTTCGTTAGTCGGCACATGTATGGCTGTGCAAGATCTGCGACTGCTGTTGAGCTGCTAGTCTTCGCTGTCGTTGTAGTCTCGCCCTGAACTGATCTGCGCAATTAGCGGAGTAAGCGCGCTGCTCGTGTGTTGTGATGTGTTGGATTGAGTGTGACTGCGAAGAATGTAGATCTGGAGGTAAGGAATGCAGTGGGAAGTGGAATAGGTTGCAAGGTGCTCGCTGAGCTGCGCGCCTACGCAGTGTCGCCCGCACTAGAGATTTGAGAGCAGCTGAGGTAGGTCGACGAGTGTGTGCTGACGGTGTTGTGAAGCACTTACGCGTTCAGAGAGTTTGATGTAGGGCTCGGGACTCGTCGGAGCTCCTGAGAGTGGCAGGTGTCGCGTCGAAGGTTGCATGTCAGGTGTCTGAGTAGAGTGCGCCACTCTCGTCTCAGTGTGTGTGCCCTCTCAGTTGTGTCTCACGTTCTCGTGATCGCGCATTGTGTGCTCGTGTCTTGGTGGATGAGAAGGGAGCGAGCCATCATGTGTCTCTAGCTCTGGCATGCGGGACGTACTGCTGTTGATGATGATGCTGATGATGATGCCGAGCAATAAAAATGAGACAGATATGCGTCGCTTATCATACGATAGCAGGCCAAATGTTTACGTCCATCCGGCTCTGAGCCATGGTGTTGCTTCAAGGTCACATTCTAGTGTAGCGGCCGAGAAAGATACTAAGCAGTGCAATTTGCTAAAACGAAGTGAAAAGATGAGTCGGAGATACTAGGAGTTGAAACAGACAGAGAACCACAGTTAAGCTAATAACTACGCAACGTCCTATGTATACGCATATGTCGGTTGGGAATAGCCTTCAAGCGGCTATCGTACTTGGTAAGTAGCATATGTTCAAGAAGCTGTTGGATGCAATGCTCACTCCACAGCATCATCAAGAGTTATTTCCGGGGATAATAGCCGTTCCATTGTCCTAGGGCGCCTACAGGGATGACTATTGCTCATTCTGTGTAGCGACAAAAAGCACAGCCCAGTGATTGCCAACTTCTTTTAAAAAGCTGTACCGAGCATTTCGGCTTCCTGAGTGCATCACTATTTCCGTCCGAACTTTGCATTGTACCTTTTAGCCCAACAACTACAAATGTTACTCAGACAAACACACATCATCCCAGTTTATCCTGTTCCGTAGTTTGTCTCCGTTTTCGGACTTGTTCAATCCCACACTTCAGGTCGTCTTTTACGAGCACACTCGAAAGTGCGACGCGTTCCGACTTAGTTTGGCAATATAGGTATTGCATGCTCAGTTTGAACTGGTGCGCTGGTGGGTCAGTCTTGCTGTCACATCTGTCCGGTGAGTTCATGCTCTTTGTCCAACATTTCCCGCTTCGAACTCAGATACGGGCACTTCCCAGATTGTTCGGTTTTCTGGACAACTGGTTTGCCTTATAAACTTTGCTCGACTGTCTTATTCCACTTTGAATGTTTGCCCAAATGCACTTCCATTCATTGTTTTCAGGACTTGGCTCCGCTTGGGGGCAAGCATTATTTTAATCATGTCACCCTTTTACATTGTGGTAGTCCGGGTGGTGTTGTGGTTTGTTTTTGGAGTAAGGTGCTAACCCTTTGTGAAATAACAACACAATCCATATCCGGATATGACTTCTCGGTTAACTAGGTGATTCTACGCTTTGTTCAAATCCGCAGCACCATACTTTGTTTACAAAAATTAGATACGGATCATTCAGATTCTTGCGCATAAAAACATCGTTCCAGTATCTCTAAGACGTAGACCAACAAACACCAAGCCGTGTCCGAAAGAGAATGCAGTGTCAAATAGTTTACGTTCACCGATGACTCCTGTGCGTTATGCAACAAACGTTTGACAATTATGAGCACCACCACAATTATTCGCAACGGTTGCATCAGATCAGACCTGTGTAATGGGGTTCCGCTACTCCACCCTCATGAGTCTAAAGTAGTGACCTTATTGACAAGAGATACGGAGAGATGTGACGTGGGCCTAATGTCAGAAGTTCTAAGCAAAGATTCAAGATCAGGAATCGTGCAGTGTCCTAGCACCACCCGGTCAGGAACAAACGGTAGTCAGAAGAAACCAACCTAGCACTAAAGAGACAGTTTTCTTTCAGTGATACTCTATGCAGCTTTGGATATTGGTTTCCGATGATTGGTTGCTGCTTGTCTTCCTTATTGCCTTGTATTACATCAATTATACGGTCTGTAATGGAAATAGTCATGAATATGTGTAGCGCGCGGCGAGGTTGTGAAGTTTAAACTGCTCTCCTATTTGGTAGATCGGTTTGCAGACCTCGTTGTCAGTCTAAGTAGCAGCATAAATGCGGCTTTCTGAGTCTGGTTCACAAAGTCTGCTAAGTCAATCTAGGTTCAAACGTTTATTGATAGTTCCACGTCAAATACCAGGCTACCACAAGCTAAAGTCCTTGTAGACTGTTTGCCCTTTCAAGGATTTTGTGGCTGTCCAGGTCTCCATACATTCGGTGTCTATATGCAACGATGTCAGTGATTCTCACCTTGCCGATGAACGGCTAATCTGTGTTTATGTATCCCTGTGTAGTGCAACCAAACTGGGGGAAAACCGCTACCCATGAGGACTTTTAAACAGGCAACCAAATAAGAGAGCCAATGGACTGAATAGTTTTGCATGTGACTCTTTAAGGCGACTTCATCATGCTAAGGACAATTTATCCTACGACCTTTTCTGAACATAGAATTCACGTTGCTGCCCAAGCCATCAGCTTCAGTCGAATCCGTAGGTTATCTGTGTTTACAAGCAATCGAGATAGATTTGCATTGGGTCTACCGATTCGGGCCTGACGACAGTGCCGGCTATGTCCACAACAACAATAGAACACTAACACGCCGAATGGCCCGTCCAGAATCCGTTTCAGTTTGATTCCTTCGGACGTGCTTTGATCCACATTCGTAAGCTGCTGTGCATCATATACAAGTTTGGAGACGGTATTATGCAAATAGTTATTCAGGATCAAGAAATTGGGGGTTTAATCCAGGCTGGTCTGGGCTGCTCAAAGCAATCTGAGATGGTGTCAGTGGAAACCAACGAACTGCCATCGCATGAAGGGCATCGGAGCGGTCTGAGCCATCTATGTACCCGCGAATGATTAACACATGTGTGTGGCTGAATCATGGGGAATGCTGATCCTCAGCAATCCAAAAATTCCCATTTATTAGAATGAATCAAAATGGTTTTACAAGGGTGAAGCAAGGTCGACTAACAGTTCCATCTTATCTCACCTTCTAGAGTGCAATCACCCAGGAACGGAAAACGATTTTAGAGTCATCTATACTGTTCCTGAACGTTTCACGCGCGGATTCCGGATGCATCTTTTGTCTATCGCTGAAGCTATCTACATCCGTCACCTCAAGCCAGAATTGTGCGTACAAAAACAGTTTGTACGTCATTTACTTCTACCGTGGCCTACAACTTCGGATGTGATTTCCCCTGTACACACTTGCCACTTACAATGACCCCGTGATGTATTTATTTGTACCCGTGGAATTAAACATTCTGTTCAATACGTAGCCCAATCCGGCACATTTAGCACTTCTTCCTCATCATGTAATGTTTGAGTCCGATGAGAATGACCGAAAAGAATTCTTTACTCAAATTCTGCCTCCCTTGATTCATTCTAATACATGTGTGTGGCCTCAACTGGAGTACATCATCCAGACCTGGCAGCCCTGGCACAAACATGATCACATAACGCTCGATAATTCATCAAGCAGGTCAATGGACGGTTCCACATTCCATGTTAGCTTAGGCTGAGAGCCCCAAACTCTGCAGCGGTTATCGTCGGCGTGGGCATACACAGCGACCTAATAATGGCTTACCAGACACTGTGGTATCTCATTACTTAGCCTTATATAATTTTGCATAATAATTTTTTTTTGGAGCACAGCAGCCGGCTGGTAGCTTACCGGAACGATGCCCATCCGTTACCGGTAGCTCAGCCAGCTTTCACCAGTTGTTTTTTTCTCTCTCTCTCTCTCTCCTTTTTTCTTTGTATTGCGGCACAGTAGCTGAGGTGTTTCCCACCTCTAGCTAACGTGTATGATGATGATGAGACACTGTGGTAACCCAACAAGTCAACAGTTCAAGTTGGCCACGCAATATAACCAGAGAGAATGTTGCCGAAACTTTTACTTTTGATCAAAAGCTCGGGGTGGGGCTCCCTAAGACAACCCTCTACTTCGGCCTGGGCAACCGGGTAGTATATCGCCCACTGACGAACCGTGGACTTGCAACCACAACTATTCACTCACGCTCTTGCTGCTACGATGCTATACGCTCATGTTACTACGCCAGCTTCACAAGCACACGTCATCATTTTACCCACCCTTCCCTTGTACCATTCACACTCATTTTTACCCGCTTCCTCTCTGGCGATCAACCCCACCTACACCGATGAACCTGTTCCCGTGACATCCGCCAACTCAACCACACAGGGCTCAACAGAGAGCTGCAGTCCCAAACTCTCCCATCTTCTCTCCTGAAACCCGGAACGTAGTTCAAACTTGCAGACTTCAACGAACGCACATTACTGCAGATCGGTCAGCAAGCTGAACTTTCAAGTGCGCTAGAGACTCTTGGAATTGATATCCGCTGCCTGAATGAAACACGACTCCAGGACTCTAATTCGGTCTACCAGCTGACGTCACCGCTCCACCCAAGCACCCGCTTTCATCTCCGCCTCTCTGGTGCCGCCGAGCCTGCCGCATCTGAGCAAGCTGGTGTTGCAATCGCCCTCAGTGCTAGGGCTGAGACTGCTTTGATTGACTGGATTCCGATCAATAGTCGCCTTTGTGTGATGAGGCTCCATGGCTATTGTAAAGTTAGCAGACGTGGAGTCGAAAAGCGTGCTCTCCTTGTGATCTCTGCCTACGTGCCCACTGACTGTAGCTCGGACACAGCAAAAGACCAGTCCTATCAGAACCTTCATGAGCTGTTCCTAAGGGCTCCTTAAACAGACATTGATTTAGCAAGAGACTTCAACGCGCGTGTCGGTCGTCTGCTGCCATGTGAGCGCCACCTCGGCGGACCGCATGGAGATGATGACGTTCGCTCAGACAACGGAGAGAGACTGCTCAGTCTGTGTGCTTTTCATCAGCTATTCCACTCCAGCACCAGCTATCGTCATCCTGGAAGCCAGTACGCCACTTGGCGCCCCCAATCATCAACCCAGCGCTGGTCACAGATTGATCACATAGCTATAAGTTGCAGGTGGCGCGGCAGCGTACGCGGCTGCCGATCATTTTGGTCAACATGCTTCGATACCGATCATTCACTGGTATGTGCGACCGTTCGCATGCCTTTCGGTGGTTTACCTAGGTCATAACACCCGACTGAATACGTACAAGTTGGAGGACCCAATGGTGAAGAAGGAGTATCGTCAAAGGCTTCTTGCAAATCTCGTTCTTTTTCACTCTCTAGATGTTGATCAACACTGGTCAAGTCTGCAACAAGCTTTGCTGTCGGCCAGTTTGTCCAGCTGTGGCTTCGATCACTCCACTCTTAAAAGCTGGATCTCAGGAAGATCCTCGAAATTGCTGGATGGCCGACGGGCAGTACCTGTTGGCGCAGAGTACAACGAACACCGCCGGTCTATTACACAACAGCTGAAAGAAAGCATTCGCTCTGATCGTGTATCTTCGTGGTCAAAACAAGCTGATGAGATAGAAGTTGCGGCATCAGCTGGCAACTTCCGCCATCTATTTTGCATCATCAGGGCCACCGGTTGCAATTCCCACGCTATCAGCCAGAAGCGTTGAGAATCGGACTGCACGAAGATCACTAACCTTCGCAGGCGATTGGGTCGCTGGGCAGAGCATTTCGCTCTTCAATCCAAACACTCAACACAGCCCCCTGTGACACCTCCAGCCCCAATGGATGGTGCTTGGCCTGTCCCCACATCCCCCCCAAATGAAGTGGAGATCCGAAATGAAATTCAATCTTTGAAACGCCACAAGGCTCCGGGTCCCGACAGCCTACCAGGTGCTATATTCAAAGATGGTGGGAGTGTACTTGTCAGCGGAATCCCATCCCTGTTCAAGAAAGTTTGGACTGAGGAGAAGGTTCCAAACTCATGGAGAGAATCGGTCATTGTTCCGATTCACAAGAAAGGCTGGTACGACGATTACTGCAAGTACCGCGGGATCTAATTGATCTCTGTTGTATCCAAAATCTTCGTGTCTGTCCCACTTTCGCAGGCTTTCAACGACTACAGAATAGTTTTCCCGAAAAGAAGAAGCCGGGTTTCGTCCAGGCCGCGGCTGCATTGACCAGTTCTTCAAGCATCGCCAGATTCTCGAACTTCGTCACATCCACCGGAGGCCAACAATCGCTGTGTTTTTGGACATCCGAGCGACATTTGATTCAGTAGATAAATATGCTTTGTGGAACTGTCTACTGAAGAAAGATGTGTCCGACAAGTTTGTAACCATCCTGAAAGAACTTTACAGTCACACGTCGGGCAAAGTCAGGGCTTACGGCACGCCCTCTTCTTCATTTGCTGTGACCAGCAGTGTTCGCCAAGGTTGTCCTATTTCACCTTTCCTCTTCAATTTCGCTATCGAAGATGTTGTCCAAAGAGCACTGAAGTGTGCAGAACTGAGGTCTTGAGCTTATCTCTGGAGACAGAGTCACGGACTTGGACTAGGCCGATGATATCGCCTTGCTGGGGAAGACCCACAAACCATCCGGAGCGCTTCGGACCGCTTAGTGATGGAGGCGTCTAAGTACGGCTTATGCTTCACCCTAGGAAAATATAAAACGCTGCTCCAGGACTGACAGATGCCTGAACCCGCGCTCACCATTGCTGGACATGTTCTGGAGCAAGTCCCTTGCTTTACGTATCTAGGGAGTTGCATCACGGCTGGTGGCGATGTTGGAGATGGAGTCTCACAACGGATTGCAAAGGTCCGCCCTGCATTCATCAATCCGAGGCGTTCATGGCGTCGTCGTGATGTCAGTCTCAAGCTCAAGGGAAGGGTGTACAATGCATTCGTCAGTGCAGTACTCTTGTACGGCTGTGAGACTTGGCATATTCGCTGGGAAGACATGAAGCGGCTGTCAATCTTCGACAGTCGCTGTCTACGAAGGATTGCTTGGGTGTGGTGGCAGCATCACGTAAGCAACACAGAGGTGCGAGACCGAGTGTTTGGAGCGAGTAGTGCCAGTCTTCAGGAGATTATGCTTCGACATCGCATGCGTTGGCTCGAGCAAGTTTTGCGCATGCCAGCCCATCGTCTTCCACCTCGAGCGCCAGTTGCACTCCCAGGGAGAGATTGGAAAAAATGCCACAGTGGACAGCCAATGATGCGGAGAAGGAGCAAGAAGAAGGTAACTTCAAGTTTGGCAGCAGTCGGACCAGTCCGTCTTCCAGGTTAGGGACCAGGAGATGCTGAAGCTTAGTGGTTGAAAACATTGGATGTCATGGGCAGCAACAGACATCTGTGGTGTCAATGTTGTTCTGCCATTCCCCCCCCCTTTAATACACACAAAACCTACAAAACAAAAACCAACATAATTCAAAATGGCGTGTGTAAAACCAAAACGATCGTTTTCCATTTTTTTAATTGCAGTTCGTGTTGCTACCTTCTCTACGTTTTCTGCCATGGTTCCAATGGCACAATGTCTGTTAACAAAGGTGAATATATATATATATATATATATATATATATATATAATTCAAATAGTTGCGCCATGTTCAGTGAGATGAAAATAGCTGGCTATGAGAATGCCAAATATTGATGGTCTTGTTGTTGCGCAAAATAACGCAGTTTCATTACACATCCGTGAAACTGAAAAGAGTAGAAGGCATACGAATATAGCAGTATGGTGGGAAATGTGGTAGCCAGATGTTAGGTTGATTGCATTTCATCGGAAGAGTTCCAGTTGGGTCAGTGGAAAGGGTTGAGGAACAAGGAAATAAATCCTTGTTTTTGTGTTTTGTCTGAGAGTTTGGATAATGGTAGACCTTGCCCTCACCTACCGTCTTAATCTATATGGTGTAGCCGGAATTGCAGGAAAGATCAATGTAGTAAATTGAGTTAGCAACCTACTGCTCGGTAGTTGGGTTACCCCATGTGGACGTAAATACCGCGCGCAATCACTATTGCGACCTTGGTTTACTTCGAATTATAAGTTGGTCAATGGTCTCACTGCGACCGTATCCCAAGTAGAAAATTGTGAACTTTGATGCATATGAATGCCGAAACCGGTAGTCGGAACGAGTGCACGTCGAACTCCTTGGATAAACCACAAGCCTGCGAGCACGTGAGTTCAGTGTAGCCTGGCATTCAGGGCAGTATTCGATCAATAAGCACTTGGATATCTAAGTCGCTTATGAGGCTATGCGAACAAGCCTCTTGACGCCGTACTGATATTGCTGATTAGTCTGACAACGTCTAGGAACTATTTCTCCCTTCGAGTGTCACAGCCTTGAAACGCCCTCCCGGAACATGTAATTAATGCACCAACCCTATCCCTTTTCAAAAAACGCCTTGGCGATACTCTGTCACATTAACAATACGTGCTATAGCCCATGACCACCAGATGCTGGCATTAATGCACAACAGACAGGGGACAGTGCCATAACCCTACTTGAGAATGAGTCACTCCAAACCGCTTGCAAGAAATTTGATAAACGCTACTACTATATAAACTGGATTTCTCTATCCTGTCGACCCAAGATAGTTGCACACGTGTAAGCGTTGTCCTTGCTATCTTTTTTATTTTTCTCGCGTATGATGTGGACAATAACCTCTCCCCTGTTGCTTTGTGTACGTACATTCTTATTTCAAACTCCTTTTATACGACAGTGCCGTTAAATCTGTAATCGTCTGAGCTGACGACTCCATTATCCCTTCTGTAGCTTCTTTTTATCACGCTAAACACCCTACGGGACATGTCAAGCGCCTGCTTTTTTACCGTTATACATCATTGTTCATTGTTCATTAAGCTCGGAGAGCAATAAAAAATCCACTGCACTCTACGATGAGGTAAACAAGTCACTCTTGCAGTGCAGCGTTGCGAGCAAAGGACACCTAAAATGTTCAGTTGAGATGTGAATATTTTTAATATTAAAGAATGTAAGCACTGCCTAACATTGATAGTCCTCCTGAAAAGTACTTCCACATTTGAAATGGACTTGACGTACTAGCTGATTGATAAACTTTGCAACGGTAGGTTTTGCTCCTACTGTGTTCGCTTCCTCATAATCTGATGCTTGGAAATTATGATAAAGCGAACATGGTGGGAGCCAAACCAGTTGTTGCGAAGTCCATAGATCAGCCAGTACGTTAAATCCACTTCATAATCTGATGCATATAAACAGTGGCTGTCTATCGTTTTGGGCTATGCTTTGTTCCATCGAAGTGCAAAGTACTTCTCCAATATTGGCAGGGAACCAACCTTGCGCTAACGTTTTGTGATGATCAGCTAGAAGTCCTTTAGGAATTCAAGTACCTGGGCAGCTATATTAGCGCCTATGGGATCGAAGATGAGGTTACCAACCGTATGGCAAAAGCTCGATGTGATTTTGCTGATGTCCTCCACGTGTGGCGCAGACGCGACATTATTCTTACACTAAAGGGCAGAGTTTATAACGCAGCCGTTCTTCAACCCTCCTGTACGGTTGTGAAACCTGCCTCATCAGGTCAACAGACATAAAGAGGCTAGTCACATGCGATCCCCGCTGCCTTCGTAGATTAGCTCATGTCTGGTGGAAGCACCGCGTGAGCAATGAGCGTATTCGGTTTCGCACATTTGGTGCAGGAAGAGCGAGTGAACCTCTCAGCACCATTTAAACAACCCACCAGGCTCCGATGGCTAGGCCACGTGTTGCGCATGCTAGCACAGCGACTTCAGCGACGTGCATTGTTTGCGCGCCGGGGATGCGGTTGGAAGAGGAAGGTGGAGGTCAAACGACGAATTGGTCGAAATTCGCGTCGGTTGGTGTATCCCGACTGCCTGGATGGGGTCCTAAGGACGGTGAACACGTTTGGTTGGACACAATTGCTGATATGGCTATGAGCCGGCCCCAATGGCGCTTGTGTTGCTAGTTCCTTTATCCATCCTCCTCCTGCTTAGCCTCCCCTCCAATCACGATCTCATTCGATAGGCATAATATAACTCTTTGTATGGCACGATGGCCGGCTGTTAGCTACCCGGAACGATGTCCATTCATTACTGCGGACTCAGCCAAAGTGCCACTATTGTAGTTTTTCTTCTTGTGCTTTGTATTGCGGCACAATAACTGAGGTGTTTTCCACCTATGGTTAACGTGTGTACTGATGATGATGATGCTTGTAAAGCCCTCAACTGCTGTGAACACATATTGTGGAATTCGGCTTTCGCGAATACGGCAAGTTCGTCGACCAGATCCTAATGTATTCGCTTTTCTTGGGAAATTAGAGTAATTAAAAGGAGCACTTCTAATTTTGTCCACACTTTGTTACCCCATTTGTCTTAGGTCGGAACGATCAGATATATGCAGGGCACGCAGCAAATCCTAAAACCAGACACAGTCAGTGTAGACTAATGTTACTGGTATAGAACGCTATAGCGTAGAGTTGGGCCGCTGGCACATGTCTGACCCAGAGCTATGAACAATGCGTTTATACGGCTTAAGAAGCGTCGCTTTACAACTCACGTTGGATAGTTGGTAGGGATATCGACATAACATTAGTGATAATAATGATAGTTCAGTAGTTCAATAGTGTATGGTGGGATAAAAAGCAATAACTTTACAAGACCCACAGGATGGCAAATGGAAGAAAACAAAAGTTTCAGGTGTGACACAAAAATATCAGTAAGTTAGACACTGCAGTTTGTCATACCGTTATATAATGTGTATCATGTAAGTGCAAGTCCAATAGTCTTCGAATGTCTCGATGTTTGGTGCGTTCACCACAGTTATTACTATAATTAAGAAAATAAGGACCTATGGGTTGCTCCGCCGTAGTCCTGTAATCTGTTTAGACTCACAGCACCCGTAGTTAATGTCAAATAATTCCATGATAAACTACAGGTGTAGGATGGAGACGTAGTGCTAAATGACAAAGTGTAAGTGGATGAGTGCATCATCCAACCGTCTTTTAAATACTGCTGGTGTCGGTGCAGTGACGACCGATTCTTAAAGAGCATCCCACGGATGGCAGACATGAATGGGAAAAAAATTTATGCGGTACTCCAGGCGGCTGAACTGTACAGCGAGTTTCCATGAGTTGCCCCTCAGGTTTGTATTGCTGCCGAGTTGCAGTAAAGGGCGGCACACATGATGTGGGTCTCGCAGAATCAAGTATGCCATAATTAAGTCGCCTTGTGGTCTGCGATAGCTTCCACTGAATACCCCAATCGTTGCAGCCTATCCTGGTATGAAAGATTGCTCAATCTAAATACGTTCTTAGATGCTTGACGTTGTGGCTGCTCCATGCATTAAGGTCGTGTTTCATCCATGGATGCTAGGCTTGAATTGCGTATTCGACGTGGGGCGAACATACGCACAAGGCATTCGCCGAAATATGGTGCTGTTTACTTGTCTAAACTTCCGTCGCAACAACCGCTCGTGTTGGTTCCCAGTCTTCGAGACTTTTTCGGATTGCTCGGAGTAACCCAAGTCACCTTGAACCAGGACACCCAAGTCACGTCCGAGGGTTGATTGTTGTAGTATATATGTTCCGAGTCGGTATGAGTAATTGCTCTGATGTCGGATGGAAAGCAACTTGCATTTGCTGATGTCGAAATGCAGTAAGTTTTGGATCGGCCATTAATATACCCTATCTAGTTCACTCTGAAGCAGATGCTAGTCGGCGTTCGCCTGGATCCTACGCCAAATCTTGATATCGTCGGCAAACAGTAGGAACTTTGAAGCGATTCCCTGTGCAACGTTATTAATACACACAAAACGCAGATGTGGACCTAGAACTAAACCTTGCAGCACACCACACGACTTGTATGGGTTCTGACAGAGAGCTCCGAACTCTGACCGTTAACTGTTGTTGAAGTAGAAAGTTGTCAATCTAGCTTAAAAGAGGGTCGCCGATCATGTAATCCTGGAGCTTGGAGAGTATTATCCGATGGTTTAGACGTTCGAAAGCCCTCGACAAATCCAGGTAGATCACATCGCCGTTTTCTCCAGCATCATCTGCCTCGATCCAACCACTGCGTGCGATTAGTAAATTCGTCGTACATGACCGTTGCTGACGTAAACCACGCTGCTCAGGAGTGTTGATGTTACACATTTCTAGATAGCACACCAGTGCATCGGCTACTATGGATTCCATGACCTTGGAGAGCATAGGAAGAATGGATACTGGGCGGTAGTTGGACGGATCAGGTTTGCTGCCACATTTGTAAATCGGAGTTGTTATTCCAAGTTTGCACATAGCAGGAACTTGCTTCTGGTCTAAGCAGCGCTGGAAAAACGGAGCTAAAGTTCCTGCCAGTTGGCTTGCTGCTACTTCTAGTGCCTCTGGACAAATGGTGTAAACATCCGGCGAGCTGTGTTTACGTAGAGACGTCAGCTTTTGCAATAGAGCCTCCGCGATCAAAATGATATGGGTTAGTCCTGGCGAGGAGGCGACAAAGACTGGAAGATAGTTTGGTGGCAAGACTCTCTGAAACTTGGGGGCATTTGCATCCGCAGCGCGTTTGTTGCTTCCACAGCAGTTCTTGTTAAGCCATCAGCCGTGCTGAGTGGAGGAAATCCTTGCCTCCCATTTCGTAGGCTATTAACGTGCTTGTATAGCAGTTTGTGGTTAGCACTGAAGGTTTTTGCGATGTTCTGCTGATAGGCGGCTTTGTCTTCTCTGCGCATTTGCGTGCAGTTGTTAGGTTGGGCTACATATTTTTCCTAAGTTTCTAGTGTTGGAGCTTCTCTGTACCCTCGCCATGATGCTTTACGTACTGTCATCCATTTTCGAGTTATTCTGCTTACGTAAGAAACTGATGTGCACTTATTGCAAACTGTTATCTCTGAAGCCTCTGTAATCAGCTGACTGAATTTGTTGACGAACTCGAGACAGGCAACTTCGGGGGTTCTTCGGCAAGGAACGACCAAGTTGTAGTCTTGACGAGCTGAGCTAAGCGAACGTAGCTCCTGATGGTTCGCACCGTCGCATTGTTCTCATTCCGATATTCGGCATAGCAGACGAAGTTGAAACTGATGACTGCATGATCACTACGATCCAACGGGCAGTCTAAAACAAACACTTTAATCATATACTCCTCGTTGGTAAGCACAAGATACAGCACAGATGGCCTGTTAACCGTTCTGAACCGAGTGAGCAAAGTGATGTAGTTGTAAAGTGGAACTGCTGCTACGAGCTCTTGTTGATCGGCTTTGAATTCTCCTCCGATCGTGGCAGGGGCTTCAAAACCATGTACGCTGAAATCACCCATGATAAGAATGTGAGTGTAGTTTCATCGTAAACTGCATCTTAACTCAGCCGCAAGATCGCAGTCGGTTTCGGGCGTAGAGTTATGGGGGCGGTACACTAGGGCAATAAGGCAAGCGTCCCTGCGCTTTAACTGCAAGCGGCACCAAAAAGAGTCGGGGAATTGCGAGTCTGAATCCTCCACGGCTTCGCACTGTAAGTTGCTTCGGTTAAACAGGATAAGCCCTCCTTTTGTGAGCCTGTCGTTCAGGATCAACGACACGCCCGGTTGCGAAACTTCAGCGTCCGTCATTCCAGTGTGCAACCACGTCTCGGTGATACCAATGACGTCACATGACCCGGAAGCTTGCCGATCTTTCAGTTCGACCTGTATATTAAAAAGACCCTGAGCGTTTGTATACAAGCAGACCAGTTTCTCGGTCTCTAGGAACCCACAGAGGGTCAGAGGGGTTAAATGTGGGAGAATGCCGACCGATGGGAGGTCGGCAGTTATTCCTTTTTGATTGGATAATGATACCTCGTTTGCAAATTGATTCGGCCATGGTACGTCCCAACCTTTGTTTAGTCCTACGTCAGAGTCAGTTAAAGCAGCAGTCAAGTTACACTTCTGTACATTAGTCGGTACGCTTGTTGCTTCAGATGCTTTAATATTTGAGCTGTGCAAAACTTCTGCGATATTTAACTGAAGTTCAGAAGGAAGAGATTTTCTATTTCTCAACCATCGATCCAAAACATCTGTTGCTTGTTGCTCTGACTGAACCAGAAGTTTTAGGATTCTAGGACCGCATCTTCTATACTTTGGTGAGAGAGATATCTTGGTAAGCAATAGCGCCACAATATTATCCAAAGAAAGTGCTTCACGGATGAACTGTCACTGTTCTAAATCGTGCTTTGAGGTCTATTGAATATCGTTAGAAGGATATGCTGGCATGTCATGTCTGGAGATTGTGTTTTGACCGTCTTGGCTGCTGTGTCCCTCTTTTCTGTTGCTTTCTGATTGTTGCGCGCTCCAAGGGACCTCAGAATAGATGCGTATCTTACAGGATCCGTGTTTTAGCGCGCTTGCGGAGAACAAAACATTTTCTACATTGGTGGAGGATTTTACTGTTACTGGAATAAGCCTGGGTTCTCCATACTGTGGAGAGTTCGGATGACGAGTAATTAGTAATAAGTTTATGGGCTTGGCTTTGACACTGATCAGCACGCACAATGAGTTCTATTGGTCTTGGTCATCCGATAGCTTATCGCGCAATGTAATGACGGTAGATGCAGGGACTTTTGAGCATCCAACAGTTCGGGCACTATTGTTGGATCCCTTTTTGTTGATCTACAAGGTAGGGTAATTGTTTGTCCTAACCTGCTGACAAGTGTTGACTGTTTACTGTTTGTCACTCTGTTCGCGTTAACGGTGCTTACAACAGAAGAGGCCGCAACGGCGGTCTCCCTGCGGACCATTGTAGTAACCTCTGCATATGTAACTGAAGGTTACTGGGGGCTTTACCTCGACAAGATGCATTCGAGCTACAGGTACCGAAGGTTAGTATTCGGTTGCTTTATTTTTGTTATGCTAGATGTCAGGTGTAGTGGAAGTTGCCTAACCAGACGTTTCCAGTGGTGCCTGATTTTCGTTACCATGGGTATCGTTTGACTGTCGTAGGTGCTGTCTGTTTCCGCCCGGCGTTCTACCAAACTTGGAGAAGACAACGGAGATGAAGACGTGGCTGATTGCAGTTCGGGGGAAGCGGATTGTTCAGCGTTCCGTTGCTTAGAAGCTGCTACGCTTCTGTGGTGCATACTCGCTTCCATTGAAGTAATCTTATCGTTTATCCTCTGCTCTGCTTCTGCGGTTAACCGGTCTCATTTCCGAGCTAGGATAAGCAAGCACTTAACGAGGGGATGGTGGAACACGCAGTACAGAAGCAAAATGCATCTTGGGAGCTATTTCGCTCCCGTATCTGTTGTTGGGACACAGCTGCACATTTCGGATGATGTCATTCCAAACAGTGCGAGCAAGCCAGACTGATGTTAACTACTCGATGACATTCTTCTAACTCGCAAATGCCTTTCGCTTGGAGCCTTTTCGGATTCGCATTTCTGCCATTTAACGTTGTGTCAGTACCCGACCCAGCGGGTTGGTTAGCGTTCTGTACTTTTCCGACTTTGAGAGCGGTGCCCACATCGATCATGCGAGCGGGGTGGTTGCAAGGTCAAATGAGCGGTCGGCGTGGTCGCGCGGTTCGTGTGACGGGTTATGCAGGCGCATTGAGTGACAAGGTCCCAAGGAATGGCGAGCGACTGGAATCTGCTAACTGAATCTGAACACAGCGCTGAACCCAGATTGAGAGATCACAAATTCTTTCGCTGGATCGGAATAAGCTTAGGCTTTTCGGTCTGCCTCGAGAATTCCGTATCGAATGGTGTCACAGAAAGGCAATCTAACGATGTGACTGACTTATCCGCTTGCGCTTAATCACGGATGACAGTGAAAATGGTTAGTGATGGCACAGACTCTAATTGTAGAAGATATTTCTACATATGACAGATTACTGTGTAGGGTTGGTAAATCCGGTTCGTATGAGCGTGCAGTGACAACGCTGCGAGAAGATGGAGAGCGGACAGAGGGAAATAATCCAAATGAACCAGGAGCACGCACGTCACGCGCGTGTGTGGGTGAGATTCTGAGTAGAAATACGATTGTCTGGTTCAAGAAGAGATACTGAGTAATATTAAAACAAGGGAACTCGTCTTTTATAGTAATGACGACGGATAACAACTAACTTATTCTCCAAGTACCTGATATGCTGTACCAACGTGTGTGTCTGGAATTAATTGCAAACTACGGTAAGGGAGTGGTACTACATCAATATATACGCTATAAATAATACGTTGTACTGTCATCGATAAATACAATCGAATTCCAGTAATTTTTCCGCCATTGGAGTGGTACATATCACTATTTCTGACACAAGAAAACGGATACCCCTTCATCCGCATTTTTTGTGACTGAGGCAATTTGGCACAGAGTTATTGAAGACGCCAAGACAATGGTAATGTGAAGACAGACACTCTTCACGGTTGCAGCCAAGTATGCGTTAGCTCATAAAGATAAAGTGCTGAGATCAGTTTGGGGTCAAGTGGGAAAAATGGTACCTGTAAGCACACTTCAATCGCTTCAACAAACTGACGGTTTCGCAAGTAGCTGTACGCCAGTCTGAACCCTGAAACGTGAGAAATAGCGAAAATCAGCTAATACCAGTTGGGGAGACTGCGAATACACTTGACATTACAGGTAACATAAAGTGTAAGGAACAAATATTGGTTGGACGGCTCAGTAGGCAGCGAATTTAAGTAGAACTTACAAACAAGAAATTCGACTACTCAGAAGTTTTCTTGGTTTTAGGCTGCAAACTGCATAATAGGTATTCATGTCAATTCGGCTTAGTCCACATTACTTTGCATACCACGGTGTTCCTATTGAAGTCCCGTTACGCAGGTTCTGCCAGAGTTGGATTAAGTTCAATACTTGGGCAAACAGTGATGAGTTGGGCAAAATATTCCCGTATTGGTAGTGAAATCAATGCCGCTCCTGACAAGTGTAGTATTGGTATTTTTCACTCTTAATCTCTCCGTACCAAGTGTTATACCTTTTCGGATTGTAGAAGTGGGCAAAAGCTCATGAATCTAGGTCAGTGGTTATCAACCTTATTGATATCATTACCCACAAAGCTGTTTCACTAAAATCAATTACCCCCCCCCCTAAATGGCTAGTTTAACAAGCTGCTTAGTTCTTAACCATCGCATTCCTTGCTCTGAATTAGGAGACTTAAATACTATTCTTATGTAATTTTTATCACTTAAATAAGGAAAACACCTTGTTCAGCAATTTTATTAAACCAAGTACGGAGGTATGTTAATGCGACAGCCAGTTCTGGTGTATTTGGTAACGTTTCGGCTAATTCACAGCTTACGTTCCTTCGGTTCCGTGCTTTGGTCTGTGATCCGTGATAAAATATGGACTGATAACAGTGGATTCTCATTTTTTCAAACATCCCTTCTACCAGGACATTTTTATTGATACGTCCTATACACTGATTGCCTGTTTTATCTCTTCTGCCTTGCAGACATTCGGCCGCTCTTTAACCTGACCGGCTGATTAATGCTGCCAACTTAATATTTACTTTACTCTGTAATTCAATCCGGCGGACGACTGCCTGACCCAAAATTAACAACGCTCGACGTGTGAGCCAATAGATGCGTCATCTTGATGCACTCCTTTGTCTACTCGTATTCGTATTATAGGTATTAAAATTTACTACCGGAAATGGTCTAATTCACTAATCACTCACTGATGATTAGTCACTGATGGTTAATCAACAGTGATTAACTAGTTAGTTACACGTGTTGATACAAAACATTTTGTCAGTAATTTGTTGGCAACTGGTTGATAACCCAATCCCCGTATTTATATTTACCCCCAGTGAAATTTCATGTTACGCCTTCAGGGCTAAATACCTCTAGGTTGTGGGCCATTAATCTAACTAGTTAACCACTATGCTTGGCCAAAACGGACAATCTCTAATTAAAATTCATCTAAAACTGCTGAAGACCTTGAATTTACCGGTGTCGGTTTTTGTAAATACTCTCACGGATATAGTGGAAACATCATATTAATATAGCTGACGTTCGTCCACATATTTATAAGTCAGCCAGTAGTCGGTGATTGCCAGTCCGTAGTATCTTTCTCCACATGTTTCTGTGAATTAATCTCCATAGATGGTATCTTCAGAAGCGGCATTGACAAGAATCGATAGCATCGTGCGAGTATCATGCAAATCGTCCAGGTGTTGCGGCACAGCATTCCAGACTAATCGACTGACAACCCAAAAGCAGCGATATATATATATATATATATATATATATATATATATATATATATATATATATATATATATATATATATATAGTTCGATTTAATGAAAAACATCACTTGGTGAGTTCAACGGAACTTTTTCAGTAATTTCCGCCGCTAGCTTATTCGCAGACAGCTGTTTAATAAACGGGGAACTCACGGAGCCTTATCTCCAATGATATGTACATGGGACACTATGTAACTAATGCGGGCAGAAGCGCTTAGACGAGTATACCTGATTCCGGTCCAATAGCTCACACTTTTATACTCCTGAATAAGAGATTACGATTTACTTTGGTTTATGGATCACCTACTTTGTAATGATTGCAGTGCGACATTCTACATTAATTTATGCGACGATCGGCTGTTCATTTATTTCCGGCTAGTTTGATTACTAGAAGTACACACAAATAGAGATTTTTTTGCCTTAGTCGCTCTCAACATTACTTTATACGATCTATTCTCCCTCTGTTGATTCGAGTATCAGAAAATGTTAAACTTTATGGTACCTGAGATTACTGATTACTGCTTACACGTTGGAAGCAGCAAGAAGAGATATCTCTGTGTAGCTGCAACTAATATCACTCAGGTACAAAGACCCGTTAGGTTGGAGTGCGCTCGATATATTTTACATCGGCGAAGTGTTTGTCCAGGAAGTTCTTAAATTCCGACACCGACGTTACCACAAATACGTGCTGCGGCAAATTGTTCCATATATTCACCACTCTCCGTTCACAACAGAGTTCGTGAGCGACCGGCTCCGAGTCCGGTACTACAAGTTTGTACCGGTGACCTCGTGTGCTGCTTGGTGTGTGCAGATGCCGCAGCTGTCTCAGCCTGGGGTATTCAGTGTGATGTAGTCTCCGGTGTGTCATAATGAGGTCAACCCGCAGTCGGCGATAAGCCAGGGTACAAAGCACTAGTTTCTAACACCGGTATTCCTACTGCACACCTCTTAAATTGGGAATCAGCCTGGTGGTCACATGCTGCACTCGCTCAATCTTCTGCCTTTCCCCGGGTGATGGGACAATACGCCGGAGAGCCATACTCTATCAGTGGTTGTATTATTGAGACGAAGAGGCGAGTGGCCATCTCTTCGGACCAAGTGCTGAAGCTGCGCCTGAGGGCCCAAAGCCTACGAAGGCTGTTTTGGTAAATCCCATTCCTGTTGTCCATGGACTTCAGGTCGTAGCGTGAGAGTACATCGAGGTCCCGCACAAAAGGCGCGGAATACAACGGTTGACCAGCCACCGTGTAGGTTCGCCTGTGCTCACATTTACCCAGCCTCATCATGAATTGCGACTTGACCAGATTTATCGGAATGTTGACCTCTGCAGACCATGTGGAGACGCGGTTAATGTCCTGCTGAAGAAGGTCACAGTCACTGGGTACTCGGATTACACTCCACACCCCCAAGTCATCTGCGAATAACGCACAAGGTGAGCGGAATGGCTAAGGTACATCGTTTACATGGATCAGAAACAAAATGGGCCCCAGTACAGTGTCTTGGGGCACTCCACTGCACGCTGGATGACACTCCGTCAAATGGTTGTCACTTTCGACTAACAAGGAAATTCCCTATTCATCGATAAAGCCAGCCGCCAACACCACACACCCTCAGTCTTCTGAGGAGCACTTTATGAGTTACCTTGTCAAAAGCCTTACTGAGGTCAATGTAAATGAGGTAGAACGACTTGCCTTGGCTTAGCGCTTGCAATCATTCGTGCCTCGTTAACAGTAGGTTGGTGATGCACGAGCAAGCTTTCACGAAATCATGCTGTGCAGGCGTCAAGAGGCTTTTTAACTCAAGAAGCTGCAGAAGACATTTCCTCACGCTCTTCTCAAGCTTCTTTGCCAAAACAGCGGTCAGGCAGATCGGCCGGTAGTTTTCCACTTTGCTTGGGTCACCAACATTTGGCATTGGCTTTACGACTGAGCATTTATGAGTCGTCCGGCAATAAACCAGTAGATAATGACCCAGTTACAGAAAGCAAGATGATGGCCGACAGAAACTTTAAAATCAGTGGGTGGGCCCATCTGGTCTGGCAGGCTTCAAGACTTGCCGGCAGCTTGTGTACATCTTCAGTACTGCAATACAGGCTGTCTAGTTCAGCGGGGGTGGCACTCGTCGAACTCAGTACAGACACCTGGTCAATTGCAAATACGGAAGCAAAGCGTGCCGCCAATGCGGATGCATGATCTGTACTCAATGTTAGGGGCTGTCCATCAGAGCCTCCCAACACTGGCACATAGGTTGCAGTCCACGGGCACTGCTTTACGTAGACGAAGCTCCTCTTAGGAGCAGTTCCTGCGGCGGCTGCACGCTGCTCTTCGAAGCTTCTGCACTTTTTGTTTTCAAGTTTTGCAGAGATTTCATAGTGCCTCGTACGTCTTGTACACCCCTTAGAGCCAGATAACAGGATTTTGTTCCATAGTCTGCGTCGTAGTCGGTCAGGTTGATGTACTTCTTGTCGAACCAATGTGGCTTGACCTGCTCAAGTTTCCGACGCTTGAGGGGTACTGTTATAGATTGACGTAGCGTAGATTGCCTTAGTCGTCGCCGCTGTTATAATTGAGGGAACGCCGCCTGTCGATATGGATTGCGTAACACCTGATAAGATTGTCGCCGGCCCGATTGGAGCACGCCTACGATAATTGCTTCTAACGCTGGCCAATCGAACGGAGTTGCGCTGGCCTGATGACGCTAGCTTAGCCGGGTGAGACGGAAAATTGAGCGAGCGTGTGACCGATCTTAGCCGCAAGTGTTCGGATAGACGCTGACCCCTCGGAACGGGCGCACACGAGAGGGGGTACGATAGACGCGCGCTAACGACTTAGACGCGAAGGCTGGCCAGCTAACGACTCACACGCAATCACGCGATCCGACCGACTCCCAACTGAGGCGAAGAGAAAGAAAAGACAAGTGGTCCTCTGTAGGCTCTTTTACGACCGACAAAGGGCAATCACAGAGAGTGCTATGGGTTATTAAGTTAAGGAAACTGTCACCACGAAGAGGTGGTAGTTTGTAAATGACCATTGTCAGAAGGTGCGCAGTTTGGGCCGCGTCTCGGAGTGGCTGAGCTCTGCTGCGTTGTGGGGAGGAATTGGCCCTCGCTTTCCACAGCCATTCTGCTGGGGTTTCTGGCGCGTTTTTGCGGGAATATTTGACGTGCCCGCAACAGGTACAAATTGGGTACACAACAATTTCACTCCCTCTTTAATGATAGTCCAACAGGTTTCGATAGACGAATGCTGTGGTAATGACCAGTCCATCTGACTTGCTGCTCGAGTGACGCCATTAAAGTCCGCCTTCCAATAGCTGAAGGCTGGCTCCAGCGGGTGCGAATACGGCAGCGGCAGTTCCAAGCTGGCTATGATCATCCAGTGGTCACTCACGCCCAGGGGCTCCAAGACTTGAATGTCATGCCCACCTTGCTCCCAACTGGTCGAAAGCAGGTCTAAGCACGACGGAGTGGCGGTTGATAATCGAAGCTTTACTCATAAAGGCACTCAGCTGTTTCATGACTTTTTAAGGTGTTAAATGGCCAACTGATCAAGGATTCAGCTGTTGACCACTGCCTCTCGGGTTCTAGTCCCAGTGTCAACTGTACACCTGTGAAGAGGTCGACAGATGAGGTAATCGGTAGTGTAGCGCGTTGCTACGAACGAGCAACGCCGAAAAGTCGTAACTAAGTTTGCGGGATTTCGCGAGATGGAAACATTATCATATTTTACCATGCTTGCACCGTTTAGTTCCAACATGTTTTGTATAGCTGGTTTATCTGCATGCGAGCAGTATTGATAAATTGTCCAATCGATAACTCGGAATAGGTCTGGAAGTCTTAGAATACAAATCGATCATTTAGGTATTTATTGTAGCTACGTTACGCTTTTGACGCAAAAGCGTCTTCAAGCCAAGTGAATCGCACACAACATGCTTCGCCAAATAACCTCCTCGCGGTGCCAGTTGGCTGGTTCGGGTTAATCTCGTTCCAGCCAATGGTTCGGTGGCAATGTTTCAGGAGGTGGTGGGTTTTCGCTTAGCAAGCGTTCTCCCTATAAAAAGCCACAAGAGTCTGTTTAACAACACTGTGACTTGGAGGATGTGACTCGCCAGCGAAAAAAGTTACTGTTCCTTGGCTTTCTAAACGATCTTACCAAATTCGCAGAGGACATTCATCTAGTTTCAGTATTAGCTTTGACACTTTCACATTCTGATGATCTGACAGAACACAATCACAAATACAGTAGTACATTTACAAACACAAACAAAGCTCCACATACACATGGATTGGTGGCATTCGTGTCCGGATTTGATGTCATTGTGTCATCCACGAGGACAGCCACAGGACGCCTGCGTCTACAGAGGGACCATGGGTAGCTTGCACTTCACCACCCACAGTTCCAGCCACACACCCCATATCCAGTGTAAACCGGAAGGAATAAGACCGGGAGGCATGCAGATGGGAGCCACATTTCGTAAACGGAGCCGGCCTGCACTCCTTCAATAAACAGAATAGAAGCATTGCTTCTGGGCCGTAGCCCATTCCACACAGGATGAAAAACTCATTGAACCTAGCGCTGTCACGAGGAAGGTGCACCCCGTTCCCTCCAGCAACGACCAACTATTTCCTGGAGACAATATAGAGGAGGTGGTGGGTAGTAGACACCCTCACAAAATTCATATTAGGCGCAACCGCACCGGGGAGCTCAATCAGCATCTAACCGCTGAAAATTCAAGAATACCCAAAACGCAAGCAAACGTACACACCTTCATATATATATATATATATATATATATATATATATATATATATATATATATATATATATATATATATATAAATTCATGCAACATGAATTCGGTTTAACCGTTTAACTGGTGACGTTTGCACGACTATGCATGCCTGGCGTTGTCAAAATTATTCCATTTATTTGTTTAATCTCTAAGGGTGAGCAAGGAGGTGGCTGGTTCAAATTTCCTTCCATAACGGGGAAAATGTTGGAGCCTTGTAGAAGGATTCTCGATGCTTTGTGTTCAACTCAGCCATCTGCCAACCATCAAGTGTGGACTACTCCGAGCGCAATTATCATCCCAATTATCTTCGCCATTATCACCGCAACTTTCGCGTTATAAGCGCGACCTTCACCTCATTTCTCTTCGCGTTATCAGCACGAACTTCACCTCAATTATCTTCGCACGTGCCCTCGCTACAGGCGTTTACATGCTTTCTCGCACTGATTACGAACAATGTGCTTATCATTCTTCACACTCATTTCATGCATCCGGCCTTCATCCGGTCTGTGTTTTACCAATCGTATGAACTTCACTTGTCCTATATAACCAGTGTTCTGTATTCTGTATCGCATTGACGATTTGAAACCCTTTCTTGTTGGGCTCGGACCGAATTGTATTTCTTTTGAAACTGCGTTGAGTGGAAGCGCTACTATTGAGGTTTGTATTATTATTGCTTCCTGATTGTTCGTTAATAGTACCGTCATCTTGTCCAGTGTTCTTGTTCTTTGACTGGCTGGATACGCGTTGGCTCAAGGCCCTTCAAAGCGAATTGTCGCTTACAAGCCTACTGCTGTCATAAATAGTGTTTCAAAAGAGCATTTTTGACTACGCTACGAGACATTCTGGGCCTCGTAATTTTGCTCCTGGTTTTCCATTATTTGGCTGTCGCACTAAGATTCCAGCAGACACATTTCAAACTCATGTCAACCCGCGGTTGAGCCCATTTCCACCTAGTTTGGTATGGTGTTCAAAGTTATGTACAAATGAAGCGTATTCACTAAAAATCTATATTACGTTAGCGCAAACAAAACTGAACCCATTTAAAATGCGTCGACGATGTGAGGTCTACGATGAAACTCATGACAGATGGTAGTTGTATAATTCCTTTCATTTCCATCATCGATTTAAAGCTTATCGTTGTATGATTTGTGAATAGAACTTACCAATTTTCGGATTTTGTCTGTTCCCCACTCTCCACGCTTGCTCGTAATTACGTGCAGCCTCCGCGAAGTTCTGGTCCTTTTCCAGTATGTACCCTATGAGTTCACAGGCTCTGACACATGACTGAAAAACCATGCAAAAGAAAGTCAAATTGGATGTACTTTTATTGTGCTCGTGTTGAAAAAGGCGCTGCGCAAAACTGTTGTCTGTGGGTTATTGCCAGTGGCGCACTGTGCCAGCACAACTAAAACCGACTGTGTTAAACATGTCTCTGTTTGCCGGCTATGTAACAGTTTCCAGTGTTTCAAAATCAGTGTGTAACTTGTTCGGTTCAAAAGTCTTTTGTTCATCAGGAAGCGACTTTAGCAAATAGCTACCGTGGTTAGTTCTTTTGCAAAGTTAGTTAATGACGTATCGAAAATTGACATTCTGTTTAAAACTTAGGTGCAACAACAAAGTATCCAAATTTCGTTCGATCGTGCATAGCAACAAAGTTTTATGAAGCGAGGGGTCCTAATGCCGAAAAGTATGTGCCCTTAAGATTTCAATTGGCAATTAGTGATCCGTTTATCCTTAATGCATCGGACAGAAGACAACAACGATAGGAGATAGCGTTGTAATTAGCTTGTCAGAATTTCGTTTTCCAGTGCTCTCGCCCCCCCCCCCCCCGACTTAACGTAGAAAGATCACTCTGAATATGGGGCACGCTAGTTCCTGTTCCATTCGCATCAAGAGCGGAAACAACTTTAATATCATCTGCAAATAGGAATGGTCTTCCGTAGATGAAGCAATCAAATATGTCGTCAACGTACAAATGGAATAGTAGTGGGTCTAGAACACTGCCTTGGAAGACGCCACTAGTGACGCGCCTATACTGTGATTCTGCTCTATCCAGCTGTATCATCTGTGTACACATAGTAAAATAGGAGTAAACCATGACAGTAGCTGAAGTGATATACCGAATGACTGGAGTTTAGTCAACAGACCAGCGTTCGCACCTTGGTTAAAAGCTTTTTCATATCAAGAAAGACAACGACAAGTCCATGGCCTGAATCAATTTCTTTTGTGACAAGATCTGGAAACTCGAATTGACACGTCTGACAGGACTTGTCAGGTAAAAAAAGCCATGTTGGGACTTATTAATAAGGCTGCGCAACAATCGAAATTCAAGAAGTCGTTCTTTTACCATCCTCTCTATCACTCGTGACGCAATAGGAGGGTGGCTGATTGAAAGGTAGTTGTCAATATTCTGGCGACATCCACCTTTGGGTCTCGGTAGAAAAGCCGCATACTTCCAAGCGGCAAGGATGGTACTGATCCTCATTGTTAGGGTGAGAATGTTCAGGAGTATGAAGGGAATGTTGGGACCACCTAGCTTTGGGACTACAGAAGGTAAGCCATCGGAGCCAGGGTAGTGGGTCAGCTTGCTTGAAAATATCACCTTAGTGATCGTGCGCAGATCAAAGGTAATGCTGGATAGTTCATCTTCCGTAAGTTTAAGTACGTGAGCTATAGGTGTCATACTAGCATCAGTGAAGCAGTTGCAAAAATACACGTTTAGAATCTTCTTGCTCGGTAACCACTATTTTATTCGGTAGCACAAGCGACGTGATGAGTGTCACATTACAAGAGCCTCAACGCTTTAGTAAATTAGTGAGCGATTCTGACGGGTTTGTGCTTAAGACCGCGATTGTCACCTGTGCTGACTTCACCGAAGACTGTTTATTTCTCTATTGTATCATGGTTTCATTGATGTGCATAAGGAGATGGAAATTCTTTGTCTTCTTGTATTAGCATCGCATTCTTATGTGTTTGACGGACATTGTCTTTAAGATCGCTGCGGTCGGTTGACAGCGTGATCTACATCCGCGTTGCTTTGGTTCCAGTATATCCAGCCTGCTGGGCTGAGGTGTGACCGAGATAAACTACATGCATATGTTTATCGATTTTTTGAGAACAAACAATGGACCGGTACCTCAGACGGATCAGAATGAACGGCTGTGTCAACTACAGTTTTGAAGTCGAGGAACACAGAAATATTTGGCCTGGGGAAAGCGTGACGCTGCTCTAACACCTGCAGCCGGGTAAAAGCCTAAGCTACATGCCTCTTTCTCATAACGAAACCAGTCAGCTTTTCTCGGATCCGACTTTCCTTGCCCCAGTAAGGTGGAAGACGTAAAACAAGGCACATGTACAAGAAGCGCTTGCACAACGGCCGGAAATTAACTTACAGCACCCTAAGTTAGTCAGCCGTTCGTCTGACTAGACTTCCGTTTCATGTAACCTAGACTAAGAAATGAAGTGAGTAATTTCGAATAACATATGCTCACAGCAAGACGAAACGCCAGCTACAGTCTCGGTTGTATAATGGTACTGAATAGCGGTTCCCAAACACAATACAACTGCGTGCAGCTCTTGCAAATACAGAAAGGCAATAGGAGCTATGAATGGAATTCACAATCGAGGTATGCCCACCTTCGTACCCTACAATGCTAGACAGGATGATAAACGTTTGTTATCAACGGTGCCGGGAAAAGTATTCAGGTCGTGGAAGACTAGTTACTTTAAAGTGTGACTGTGGAAATTGACTGAGTGAACTGAACGGATTGTAGCAAGTGGATTGAAAGCCGACAAACAGCCATCTATACTAGATGATGATAACTACGCAGGCCGTACGGACAGTGTAAACTAGGTTGGGTGTAGCACGAAAGAAGCTGTAGGCAGTTCCACACACGGTAAATGGGGACTGGTCCCAGCAGTGGCGTTTTACGGAGAGCGCTGGCTGTAGCGACGGAACGAAACAGTTTTGGCGCGCGACCGAATTCGAATCGTTGCATTAACGTCACATTCGTTTACATTTTAGAGAGCCTTACTTGCACAATTACTGAAGGAGGGCAAGAATATAAAGACAATGGTTAACCGTAGTTTTTTTCGTTTCATTTTATCTCATGTTGGTTCACATTTACGGTGGCGATGTGTGGTGAAAAAGATGTTCCTTCTCAACCCACTATGTTCTATCTGGCGTACAGGTTACACTGATTAATGAGTTCAAGCCGACGAAATAAGACAGATAACAAAAGCTAGGAAGAGAAACAGGGCTTCGCTGGTCTAACGATTCAGGCGTAGAATATCATTGACTCAGTTGCACAAAAAGGAAGTATTTTAATTCGCTTCATTTTGAACCTCGGAGGAGTACATGATGCGGCTGGCTGTTTCCGTTTAGGGTGATACTTTTCATCAGGGAAAGAGCAAGAGTGTGGCTAATGCACGCTATGCAAATTATGACGCTGGCATAAGTCTGCTTCTGCTTCATAAAAAACCAGAGACCCGTTTTTGGGATGTTTACGAGTGGATGAGTGGTGTCACTGATAATGAACTCATTATCGAATGTGTCTTTCGTTCGATCTACTTCAACCCTATATCAATATGGGGAATGCAACCGGTGATCTGTGTTTTAAACACACTCCTAGTGCATAATCCTTTAATGAATAAAACAGCTAAGCCCGCATCTGGCAAGCTGCAACATGTTTGTAGAAAGGGCAGTGGGGGGGAAGCTGTCTGGTTCATTATCAAAGCTTCAATTCACCAAGGTCAACAAAGGTGCCCGATTGCTAGAGACAATTGATGATCCGCATCGACTCAAGGGAACCTATAATCTGCTGTCATAATGTCAAGGCTGTTCAGTCTGCAGGAAACTTGGACCGGAAATAGACATTTCCGATGATGCGGCAATTAAAATAGTTACCTTTAGGGAAATGTCTCGTGGTGCGATAGATGAGCGACATTGCATCGCTGCGACTACGTAAAAACGTCGCGCTGGTTGTGAATTGCGTACGGAGTTAAGTAAACATTGTGCGCTGCAAGGCCAGCTCACCGTCAATTTTGGGCCGTGTTCTTTTTTGGGGTGGCAAGTCAGCATTAGCGTAGAATATGAATACAGCCACGGTAGTCTGTCATCTCTTGCTTGTGTGTCACGTAATGTAAATCGTCCATAAAGTAACAAACGTCGGTAAATCGAGAAAATAAAACGCACGATTCGTTTTCGCTCAACTCATTAAACTAGCGGCCTAGCGGAGTATTTCTGTGTAAAAAGCAGCTGCAAATGACTTTACGTCGTAAACTAATATGCTAATGGCGGGGTTGGATGATAAATTTGGTGAACAGCATTGATGCGGGCAGACATTTACTGGGGTGCCACCTACGTGTACTGAGGATAATTGCGTGGGCCAGGTGAACCATTTGGGACTGATTGTCATGAACGAAATACGGCTGGGATTCCAACGAGGAGGAGGATCGGATTCGCGCAGCCAACAGTTAGTGTAGAGTACACATGCGTAAGTGAACCTAAGTTGATGGTACAGAATGCTGTGGTGCTTGATGGATTGGGTAAATGAAACTGCCTCGGAGTGCGCGGACAAAACCTAAACAGACACCACACACAGCATGTAGTGATACTTGCGTGGGTCAGATGAGAAATTCGGAATTCGTTTAGTTCAACAAAAACGAAGTGTAGCGTGACTTCAGCCGCCGCAGATGCACAATAGACGGGGCACCGAGTGAGCAAACGGCGAATGTGAGCCCGTAAACTCAGGTAAGCAGGAGAGCACAGTAAACAGTAACTGTTCAGTAAAAACGACTAAAAAGAAATATCGCTTCCAGTTTATTGCAGATTTGAAGAACTTGTCCGTAAACATCATACATATTCTTGAACTTTGCCTAAATATCATTTAACTATCGGAGGCAGACACTACACTAAATGAACAAGCTTTGAGACACTATCGATCTACCTAGGCAACCGGGTAGTATCTGGTCTACTGACGAACCGTAGAACCCCACAACTACGTCCAATCTTTTCCGCTCTCATGATAAACCGTTGCCATACTCATATGCCAACCTTACAAACGCACGCCACCAATTTTCCCATCCTTCAACTACATCGTTCACTTCCATGGTTACTTGATTCTACAACGTTGAACAACCCTACCTTCACAGATGAAATTGTTCCTTTACCCTCCGTCCCCACAACCACACAATTCCCGACCGAGTTGCCAGCTCCGAAGTCTGCCAGCTTCGCTACTACTACCTTTGACGTGCGCAAATTATTGCAGATCGGGCAGCAAGGTGGACTTGCACGCACCCTGGAGATCCTTTCTGTCGAAGTCGGCTGTTTGAGTGAAATACGACTCCAGGATTCCAACATAGTGTGCCAGCTTTCGTCACCAGTCCAACCACAAAGCCACTTCTATCTCCACCTTTCCGGTGACGCCGAGTCTGCCACCTCTGGACAAACTGGTGATGGGATCGATTCAGTGCCAGAGATGAGGCTGCCATCCTTGACTGGATTCCAACCAATAGTTGTCTTTGCGCATGCGTTAGCTCAGTCACCTAGTATACATGTCAAGCTATCGACTTCTGCGCAGAGCCGTGGTGGGCAATCAATGACGCGGAGAAGGAGCATAAAGAAGGTAACCTCAAGTTTTGCATCCGTTGGGTTGGTCCGCCTTCCAGGATGTGGACCACAGACTCTGGCTGCCAGTGGTTGTACCACAGCATCCTTTGTTAAAATCTAATCTAACCTACATATATAAAACCACCAAAAACACAAAATAGCTTGTGTAAAAAGAAATATACTGTTTTTCCTCCGCTGCTGCACTTTATTTCTGCCCTCATTTGATATGGTTCTGACGGCACATTGTTTGTAATATATATATATATATATATATATATATATATATATATATATATATTCCACATGGGCGAATGAGGTGACGGTTAGGTGTTGTCCTAACCTGCTTTTAGTTTCCACGTTGTGTGCACCATCCCTGCGCTGAGAGTAGCAGTCTGGGGATCCCCCCCGGAGTGCCTGCGTATGTTGTGTAAAGTACTAAATAAAATTACCTTATTGTACATGTACAGGTTGTTTGAAGTATGCTGATATGTTTGTTGATTCGCTTATCTAACCCAACACACACGAGATATACACACACCGCGCCACGGTTGAATTCAACACGCCGCTCCACCACGCGATCCCTCACATCCATCATATCGCTGTTATGCGCTTCCTTTCAAGATTATAATATGGACAGCATAATTGTACATGTTGCTCTAGGTATAACCTCGATGATTTTGGCTTGTATTTACATCCCTCCGAATCCAAGTGCAATGGAACACTTGATTTGCTACTTAGAAGAACTGCCCGTCAACTGCAAAGTAGCAGTAGGAGATTTCAATATGCTTGATATTGACTGGAAATCATGCGTCACCCCTGCTAAATGTTCGACGTTGTTCTCTTCTACCTATAACTATGGATAAGCACAACATGTCCATTCACCCACCAGAGGAAACCATAGGCAGGATTTTTCCTTACACTAGGCTTATCCAGTGTCTCTATTGTTGTTCTAGACAAATTCCCTGGCAGCGACCGCAAGTTGGTCCAACACTCCTTCGAGAAGCAATTTGTAATCCCACCCGGACTACACCTGCAGTCCTCCATAGGCCATAAAAGTCCATACACCTGGAATCGTTTTCCGCCCTTCTGAGATCTTTGTAATGGGAAAATTTCTTTCTAACTAATGATCTGCAAGTGGCTGCAGATGACGTTCACAAGAATATGGAGATTTGTCTAGACCCTCTAATACTAATGAAGCATCGGCATCTTCACAGTAAAACAAAATCGATCGCCACCCCCGAAAATTTTGCACGCAAACTCACACGGCTACGAAATAGCTATTTGAAAACGAATGACTTCTCCCTAGTATTGCAACAGCAAATAATCATCGCCGAACTTGAAAGACTTCGGGTTTATCAGAGAAATGTATGCTGAACGATACGCACTCAATAGCCATAATAAAAACCTTGAACTCACCAAGCTGATGAAAACTATAGACAAGTGTACGGAAACCTCAACCATCGTGATTCGTTGTAACCAAATAACTAGCAATCCAACAGTAATAAGCAGCTGTTTTAATAATTACTTTTGTTCTGCATTTAACGCCAATGCTGAGCTTACCTCGCAAATCCTCTCTCTGCTTACTGATGACAAGCTCTGCACAGTTGCCTTTGAACTCCGTGATATTAATCGACTTATTTCCTCTACTAATTATCATGGTACGCTGGGCCTGACAAATTACCACCAACACTGATAAAATACGGTGGATCCGACACCCTTGTGCTACTTTTGAATCTTTTTTCTCTATCTATGAAAGCCGGTACTGTGCCATCCGAGTGGAAGAAGGCTGTAGTCGTTTCTCGCTACAATTCAGGCTCTGCGTATGAAATGAGCAACTACCGCCTAATAAGCCATACTTGTATACTCTCTAAAATGATGGAGCCTCTCATAAAGTCCAAAACTGTGGACTTCCTAATGACGAGAAGTCTTATCTAGACCTCACCACACGGTTTCCAAAGCGCGCGATCTTGTATCACAAGCCAGATTGACTTTCTAAATCTCCTGACTAGTGTGTTGGATGGCGGTTCTTCAGCAATGGTCACCTACCTCGATATGCACAAGGCATTTGATCGTGTCCCGCATAACTACCGCTAATCCAAACTACCTGCACATGGCATAGGCAACCCTCTGCTTTCATGGTTTGATTCGTACCTCACAAATAGAACCCTTGTTGTTCAGATTAAACACGAAACAAACAAGCCAAAGCCTGTTGCCAGTGATGTGATAAAAGGGAATGTTCTGGGACCCTTTTTATTCCTACTATATGTAAACGATATTTTTGACATCTTTTCTTTCCGGAAAACCTTTCTCATTTACTGATGACATAAACATTGTTTACACTTTTAATCCAGCTGAGGTCAGTGGAATGTTAAGCGAAATCCAGCCTGACTTAACTGTGCTCGACTTATAGAGTTCCAAGGGGATGATTACATTCTCTGCTGACAAAAGCCACGTAGTATCCTACAGATGTGACAACATACCAGGTTCGCTTACTATTGATAGCAAACCAGTGTCTCACTGCCACAATATCCAGGACCTAGGGATCCATTACTCAAACACCCTTAACTTTGCCGAACACGCAGCACATAGTGCAGCTCAAGCCCGTCGGAGCATTAGGCTTCCGTTCAAAACATTCAACCTGAAAGAACCAATTAACAGTAGGTATAAAATAAAAACAGGTCCATTGCTTGATTATGACTATAGCATCTACTGTAATTCTAGGGTGCATAATCGTATGGCATTGGAACGTGTACAACGATCATTTACTAAGCGCCTACTAGGCTATTCCACCACTCTTCGTTATATGGCTCGTTGCATTGCCTTAAATCTTGATCCACTGTGACTGGGAAGAATGACCTTTTCATCTTCTTTGATAGACTTACCCAACAAATACACTCCTCACAACCAACGGTACAACGAGCAGAATTGTCAATGTATCGCACTCAAACAATAACAACAACAAAGTAAAAGTGAAGGATCACGAACAGAACTGTCCTACAACATTTTCCTTAACCGATACTCCATAGTATGGAAAGGACTTCCATCTGAGATAGGTGAAATCCAGTCAGGAATAAAGTTCCGACACGCTATACATTCCTTTCTAAAGGTAGAAACAGCGGTTGGTTTATTGTGACCTATCATGACAAATGAATCCCCGTACGGAATTGATGCAAGCTGGATATAGCCTCAGTACCTGGGCACTTTTTCTTTCCGTTCTTGCTAGACCTTGCTACCGTTCCCATGTCTATCAGTAGAGAAAAGCTGTTTTCTAAAGAAAAAATCCTGATTACCATGAAGTTTATGCCTATCAAAGCGGAAATATGTCCTAGAGCTCCTCCCTAGGAAACTGCTTCTTATTCGTTCTGCAATACTAATCATTTTCTACTTTTCCTGGAGCTTACTCCTTAGGCACGTGCTGCAGTTCTCTGTTCTCAGTGAAAACATAGATATTATCTCCACTTTTGATAGAATGCATCTGAGGGCCCTATGTGAAAACCAACCAGGAGCATCCAGGTTTCCGATCACTGAATGCTCACCTGCTTCAAAAGCAGCTTCTCATACCGAATGCGGCTTAACTGTTGGAACGACAGTTAACTTGCTCTACACTGCATACAGTTTTCTCTCCCTCCATGGAGAAAATATTTTGTGCACCTACGGCATTTCTCAGGGCCATAAAAATTGATTTCGCATCACCAATCTTCTAAATTCGACCTCCTACAATTGTTGGAGCCATCCCAATTATTTCCTCTGGAAATTCCTTTTAAAAAACATGTACATTTCTGAGGGTTTACGCACTCAGTGGGAAACTGTACAATCAGTATCGGACAACTTCGGACAAAAACCCATCATCTTCTCATTATTGTTCCTTCATCCCTTTTGCTTTGTTTATTTCTCTCCTACTACTGTTGGCCACGACTGAGCCCATCTCCCGAGCTGATGGATAAATACTTCCAACAATGCAGCACACTCATGAAAGGCGAGTAGTCACGTACTCCCTGGCGAATATTAAAAATGCTAGACTAGAACTGACTAAATGATGGCTGTATGATGGGGAGAGCTTAACATATTACACAGCCCCTCACATAAGTGTATACATATTTAGGAATAATGTGCCACCATGATGATGACAAAATTGCATATGACAACGGTCAAGAAGAAAAAACGTTTCAAAAAATGATATTGGTTACTTGCATTAAGGCACAACAACACATGGCCAGATGAGATGTGTAACTGAGGTGTAGAAGCAACTCTCCGAGAGGCGGTTCCATGAAGGGTCGTATTACTTTACTTGACATGCCGGCTATAACAACTTTTATTCATAATCGCAACTTCTTCATATTTTACTACTTTTAAATGATTGCGCACCTCAAACACTTGAATGAGAACATAACATCTTGAAAAATTCCTCCACTATCCAACTTTATTGCACCAATTGATCAGGCTGATATTGTGCCTGTTTCGTTTGTCGAGAAATATATCGTTTACCGCTGGCTAGCTCGCGTCTTCCGGTGTCGTTTTTTTATCCAAAACACAGGGACACTGTACCACAATACCCTTTCTTGCCATCATCTAGGTGCCTTCTCTTTAATCACTGGGAACAGTACTTGCCAGTAGATTATCGCGAATACTTCAAGTCCTCTAGCGTGAGTCGGCCCTCTTGCTACATTGGTGACCCCGACTGGAATTCTTGCCCCGATCACGATCAATTTCGTCACTGCATTGGGGCCCCTAACAGCAATTATTCCTCCGCTCCGATTCAGCTACGTCACTACATCCGAATACGAATCATTCCTCACTACATGGGAGATCCCAATTGGAATAAAATTCGCCTATCTTTGGTGAGTCAGTTCCAATTTTTCCGAGTGTATTCGCGGCACTTTCTTATCTAATTTCATTAAGTGATGAGTGTTTCTGAACCATGAACTCAGTCTCTAAGTATAATGAAGACGATCGGACTGTTCATTCAGTCACTCTGGTTGCTCGTCAGTTTATGGAGCTAGATAATGCTTTATGGTTCACGAACTTAGGAAACAGAATTTGCGAATAAACGTGTCACAAGAGACATAGATAAGTTCAACAACCTGTTATCTCGTCTGCCCTTAGATCTCATCATCCAACTCGCGGATCTAATTATGACAGCTGACATGGCTAATCGTTATAACACTCTGAAGGAGGTCGTAATAAAACGATGCACAGCATCAGACAGATCTCGTCTGTAACAACTCTTTTCCGGTTTGCAATTAGGAAGCACGGATCCATCGGCCCTTAAGGACTAAATAACCTCAATCCAACGAAAAGTTCAACCTTTAAACGTAAACCAACAGCAGCGTAGGGATACACGCTGTTCGCGTAGTCGCGCTCGCAGCACCACACGACGTTCTTTATGCAGTTACCGTGCGCGTTTGGGTAGCGCTGCTAGAAATGGCATTTAACCTTGCAATTTAACCTTGCAACATCGAAAAAGAAGAAACAGGCTGAACAAAGCCTTGAGTGACGTCGTCAGTTCCCCAGGCTGATAAAACCCAAAGGCAACGGTCAACTGATGTCAGTCAACGGTGGCTTAGAACAAGCTGTTCGACAAATACTGGCGACTGACATCGGTACTCAAAATACCGAAAATCGTCTATTCAAGATAGGCGATCGAAGCTCAAGGATTATGTTCCTAGTCAACACTGGGGCGAAAGTTAGTGGGATCCCACGAGACCCAAACGAATCGCCTAAGCAGCGTACAATAAATCTATGTGCCGCTAACGGAACATTCATAGCAATTTTTGATCAGCGTTCCTTCACCATCGATCTTGGCCTTAGACGCAGATTCCGTTGGATCTTTACAGCAGCTGCTGTACCATTTGCTACTCTCAGGATCGGTTTTTTGCATCATTTCAATCTACTAGTCGATACTAGTCAGCGAAAGCTAATTGACAAACAAGCACAACTTTCCTTTTGTGGAATCGAGACGTCTTCCGAAACCGCCAATCCCATTTAGTCCCAGCCACTAGCGGACAAAGACATTCCAGTACCGTTCGCGCGGTTCCCACAGCCAGTTCGCACTTCTAACGCCATTCCTCTAGTAGCAACTAAGGTTACACGCCACATCCGAAACCCCTGGTCCACCAGTCTCCGCTCAACCACGACGTCTTGGTCCTAATAAATTGAATGTGGCCAAAGCGGAATTCGAGCATATGCTCGAAATTGGTATTATCCGCCCATCCGAAAGTCAGTGGGCTTCACCTGTTCACATGGTACCAAAGAAGACTGGCGATTGGCGACCGTGTGGCGATTATCGGGCACTGAACAAATGCATCTGCCCCCGGCAAATTATCTCCTAGAGTAATCCGCAACCTAGGCTGTCGTGCAGCACCCGTCAGACATACGGCACTTCACAGTCGCCTTACTCCGAGTCAGTTCGTCTACACCTGGTCACAGTATCGATCTAGCAGCAATGGCTGCTGCACAACAGACCGATCGGTAGGTTAAGCAACTGTGCACGCCCAGTTCCCTCCAAGTCCGACCAGTTTCACTACTTACAAAGCAGAGATTAAAAGCCGTTGAAGTGTACAGTTGAAGGTATCACTGCTTTGGCGTGAACTAGTGCTGACCTACCAGATTTCGAACAACCGCACCGCCACCACTTGGTGCTTATCCATAAACTCAAACATAGAGGACACTGCTTGAAGAATCCAGCGCAATACCTTCGGTTGGGATGTCGTCGGAATATTTTCCTTCTGAATCTACCAGTCGTGAAACACCATCCCGATTTATTTCATTTCTACCCCCATTGTATCCACTTTTAAAATGACTCGAAGATGCATTACGCCATTTGCATTGCTCAAGATAGCTCTCGTTTATCGAGTGACGACAAAACGCAAACAAACGCTGTGCTTACCAACCCCACGAAATCGGGGCAGTCAGATATATATGTGTTAATATGTTTATCCTGGTGAGTCTACAAGTGCCCGAGTTACTTTGGTTAGATGGTTCTCTAAAAATTACGCATCCACCTGACCATCTTAAAGGGCTTAGTTTTGCACCTGCATTGTACCATTGTTCCACTGGCATTCCGGAGGGATAAGCTCTAAGATTTCCAGTTAGGCCGTGCAAATAACAAACAATAAAGCCAAGCTGTAACTAATCCATATCATGCGAGGTATTGTTCTCCATGACCGCGACAGTAACTCACCAAGTGTCAGTGTTGGGATGAGCACAACCAAAAGTTTCCTTTCACAGACAGTCCTTGTGATCGGAATGACCGAGGTTCACCTCAAGTGAACCGAGGTCTCAATAGAGGTTGTTTGTAGCAACCCAACCACACAGCGGATTCTCCAAGTCTAACTTTGAACTCATCAATTAGTTCGATCTTTCATGTTAATCACCGGTTTGTCAGCAGTTTTGTTGACATCTACCTTGGTTGAATTGACCGTTGAATGACTCAAAGAGTGGCTGAACATTAAACAAAGTAAACGATTAGAGCTTGCTACACTCAAACAATAAATTGTAAGGGGTTTCTTTGCAGTGCTTAGGACAGTCGGTGTTGCAGTGGGGTAGAGGGATTCAAGGGATGAGCCAGGACTTCACCGCGTTTAGCACTGAGATAATCGTGGCTACTTATCAAGAGCTGATTCGAGTCAGCGCATTCAAAGATTTACTGCTTAGCAAGGTTTCGAACCTCCAGCCAATTAGTGAACGATCGCTAATTATGGGAACCGCCTGATTTCTTGTGCACAGGAATAAGAGAAGCCAAATTTAGCACAACTTGTATCTGAGTGTTTAAGATGCATCAATCGTATGAAAACACATGGTGAAGAGAGTACAAAAGGTTGAATAAGCCATCGCAGGAAACCGCTTAATCTAGTCATCGATAACTTTTTAAGGACCACGCAGAAGCGGACGGACTCATCCGGAGGTTCTACAATGTCGCCGCAAGAACGTTTCATGCAGTTGATTACTGTGTCATTTTCACCTCAACGCCAATTCTAAGCAAGCAACTAAGGGACAGAATACAGAATACATTTCCTTGCTCTTGTCGAGAAAAGTATACCGAGGAAACGATCAGACGACTGTCCGGAAGATTCCAAGAACATTTCTCAACTTTTCTTTACAATGATGGAAAGTCAGTTATGAACGAGGTGCTATCGTATTTGATCCATTCCAAGCACCAAGTCAACGCGCACGAGGCTTTTCAGCCCATCTACGGGCTATCTGGACGTCACACTCGAGCAGTCAGATTCCGCCTACTAGCGACGACAGAGGCTCCATAACCCGGACCTGTGTACGCAAAGTAACACGTCCAAGCCCTCCACCACCGTGGCCACAAGCCAACCCATCTAACAACAATGAGTCTACTATTTCCCACAACCTTACGCTAAACTTATCAATCACACAATCACATTGATTAGGCAGTTCGGTTCATTGATTATTTATTGCCAGTCTTTCTCTAGCTATTCTTTGTTATGAACAAGTCTGATGAGAACCTCTGAAAACAAGCTTGTGCACCTGGCTAAATTTGATTCGTACTTGCGGTACCAGGTTTTCCACACAAATACGTCCTCAGATTGTAGAAGGGATCATCTCGATGCACATTTTGTGTAGATGGATTGCAATACGCAGTAACAACCAGGACTGCCATTCTCTTTAAAGCGAGCCCTCGTCATCCTGGTCTCTGAAGTGTATGACTTCTAGGTGGAGTAAATCGTTGCAAGACGGCCGAAAATTACACATATCAATTACGTAAACAGTTTTAAAACAATAAGGTTGTGACAGAACAGGAAGAGTACAACGTTAACATATCATTAATTATGCCTTATCTCTGTGCCAAAAGGAAAAAAATTCTGGAGGGCTGCCATACTTAGAACTGGCAACATTAAAAATTCCCCTAATTCGAAAATCTGCTCACCTTTTCCGCGACTTCACATCCACAATCCGTGCACTACGCTACAGGCAACTTGATGGATGGATACAAATGCGACTTATCCTGCACAGCTGCTGGCAAAAAGTTAACCAGATGGTAGAACACTCTGACAAGCGCTGTATTATGTATTAGGTGTAGTCGGGTGGGCCACATGACAGCAGCTGAGGCGGAAAAAGTTTATCAGTTTGATCTCTTGTAGGCGGTCTGATAAAACAGGAACATTGGCCAGATCATATGATGTAGGTACCGAGCAATCTGTTGAACCGATGCAGTGCACGCCGGTGGTCCGACACACAGATACAAACTGCGTCCGGTTGGCATTTTATTATTTTTTGGTTTGGTTGGAAAAACCGGGTGAATTGTCGGAACAGCTGCAGCAGCAACAGCAACAACACCAACAACAACAACAGCAGCAGCGGGTTATGGCAAATCGTAAACTCATAAGATATTTGTCTCTATCCGTGCACTATAGAATGGGTGTTCAACTTTTATTCGAGCTGTAGATATTCGGGAACAGATGTTGAACAGCCTGATAGAAACAAGTACAGTCAGTGCCTATGGCATATCAAGTCAACTATTAGGGGAATAGAGTAATTTTCTTCAGAAAACCGCTACTACGAGACATGCCCGGATGCAAAGTCTTGGCAGAAAACTAAGCTCACTCACGTGGTTAATGATGTGGGGAAGTCCTTTACAGAGGCCAAACAGCGCATTAAAACAAAGGGAAAACAGAGGCAATATCAACTCTGGAGTTGGTTTTTGGCTTCGTGCTGTTTGAAATAACTCACGACTTGAATAATCGCAGTCAATCTGGATGTGTAGGAGAGGTATTTAGTTCCATGTGACTAAATCCACATGGATATTCAAGCTAAACATATCAATCACGCAGCTTAGCAGCTGATGGTGTCATAAGCTGATTGGCGATTCAGCGGGGAATATAGTGTCGCAGAGGCCAACTTAATGCTTTTCAACTTAAAACACGCACCACAGTGAATAATAAGTCGCACTGGACCAAAACTAATCAAATCGTTAAAGCAACTACTGTCATCTTCGGTGGTTCAAGGGTCTTGATCACTATCTTAAGAGAGTTTTCGAAGGGATTTATACTGGGCTGTTGATTTTTCGCCGAGCTTGATTAAATACTCGTATACGTTTCGCCACCATACGAGTGGCATCGTCAGTGGAGACCGAAAAGACGAAAAGGTCTATTAGTGCTCCTCGCATATGTGATGGTTGGCTGACAGTGTTTGACTGTGACAAAACTGACCATATTGCTAAAACCCGTCACTAATTTCAAAGTACTACTAATCCGTTGAGCTGGCTTATGTTGGCGTTCATTGATGGGTAGCGTGAAGGTGAAAGTCTTTATTCTATAAACCAAACCTACTCGCTGCATGTCAGCGAATCTCGAGTCGCGCTACAAAGCTTCAACTCACAGCGGCTCACCGATGTCACCCATGTAACAGTGATATAAATCTCCATCTCGTAGAAGCGTATTGATGAGTTTTAAGCTTGCAGGATTGTGGGGAGATGTGTGCCGTAGATGGGGTCTAATGCAGAGAAGCGGCCGTTTGGAACTTTTCCGAGTGTTCATATGCTTGTTTTACCGGCGATACAGAAAAGTGAAAATTTTGTTTCAAGGCATATATATATATATATATATATATATATATATATATACATATATAACGGCATCCGTTTCCGGATTTGACTGTCAGTGTGGCCTCCATGGGGACTGCCACACGACGCCTGCGCCTACCGTGAATGACTTGCACTGCAATACCCATTGTTCCATCCCCACACCCCAAAGTAATAAGACCCGGAGGCATGTTGATAGGAGCCACATTTCATCAACGGTGCCAGCAACACTCCTTCAGCATACACAACAGCAACATTCCAGTCAGTAAACCGGAAGTAAACTGACTACTGGTTGGTTCGGAGGAGCTGCAAGACTCCGGGTGCGTCCCCAGGTTATGGAGCAGGAAATGCCCTCCATGCGAAGGTAACTGTGAATAAGTCTTTGGACAACTGAGCACTCTTACATCTGGCTGGTTTGTATGATTGGTTGCATCTGAAACAGTGACCTATTTGTTGACTTGAATAGGTACATCACTGGACCTTAACGACCTTTGTTATCGCAGAATTCACGCTTGGCTATAGCATATACTAGATAGCTTTTATCTTCCACTTAAAAGATAGATGACCGCCATTAACACGCGTGCAATGAGGAAAAAAGAGTGCGGAAAACTGAATAATCACGGTAAATAACGTTGCCGTCATGAGTGTCGAGGAACCTGTGCTCAGTTGCACACATTCCGTGCCGCCAGGGATACAAAAGCAGGTAAATAATTCCAAAGGACAAATGACAGAGTTCAGTTACTGTTGTCGACCTTATATCTCCTCTGTCAGCCAAAATAAAGATGGAGAAACAGTTAGCAGAGCAAAGTGAGAAACTAAAGTAGTATGACTCATTCGGAGATATCCTTGTCAGTTTCATACATAATTCAGTCTCCGGCTAATCCAGCGCAAAAGCACAAAATTGGAGCATTAAACTTCCTAAATGCAGTCACCTCTGAGGTTACCCAAAGATGAAGATGGGGCAAAAATGCCATCGCCCTCAATAGAGCTGGCAATTTCACGATTGACAACATTTGGCATACTGTTTCGATGGCGTGCGATATCGCTGAGACGGATATTAGTTGTAAAAGATTGTGGAAAAATTCTTTACCTCTTCCTTGTCCAACTCTGTTCAGCTTTCGTAGCGAAAGTCTCGCAAGTTCGTTTATCAAAAGTCAAAATACTTTAAGATCTGTTCCGAAATTTTGCAAAGTTATTCTATTCAAAGTCAGGTCACCTTTGCAACATGAGCTTCAACGCAAGAGTGCAACTAATGTCTCGCCTGAGTGGAAGCAGACTCATCCTCCATGCGCGCCTCCTGGAGTGCTAAGTAGGTCATTCAATAGTGTTTGGTTCTCCCCTTCTAAAAACTCAAATAATGTTAGCAAGGCCAATCTCCACACGAGCGATGCTAAGGCTGGCTACAGCGTAGCGGAAATTGAAATGTTCACGCCTCCACACCACATTAGTCTTGTGGACATAGGAAATAGTGTAGATTCACTCGATGCACCACGTTCTGACAAACCATTAGGGATTGGGATCAATCCCCACACCGCTATTGAAACAGATGCAAGTCCAAAAACATCAAATGGGACTATTGATGGCTCCAGTGAAGGTACGTTACGGCCCATTGACATTATAACTACAGATAACAGCAGCAGTCATGGTTCGTGCCCTAAGCGTCTTAGATCAAATAGGAGCCTTCGTGCTGGAAAGGTGACTCCCCGTGTCCCAATGACAGTCGTGAATAATAATGCAGCTGCACAGAGTGACAAGCCACAATTCCCCATTGTTCCGGCAATGGGCCAAGGCTGTTTTCCTGGCAGGCCTGTACATGGCTTTGCTGAAACACAGACCACCCATTTATGCCCCTATCCATACTCTCTTCCGTCTCCTTTCACAATGCCTTCTGCGAGCCCCTCGGCAATAACACCCATCCACTTAAACTCAATCGCCCCAAATTACCACAGCATTCTTTTTGCATACCCCCACCCCTCTAATCCCCATAGGGCTGGAGAATCTCACGGTGAGAGATTTGCTGCGGAAGGCTCTAGAACTAATGTGATTGCAGGAGTAAATACTGGGGGGGGGGGAATGATGAACAGCGCCAGGACTTTTTAAGACTGAGGAGAATTAATATCCGTTTTCTGTTGAATAAACTTCATTTACTCCGCACCTTCATAAGTCTGAATAAACCTGATATGAGTTTACTCACTGAAACCTGGTGTCATGATTCTATGCCCAGTCAGCTGCTTTCTATCGAAGGTTATAAGCTTATTAGAAGTGATCGAAAGCAAAGCAGAGGAGGTGATTGCATAATTTACTACTCACAGAACCTCCCTGTGTTTGAATTCACACTTCCACTTATATGCCCCACTATTGATTCCGTTTGGTTACTTTTGTGCTTCGACACTAAGCGAACTCTTGTAGGCTGTATATACCGCTCACCCGGGGCCAGCTTCAGTCCTGGGAACCAGTTGGCTGATATGTTCAGTTACATATCGGAACTTGGTTCTTTTGATAAAGTTGTAGGTGGAGATATCAACCTACCAGATATCTGTTGGTCAAACAGTAACAAACGCGAAACATGATGAGTTCATAACCTCCCTCATCACTGGTGGTTGGGAGCAACATGTTCTCGTGGCTACCAGGGGAAAAAATATATTAGACCTACTTTTTACCTCAGGCACCTCCTAGATAGCTACTGGTGTAATTTTGACGGTCTTCCTGGATGTGAACACAAAATAATCGGATGTAAAATTATAGCTGTGTCGTCGCATGTGAGGTCTGGGGTGGTTCCATACTTCCGGCGAAATGTTAACTGGGTAGATTTCTCCGCTTTGCTTTGGGTTCAAAATTGGGACCATTTCTTTCTTTCGTCTGACATTAAGCGAGCCTTTGACATCTATGACAATGTGACTATATGTTTAAGCATACTTGCCTTCTGTGATAATACGTGAGCCTCTTCTAAGTACGCTAACAATGCAAAGGACAAGCAGAAAATACGAATGTTAACTCGAACGTATGAACGTACTCATGACTTCGGTGTATTACTGAGACTCCAACGCCTTATAATCGAGACGGACATGAAACACCACACCCGTTTCATGCAGGAAGAACAACGGGCTGTAAATAGTAGTAATACAAGTCAACTGGTGACTGTATTACTGAGAAAATAGATGTGGCAATACTGACCTACCCTCACATATCGTCATGCCTGGAGGCGAATGCATTGATTCTCCAATTGCCATGGCAGAAACCTTTAACTTATGCTTCGCTAGATCCTTTAATCTTGAAAAAGAAACCCTGGAATTGTCAACCTCGTTTCACTTCTCTGAACAAATCTTAGCGATCGAGCATAGTGTCGCTACGATAAAACGTATGATTACCTGCCTGCGACCATCCTACAGACCTGACCCCGATGGGATCTCTTCTGCTTTAGTCAAAAGCGGTGGAGATTATATCCTTCTTATATTATTAAATATCTCCTCTTTGTCTCTCCAGTCTGGGCAATATCCCGAAGGTTAGAAAACGGCTACGGTTATACCGCGACATAACTCCGAGTCGGAAACTGACATCCGGAACTACCGCCCCATTAGCCACCCAGCCATTCTCCAACGCATGCTACAGAGAATTGTTAAGGAACAATTGGTTTCGTTCCTAATATCGCACAAACTTCTCTCATCTTCACAGTATGGCTTTCTGAAGTCCCGCTCGTGTGTTACCTGTCAAGTTGACCTCCTTAGCCATCTAACTGAAGCAATTGACTCAGGTCTTCAGTGCGTTGTCATCTTCCTCGACATGCTAAAGGCGTTTGACAGAGTCCCACACAAATGACTGCTATACAAATTAAGTAAGTACGTTGTTACAAATCCGCTTAACTCTTGGATCCGATCGCACCTAGTAGGACGGTCGCAAGTTGTGGAAATCAATGGTTACATCTCTTCACCTCGTCTGGTCACCAGTGGAGTGGTACAGGGCAGTGTCTTAGGTCCGTTACTCTTCCTACTGTACATAAGTGACCTCGTTTCTGTTATACGATTTGGGAAGCCTTATTTGTTTCCTGATGATTTAAAGGTGGTTTACAAGTTCCCAGGTTTTCAGCGTACTGATGAAGTTAACAATATCCAAAGCGACTTGAAAGCCATTGAGAGATGGGCTGCTATGTGGCAGATGACATTTGCAACATTGAAGTGTAGTATTCTAACGTGTGGATGTCAGATAGCAGCAGAAGTGTTCAGGCTTCATGATGAAGGCATTCCCATAAGCCAGTCTGGTTGTGACTTAGGTTTAAGATATTCTAGTTTGTTAAACTTTAGCGAACATACAAATCATATCGTGAAAAAGGCTAAGTAGTCGGTCTGGCTCATATGTCACCTGCTAACCTTGAAAGAAACCAGACTAATTGCGTTCAAAATCAGTATCAGGCCTTTGCATGAATATTGCTGTGTTACGTTCAGTAACTTGAGAAAGGGTGACTTGAGAGCCATTGAAAACGTCCAACGCGCCTTTACGAAGCGCATATTTGTTTATTCAACCGCTCTTTCATACAGAGGTAGGTGCAAGCAGTTGAATCTTGAACCTCTGTGGTTACGAAGAATAATATTAAATCTGTGCTTGCGGAAAGCATGTGCTGGAACTTATCAATTGCACTTTCGGGAAAATACCAGTTATGAACTGAGAGACAGTGAATACATATTCTATTTACCTAAATTCAAGACCAGCCTAAGGAGAAATTTCCATCTTCTTAGGTATGGCTCCATATGGAATAAGCTGCCAAAAGAGATTAGATGTATTGAACATTTTTGCATGTTCAAGAAAATGATAAAGGCTTATCTGTCAACGGACAGAGCGAAATGAATCTTAAACATTCAACTTGATGATGAAAAACTGTATGAAGAAGGGCCGGATCATGTATGATACCGAAGAACATCGACTCGAATGCACCAGAGAAAACATGATCATCTAGGATGAGCTGCTACAAACCGCTTCTTATGCTATTCTTTAATGCTACCTCCTATGCGGTTTTATTCCTTTCAAACTTAATTCATACCAACTGTCTTCTGTTTAAAACCGAGAGCAAAATTATTTACTGGTGTGGCGTCAGGAACTATTTTCGTAATTTTCCCCACAAATTGATTAATTCGTAATATTGTTCTGAGATCTCCTTCGTTACATTTGTTCTGCAGTGCCAATCATTTCCCCTTCTTTTCTGAAGTTAACAGTCCAGAAACATATTCTTCCTTATTTCATTGTTAGCCACGACTGGGCTGATCTGTGGTGACGGATTATAGCTTCCAGATTATAAAAGACTTTACCTGTGCAATGCACATTGCCACAAATTGACTGGCGTATAAAAAGTGCCATAATTGAATGATCCGCCTGACGGACTGGACTGAGGCTTCGTCGCTCATAATACATGTATAAAAGCAGCCCTAAAAAGAACAGAACATATGATAAACAGGTGATGGCTCATATGCTACCATGCCACACCGGCACGCGGCCAAGTATTGCATGGAAGTGCGGGCGATACGTTTCGAGGGAATACCTTGCATTGAAGCAGGTCCCCTGGGGATGGTTCCACGAGTGGCCGTATTAATTTAACTGGACATCTGTTTAAATCTACATATGTTATTGCTCCTGTTTTTTTCAAATTTCTTTAATACCTTAATCCTGCCAACTACTTTAGTACCAGTTTTGGATCCATTGTAAAAAGCGTGAACAAAATGACTATTTTGTGCGATTCTGTTGTACACATTGATCAGACAACATGGTTGGACTGTACCTCGAATCATCGGAAATATACCATTTATTTATTTATTTATTTATTTATCTTTGTGTAGGCTTTGCTTGAGCAGCCAGTTGGCAGAAAAGCGCCGCTCGTTGCTATCTGATTCCGCCGCGATATCTTTGCGTCGGTCGAACAACTCCAGAGAGCGAGCAGAGATCCAAGCCTTTAAGGGGCGTCGAACTAGACCGCAGCAAGACTGCCCGGAAATGTCATCGCTTTCTGTATACAAGTACAGTGTTGATCTAATCTAGAAAGGCGGAAGACAATGGTTGCCCGGAAGACAGAAAGATCAGTAAAACGGGAGCTGACGAAAAGGGAAACGGGCGTAATGAGGGGAGCAGACAGAGCAACACAGGCCTGGCGGAACGAGGCCAAAACGGGGCACGAGCGGCGCCCAGCAGTGAGCCTGAGCCAGGCAAAACGAGGAGGGTATTTGTCGAGAATGTAATAGATCGGACAAAACCGCCGTTATTGCATCCTCCCGAAACAACCACAAGCAGAGCAATTCATTCACGTTCAAGCAAATCAAGAGCTATCGAACGGCTCCGGATCGGTCAGAATGGAACGCGTGGAAGCGGAGCTACGGTGGCGAAATGGACACGGAATAATACTTCACATACCTCAAAGAGTGCATGGGTGTGTCGGGTGCGGAAGCCAGGAAATTTGATGCAACGGGGGAAGGAAACATGACTGATTAATGTATGCCTGTGTGAGTGGTGACAGCTGGTGGTCGCGTCAATAAAGAGTGTGTTTCATTACCGCGTCGTTCTCGCTACACTATGTCATGCAGTGGATTGCAACTGGGTGCGTATGCCAGTGAAGACTGATAGCTCGCCTGGACAAAGGAATCAGTTAATCTGTTTACATCAGTCTTGCGGTGCTTCGTTTGTCGGAACCCCCAAAACACATGCCGATGTTCGTGCAGACCAGTGTATGATCTGAGTCAATGAAAGTAGACCAAAAGGACCTGAAGTTCAGTACGCTGCTGCAATGTGGTCAATTTGAGACCACGGTTGTGTTGGCGAAGGAGGACGCCACGTTTCGGAACGCTTCTTCGTATGCCTGAGGTTAGTACTCGAGAGAAACACGTGGTTGTCTTCGCACAATGTGAGAAGGCTCTCTCCGTTAGTAGAGCGGTCCTCATCGAGCTAGTGGTGACCACCGAGGTGGTGTTCGTATGATAACAGTTGGTCAAACCGTGCATTAAAATGTCCAGCACGGACAATAACATCTGACTTTTTATCATTAGTCAATAGCTGATTTACATCCCGATAGAAGTCGTCCTTGACCGAGCCACTACTGCAGTCAGTTGGAGGGTACGCAGAGATCACAAACAAGTTGCGTCTCTCCTCGTGGTGCTTATTGATTTTACATGAACCCGAAGCCGTACTGCACACAGTCGGCTATTCATCGGGAACCAGTCCAGTAGTGCCGCCTCGGCCTCGCCACTTAATGCTATACCTACACTAGCAAAACCCGCTGAGGCTGGTTCTGGATCTCCAGAAAGACGTAGGCGATATCTGGCTTCGTGGCCCGTGTGGGATGTCAATGTAAGCACAGTGCTAGTGTCCTGCAATCGCATTTATGAAAGACAGCAGACGTCCATATGGAGGGATCCTAGGGTGCGCGCTAGACCGGCTTGCTGTCCATTCTGCATGAGTGTCCAGACGTTGAAACACTCCAGACGAAACGAGGATGGAGGTACAATGGTAGCCATAGGTTGAACTCCATGGTTCGTGGCGCAACCGGAACCTCAGCGAGATTTTTTGAACACATGAATAGAGTAGCGGAAAGTAAGGATTGTTAGCAAACAAAATAATTGGCGTGCGATGAAGTCGCATATGTGTAAGAAACAGAAAGGGTAGCCGATGAGCACCTTGTAGAACAGTCCATGGTTTTGTGAGGGGACGTGATATTACCCGGTTTCTCAAACGAAGTGGGGAGTTGACTTAAGGGACCCCACCTTGAGCCTTTGGCTAAATAACCTACTGGCAATGCAGCGTGGCGAAGTCAGAGAATTGCGCCCATTGCGAGTTGCTGAAGGAATGTTCAGGTAATGTCTTTCGTTTGCTAGATCACCAAACAGGGGTCCAATATTCCCCATGAAGTCAGCACGATTGCTGGATTATAATGCTTCACCGTGGTGGAACATTGTCGCCGAACACTTCGCTGGAACGGGTTACACCCGAACCACCCAGATGGCACCACGATGAGGCAGTCGGGCAAGCCAGCTTTGTATAGAAATGCTGGTTGGCTTGCTGAACAATCTCCTTGTGGTGCCAGCTGGGTGGTTCGGAATTATCCCGTTTCAGCGAATGGTTCGGCGGGATTGTTCCAGGACGTGGTGGGTTTTCGTCCAGCAAGACTTCTGCCTACAAAAAGCCACATATGTCCGTTTAACAACACTGTGATGTGGCGGAGGTGACTGGCCACTAAATAAAGTCACTGCCTCTTACATCTCTCTGAGCAGCATTGTAATTCAAAGGTGTATTGAGTCCCTGGTCCTATGCGGTAATAAAGACGTATGAGCCACTTGTTTGGTCGCCGGCTCCCAACGGGTTGCGATCCTCTCATATCACCCTGCTCTCTTCTAGATTATGTCCGGGATCAAAGACTCGGGATGGGGCCCCGTAAGACAACCCACTACTTCAACCTGGGCAACCGGGTAGTATCACGCCCACTGACAAATCATGGATCGATTACACTACTGCTTTCCCTTTTATTATTTCCACTGGCTTTACTGTCTCTGCTGATCAACATCCGCTCATAGATCGTCCCACGTCCCGTATCTCAACTACACCTATGTCTTCCTCGGTCACCGTCAACAATAGCTCACTGGTCGCATCCGATAGTGTTCTAAGCCAAGCGTTTGGTGTTCGTTGCCTAATGGTCACGAAATCTGCACACCTAACTGAAGCCCAAGCTTTCCTTCGTCCTGGTTCTGCAGTCGGCCTTGCAGCGTTCAATGTGTGTACTCTGATGCAGATCGAACGATAAGCATATCTTGCCCACACCCTTGAGACACTCGGTGGACCACTGTTGCCTTTTCGAAACCAGCTTTCAAGACGCCAGTACCGCCGTCAGAATGTCATCTCCGACAAACCCTGACGTCACATAGCATTTGCGCTTTTCCGGAGACCCAGCGTCTGCCGCTTCGCGCCAAGCTGGTGTCTGGGTTGCATTGAATGAGAGGGCTGAATGAGCACTGCTTGACTGGATCCCAGTCAACAATCGGCTATGTGCAGTCGGACTACGAGGTTCACATAAGTTAAGTTAGCGTGGTGATATTACGCGGGGCTTGTTTGTTCTCTCCGCTTACGTTCCTACAGACCACAGCCCGGATGCAGTCAAGGATTGCTTTTGCCCACAGCCACATGAGCTTCTGGGTTCCGCCAGAAAGTGTGACATTGTCATACCTGCCGGAGATTTTAACGCACGAGTGGGCCGCCTGCCACCCAGCGAGCACCATCTTGGGGGTAGTTTTGGTCTCGGTAGCAGCCGAGCAGACAATGGAGACAGATTACTGACTCTTTGTTCTGATCATCGCTTGTTTCTTTCAAGTAAAAGTTTTCGTCATACGAAAAGACAGAGTGCTACCTGGCGTCCACCTTCTCATACACAAGGATGTTACCAGCTTGAACACAGCAATAAGCTACAGATGGCGCGGAAGCGGAACAGACTACCGATGGTACTGGTCAACTTGTCTGGACTCCGATCACGCATGGTTCGCGCCAAAATTTGCATGCATTTCGGCGGATCATATACGCACTACCGACAGAACGTCGAAAATCTGCAAGATCCTGTGACGTCAGCCAAGTACCAGGATTCTCTGTCAACACTAATTGCTTCATCCCCTTAGGATGGTCTGAATTCGCAATGGAAGCGTATCAAAGCCGCCTTAATTTCTGCCAGTACTGTCAGTTGTGGATTTGCTTGTTACCCGCCGAAAAGCTGGATCACCACTGCCTTCTTGCCGCTGTTGGACAGACGCCACTTGATCCCAACCGACACCAGCTGTAGTGATGGACGCCGATCCCTGGATTGAGCGTTGCGTAGGAGGTTACAGAAGGACCGTGAGACCTGGTGGTGTGAACATGCTAGAGCGTTTGAACTTGCTAATCTCTCTGCTAATAACAGAAAACTGTTCCACTACATCCGAGTCACAGAAGGCTTCCGATCTGAAGTAAGCAAAACAATCTGCGAAGATGATGGCTCCCTAATCACTAATCTTTAACGACGGTTGGAGTGATGGGACGAACATTTTCGCTCACAGTTTTCCTGGTCACCAGCTCCACCTGTTTCTCCTGCGGCGCACACTGGTGATGAGTGGACTATCCCAACTGAACCTCACTCTCACCAGGAAATCTGGAGGGAAATCTACTGCCTAAAGCGTTATAAGGCACCCGGGCCTGATGGTCTACTTACTACTCTATTTAAAGCTAGGGACTGGTTGCTGGTTCGAGAACTCACCGCTTCGTTCTCAGAAGTCTGGGCAAAAGAGGACGTCCCATCATGCTGGAGTGAGGCGGTAGTCATCCTCATCTTCAAAAAGTACCTAGGCACAAATTACTCCAATTATAGGGGTAACAGTTTGGTTCCCGTCCTTTGGAAAATCCTGGTGTCCATCATTCTTCGCAGGCTATCCTCAACGCGTGAATCACTACAGCGAGAAGAACAAGCTGGGTTTTGCCCTGGTCGCGGCTGCATCGAACAAATCTTCACACTTCGCCAGATCCTCGAGCTCCGCATGTGTATAAGAGGTCAACGATTGCTGTGTTCCTGGATATCGGTGCAGCCTTCTATTCTGTCGATCGTACAGTACTGTGGAACTGCCCACTGAGGAATGGTGTCCCCGAGAAGTTCGTCTCCATACTGCGCGCTCTATATAGTCTGACCTCGGGCAGGGTTAGGGCTTATGGCATGCTTTCGCCTACCTTTGTGGTCTCCAGTGGAGTTCGACAAGGATGCCCTATCTCTCCGTTCCTATTCAACTTTGCCATTGAGGATATCCTGAAGAACGCTCTGAGCGATTCGTCGAACGCTAGCGTTGAGCTCCTCCCAGGTAGTCGAGTTGTTGATTTGGATTGTGCTGATGATATTGTCTTGCTGGGTGACGATCCACAGGTCGTCCAACTTGCATTAAACCGCTGGGCGTTTGAAGCATCAAAGTACGGTATGTACTTTTCGCCATCCAAATGCAAGGCTCTCCTTCAAGACTGGCAGGTGTCTCTGCCTGCACTCACGCTTGCTGGTGAGACACTAGAGGTTGTGGAGAGCTTTGTCTACTTGGGAAGTTGCATCACTGCTGGCGGGGCTGTTGCAGACGAGATTTCGATGCGCGTCTCGAGAGCAGGCCTCGCTTTTTCTTGGCTGAGGCATTGTGGCGTCACCATGACATTCGTCTCTCCATCAAAGGGCGGGTCTATTGTGCAACTGTTCGTGCTGTACTGTTGTACGGATGCGAGACCTGGCCCATTCGTAAAGACGACTTGCGCAGGCTATCCGACTTCGAGCATCGCTGTCTGCGGTCCATTGCCCGTGTGTGGTGGCAGCACCACGTAAGCAATTTGGAAATTAGACAGCGTGTCTTGGGACGTGGAAGCCACTCGCTCGAAGAGCTCGTCTCACTGCATCAACTGCGGTGGTTGGGACATGTATTGCGCATGCCTGTCCAGCGTCACCCGCGTCGTGCGTTGTTTGCACTTGCTGGACAGGGCTGGAAGAGACGGTCTGGTGGACAGCCCACAACATGGAGAAGCCGCATGAAACGAAACAGTTGACGAAACATTTCGCCTGGGCCGGTTGTTGTCGACTACCTGGTTGGGGCCCGAGAGATGCGGATACTTGCTTGTTGAAGACCTTGGAATTATGGCTCAAGATCGATGTCAATGGCGGACGTGTGTATCGGTTTGTTGCGGTGTCTTTTCTTCTTCCCCCTAAAAAAGAACAAACTGAAAAATTTTTCAAAAACTGTGAGTGGTAAAATAGACAAAAATGCATTTGTTGTTGCTCCTTTCTTATTATTCATACTGCTTTCCTATTCAGCCATGATTCCGATAGCACAATATCTGTACCACAAATATTGTGCTATCGGAATCACACACACACACACACACACACACACACACACACAATCTGTACCACAGATTGTGTATTATATATATATATATATATATATATATATATATATATATATATATATATATATATATATATATATATATATAATCCCACCACTTCAGTCCATAGGTGCAGGGGAGAAGCGAGTCTATGTTTGATAACCGACAAAACAAGAGTTATTTGAACTGAGTACTCGGTCAAAGGTTGTCAATGGGTGCATTCAATGAAGTCGCTCCGCTGTCTTTCAGGTACGCATATCTGCGTAAGGGCCGGGGCAGTGTCACATAATTCAGCTCCCTACTTCGGCTTGGACAATTGGGTTGGATGGCACCTTCTGACAAAACCGTACAACTATCTGTGTTCTACCCGGGTTTTTTTTGCCAACTGTACCTAGCATTGTTCTACATGGCTTTTGATAACGTAGCTTCTATGCAGTAATTATATATATATATATATATATATATATATATATATATATATATATATATATATATATATATATATATATTCCTGCGAGCCCAATTCACTTAGTGCATGATGTAACCATCTAACATGCTTAGGGAATAGTCGACCAACGCGTAGACAACAAAACTGCGCCTCCAAGGTTAATGGACAACAAAAGACCGGAACTGAGACGACCCCACCGGTAACAATGCATGCCACAGTGCTTGTGCTACGATGCTGTTTTACCAATAATAAATGTAGGAGTTACAGCATTAACGATTTTCCCAACAAATGGGTAAAGCGGTTCCTTCAACAACGGAGCGACCATGCGGTCACGAAGACAACAAGCAAAAAATGAAGCGGCGACAATGTCGGGCGGGAATTGATAGAATTGAGGTTCTTCGCAGCCAGTTTCCAAATCAGATAGTCGTCCACATACCCGGAAAAGCATTAAACTGCAGTTTCAGCCTGTTGGGCATAGTCAGTAGTGCGCATCCTTCGGATCCATCAGGATTCGAACTGCAGTCTAGTGCATTTCCGCGCATTTGGACGACTATCTGATTTGGAAAGTGGCTGCGAAGACCCTCCCTTCATTACATCAAAATCCCCTACTCATAAGTGAATTGATAGAATTGTCAGCGAACTGGTCAGAAAGCTACAGACACGCGACCAAACCCAAAGCTGTCGGTACACTTGAGTGGTGCGAGCGCAGTCCAGACTTAATACCCCAGTCATGCCAAACTACCGGGTGATTTAATACGTGGTCTGGAGCTAGGAACGACTGCACTCAGGTGCTGACGTACAACTATAGTAGGCTGGATCGCTAACTGTCCAATGGCATAAATTGCTTTGCCGGCAAGAGTGAGATGGGACACAGACGCCACATGTGTGCCTACGATCGCAGAGCACACATTGTGAGAAGTGAACCCCAGCTAGACACCACAGCCGCAATGAATGCGTCATGCCTCGACCGCATGACAAGATCTAAGGTACGCACGCCGTTCAGCTTGACGTGAGCAGGACACCACTAGGCTGCACTGAACGTGCCATGCTTAAATCGATCGGTACTCCACCTTCATGCAAGCGAAAAGCCAGCGAAAGGGTTTCCTGCGAAGTGGTTAGTGGCTCGCTGAGCTAGCGATTGAGAAAAACCGCCTGGCCGTATGTGATAACCGGTAGATGCGCATCGTATTGTTATCGCCACAAAATCTGTTATCGCCTTGTGGCTGGCTTCCAACAAACCCGTTGGCTTTTAATTAGGCTGCTTTCACTGCCAAAGGGAATCATACTGTCAGGAGCACATTGTAAGGTTACAGTGTTGTTCGCTTTACAGTTTCGATTGCATGGGTGTAACAGCTAAAAAGATATTCACTCTTCATGGGTTCATAAAAACGAGTTCTTGATAACGCTCTTATATTTCAGTCTGCTGCTGGAGAAACGCGGAGAACTTAGTAAGGACAGAATTCATGTGTGATATTTCAGACGGCCTATTTCGGGCAACTGAGCGGAAAGTCTTTGACGGAATTCGTCAGGAACTTACTGTTGGTAGTCTTGATGAACGTCTTTGCAAGGAAAGTGAACTAGTGAGGAGTTCACGCAAGCAACGAATTTCAAGCACGCCCTTGGCCCGTGTTATTATCGGTAAGCTGTGATGTTACATAAAACATCAGTTTCAGACGTTGTAATGCGTAAAAGTTGCGCAGAATGCACTGAAAGTATCATAGCAGATAAGATTCGCCGTTGGATACACCGAATAAAAGGGAGAGAGAGGATTACAAACCGAACACGCATATCACACCCGGGCCTAGTACAAAAGCGCTGTACTAGTGCTTATTATTACAATTTTCTTAACCTTCTGGTATTCTTCTACAAAATGTTGGGGGTGGTTATTGCTTCGGTTTACAGCGACGTAAAACAGCTGCTAGCAAGCGCGAAAATCTGGTACAACAAATGCAGATTGACCTACAGTTGGGTCAATGACCAACCTTTATATCCATCACGAATGCGTTCTTGCTACAGCGAAGCGGCTGTAATGCACCTTGAAGGGTTAGGGGGGCAGTAGTTGTATTCATGACTAAATAGATATGTTGCCTAATGGTTCCTTCATTGCGTCGTGGTAGACTGACATCTAACAGCATTATCAAGAACTCGTTTTTATGAACCCATGAAGAGTGAATATCTTTTTAGCTGTTACACCCATGCAATCGAAACTGTAAAGCGAACAACACTGTAACCTTACAATGTGCCCCTGACAGTATGATTCCCTTTGGCAGTGAAAGCAGCCTAATTAAAGCTTACGGGTTTGTTGGAAGCCAGCCACAAGGCGATAACAGATTTTGTGGCGATTGCAAACGGTGCCCATCGACCGGTTATCACATACGGCCAGGCTGTTTCTCTCAATTGCTAGCTCAGCGAGCCACTAACCACTTCGCAGAAAACCCTTTCGCTGGCTTTTCACCTGCATGAAGGTGGACTACCGATGGATTTAAGCATGGCACGTTCAGTGCAGCTATGTGGTGTCCTGCTCACGTCAAGCTGAACGGCGTGCGTTTCTTAGATCTTGCGGTCGAGGCATGACGCATTCATTGCGGCTGTGGTGTCTAGCTAGGGTTCACTTCTCACAATGTGTGCTCTGCGATTGTAGGCACACATGTGGCGTCTGTGTCCCATCTCACTCTTACCGGCAAAGCAAGTTATTTGAAGGATGTTTGTGAGCAGCGTAAGGTTCGTAGAAAGTAGAAGTCACGATTAAACTCCACACAATAATCTGCCTCGACGGGTTATCGATCCCCGGTCCCACGAATTTCCGGTCCGCTGCTCTACCACTGAGCCACCGAGGGCTGACGATTAGGTGCGCCATTTAATACATTATTTCTGCTTGGAGTTTAATCGTGACTTCTACTTTCTACGGACCTTACGCTGCTCACAAACATCCTTCAATTAATCTACCATCGCCCTTTGGACATCAGAAGGACAGTTACTTCGGTCCATTGGGAAGTGAAGAGTGAGTGAGCCAATCTGCAACACCAGGACAGATACTGTGAGCTCATTGGCAATACGTCGCGCACCAAGCAGAAGCCATGTGTTAAATTGCGCACCTAATCGTCAGCCTTCGGTAGCTCAGTGGTAGAGCAACGGACCGGAAATTCGTTGGACCGGGGTTCGATTCCCTGTCGAGGCAGATTATTGTGTGGAGTTTATTCGTGATTTCGACTTTCTACAAAGCAATTTATTCCATTGGACAGTTAGCAATCCAGCGTACCGATTGTACCTCAGCACCTGAGTGCAGTCGCTCCTAGCTCCGGTCTACGTTTCCAAAACACCGGGTAGACATGCTAATACTGGAGCTAGGACAAAACACGAGACACACGGTGAAGTCAAACATAATCATGAGTAGCGACAGAGAACACGGCGAGAGGCGGCGGGGGTACACAGAAAAACGATCAATAAGGTAGACATCAAACAGTGGAAACCATGACACTAGTTCAATGGATGCGACTAGGAGCTCGATCTGGGAAGCAAAGGGCACACAAGAATGGGTATCAAGTGTGTGGAAAGACCGCGGATTGTCAAATGTAATTGTGCATATAACCAAGGAAACGGGGGGAAATCGGGTAAGGTTTCTGTGTCTGGTGTAGGTCGATGGCAATTCAGCAAAAATGTCCTTTACACAGGAAACCTTTGATGGTCAATAACACTAAGGAAGCTGAGGACCCGGTATTTGTGTTCGCTGAACAATGGACGTAGCGAGGTTCTAAGATTGAGCAGGAACTATTCGACCAGTTGTCACTTGTCGGTTATGATCAAAGCTGAGGTTTTGGACTTCCTGAACAGCGCCCTGCCTATAAAATTTTACCATGTAACTTCGGAGCACAAATACTTATTTCACCCACTTGTATGTTCACGAAATCTCCACGTTAACGAATTTTGGCTGGTTTGCCCGGTGCCCACGTACAATCGGCAAGCTTTGTGAAAATTACTTTAAAGTACACGAACCATCGCTCACATGAGGTCAATCAATCGAGCGAAAAAGTGCAACAGTGCCCGCTACTGTGCGATTGTTCAACTGTCAGCGCATACACGGAACTCTGCCATTATGTTGACAGAATGACACGGGAACTTGCGGTAACAAGATTCAGTCAAAAATGTCTCCATTCATATCATCCTCGCCTGTCTCCGGCCGACTACGGAATGGAGAGTTGTATCGTCCGTGGATTGCTGTGCCCATTGGTTGCGAATGACTGCCTCTTGTGTTCATGCCCCGCTGTGCTGAATTCATCAAGAACCAATCGATATGCATCCTGACACAACTGACATTTGAATACATCCTAACGCCTAGATAGCGCTACAAGCCAGCATCGGAGGCGTGTAATACACAAGCAGGAGAGTATTCGATTAACAGAAATAAATATGTAATGGTCAACCATTTTCAGTTAGGGAAACCTATTTGTGCGAATGAACGAAACTATTAGTATAGTAAGTTTTCCTCTAAGAATGAGAGTAAATTACCGGGATACAAGGGAATTCGCCCCTCCACCAAAACTAAGAAAAGTGACCAAATAATATTATGTTTAAATTGCAAAACTGCACATTTATCGCTAACAGAAAACCACCGCAGGTGGCCGACACTGGCCACGTCACCAACTTGGCTGAGTAATTCAAGGTGATCTATCAGGTACCAGACAATAAATCAAAGTGCGTTCGTAGGCGCTTGTTTGAATTCGCGGAGGCCATCGCAATTCCGCTATGCGATCCGGAGTTGTGTTTTCAGAAACGGCTCGTTCGGATGTTAAAACTGATTTGGCCTATCCGAACTGCGACATCCGGTCCACAGAATGGATTGCACACTGCACTTGTGACCTAACGGATAATGATTGTGCTTGAGCAGTGATCGTGGACAGAATATACCTTACCAACCCTTACGTTGTGCCAATTTGCTTTTTTCCACATATGATTGTACAAGCCTGAAGAGGAATTATTGAAAACATTTGTTCGCTTGCATCGACTTATTTACATACCTAAAAGTCACTCAACTTCAGCAACGCACTGAATCAGATTGTTCGGACATTCAGTGAATTCATAAGAGAAAATGCCACTTGCTGTGCTCGCGAGATATGGCGACTGGATTAGTAATGATTTAGGGGCCAAAATCCGACCCAACGAGACTGCAGCTTAATGTGGTGCGACGGATTGCGTACCTCCTTGACCCAGTGAGCTATACTGCGTGGTGCCTCCGGGCCCCTTGAGAGCTACTCCTAGAAATTTTGTCATTGGTGAAACGTCAGACAGACTCAGTTCCCTGGTCCTCAAGGTTGGGGAGTTAAAATGGTTTGGAGCCCGTTTCTGTAAAACTACATCAATACCACCTCCCCGCTATCTTGCGGACAGGTTTTGGTTGGAGACCCTAATCGTCCTCCGGTCTAGGCCTGGGCGCCGTCGCAATATCTCAGTCCACATACAACCAGGAAAATTTTCCCAAATTCGAACTACGTCCTGCATCGACCGTCACGCAGATTATCAGGGGTCGTCTTATCTGCTGCTACTCGTCAACCTCAATGGTGCAAAGCCCCCCGGGCCAGACGGACTTCACCCACTAATACTCAAGTCCCTATCGATTATCATCTCACCAGTTGTGACAAACCTTTTCAATAGATCGCTCTCTGAAGGATCCGTCCCGAACGACTGGAAATGCTCGATAGTTAAACCGCTTCCCAAGGGTGGTGATCCGAGTAAAATAGAGAACTATAGACCGATCTGTTTGACTTCGGTATTATCCAAAGTTCTCGAGAAGATTGTGAAAAAGTGTCTGCTATCGTTCTTCGAATCGATGGACGTATTGACGCCAGCGCAACACGGCTTTACGAAAGGGCGATCCTGCATCACCAACTTGATGTACGCAAACCACCAGTGGGTTCAAGCTCTCAATGAACAGAAGGATGTTGACGTGGTGTACATCGACTTTAGTAAGACGTTTGACAGAGTGAACCACGAGGTACTCCTTCGTAAACTGAGGACATACGGAATCGGTGGCACGTTACTGCAGTGGATACAAGAGTTTATTGTGGGACGAAGGTTTAGAGTACAGGTCAATGACTATCTGACAGAATGGTTCCCATCGACCAGTGGCGTGCCTCAAGGAACTGTACTTGGGCCAGCATTATTCCTTATTCATATCAACGATCTTCCGCAGCAGCTCCAGTCACCATGTGTCCTGTTTGCAGATGATTTGAAAATCTGGAGGATCATTGAAAACCAGGACGACTGCGCTCGCCTCCAGCATGACTTAGAGCGACTGTCAACGTGGTCCACTGAAATGCAACTCCCTCTTAACGCAAGCAAGTCGGAGTTCATCAGTATCACCAGACGTCCAGCCACTCGATCATACACCTTGGACGGCCAGTTGCTCCATCCCAACACATCTGTCAGAGACTTAGGAGTTCGCTCACGACATGATTTAAGATCACTAGAAAATACAGAGGAATTGTACCGTGCGGGACTTCGTATGCTCTGGGCATTACGACGCAGTTTCTCCACATGGTCCCAAGAAACCGTCCCTCGTCTATTCACCTCGCTCATTAGACCAATCCTTGAATACGGTGCCCCAGCTTACCATCCGATAACCCAATGGGAAACTGAAAAACTGGAGAAAATACAGCACCTCGCAACTAGAATGATACCAAGTCTACGAAAGCTTCCATATGAAAAACGTTGTGAAAACCTCGGACTCTACACACTATCCTATCGCCGAGTAAGAATTGATCTTATTATGACCCATCGAGTACTACACTTGAATCACTTCCCCATACTACGGCCAATATTTCACCTGCGAGAACCCTGTAACACCCGAGGACATCGTTACAAACTCAGGGTCCCCAGTATGAACAAAGTATCACATCAGCTTTGTATCGAACGAAGAATCGTAAACTTATGGAATACACTACCAGAAGGATTAATAGAGGCCGATTCTGTGAAGTGTTTTAAAACCCGTATCGACGATTATTTTGGAAACCTGTGCTTTTGTGAAACGATGCACATCCAGTGCCAAAAGAAGACATTGTATGTCCGGAAAAAATGACGCTAGTACAAATTTCTAACCCAACACGGATAAACGATTAACGGACCAGACACAACTGCTGGTAATTCACAAGTAAATTTTGATTTTTCATAATTCGATAGAGTTGTACAGAAAACTTTCTACTTGCTCTTAAATACAGTCTCAGTCTCAGTCTCGCATACAGCAAGCGGATAAGCAAAAACATGCTACGGTTGGCGCCTCCCTCCCTTCTTTTCCACCTGTTTCTCTTACGCCCATCCCGACCCCCATTACTAACCTTCTTTCTACAATTTTCAGATTAATTGACAGCAACCGAGGTGTCACTGGAGTAGAACCATCTGCAGCCACCTTCCCACGACATTCATCCGATGCCTATCGCCAACAGTCCCTCAGAAGACCACGCCGTCCCGTTTACATGACAGCGTTCAACGTTCGCACTCTAAGGCAAATAGGTCAACAGGGTGCACTCGCACGCACCTTGGACACACTGGGTATTGATTTGCTGTGTGTCCGAAACTAGCATCAATGACCCCAATGGGGTTGTTGAATTAATTGCACCCGGCTTACAGAGGAGTAGTAGGGAGAGTTGACTGGTATAGGTAGAGATTCGTCACATCAAGATACACTCAGACAGCCAGCACACGTCCGGAAAAGCACTGTACGCGCGTTTCATCCTTCCGGGAATCGTCAGTAGTGCGCATTCCACCGGACCCTAATAGGGCTCGAACCCGCAACTCGACCGTTGCCAGTCCGTGGTTGAGAGCACTGAGCTACGGGGGACGGCAACGACCATCATAAATAAGTTACTGGATTAGATATAGCGCCGCTCACTATCCACTGACTTACACGTTACTGCCGAGCATGCATCCGGAAACGCTGATGCAGCACTCACGGATCAAGCTGGTATAGGTATCATTCCAAGCTCCATCGTTGTTTGATTGGATTCAGGGGAACAGCCGTTTTTGTGCAGCCCGTATGACAATATGAGCTAAAGTTGATTCACGAGGTGGATAGTCCATTAGGTCTCAATGACCATGTAGTCATAACTTTTGACTATTTGTGTTATGCAGAGTGTAACGGGGTTTAGGAAACCGGTCCAGTATGCTCGACCTTACCACCTAAGCGCAGGTTACCGGAGTCAGCAGATCAGTTCGATCGAGAGAACGCGTGAACCCACCGGGAGACACAGCGATGGCTGGACAGCGAATCACGAGTGGCACACGTATCCAGAAACCGACAAACCGGATTGGACAATAGAACATAGAGGGCGCACTGGCAACTCGAGAATCGCTATTAACGGCAAGTTTCAGAGTGCAAAGCCGAATATGAGCGGTCCAAAGAAATACGGCCAATCAGATGCCAAGCACGAAAGATGTGATCATTGCGCGAGACAGGAAGACAGCGACAGAAGAGGAATAGCATAACCCAATGAAATAAAAGGGGAACGCAACCAATGAGGTGAGCCGAAAAACAGGCGACCCACTGAGAAGGCTCGAAGATTAACAGTGTTTATTTCTTTTAAATAGGCTACCCTATACTGAATAAACGCCTGTTTTCCGCCCGCCGCCATCGTGACTTTTTGATCGTGTCCGTGTCTTATAACACAGAGTATCCAGATGAACACTCCGAACTAACTCATAAAATCACACGCTACCACGTATTGAAAGAACTCGCCGACGCAGCTGCTCGGGAATTCTCAAACAACTGTCTCCTTGACAACGTTTGGACAGAATTCGTTAATAGACTCATCGACGTCGTCAACAGAGCATCAGAGACCAAGCCCCTTACTCCCTCAAAATGCCTTCAATTCTAAGAAATAGGACTCGAAAATGCCTGTCGATAACGGATGCAACATGGCGTGCTTACAAGTTTAATTCCGACTCAGAGACTTGGGGAAATTTCCTGGCCCATCACAACCATTGCACTGCACTTGTCCGTGAGGACGAAGCAACTTATCAACAGTGCCTAGCCAAAAAGTTCATGGCAAACAACAAACTGCTATATTGGCAAGTCAATAAGCTTCGTAAAGTGAAGCATGGAATACCTCCACTTTGCAAGACAGGCGGTAGAGTACAAAGCGCCGCAGAAACAGCTAATACCCTGCGGCTACAATACGCCCCAATTGTCGAACTCGCAACCTCTACCTGTCTCATAATGTCATGCACCTTACCTACACCGTTGTTTACAAATGTAATTTTCAACCCATCAATCGTGCTAAGCAAGTTAGTCTCACTGCGTGAGCATAGTTCTCCAGGAACTAACAAACACTTTCAACCAAGGCCATCCAGCAATAAAGTTCACCAGCGAAGTGGAGCAAAACGGTCGCTTTCATTTCCTCGATGTTGCCATGAAAAGACTGGATGGGGGTTCGCTACAGCGCTGCGTCTATAGGAAAAGTACTTGGAATGGGCAGTACACAAACTTCTACAGCTTCGTGCCACTTAGGTTTAAACGGAACTTGATAAATACCCTAGTGAGCCGAGCTGAACGTATCTGCTCGAATGACACGCTTGCGGAAGAATTAGAGTGCATTCGCTTAGTGCTAAGGGAGAACGGCTATCCGGAAAGCTTCATCAGAGCCAACATGGAACATAAAAAGAAAAAGCCTGTAGTTTTGACAGTAGAACGTAAACCAATCTTCCTACAGCTGCCATACAAGGGCGAGGTTGCGACGGAACTTCTATCTCGTCGTCTTTCGTTTGCACTCAGACGCACCTATCCAGCAGCGCGGATGCAAATCCAGTTCACTAGCTTTCCGATGGTGAGACTAAATTCAAGGGATAAGAGGCCTGTCCACACCAACTCAATGTGTATCTACTCATTTTCTTGCTCCTGTGGAGCGGAATACATTGGTCGTACGACACGGCGTCTATCCGAGAGAATGAAGGAACACCATCCGGTCGGGCTTACAAATAGAAGTGGAAGTACAGCGAACTCATCAATAGCCGCGCACCTAGCCGATACAGGACACGTGACAAAGTTCAACGATTCATTCAAACTAATCTACCAGGCCCCAAAGCATCGCTCGAACTGCGTCCGTAAGCGATTACTAGAAGCCGCTGAAGCAATTGCCATCAGGCTATATGAACCGGAGCTATGTGTTCAGAAGAAGTTAACTAAAGGCTTGGAACTACCCTGGCCCAAACAGCCGGTGACCTCTAACCCACGAGGCCAAACGCGGTCGATTGTCGTGTCCTAACAGACAGCGCTCTCAGCATCCAAGTAACTCGCGCCACTAGTAACGACTTATAATGTCTGTCTACATTTTGATTTTGATTTTGCATATAATTGTATAAGCCGGAAGATGAATTATCGAAAACATATGTTCGCTTACTCTGACTTCAGATCATACTATGGGATTTTTAAAAACAATATCCGCCCGAAGGCACTGAAGTATGTGAATAACCAGCTAAGTGAACCACTGTCACAGTTCTTCCAAAGGTGCTTTGATGAACAACTAGTCATCACTTTGTGGAAGCATGGCTTTATCACCCTATTTTTAAAGGCGGTGGCCGTTCCGATCCTGCATACTATCGTCCAGTGACTCTCCACCCTGTGCTCGCGAAGGTGATGGAAGCAGTCGTCGCTGAGGCTTTAATGGACTACCTGGAAAAATGCAACTCTTGCTACCGGAGCAGCATGGATTCTGTCAACACCGGTCATGCACCACCAACCTACTGATTGCACGTGGTAGTTGGACGGAAGTGGCTGATGATGGGGTCGGAGTTGACATCATCTATCTGGACTTCTCCAAAGCTTTCAACCGCCTTGAAAACCGCATCCTACTTCAACGGTTACAGAGTTACGGAATCAGAGATCCTGTAGTTGGTAGTATTGGCAGTGTCCTTCACCAACGGAAGCTTCAAGTACGTGTTAGGGGATCAATTTCTAACCCAATTGGGTTGGAATGTGGTGTCCCACAAGGCTCAGTGCTGAGACCGCGTTTATTCCTGGTGTTTATCAATGACCCGACAAGAGTTATCTCCCCAAATTTCCTGCTTTTCGCCGATGACGTCAGGCTATAGCGGGCGATTAGTAACAAGCCAAATCACGATCTGCTCCAACATGACCTAGATTGCATTTACGAGTGGTCAAAGAGGAACATGCTTCAATTGAACATAGCCAAGTGCAAAGTGATACATCTGCGTCACCAGCCGGTGAGCGCTTACAAGCTTGGAGACCACGCTTGGCGAAGGTATCTCAGGAGCGTGACCTGGGTGTAATGATACAGGAAGATCTTGGGTGTTCAAAACAAGCAGAGAAGGCGACGAGAACCGCAATCAACACATCGGCCTTCCTCACAGAGCATTCGGTCGGTTTGAATCCTCAATCTTCCCCCAAATGATTGACGCCTACGTGCGACCTCACGCGGAATATGCTATTCAGGCGTGGCAGCCGTGGCAGAAACAGGATCTCGTTGCTCTCGAGACTCCTCAACGAAGGGTAACCAAAAACGTCAGGGCTCTCTTTCATCTGCCCTATCAGATTAGACTGAAATCTCTAAGAATGTACAGCAGTCTATATCGGCTTTTGCGGGGGGATCTCATAATGGTTTACCAGATTCTGAAGAACCCAAACCACATTTGCCGTCCGCTGCTGGAATTGAACCACAACACTAAACTAAGAGGTCACCCTCTGAAACGGACAATTCAGTATAGCCTGCTTGAATGCCGTAGAAATTTCTTTTCCCTCCTTGTGTGCCAGCCTTGGAACGTTCTCCCTAATTATGTCGTCTCTGCTCCCAATCTGGCGATATTTAAAATAACGTGTTGACGATGCATTGTCTCACTTACATTTCATTTTATGACTTGCTAGTCAGGGGCTACAAAACGCAATCAAACGGTTTGTTGCCAAACGCCTAACCAATGGATTTATGGATTTATACGTTTAATACGCGAACATCTCCGCTATTCCACATAAGTCTATGGGGAGTCCACCACAACGCTTTTCACTTTATTATGCAATTGATTTTCGCAATAATTTCCATCCCATAGGACTTGTTAAGCAGTTCTTTTTTACCTATAATAAACCATTGTTCTATTGTTCCATTGAGGTAGTACAAAACGCTGTTTGTTGTGATTTCCGCTTATGCTCCCATCGACTGTAGTTTAATGCTGTCAAGGATGCATTCTATCACGAACTGAACGCGCTACTACGTAGTGCTACTTTTCAGATATTACAGTACCTGCAGGGGATATGAACGTACAACTAGTTTGTCTGAGCTTCTCTGAATTTCAGCTGGATGGTAATTATGGGGCTTAACTCCGAACGGGCTGACAATGGCAAAAGTCTGCTACAACCGTGTGCGGAGCAACAGTTGTTTCTTGGTAGCACTGCTTTTAGACACAGTGGGTGCCGAAGTGTCATTTACATTCCCCCAGTAGCTGGCCAACAATGGAGTCCAATTGATCACATTGCTATAAGTAACAGTTGGCGTGGTTCTATCCTGGATTGCCGCTCCTACTGGAATACCTACGCAAATCTGATCATGCCTTGGTGCGCTGTCGTTTCTCCATGAACTTTACCGGGAGGCGTACCAAGCGTCTCCCCCGATTGGCAACTAAAAGTTATCTCAGCCCTCGGTCAGGTAAACCTATCAAGAAGCACTGCGTACCGAACTTTCGCTTTCTTGTCCTAATGACACTGAGCTACAGTGGAATAGGAACTCGGCCGCCCTGCATGATACAGGAACATCTGCTTGTGGCACTATCAATCGTCATCGCACCAGTCACTGGATATCCGAGAGGTCGGTGAACCTGTTAGAGGCCAGAAGAAACCACCCGGCAGGCTCTGAGCACAATGTGATTAGACGGTTTATTAGGTGCGAACGAAAGCGTAGCCTACGTGCTGACAAGGAAGTCTGGTGGACCAGTAGGGCTCAAGAAATGGAGGAGGCAGGAGCAGTAGGCAGTTAGCACAAGCTCGTTCAACTGATCCGCACCACTGGTCCTAGGAAATCAGGTATCAGCGAGACAATCAGAGACAGCGCAGGTGCACTGATACACAATAAGAAGCTTTAAAGCACTGAGTTCCCTTTATCATTCTAAATAAGGACAATAAGGAGCGCCGTATGGCTCGTTTGGCAGAACACATTCAAGATCAGTTCAGCTGGCCCCCTGCTCCCGGACCTCTTCCTACTCAGGTGATGCAGGACGAGCCATGGACGGTTAGTTTAGAGCCTCCGTCGGAGGCCGAGGTCCGAAACGCGATCACAGCCCTTAATAGTTTTCGTGCCGCTGGCCCGGATTCCCTCCCACCTGCACTTTTTAAGGATGGAGGTGAGGTCCTCTGCAAAGCACTGACCTCCCTATTCGAACGTATCTGGAAGGAAGAGAGTGTGCCGGCTAATTGAAGCGAATCGATTATAGTGGCAATATCCGAAAAGGGCAGTCGCACAGACTGTTCTAACCACAGGGGTATTAGCCTAACGCCAGTTGTGACAAAATTACTGGCCTCGATTATCGTTCGTCGCCTCACTGCAGAACGGGAATCTCGGATTAGGGAAGAGCAGACCGGTTTCCGCCCAGGACGTGGCTGTATGGACCTTATAATTACTTTGCGGCAGATACTAGAGCAGCGCCACGCATACCGCAGACCGACAATAGCTGTGTTCCTCGATTTCAAGAGTGCATTCGATTCAGTCGATCGATCGATTCTGTTCGAAATACTTGCGCGGAAAGGTGTTCCCACGAAATATGTGAACATCCTTCGTGCTCTATACTCGAAGACTACAGGCCGCGTCAGGGTCTACGGTGACTTGTCGGATAGATTTCCGACAACAAGTGGCTTTCGTCAAGGTTGTCCGATTTCCCTTTTTTGGTTTAATTTCGTCGTGGACTCTATCATGGTGTGTTCGCTTGCGGAATCTCACGATGCAGGCGTTGAGGTCCTGCTTGGTTTTGCAGACGAAATCGTCTTGCTTTTCGACGATGTTGCGGCGGCCCAGTCAACCCTGAATATCCTCTAGAGTGGTTCCATTATTTTATATGCGCTTTGCACCTTCAAAGTGCAAAGTGTTGTTGCAGGACCACCAGCCACTTTATGACCTCTTGACCCTTGCTAACGAGGAACTCGATGTGGTTGATCAATTCACTTACCTTAGTAGCTGCATCAGCAATAATGGGTGCATAGAAACTGAAGTCAGAACTGCCTTCTTGTATCTGCGGCATCTTTGGAGACAGAAAGTTGTTTCCCTGCGTCTGAAAGACCGTGAGGACCATCCTTCTCTATGGTCGTGTAAATTGGCCCATTCGGTCTGAAGATCTGAGACTACTTCAAGTCTTTGATCATCGTTGTTTGCGAAGCATTGCTGGTGCCGGATGGCACCAGCTTGTCCACAACTATGATGTGCCTAGGCGAGTACTAGGTAGTGATAAACAAGTTAGTTCCTTAGAACAGCAGATAGCAATGAATAAGTTGCGTTGGCTTGGGCACCTGCTACGTATGTCTGGTCACCGCTTACGTAGGAGGGCCTTGTTTAGTCTGCCAGATATAGGATAGCTGAAGGCTCGAGGTGGACAAAATTCGACTTGGCAGCGGGAAAGGAAGTCACTGATGACCGAACTCGGTGCCGTCGGTCCGTCTCGCCTTCCAGGCTGGAGTCCACGTGATCTGCTTTGGGCTTGGCTCGAGACTTTACAGGACATGGCTCGCAACGGACACCAGTGGCGTGTCTGCTGCCGTCTTCTAATCGGATTGCATGCTAAGGGTGTGTTCGGTGCTAACTTATCTGCGGGGTAATGGCTGATTATGACGCGGGGCAGTGAAAGCCGCAAGGAATCTGTCTCGCCGATGCCGCCTTATCTTTGCACGATAGCCAGCTGCTTGTGACGGTACATTGTCTATACATGGTGCAGGCGCCTTGACCCTGAATGTTTGCTCAGGGCTTTAAAGTTTACAGGTACATCTCCTTCTCTCCCTCTTATTATTCTTTATTTCATACGTCATCATGGTTTTATGGCAGCGAAGCATCAGTTCAAATGGCTGATGTACTACCGTTGTTGACAACGATGATGATGAGAGCCCAAACTCTTAAGTTATGTCTATATGTAGCCGTTGTACTGCTAACCGGTTCGAAAAATCTTTTTCCACACTGTTCGTATTTGGTATTGTGCATCCCCAGCAACAACTTCAAGATCGAGTTTCCCTATGTCTGAAACTCTAGATGGAGATGACCTGGCCATTCAGGGATCTTTGAAGTCACCTGCTAACACACCAATGGCTAACGTACCGGGGTTCAGGAGTAGGGCGGTAGCAGTGGATACTTGTTCTACGCTTATCACGTACCAGCACCATACCAAAACCCATACAGAGTAGTCAGGCCGTAAGCGTCTTTGTAGTTGGTTAAGACTACATCGATCGCGACGTAACGGAAAGGGAATGTTCATTTGACGAGGCGTAACCGAAGAACCAGTGCTTCTTACCTAGATCCGTAGCTCCTTTAATCTGACAAGGCAAACACTCCAATTGTACTGTTTCTTATCTAATGCGTTTGGCGTTTCCGGTTACCTTAGCCTTCGGGGAAGTCACAAATCCCCTGTTCCTGATAAACTCCACCCGGCTTTTTCCAAAGTGAAGGCGTATGCAAAGTCGTGAACTTGTTTTAGTTTTTCAAGTGAGATGTGCCGACGAAGGCAGACCATCCAATGGAGTTTAAAAAATATCATGCTCGTCTTCAATAAAAGCAACGGCGTAGAATGTGATCAACCACTCAGACATTAGTGTTATATTTGCTACATCCAACGCGTTCAACGCCTTCTAATAGTGAGATCCCGCCTGTTACAGTACTACACATGCTTGAAGAGAATGTGGGGCTACACCAAGACCTGAGCTGCCTTGATAGCACCTTACGAATCACATAATAGATGACACGTTTCCAAAGTATGGCCAGTCAATAACTGTTGTTTTATTAGATATGCGAGTCACATTTGAGTCAGTTTATAGAGCATAACTTTGCAATTCCCTGTAAAAAAGGGAGAGGGAAGCACGGTAACTTACGTTGTTCGATCTGATGCATGCGACTATGCACGATATTTACCATATTTCACCTTTTTAGACATCAATAGTGGAAGGATACGAGATTGTCAAGCTCCCCTATTTTGTTTACTTTTATTATACATGATATCTCGGGACAATGCTTTGGACAATTGGGAGCCATTGGCGTCAAGACTCCAACTAAGAACAAGCCTCATGATCAGTGGTGCGTTGACCAAGTCGTTCTAGCTACCGATACTTTGCAGAACGTTCAACAGTTTGTGCACTGTCTGGATAAACCTGTGCCTCGGATTGCTGTCCTCATACTGGGCTGATCAGGAACGGTTCCCCCACATAATTTCCAGCTAAGCGCTGGAAATGGTCAATGTGGTAACCATGTGAGCAAGATCGATTGGCTCAAGCTCATTGGTTGGCTTGCTGACTCATTCCTATCTTACTATTGGTTGTGTGTCTGACGCTTGACTCTCCGTTTAACAAGGGATTGACTCAGTTGTACTTGGTTAATTTTGCGAGATACATTGTTACCTTTCCTACGGCTTTCTTGATACAACATTGTGGCGTCGCGGAGGCAAAAATGAACCTTTCCATCCAACCCGCATCTCCATTTTGGACTGATTGCGGCAGCAGACCGTCATCGGATGCCTGGTTCCGTTGGAAAACGTCCTTCCTAAACTACTTGGAGTTAATCAGCGATCTCCCTACTGCTCTTAGTGAGGATAAAAGATTGAAGCTGCTTCGACATTTACTCGGAGATGAGGGACAGCGGCAATTCGATGATTTGGGTCTCCAAGGATGCAAATCGGTTATAGACGCCTTCAATGCTCTCGATCGTGCGTGGAGTTACCAAATGAACGTGTTTACCGCGCGATATATTTTCTCCCGAATACACCAAGAAGCAGGCGAACCCTTGAATGATTTCATTGCTCGGCTGAGTCGTGCAGTACGACCGTGTGCCTACTCGTCTATTCCACAGAAAAAGATTGAAGGCTGTATGCTCACTCAGCAACTGATCACTGGAATCGCTGACAATCGCATACGTGAGGCGCTATTGCAGGAAGACGCTTGCACACTAACGTGGGATCGAGCTTGCGAATTAGCCCGAGTAAAGACAGAAATTTCGTTGCAATCGAAGCAGTTTTGTTCCACCAGCTTAGCTGAAGTGGCGAGAGTACAATCTTTCCGGCAACGTCCGACAGACAAACTGTCTTGCTATCGTTGTGGGAGCACGTCTCACAAAGCTAATTTTGCCGGTTGTCCCGCACGCAGCCTCAAATGTAAAAACTGTGGTAAAATTGGACACTATGCCCGCTGTTGTCGATCGCAGGCTGTCGCGCTCATTAAAGAGGATGATACACCGGAATGCCATGTTACCGATCCAACTCAAGACAATATCTATTCAATCACCGCTGACTCCATACCTTCAGGTTGTGTAACCATATCCGTTGTTGAACCAAAGTTTCCCGCTGCTGACATTCGTACTGTATTGTTCCTTACTGTTAAAGGTGCTGTTCCATTGGAAATGGAACTTGATTCTGTTTCTCCAGTCACTATCGTGCCTTTCCAATTTTATGAACGCTACCTATCACAGCATACTTTACATCCCACCTCACATTCATTCTGGAGTTATAGTGGGAATACACTAACCATATTGGGATTTATTATCGTGCCTTTGCAGTTGCATTCTGTGATGGCCGATGTCGCAGTGTATATTTCTTCGGACAACAGACGACCTTTGCTTGGGAGGAATGCTACGGTGGCTTTGCACATTGTACTATCATTCGACCGCATGCTTATCTCTTCCGTTAACGTAGCACACTGGCAGGAACATTATCCGAAGCTCTTCTAGAAGTCCATCGGCCGTATTTCATGTGGTGTGCATCGAATTCAGCTGAAACCGAATGCGAAACCGGTCGCCATTGGTCAACCTCGACTCTTTCCGCTAGCGAAACGTGAAGCGGTCTCATCAGCCCTGCAAGCGATGCCAGCAAATGATTTGATTGAACCCATGGACTGCTCTGAGTAGGTGCATCCAATGGTTTGTGTCATGAAAAAAGACGGTACTGTCCGGATATGCAACGATTTGCAGGCACTGAACAAACAGATCGTCGTAGAGCGCTTTGTTTTGCCATCTAATGATGAACTCACTGTACGTTTAGCTGGTGCAACTGTTTTTTCCAAGCTAAATTTAGAAAGTGCATTTTTCCATATGCCATTGGCCGATGATTCTAAACACCTAACTGCCTTACTCGCTCCTGATGGCCTATTTCAGTACAAAGTCTTACCCATGGGTTTGAGTTCCGCGCCCGCCTGACAAAAGTTCATGACTCACGCCCTGGCAGGTATCGATGGGCAGGTTGCCTACATGGATGATATTTGTGTTTTCGGCCGCTCACAGGAAGAACATGATGAAAGGCTACACAAAGTCCTTTGGCGCCTCAGTGATCTCAATTTGCGTCTGAACGCAGAAAAATGTCTCTTCAATGCACCAGAAATTCAGTTTTTGGGACACGTCATTTCACGCAGTGGCATTCGACCAAGTGATGAAAATATCAGGGCCATCTCTGAAGCGCCAACACCCAAAAACTTGACAGAACTAAAGTCCTTTTTAGGAATGTGCTCTTATAACCTGCGCTATCTGCCGGATTTTGCGACTGTGGCAGATCCATTACGACAGCTAACAAAGAAAGGATCGTCGTTCGTTTGGGGCAGCAATCATCAAAATGCCTTTGATGAACTGAAAAGGAGAGTTGCGTCTGCTCCCTTAGTTGCCATTTTTGACGAATCTTGCCGCACCTTTGTGTCCACTGATGCGTCTGATGTCGGTCTCGGAGCTGTCCTCTCACAAATACAAAACGGAGAGGAGAAAGTTAATACCTACGCATCACGAAAGCTATCAGATTCCGAACGTCATTATTCAGTTGGAGGAAAAGAAGCCCTTGCATGTGTGTGGGCCTGTGAAAAGTGGCATTTATTTCTGTTCTGTCGTTGTTTTATTTCGCGTACTGATCATTCAGCCCGAACAGCTCTTCTCAGCAATGGATCTAAAGGATCTCGCCCAGTGCGAATCGATCGCTGGTATGCCAGGCTCCTTAACTACGATTTTGAAATTGTGTACCGGCCAGGTTTGCAAAATCAGATTGCTGACGGCCAACCTCGCTTACCCGTGGGGTTGGAAGATGAAAAAGAGAGGCTCAGAGAGGCGGTATTAATTTCTAGTCTCGGAGCTAACCTGTCTGCCTTGACGATCGAGGAACTACGAAGGGAAAATTCTAACGATTCTTTACTGCATGAGATCATTAAATATGTGCAACAGGGCTGGCCCAAGAATAACAAAATCCCCGGTGAGTTCATTCCGTATTATGCAATTCGACATGAACTATCAGTGGTAGATGGTTGCCTGATGCGCGGTTCGGTGTTTGTAGCTCCGCCCCAGTTGATAGCCAAGATAATAGCTTGCGCACATGAGAGACATCCAGGTATAGTTCGGACCGAAAATCGACTTAGACTGTTTTCCTGGTGGCCACGAATGGTATCTAGCATTGAGACATTTGTGGTCAATTGCAACGCTTGCCGATTAGCGGACAAAAGTTCTTTTCCCGTTAAAGCCCCGACACAGCGAATTGCTTACCCGATGAAACCATGGACCAAAATCGCCATTGATATTATGGGCCCTTTCGCTACTGCTCCTACGAATAAGCGAAATCTACTTGTTGCTACATGTTTTTACAGTAGATGGCCTGAAGTACACATGTGCGACCAAGTTACTACTTCGGTTGTGTTACGTTGGCTTAAATACTTGTTCAACCATTTCGGTTTACCGCATGAAATAGTAACGGATAACGGGCCACAATTTTGTAGCCGCGAATTCCCAGATTTTCTTCATTACCATAACATTAAGCACTCCAGAACTGCGCCCTACAATCCTGCAGCCAACGGCATGGTCGAGCGTTTAAACCGGTCTCTAAAAGAAGCTATACAAGCCATACACATAGGAGGTTCGGACTGGGAGGATGCCGTTTTAACTGCGGTTTTTTCCTACAGAACATGTGACCACAGAGCCACCGGAAGAACGCCAGCGGAGCTGATGCTAGGAAGGCCCTTACGCACAAAGTTAAATGCTGCACATAACCTTTTATCAGCGAGAGATGCCGAAGTTTCAAATCGCATAGCATCTTACCAAAATTCCTACGCTAAAGCATCGACACCAATGCAGCCCGGGACATACGTTCGCGTCAAAAGCAGGGCGACAAAGAAAGGCACACCTTCGCTTTCCGCTCCAGTGCGCATCGACCGTACGCTTGGCCCGGGCACCTATCGATTGGAGAACGGCCTAATTGTCAACGCACGTCGACTCCACACAGCTCACGGACCAGCTAATCAGCCCGAACGATCCGCGCGCGAAGACCCGGCTGAGTTACCATTACCACGAAGTCAGCTGCGTCGGTCCGCGAGAACGGTGAAACCTATTGATCGCTACGAACCAGGTTGAGGCAGCTTTTCGGAGGGGGGAACGATAATGTGGTAACCATGTGAGCAAGATCGATTGGCTCAAGCTCATTGGTTGGCTTGCTGACTCATTCCTATCTTACTATTGGTTGTGCGTCTGACGCTTGACTCTCCGTTTAACAAGGGATTGACTCAGTTGTACTTGGTTAATTTTGCGAGAAACATCGTTACCTTTCCTACGGCTTTCTTGATACAACATTCAACAGAGTTAAATTCCTCCAAAACTGCTTTTGTATTGATGTGTGAATCTAGAAAGCTCGAGAAGGTTTTTCGTAGCCCCATCAGCTTTGACACTGACATGACCTCAGCTGCTGCTGCACTGCTACGGAATTAAGCCTGGTCTCTATTGTTGCCCAGTTATGGGTCAAGCGATTCTATTCAAGCCACAGCTCACGAAATAACGAGTAAAATGTCAGACTTTGCATGACATAACGATCGTCCGACAGGGGTCCGGGCGCACTGACATGGGGTTGGCGATGCGCATTAGAAAGGAAACCGTGGCCAGGAATGCGCTTCCAGTTCGAACACCGTCTTGTATCATTGTTACCTAGCGACGCTGATTAGGTCCGCTTAGGAGAATTGACACGTTTGTTAGAGTAGAAGTGAGAAGAGAAGAATATTTCAGACAAAGTGCGTAAAGGTATCACTTTGACAACACGTAAGAGAAGCAGTTGCAATGTATGTAATAAACAGAGGAGTATTGGACCTACGCTAACAGGGTCAAAGTAAGTAACTCCATTCACGTCCTCCACCCTGGTGCTGATAGGACTCCTAAATTAGGGGCGAACGGACAAGATTCCATTAAGGATGCAGTTGTCTAGATCCTGGCTTTGAACTGCATCAAGCGTATCGCATGCCACCTACACTGGTGTTTCTTGCTTCCAGAGGTTAAACTTAGTCAAGTGCTTAACTTATTCAATAATCCAAGTTTATAAGCTATTCTGAAGAAATTTATGCATCTAAGTTTTCCATTCTCAAACAGTTCAATCAAAGTCGAAGTCAGGTACTTTCAGGCAACAGGTGTCTGTTACTGCCTAGCTGGATTAGTTATTTAGCCATTTAAGAGGCTATGTATCTTAACGATGCCATCTTAAGTGGAGAGTTTCGGAGCTGCTTCTCCCAACAAAGCATTCTACAACTGATTGACTTCGTCCAGATTTGGACGCGTCAGGTGCAATACACAAGGAACAACGATTTATGTGGGGGTAAAAAACAGTTGATTGACAAGTCCCGCAGG
>OX104068.1:112649768-112798229 GCA_944474145.2 Dicrocoelium dendriticum | reverse complement strand
TCGGATCGCTGGTGGATGATTCATTGCTATGAGGGGTTCGATCTCCTGCGTCCAGTTCCTCCTGAAATGAATGAAATGAGTAGTGCCTACAGGTAGTAAGCTACAAAATGAGATCCCAGCTTCAAAATGAGAGCCTGCATGTGGTAATGGGAAAGTTGACTGATCCTCCTCTTTCAGACACATACATATGTGACAATTAATGAGATAGGTTTATCTTCGAACTCAGCATTTTGGCTGCAGTCGTTTCTTCGCCAAGCCCTCAACTCAACTGGTGACAAAAAGTCTGCAGCGCAAACACCAGGCTAGGAGGACAATAGAACACTCTCACATCCAGATAGGTTAACACTTGTAGACCGATTCAGTTTAAATTTTCAACTATTATTACTAAACAGAAGCGAGGTGGGTCCAGTTGACTTGGCTCTCATCACAGCTGTGATAAAAGTGCTTAGATACATCAATAGGCAGTGGCAGCGAAGTCAAGAATAAAGCAAACAAGAAAACGTACGAAGCTCCAACGGTCAAGTTCAACACGATGAAGTGACATTCAAATGGTTGTCGGCACCTGATTCCGGTTTTGCTTATCACTATGTCCTCCATACTACAGTCACAGCACGCCTGCGCCCACAGAGGAACCATGGGGGGCTTGCGCTGCACCACCCACAACTCCAACCACACACCCCATATCCAGTGTAAACCCGAAGGAATAAAACCTGGAGGTATGTGGATGGGATGCAAGCTTCATCAACGGAGGCGAGTTCCACTCATTCAACATGCACCACAGCAGCATTCCTGTCTTACTAAGTTGTGAATCATGAGTCCCAGACGTACACAAGGCGGTTGTTAGACAGTAGCTCGCTCCACACTAAACGTATGGAACCACATTTTGAGCCCAGCACGGTCACCAAGACCTTGCACATCGTCCATAGTCTCTTGAAGCCAGTAATCGAGTCGGAGTGGATTAAACCGGTTGGTACCTTGCAAACATTCACAACAAACATAGCCACACCGGGGATATATAACAACCAACACATAATTTGAGGAAAAATAAACACGAAAGTTTGTTAGGGAATATGCAACAAAATAACAAAACTTAGCGAGTAAAATAAAGTCAAATACTTCGTAACCAGATTAAGGTGACCTAATCTAAGTGTAAGCCGGTGTAGCTCAAATGCGGTGAGGAAGCATCATGAGTGCAACATCAACCTCAGCATGTGTCTATGGAGTGTACACAGGCACAAAAAGCGATGGAACTCAATAAAGTGCTATGAAGTCAATCAAATACTTTTTCTTTTCTTAGTAACCGTGCTTTGCTAACGTAGGAACGTAAAACAATTGAATGCAATTTATCCAGGTAGTCAAATTGCATGTGACCACTTGAAGTCTTTCCGGTCATAGGGATTCTTCATACTTAAGTCCCCAATCAGGAATATGTATGGTTCCAACGGTGGCTGGCTTGCCGAACAACTTCCTTGTAGTGTCAGCTGGGTGGTTCGGATTTTCCAGTTCCATCCAATGGTTCACAGCGTTCTCCCTATAAAAAGCCACATATGTCCGTTTAACAACATAGTGATGTGGCGGACGTGACTCGCCACTAAATAAAGTCACTGCCCCTCGCTTCATCCTGGCGAAGCATTGTATTCCAGCAAGTTTATGCTATAATTTCCGGGAGCATTGGGCCCCTGTTTGACGAAGGAACAAACGAAAGACGTATGAATTGAGCAATCAGTCACCGGCTCCCAATGGGCGCGATTCCCTGAATTCGCTCCGCTGCCTTGCGGGCAGGCTATTAAGTCAAAGGCTCGGGGTGGTGTCCCCTAAGTCAATACCCTACTTCGGCTTGGGCAACCGAGTAGTATCTCGCCCTCTGACGATGGACAATGGACAATGGTTTATTACGGGTAAAAAAGCATCGCTTAACAAGTCCCGTGGGATGGAAATTATTGCGAAAATCAATTGCATAATAAAGTGAAAAGCGTTGTGGTGGACTCACCATAGACTTATGTGGAATAGCGGAGATGTTCGCATATCAAACGTATAAATCCATAAATCCATTGGTTAGGCGTTTGGCAAGAAACCGTTTGATTGCGTTTTGTAGCCCCTGGCTAACAAGTCATAAAATGAAATGTAAGTGAGACAATGCATCGTCAACACGTTTTTTAAACATCGCCAGATTGGGAGCAGAGACGACATAATTAGGGAGGGCGTTCCAAGGCTGGCACACGCGGAGAGAAAAGAAATTTCTACGGCATTCAAGCCGGCTATAATGAATTGTCAGTTTCAGAGGGTGACCTCTTAGTTTAGTGTTGTGGTTCAATTCCAGCAGCGGACGGAAAATGTGGTTTGGGTTCTTCAGAATCTGGTAAACCATTATGAGATCCCTCCGCAAAAGCTGATATCGACTGCTGTACATTCTTAGAGATTTCAGTCTAATCTGATAGGGCAGATGAAAGAAGCCTCTGACGTTCTTGGTTGCCCGTCGTTGAGGAGTCTCGAGAGCAACGAGATCCTGTTTCTGTCACGATTGCCACGCCTGAATAGCATATTCCACGTGAGGTCGCACGTAGGCGTTAGGCATTTGGGGAATTATTGAGGGTTCAAACCGACCGAAGGCTCTGCGAAGAAGGCCGAAGTGTTGATTGCCGGTTCTTCTCGCCTTCTCTGCTTGTTTTGAACACCCGAGATCTTCCTGTACCAATACACCCAGGTCACGCTCCTGAGAAACCTCCGCCAAGGTGTGGTCTCCAATCTTGTAAGCGCTCACCGGCTGGTGACGCAGATGCATCACTTTGCATTTAGCCATGTTCAATTGAAGCTTGTTCCTCCTTGACCATTCGTAAATGCAGTCTAGGTCATGTTGGAGCAGATCCTGATCTGTCTTGTTACTAATCGCCCGCCATATCTTGACGTCATCGGCGAAAAGCAGGAAGTTTGAGGAGATGACTCTTGCCAGGTCGTTGATAAACACCAGGAATAAACGCGGTCACAGCACTGAGCCTTGTGGGACACCACATTCCACGTCAATTGGATTAGAAAGTGATCCTCTAACACGTACTTGGAGTTTTCGTTGGTAAAGGAAGTTGCCAATCCAACCAAGTACAGTATCTCCGATTCCGTAACTTTGTAGTCTTTCTAAGTAGCATGCCGTGAACAAGGCGGTCGAAAGCTTTGGAGAAGTCCAGATAGATGACATCGACTCCGACCCCATCATCGGCCACTTCCTTCCAACTACCTCGTGCAATCAGTAGGTTGGTGGTGCATGACCGGTGTTGACGGAAGCCATGCTGTTCCGGTACCAAGATGTTGAATTTTTCCAGGTAGTCCATTAAAGCCTCAGCGACGACTGCTTCCATCACCTTCGTGAGCACAGGGAGGAGAGTCACTGGATGATAGTTAGCAGGATCGGAACGGCTACCGCCTTTAAAAATAGGGGTTATAATGCCACAATTCCACATAGTGGGGACTTGTTGTTCATCAAAGCACCGTTGGAAGAACTGTGACAGTGGTTCAGCTAGCTTGATGGCCACAGCCTTCAGTGCCTTCGGGCGGATGTTGTCTGCTCCCGGAGAACTATGCTCACGCAGTGAGAGTAACTTCCTTAGCACAACTGATGGGTTGAAAATAACATTTGTAAACAAAGGTGTCGGTAATGAGCTTGACATTATGGGACAGGTAGAGATTGCGAGTTCGACAATTGGGGCGTATTGCAGTCGCAGGGCATTAGCTGTTTCTTCGGCGCTTTGTACTCTACTGCCTGCCGTGAATAGTGGAGGTATTCCATGCTTCACTTTATAAAGCTTATTGACATGCTTATATAGCAGTTTGTTGTTTGCCATGAACTTTTGGCTAGGCACTGTTGATAAGTTATTTTGTCCTCACGGACAAGTGCGGTGCAATGGTTGCGATGGGCCAGGAAATTTCCCCAAGTCTCTGCGTCGGGGTTAACCTTGTAAGCACGCCACGCTGCATCCCTTATCGCCAGGCGTTTGCGAGTCCTACTCCTTATAATTGAAGGCATTTTCGCGGGACGACGGGGTTTGGTCTCTGTTGCTTTGTTGACGATGTCGTTGAGCTTATTAACGAACTCTGCCCAAACGTTGTCAAGGGGACTGTTGTTTGAGAATTCCCAAGCAGCTGCGTCGGCAAGTTCTTTCAATACGTGGTAGCGTGTGATTGTATGAGTTAGTTCCGAGTGTTCAGATGGATACTCTGCATAAAACACATAGTCAAAAGTTATTACTACGTGGTCACTGAGACCTGATGGACTATCCATCAATAACTTGTCAATCATGAGCTCTTCATTTGTGAGCACAAGGTCCAATATGGACGGTTTGTTTGCTGTCCTGAATCTAGTGGGCGTGGTGACGTGATTGTACAAAGGAATATTAGCGATCAGTTCATGCAAGTCTGCTTTGAACTGCTCACTGGGCGATGCCGAAACCTCCAGATTGTGTAGATTGAAGTCCCCGGAGATGAGAGTGTGGCTGTACCTAGTGCGTGTTACTCTGTTTAGGCCACGGATCAAGCAGGAATCCATTTCCAGAGTGGACGTTGGGGGGCGGTAAACGATAGCTATGAGACATGTATCGTTGTGTCTCAGTCGGAGACGGCACCAGAGTGAGTCGGTAACGTGGGTTTCCAGGTCCTCAACTATTGTACATTGTAGATTGCTGCGGTAGTAGAGTAGGACCCCACCTCCTCTGCTGGGACGGTAGTTCCGGATGTGTGACATTCCGGCTATCTCAACCTCAGCATCAGTCACCTCTTGATGCAACCAAGTTTCGGTAATAGAAATTAGGTCCCAAGCATTCGCAACCTGACGTAGTCGAAGTTCGTTAATTTTACTGAGGAGCCCTTGGGCGTTGGTGTACATACATGAAAGTTTCTCAGATTTAATCAATGTTTCAGAAGTTGTACAACTCATACGTGAAGTTTCGCCGACCAGTGAGTGGCCGGCAACTGGATGGGTGGATGAAGCAAATGAGTTTACGCCGACCATTAGAGGGTCGGCGACTAATCGTTTTTTGGATGGGTTGCATACTCTAGAGAAGTATTTGATATATAAGCCGGTATCAGATGCTCCGAATCCCGGTGTTTGCTAGTGCTCTGCTGTACCCCTCCGGATAGTATGGCTACTCTTGAAACCGTCCCCGAGTCGGGTCCTGCAGCTGGCGTTTTCACTAAGAGTTGTGCCTCTACTGAATTGTCATTAAAAGGTGTTGTTGTTCTTGCTGCTTTCAGACGAATTTCCGTTGGCAATTTGCAACGGGATTTAATCCAGTTCGCTAGTAGTGCTTGTGCCATTTGTTCTGACTGTAACACAAGTTTTAAGAGCCTGGGACCGCATCCCTTATAGTTTGGTGATATGGGGATCCTTGTCAACGAGGTGACCACCACATTTTCGAGAGAAAGAACCTCCCGGATGTAGTGCCATTGCTCGCGGTCATGCATCTGAGCATCGTCAGAAGAGGAGTCAGTAAGCTCAGGAACACCGTGAGCAATCACTGTTTTCTTATCTTGACTTATTCTGTAACTCTTTGTTAGCGGGATCCCCTGAACGTTCTTTCCACGGGATTTCTGGTAGTATGCGCACTCCACTTGAGTCGTTGCGGAGACGATTCGCGGACAGCACAACGGCCTCAGTCTCGTCCCCTGAGTTTAGTGTTACCCGAAGTCACCGGGGTTCGCCGTAGTGCAACGCGTTTGGGTGGCGCGAGATTCTTTTTAATGTCGTGGGATTAGCATGGACTCCGATCGACGTACAGATGGAAACCCACTGATTTCGATCGTCCGTCAACTTACCCTTAATTGTATTGGATTTGGATTCGGGGACATTAGTGCATACAATGTTTAGGACACCATGGTTGCGCCTGGTGGCTACTGGTTTTGGATTTCGAGGCTTAGTTTCCGGTGTTTTTGTTAAATTTGTGAACGGCCTTGGTGTGTGCCATCCGTGCTGCGGCAGTTTTGTTTTCTCTAGTTCGGGCACAAAGTTTACCGGTGCTCTTTCTAGTGTTTGCTTGGCAGCAACCGATGCGTACGTTGCCGGGTTGTTCACTATGGCTGGTTGACTGTAGCTTACAGTCTCGAGTGTAGTGAACAGACTACTAGGTGCAGCACACAGTACAGAAGTTGAGGCAGGCGCGCTGCAGGCACTGTTTTTACTTATAGGAGGGAGAGAGAATGGAGTCGAAACTGCTGGAGGCTGAGTCGTTGGGGTTCGGTTGGGACGCCTGGCTCGCTTCTTCGGCCTGACTAGTGAGTTCGGGGTGTTATTTTCACTCACAAGTGCAGGTCCGTTTCCTCCCATGGGTGTAACTCTGGCGCTCACCAGTTGCTCGACTGCTTCGGTCAGTCTTTCACACCTCTTCAGTAGCACAGATAGACAGCTAACAAATGGAATAGACTCGCATACTTGGCAGAACCAAAACGCATCTGCGGTGTTGGCTTTCGTGAACGCCTTCCCAAGGCAGGTAGTGTGGTATGTTTTCAAACACATAGAACAAACCAGACCACTTTTTACGACTTTGGCACATGATTCGCATTTGCTTTTCATACGAGACATGTTCTCAGTAAGGGTAGGAAGTGGATGGAGATACTGACGCACCTTTGCGTGGCGATCGGCGCTGGTTTGAGGTCAGCAGGTCCAGGCGATGTGCGCGCCATCGATCCAGACGGGTAGACAGCGATGCGGGACAAAGCGACTGAGGCAAAGCAAGGTGACTTGGAAAATACTGTCTAGTGATGACAGTGGCAGTTCCAAAACGCAGAGATAATTGACGACTATCGCTTTGTAGAGCGACTTGAAGGAATGGTAGTAAGCTGATCGGGTGACTCTCAAAAAGATCTTTAAAATAAGATCACAAGAGTTCTTATGCGACGAGAGGAAAAATAAACCATCCGATAAGCTTCAAATACGGTTGACTTCGAATTTCCAAGAGCACAGTTTGTTGGTGATCCGTGAATGATAGATCCAATAGATGAACAGTGGTAGGATGAGCTCGCGGAGCCAAATCGAATGATGGCACGTAGGTCTCTGTTGTGTTGTGTTTTCTTTTACCATTTCTATACCTTCTTATGCATCCCATGATTTCTGATGGCATTATTTCTTTTCGTAGACCTTTGCAAATATATACAACGGTCACTGGCCATGGGGACAGTGAATTCAGACGTGGTCATCAAGTGAAAACCCGACTATCATTTGGCTTCTCTATGTCTAGCCTAAAGGGCACGTAAGGTGCGGTACTATTAAAACCCAGGCATGACACGTGTTGGATTTGACTATACCACCTTGATTAATGCGTGAAAACCATTTTGTGGAACGGAATACTTGCATTCCGAAAGATACGACAGCTAACATCCTCGCTGCAAACCTTGTGCTGTCATCGCACGTGAGCTATCACTTCCAGACACTGCAGACAATGGGAAGGTGCATACTGAACATACACGCTAGTCAAGACCAAATGACACGTAGCAAAAGCGCTCAACCCAGTGTGTATTATATCTAAGCACAAACATATCAGGATACTTTTGTTCGTCGCAGTCAGCCGACAATTTAGATAAGTCAACTGTCTATCAAAAAAACACCAGACGACGGTTTCGCCCTATTGGGGTTCGTCAGTGATGCGCATTCTTCGGTTCGCTGCGGAGGATCGAACCCATGACTGCTAGTGGCTCTTGCCAACTAGCCCGCAGCTTATGCAACTGAGCTATGGAGGACGGTAGCCGACCATCACGAATTGTTCGCTGACTGCGACGAACAAAAAATACTCGCCAAAATCCTTCTACTCAAAAGTAATCCAACTTTGCCCTTACGGATTCCATAACTGCTACGTCGATGCATAGCTGCCATAATCGGGAAGTCCTGACGCCGGAAGACCAACCGCTGTCATCTGCATGGCAGGTGCCTGCATGGCAGTGGAGGAGGGGTCGGGCTATATCGCAGTTAGCTAACAATTCGTGAGGGTCGGCTACCGTCCTCCATGGCTCAGTTGCATAAGCTGCGGGCTAGTTGGCACAAGCCACTGGCAGTCATGGGTACGATGCTCCGCAGAGGACCGAAGGATGCGCATCACTGACGAGTCCCAATAGGGCGGAACGGCCGTCTGGTGCTTTTCCGGATAGGTAGTTGACTTATCCGAATCGTCGGCTGACTGCGACGAACAAAAAATACTCGCCAAAATCCTTCTACTCATAAGTAATATCAGGGTGTTTTCAATAGCGCAACAGTTCACAAGTGTATGGTGGGATACAAAGCATCACTTTACAAGACCCACAGGATGGAAACTGCAAATGAAATGTAAAATCAAAAATGTTTTAACGGAAACGTGAATTTTCAATAATTTAGGCTTGAACTTTATCACACTGTTGTGTAGCATTAATCACTAAGTTGAAAGTCTAATAGTCTTTCGAATATCACGACTTCTGGTGCGTGCACCACATGGATTGGTAGTGCATTTCTGCAGGAACAAATACTAAGTGAGTAACAATACTTCCTACAATTCAAATGGCAGGGTTGCGTCACTGGTTTCAGGTGGTGGCCTCCGCATTGTTTGTAAAGGGCTAGAGTCAGCAGTGATGTACATGGGTGCTCTCTTTCTGTTAATATCCGGTATGTGAGAGCGCGATCTTCGCGAAGCCGTCGCTATTCTGAGGAGAACACACCGAGTAAACGAGTGCGCAGTTCGTAACTGAGACCGGATAGTCCACACGTTGCCTTTGTGGCTCCTCTTTGGGTTACTCCAAGAGACGAACATCTCGTTTTAACCATGGGAGCAAGGCATGCAGTATCTATTCAACGTAGGAAGGAAGATATGTGGTGATAAATAGTGATACTACCCGTCGCAAAAATGTGCTGAGAGCTCGCCCCAAAAGCAGTAGGCTCAAGTTCGCCACATGTGCTGCTTTCGAACAATGGAGTGAATTGCTATGCTTTTCTGGAACGCTACTTAAGTTTCGTTCCCTAGCCATGTGTTGTAAAACGTGCTATCTTAGAAGATGTCGTACTGAAGTTGCTACGCACCGTCAGCAGGTAGCACTTTACAGGGTTACTTGAGGGCTGGTTCGTTTCTCCCCATTGGATAACTTCGTGATTCTCATTATGTATGGAAAATTCCCTTGTTTTAATACATTTAGCAATGATTGAACCAGACGATCAACCAAACCAAAGTGTTTGTGACCATGAAGTGCGGATGCCTCTAATTCAACATTCTTGGATTATTTCCAAAAGTGAGTACATCGAGCTACAGATGATCAGGTAAAAGTAGCTGCACATTTATCTGTCTGCTGGCTAATCTAGGGACAGAGGAATCACTAGTGTATCTTATCACATAGTCAGTCAGCATTTACACACCCGGAAAAGCACTCTATGTTCGTTTCATCTGTTCAGGAATCTTCAGCAGTGCGCATTCCATCTGCCCTTAGTGGGGCTCGAACCCGCATCTCAACTGTTGCCAGTCAGTGGCTACCATCATTGAGCTACGCGGGCGGTAACAACAACCGTAACTAAGTTACTACATGTGATATAACGTCGCTCAGTATCCACTGGCTTGCACGTCGCTGTCGTACTGAGGACAGGATAGCCCCCTTACCAAGCAATGAACTTGCGCTGAATTTATACGTGTGTCATTCCACTGCCCCTACTATTCCCCTGTAGTAGGGAACAGTCAGCATCTTCCAGTAGCGTTTGCAATACAAAATGACAAAACGACTGTGTGTGCCGAAAGATCTTTCAAATAAACATATGCAACAGCGTACTGTCTACAAGCGGTCTGATCATCACTAACCTGTAGCTGTGCCAGTTTTAGAATCTGCTGTTCACATGACGCGTAATCCGCAGACAGTAAGTGCAATGCGGAGAGCATTGCAAGTGCACTAGCCTCTATCTTGATAGCGGCTTGCTGAATGCTGCTCAGTTGACGACTATCAGTAACAGCGGAATGTAGTATGGAGATGGTACATGGACGATGAGGATCTGATTTGCCAACAACCGTGGCTACGTGGTCGATAGCCTCTTGACATAGTACCACTGCCACATCTATGTGTTGAAGCGCCGTACCCACAGCCACTCCGTTGGAGTCCACATCGCCTTTAGAACGATCCTCGTTTTTTGAACGTGGCCGATCTTTCGGTGGTACAATTCGTTCACAACCCGCCTGGCTGTACAATTTCTGGTGTAGTTTGGCCAATTGAAGACACGTCCTGAGGTTGGGATGGTTGAAACAATAACAAAGTCGGAAATAAGTACTGAGGGAAGCTGTGTGAAAGTTTAGCTGAGAAACACACCCGATGGACATAGGGGCATGGCGAATCAAAAGCGTAGAAGTCATGTGACATCATCGGTTGCACAATAGCAATCCAACGTCATTATATCACTGGATCGAATGGTATATTGTATGCGTCTAGCCTCACGCACAACGTGCGTTTAAACACAAGATGAACAGAAACCTATGTGGCGGAAATCAGAAAATTGGTTTTGTAGCAGGCAGCATCTGACCACACTCGCAGACAGCCAGTCTGTTCCTCAACGCTAACTAGAATAATTTCTGGGCGTGTGTACTGATGGACAGATGAAAACTTAGTGTCGGTGCGGGACAGCACTCCGGTGGTAAAAGTACGTAAGTAAGTCATGTTTTTATTTTAGGGCCTGAGTTGTACTCAGATGAGCCCTAGGTGATGGAGTTCGTAATTTGTAAACATTCCTGTGCAGATAATTAGGCAAAGTGGGGTACTGAAATATAAATGTGTAATTTCGCAATTTTCTAATTCACAGTCATTATCATTAACATCATCACCACAAGCCTCACCAACAAATACACTAACATTGACAACATTACTGCACCAGTACTGGTATCAATTACAAAATGCACATTCGTTCAGTCGATCTGTTCTCCACAGAACAACAACAAGTTGACGGAAATATCATTCTAACATACTGGTTCCAGACAAAGAGCGATCATTCATGTAAATCACTGCTGGTCATAACACGTTTTAACCGATGCCAAGGCCAGAAGTTGAAACTTGCAACCCAATATTCTCGCTTGAATTGTGGAAAGTTCATTTCCCATCATAGTATCTACTCACACTGGAATACAGTACCAGCACAAGTGGTGAAGGCATCAAACATCGGCGACATATGAAAGACTATTGCACTATCCTTTAAGTGATAAAAGACACAAAACAGTTTAAGAAGTGCTATGTATGGACTAGTGATAGCTTACTATTTACGCGGTAAACTTTTGATATTCTTCGCATTTTCCATCATGTCTGTCCTGTACGGTGGCTGCCTTTTTATAATCATACACTACAGAACTATTAAAGTTAAATTGATGGCAGTAAGTTGAGGAGAGAGGAGAGGATTGAAGGTTGGGGAAAATACCCCGAACAAACGCACAGGTTAAAGATACGCCTGCTTTGCGGATACAGCAGAATCACAAACAAATGAAGCAGTAAGTGCGAGATAGTTTCTTTAAGTCCTTCACTGCTATTGTTATAACTAGCTCAGACAAAGACATATAGTATGTTCAGTTGGTAATTTGCATGAGGGTTTTAATCTATTTCTTGTACTGAATGTTTATCAACATTTCGCAAACATAGTTGGCACAAATTTCAAAGGGCGTGCGTTGATGATGTTGACTCATCTGGTAATAAAATATCTGGAAACATATCGCCCAGCTCGAAGGAGAACCCAATATCCTGCCGGCAATGCAAAAAGAACGCCTAATCTAAACCAATAGTGCGGCATGAAGGTGTTGGCAGACAGGCCAAAGGGGGCCGATCGAGAAGTATGGCTTGTAATGATTTAAGCCAAGCATGGACAGGCTTGTTCGAGCACATGTGAGAAAATGGCTCCGGTTGCCCACTGACACAACTCTGGCTTATTTCCACGCCTCAATCGGGGACTTTGGTATCGGTATACCCTGCTTATCCGCCACTATTCCACTGTTACGGAAGGACCGATTAGAACGACATCTTAATAATGCACACCCAATTACTAGCTGGGCCATCCGAGATCCCGCAGCTAGCTCCATTCATCGACTGGCGCGCTCTAATGTTACCATCGGCAACCGAGTGGTGATGGATAAAGTATCAACCGCGGAGGCATGGAAAGACGCGCTACTTACCTCAGCAGACGGGTGTCCGCTCCAGGGAGTGATCACCACACCCGCTGCACATCACTGGCTGCGGAATCCCACTAGGATATTCCGTGGACTGTTCTTTCGAGCAATACAGCTTCGAGGTGGGTTACTGTCTACAAAAGTACGACGCGCAAGAGGACGACCGCCTGAGACCCAATCCGAGCTACTATGTCGCGGCAACTGTGGACAAAAGGAGACTCTGTCCCATGTCCTACAATCATGTGGCATCAATCATGAAGCACAATGTAAACGCCACAATGTTATTGCAGAGCAAGTCGCCAAAAAACTCCGCAAACGAACAGTGAACATCGTTCTCGAACCAAGGATTCCAACAGCGACCTCATTCATCAAGCCAGATATAATCGCAGTAAAGGGATCATCGGTGCACGTCATGGATGTCGGAATTTGTGACGCCGACCGCATGGCGCGTACGCACCAGCTGAAGGTCGACAAATATGGCTCTGGAAATAACGCATCAATGATCTCGAAGTATATAAGCGCACAATTCCCCAAGACACGCGAGATTTATCACCATCCAATTATCCTAAACAATCGGGGATTTAAATATCCGGCTTCGGCGAAATACTTATCAACTCTCGGCTTTACTAAACTCGACATCTCGGATATCTGCTTCTCCACCCTCCGATTATCACTGATGGTATATGATACATATATGAGGGGAGCTTCCTCCCAGTCCTCCTAAAACGATTCCCACAACCTGATATTTCATACATTCAGTCTCGGATTACACAAACACACGGTGACCATGGAAGCGGTTCCGCCCAAAGTTTTGAAGTCTACCTAAAACCAATGATTATTATTATGCCGGGGCATTCGCCCCTTCTCGGCAAATTGTTGTAAATCTCCACTCAGGAGTCATGCATGCAGTTTACCGAAAATATAATGTTATGGGTCACGTGGTACCCGACGTGGGAGTGAGCTGGACCAACGCCACGTAATCCGATTATCAGAGACTTCATTTTCTAACTGCCGGTTTATTGATTGCTCCTATGCGCCACTTAACCTCAGGTTGATAGCCGTACCAATGCTCGGGTTAAGTAACGTGTGCTGTAGGCATCCTAAGTTACCCCGGTTTATTTGTCGATTTCACGAACCTGCGTTCCTCATCGCTACAAATCCGCTGGTGCCTTCTAAAATCGACCGGAGGAAACCGTGGGCAATGTATAGTAAGGTTTGGGATAACCAGACCGGGTGCATCATTGCCTACTACTATGGAGAGGGAGGAATGACTATGCTCATATTCCAACCTACTTGCTCATAAACCGAAGGGAAAACCGGTTCAGCGACAGAAAAGTCGCAGATTCGTGAAGACCGTTCTAAATTTTTGTGATATGTAACTTAGTTTTAGTTATCCATTTGTCAGTTCTAATGCAACGAGCGATGCTCCTCCACAATGGAACTATTGCTTCAACAAGCTGGTAGTGAGGAAAGAGAAATTTGTTACCCATCGGTGCAGGGCGCACACGACGAAGTGTGGAAGCTTCACAACGGATGTGAGATACCTACAGACAGAGTGAGAAAAGTTGGACAATTTTGCCAAACACTGCTTTACCCGTTATCTGGATTCCAATGTGGTCCTTCAAGCCAAGGTTTCAGGACACTGATGACTTATCATCAGCGCGATAGAACTTTGTCGACCCCATTCTAAACCCGTCATTGCATTACCGCTTGAAGCTGCGAAATCCAGTAAGCGTTTGCTGGTGCCACTAAAAGCTAGCGCGTGCCTCGGCCGAAACTTTCAGAAACACCAAATTCCAGCTAGTTGCAAGCATTGGATGATATTTTGGCCAACACCGAAGCGGAGTACATGGCTGTTGTGGCACCGACCAGTGTATTCAAGTCAAGCGTAATGAGATTAGGTAAAATTAGCGGTATCAACACCTTACACATTATTAGATATTTTAATGATAGCTAGTGATAATGGGATGACTGGTTAGGCCTAACTGAACAGGTGAAGCAGCAACCGAGGAGGATACTTTGAAAGTATTGAGTGAGATATGCCAAAAGCATAAGCTAAATGGAATCCTCTCGTAAGTGGAAACAATTTCTTAATCACGGAGGAGTAGTAGGGGGAGTTGAATGCCATAGGTAGAAATTCGTCACATCTAGACACACTCGGACAAACATCACACGCCCGGAAAAGCACTGTACTCGGGTTTCATTCTTTCGGGAATCGTCAGCAGTGCGCATTCCAACTGACCCTGGTAAGGCTCCAACCCGCAACTCGACTGTTGCCAGTCCGTGGTTGAGACCACTGAGCTACGGAGGACGGCAACTACCATTGTGAATAGGTTACTAGATGTGATATGGTGCAGCTCACTGTCCACTGACTTGCACGTTACTGCCGTGTAGAGAACAGGGTAGCCCCTCACCAAGCGATAAACTTAGCAAACTTAAGCCGCCAATCAACCTATGGCGTAATAAGCAGTTTGGTCTGTGCAATGATTACGGAGATCACAGACGACTTTCTACCTAGACCAAGTTCGTCACTGGGTGTGGAGCTACCCTGTCCTCTGCACGACAGTAACGTGCATGTCAGTGGATAGCGAGCAGCGCTAAATCATATCTAGTAACTAATTCACCATGGTCGTTGCCGTCCTTTGTATCTCAGTGGTCTCAATTACGGACTGTCAACAGTCAAGTTGCGTGTTCGAGCCCCAGTAGGGTCACAAGGCGTGTGATGTTTGTCTGAGCGAGTGTAGATGTGACGAATTGCTACCTATGCGATTTATTAATCCCCATCTCAATTTAGGTTTGTGTGTCATCAGTAGCCAGTGTTAGAAGTAATAATCCGAAATTAGAGAGGCCGCACGCTTGCATAATCACTAGTCCATCTATAACAGAAGAGTCCGTAAAGGGCGAGACTGGTAGTAGGGCGCGTTATTGATTGTAAACATCCACCTCTCAGTTCACCAAAACGCTGTGAGGAACGGATGATAATACATGCATCATGCGCATCAAGCAGTCAGAATGGATCCGCGTGTTCCGAAGCCGCTGAATTCGTGTAGAGTGTGAAGATATTATTCAATGCTGTCCAATGTAGTCTAGAGTAATATATAATCTTTTGCCAGTTAGCTAGACATCAACACTACAACACTTGCGTCTCCTCAGTTTCGATGGTGTTGTTTGAGTTGTTATGTGGAAAAGGGTTACGGAGAGTACTTTAAACTTGGCCGGGAGAAACCATCAAGAGACGCTAGATTAACACGTTCAAATCTTTCTGGGTAAGAGTGAGACGTTTTGAGCTTCGAAAACCACCAACCATGTTAAGTCTCATTTCTGTTTTAACTTTCCCACAGAGAGGTGGAACTCGAATAAGGATAAGGAACATCCTTACTCCTGAGGCCCAGAGTTCGATTCCTTGTTCCGCTGTCTCTCTGCCTGAAGCGCCCAGGTCATACACGTGGGATCCGATTCCGGTGGTTGAGCTAGTCCAGCTGCACTTGAAGATAATCGCAATTTAAACAGAGATTGAGTATGGCAGTCCATTCGCTTAACGGTAAACTAATAAACTAAACCTTTTCCAGCATGAATCTTCTGGGATGAGATGGTTAAATCCATATGTCTAGCTGAAAGCTGTGCGCTAGGAAACATGAAGTTACTCATAATTATCGTTTCAGCACTTCAAAGATCACATAATGGATTCTAAGTCCTGTTCATTGGATCAAGATTCACGAGCTACAGCATACTGGTTTATAACGTCGACAGAAACAGATATTTAATTTAATTAATCAAATCATTAGATTGTCATTCATCAGTTTAGTTAGTGTTTCAGCTGAAACATACACGGGGAGTGAAAACGGTGATACGCTGCGGTAAGCAATAAAAGCAATTGGGTCATTTCGTTTGGCAAGTAGTTGAGGTTTGAATGGGAGAAAGATAACAGGTTTGGGCTACACAACAGGTTGTCCACAGGCGTACACTCACTCAGCCAAAACCAGGCGCTGGTCTGCAAACGTATCTCCTTGTGCCACCGATTGCCTGCGTGTCACGCGTCGAGTCAGTTCGACCTTGGTTCGCTCCATAATGCTGAGGTACTCAGCAATCTTAGTCTCCTCGGAAATGCACAATTTGAACAGCAACTGCATTGAGCGTAGAAGACTATTGAATTCAGCTGAGTCTGTTGGGGCATGCGTAAGCGAAAATACAACGTGGTAAGCCTAGTTGTCGGACATTATTGCAAATGATTTTCTGGCCTAGTCTACACAAAGCTGAGTTTTAGCTCCTTGAAGCAACTTCCTCCTTAGCTGGCGCTGATCGCGGTAGCAACCAGCATGCGCGGGCTATTACAAAGAAACGCCAACTTTACACTTGCTCCACGTTTACTTTCTGCTTTCATTGTAAATATCAGTCACAGAAATGCATTAATTTAATTACGCTATTGGTGAATCGTTGCTACCAAATACTAGAAATAAGTGTCACCATTGGTCACATCAAGGAGTGCATTCAATTTAGTTTTTGCTTGCATAAGCAGGCGTGCGTTATTAACGATGCATGAATCACTGATTGGCGTATTTTTCCCCGGCAGAAGACTTAGAAACTCTCGTGAGCCAGCGTCCCGAATGGTGAAACACATAAACAAAATTTCTTGGCAAAATTCCCACTATTATCGGTTTACCGGTACTAAAGCAAGACCTAAAAGTGCAATAATGCAGTTATATTGCCCGAATGACAGAAATAGTAAACCTCTAAATCATGCCTCGTGATTCTCCTGGCCTTTATCTGAAAGTACTTTTGCTTACAACGCACAGTATACCAACCAGTTGATGCAATGATACCAGTGAATAATTTACAGGACGGATTATGCATTGTTAGCGATATACATGTAAAGAAAGCAGTAGTAGTGGAATAATATAATACAATACAACACAATAACTACGAATCTTAATCACAAATGTGATTCAGCGAAGCTATCAAATAACCCTCGAGAGACACAAGCATTCAGCCGCTGACAAGCAACGGGCTTTCAACACGAACACACATTCTCATCAACAGCAACAGTAGTATGAAGAAATGTCTGTAACTTGAGCTGATGCTTAGCTACCATATCCAAATGGTCAAAGTATTGAGACTTAAAATAAAGGGGGGGGGGATGGTTGACCAAATATAAAACCTAATTGACGTAAGGAAAGGAGCAAGATGTAGGTGAGTACATCTTATCAGAAGCGTGCGGTCAAAACAGCTAGATATTTTGCGAAGGTAAGACGGCCTAAATGGGACAGTTCGTGGAGTCTTTAATAAATCACCTCATATTTAGCTCTACCCAACGGACAAGCTAACACGAAGGACAATTTAAGCAGTTAATCCAACTAGGAGACGATGATAAATGAATTAATAGTGCCTTGGAAAGATGGATCTCATGTATTTCATCCAAGGAATATGAGACGGGCTAGCAGCGCACATTTTGAAAGTCGTAACTTCAACTTCCACTGCTAAGTCAGCTTCATCCCTTCGGCCTTGGGCCATCACATCATGCTCTCGTTGAACGGCAACGTGCAGACATACTCAACAAGTGTTCGAGTCAATGCAACTCATTCAGTGCTATGTATCGTAGTAGTGAGCTAACCGAACTCACACAGCATGAAGCCCTCCTGCACCAGTGTTTCAGGTCGGACAAGCTGATGCCATCGGATACATGCATTATTGAGGATCTGTCGTTTTATTTATGAAGTTTTCCTTCTACTTTTGAAAAACTTAGATGTTTGCGATAGCGATAGTGTCCTTAGTTTCACAAGTCCGGCACCCATTAATGCTCCAGAGCAGTGGTGCTTAACCTGGGGGAGATTACCCCCAACGGGGTAAAATGGAAGTTTACGGTGGGGCAAATATAAGTATGAGGATTTGGTTGTCAATCTGCTGCCAAATAAACTTAATTAATAAATCACCTGAAGCAAAAAATGCAACTAACTGGCTAATCACTGTGGGTTAGCCATTTGTGACTAATCACGAATACTACTACTAGTAATAATAATCATAATAACAATACGTATATTGCTGTCGATGCGCGAAACCGTGTCTGTAGCAACACAGATCAATTGGTACAGAAGTATCCATGCCCTTGCTTAGGTGACATGCATAAGTGGAGTATTGGGATATACGTTTCATGTAATGCACGATCGTTTGTCTAAGAAACCATGCTGTCTATTAGCGCATGGTTGAGGCCAAAGCATAGTTTTGAAAACATCGATGTTGGATGTGTTTGCGCCCCTCTTGAAATACCTCATCGAGGGATGTTTCCCATGTGAATATAGAGATTATGGTAGTTAGATCAAGGTAATTACAGAGACGGTTTCTAACTGTTGCCACAGCGTCACGTGACACGAGAGTTATTTGTAGTTTATTCCACAGATGGCTAGCATTGACCAGGAAGAAAATAGAGTGGACATTCGTCCTAAGCCTTGGTATATTTAGTGTAAAATCCTTATTGCGAATCTCTCGGGTTCAGCTAAGTCGTAATTCGAGTGTAGTCTTTTTGTGTAGCATTGCAGATTTCTCCACACGCGCACGACGCGCGCGCTCCAGAGTTAGTTGAAGTAATCCTATCTATTTTCTCGCAGCATAGTCATATTACGCTCATTCAAACCGGATTTACCAGCTCTAGACAGTGATCCATCAGACGTGGAATTATCTTTTATCAAATAAGTCTAAACTATCACTAATCCATTTGACTGGCTGGCTTGCCGAACAACTGGCTGGCTTGCCGAACAACCTCCTCGTGGTGCCAGCTGGGTGGTTCGGGATTTTCCCGTTCCAGCAAATGGTTCGGCGGCAGTGTTCCAGGACGTGGTGGGTTTTCGCCTGGCAAGCGTTCTCCCTATAAAAAGCCACATATGTCCGTTTAACAACATTGTGACGTGGCGGATGTGACTCGCCACTAAATAAAGTCACTGCCCCTTGCTTCATTCTGGCGAAGCATTGTATTCCAGCAACCTTATGCTGTACTTCTGGGGAGCATTGGGCCCCTGTTTGACAAAGGAACAAACAAAAGGCGTAAGAACTGAGCAATCAGTCACCGGCTCCCAATGGGCGCGATTCCCTGAATTCGCTCCGCTGACTTGCGGGCAGGCTATTCAGCCAAAGGCTCGGGGTGGTGTCCCCTAAGTCAACACCCTATTTCGGCTTGGGGCAACCGGGTAGTATCTCGTCCTCTGAGGAAACCATGGACATTGTTGTGTTGTGTTTTATTTTACTGTTTCTGTACCTTCGTTTTAATCCCATGGTTTCTGATGGCATTATGTCTGTTAACAGACTTTGCAAATATATATATATATATATATATATATATATATATAATCCATTTGACTGTCATCCGTGATTTAACACAAAACTCCGTTACTTTGTGTTCATGGCCCTTCGGTGTAACAGCATTCGGTGCAGAACTCGCGAGGCAGTCCACAAAACCTAAGCTTATTCTAATCCGGTGTTTCTCAACGCCTCTGTGAAGGAATTTGTGCTCCGCAATCTGTGTTCAGCGTTGTGTTTAGATTCATTTAATAGGTCCCAAACCAGCCGGGGCTAATATCGAGCGATCAACTAACCAACCCTGTAAGGTGTGCTTACCAGGGAACACCGGTAACAGCGAGGGCGCCACAACCCGCTGACGCCCGCTTATGGTGGAGGCGGGAAGCTGCACTAACTGATCATCCGACAAACGCGTGACCTTAAAACTTCACGCTCTCTGCGAACATGCCTAACGTTAAAAGCGAGTGTAACTTATGTATCAAAGTGGTGAAGCGTGGGATAGTGTGCAGCAGCTTCTTGAAAGCTTAGCACACTAAGTGCCGTGGGACGGGACCAATAAAAACGAGACGGTACAATAACACTACTGAAGCGTCTTGGTTCTGCCATGTATGTAGTGCTAGCCCAGTTGTTAGCTGTTGAACTGCGCTACTGAAGAATTGTGACAGACTTACAGAAGCAGTCGAGCAACTGGTGTGAGCCGGGGTTACACCTATGGGGGAAAAAGGACCTGCTGTTGTATGTGAAAACAACACCCTGAATTCCCCATTCAGGCCGACGAGGAGAGCCAGCCGTCCATACCTTACCCCCAAGAATCAGTCTCCATCAGTACCAATTTCATTCTCTCTCTTTCATAAGTGAAAACATTGCCTGCAGCATGCCTGCTTCAACTTCTATACCTCCATGATCCTGCAGATGACCGCGTTAAGTGCATGCATTGGGCTGCAAAAAACCAACGCCCTGTATAACATTGAATTTTCTATAATTACTGTCCAAAATGTAATGAATTCTACCAAACCGTCTTCCCATCTGGATTCCGATCGTAACCTAATTGTCGCCAGAATACTGGGGGGACTGACATGCAGTTACTATTGTTGAACATGTTTACCCTTTCGTAGGAATAAAGCTACCTTCCAGACCAGTGGAAAACATCGCTCATCAACCCGCGTCACAAGGGTGGCTCCAAACAAGAACTTAATAATTACCGGCCAATACGACACAAGCCTGTAGTAGCCAGAATATTAAAGAAACTGGTTAAGAATGGTATGATGAAACGTATCAATTCGCTGGAGTTAATAGACAGGTCACAGCATGGTTTCTTAGACAAACCATCGTGCATAACCTGTCAGTTACATTACCCAAACCATGTTTCGGATTCTACTGACTAAGGATATGAAATCATACTTCTGTTCCAGGACATGGAAAAAGCATTCCATCTAGTGCCCCCACATACGGCCGCTAAAATAGATTTCTTCACTTGAAATTTAGGACCCACTCCTAGGATGGCTATTGTCATACCTGTGCGGCCGTTCTCAGGTAGTTACCATAGCCGACCGCCACTCTTCACCACGTCCAATCAATAGTGGTGTTATCCAAGGAAGTGTACTTGGTCTATTACCGTTCCTGCTCTACGCCAGTGACATCAGTGCAGTTATCAGACATGGCAGGCCTTTCCTATTTGCAGGTGACATATAGTCCACGAATTCCGACGAGCTGAACATTAAGATATACTACTGCTCATACAGAAAGGCCTCTACTACATTGAGAAATGGTGTGACACCTGGAGGATGAAGTGCTCGGCGAAAAATCTAGCGTCATATATCGCGGGTATTTGATACCCGAGGGATCAATTACACTCAACTGCGAACAACTTTGTGTACACCTTAAGCTGCATTTAATCAGCCACAGTAAGGAACCAGGTATTATATACATCGTTTGTCGCCAAGCAGGCACCTGAAACATCACCAGTAATCTTGGTGGCCGGACTAGAAGAAACTCAAGTGTCGTAGTACGGATGGCCTCCATCAGTGCCGTTCACAACTTCACCAAAAGCACCGGCAACTAAGGCTCAAAAACCAGTACCTACCATGTGCAACCATGGTGCTTTAAACCTTGTGTGCACTAATGTCCCCAAATATAAACCCAACACCATTAAGGCTAGGCTGACAGACGATCAAAATCAATGGAGTTCCATCTGTACGGTGATCGATGTCTACGCTGATCCCACGAAATTAAAACCTATCTCGTCTCCCCCAAAGGCTACTAGGAACCCCGGCTCCTTCGAGTAACAGAAAACTCAGCGAATGAGACAGAGGCTTTGGTGCTGTCTGCAGATGGACTCCGCAACGCCTCAAGTGGAGTGCTCATGCAACCTGAAATCCCGTGGAAACAACGTTCAGCGAACCCCGCTAACAGAGCGAGTAAGCTAAAAAGTCAAGATAAGAAAACGGTGTTTGCTCATGGTGTTTCTGAACTTAACGATTCTTCTTTCAACGATGCTCAGTTACACGACCGGAGCAATGGCACTACATCCGTGAGACTCTTTCTCCAGAAAATGTCGTGGCCACCTCGTTAAGAAGGATCCTCGTAGCACCGAATTATAAGGATTGCGGTCCCAGGCTGTTGGAACTGGTGTTGCCACCAGGACTAACAGCACAAAGTCTTCTAGTGAACTGGAATAAATTCCGTAGAAGACTGATAACAGAAATTCGTCTGAAAGCAGCAGGAACATCACCAACTGCTAATGAAAACTCAGCGGAGGCGCAACGCTCAATGGAAACACCAACTGTATGACCCGACTCGGTGGCGGTTTCAACATAACCATAACATCTGGAGGGAGACAGCAGAGCACGAGCGAGCACCGGGATCCGGGGCATCTGCTATTTGGATATCAACCCAATTCGTCTCGAGAGACTGCAACCCATCCAGAAAACGATTAGCCGCCGACTCTTCATTAGTCGGCGTAAACACAGGCTTAATCCATCCCATTCAACACACATTCGGTCTCCGAGAAGCTCTCATGCATGTACACAAATGCCCAAGGTCTACGCAGCAAATTAGCTGAATTAAGATTTCGACACGTGTCAGCAGCTTGGGACCTCATCGATATCACGGAAACATGAGTGTGCTGTGAGATAATGGATGCCGAAATCGCGATAATAGCTATATGCGTTGTCCGGAATGAACGAGCCAGAAAAGTTAGTGGAGTAGCCCTCTACTTTCGTAGCAACCTGCAGTGCGAACCCATACGCAATCCGGAAACCGATGTACCTGATTCCATTTGGTGCAGCATCCGGCTGAGAGGGAACGATCTTGGCCTAGTGGCTGTTGTTTACCGCCCACCATCGTCTACACCTGAGATGGACTCCAACTTGTTGGCTGCCTTGAGGAAGCTGATATACAGGAGGTATGGTCAGGTGCTGGTCGCCGGCGATTTCAAATTACATGCTATCGAACCGCAGGCCACACCAGGAGAGCAATTGAAAGTAGACCTGCAAGATCTGGTCTCAGATTTTCCGCTTTATGGTCACCTCACTTCGCCCACCAGCTTCAGGGGAAATAACCTGCCATCCATATTGAACTGAATATTCACTAATGAAGAGCTGGTGATGGAGTGAGTGATACTCGCTACTCCTCTAGGACGCAATGATCATACGATTTTGCATTTCATGTACATATGCAGTGCTGATTATCCCGAGGACAGAACTCAAATGACGTGAACCATAACTAGTCACGACACCTTAACCCAACTCGTTGAAGCGACCGACTAGAGTTTCTTAACCGAGGATGCACCCGATATTGCGTGGGAAGGTTTCGTCAGTAACTTTAACACATGGATTAGTGAAGCGTCGGAAACCAAGACTATCAGTTCCAGAATCATGACGTCGTTTATACAGAGTAGGACACGCAAATGCAAGGTGATGCGCAACGCGGCGTGGTATACCCACAAAACCGATGCGAGTCCGAGTACCTGGAAGGCCTAAGTTTGCCACCGTAACTGCTGTACTCAATTAGTGCGCGAGGACAAAGTAGCTTATCAACGTGCTTTAGCCGAGCGAGTAACTTCAAATCCCAAGCTTCTGTCCAAGCACGTGAACAGCTTCCGCAAGGTGAAAAGTGAATTTCCCCCTCTTCAAATAATGGATGGTCTAACTCGGAATGCTAAAGAAGCATCTAACGTACTGCAACAACAATATGCACCAAGGTTTCATTGCATCCCGTGCTCTCCTGAATCTATGGTGCCCACACTAGGGTACACTCATATAAATTTTACGGCAGACATCGTATTGAGAAAACTACTTTCTATGCGCCTGCATGCCTGTCCAGGAATTGACGACATCCACCCAAGGAGGCAAGTTGTGGCGGCTAATGTTTTGGCTGAACCTTTGGCGCAGCTCTTCCAGCACTGCCTTGACGAGCAGCATGTTTCTGCAAGGTGTAAACACGGAATAATAAATTCCATTTACAAAGGGGCAGTTGTTTCGACCCAGCTAATTATCGACCAGTGACCTTACTGCTAGTTCTTTCAAAAGGTATGGAGGCAATCAATGCCGATACACTCAGCCTTATCTGGACGGCTTGGGTTGCATTACTCAGCAGCAACACGGCTTCGGCCAGAATCGGTCGTGCACAACCAACCTATTGTTAGCAAGAGACAGCTGGACCGAAACTGTGGATGCTGGTGCAGGAGCTGATATGGTTTACCCTGATTTCTTTGAGGTATACGTCCACTTGGACCACTGTATCCTTCTCGCCAAACTTCAAGGTTGTAGCATTGGGGACCCTCTCCTCGGGTGGATCTGCACTTTTCTCTCGCCCAAGCGTCTGGATGTGAGATTAAGTGAATCCATGTCAGACCGAATTCATGTCGAATGCGGAGTGCCCCGTCTATTCTTGGTCTTCACAAACGATTTGATGAGTCAAATTGGGTCAAACTACTTACTCTAATCTGATGGCATCAAAGTTTGTAGAGTGGTTAGAGTTCCAGATGACCGTCTCCACCTTCAAAACGACTCTGACAAGCTTTATGGATGGTCGATCCAAAATAGCTTTCTATTAAATGTGCTTGAATGTCCAGTGCTCCATTTAAGACACCGAATGGTTCACACATGTAACCTGTTGGACCAGGCCCTGCAACACCGTGCTTTTGAAGTTGAGCTCGTTGTGTTGGTTCAGGAAGATCTACGCTGCTCGGAGCAGTACAAAAAGGCGTCGCAGTACGGGATCCAATTTGTGGGGCTTATACGGAGAGCTTTCGGGCAATTCGAACCGCCGAGTTTCCATAACATATTTCCCGCCATCATGTTGAATATGCTATTCAAGCATGGCACCCATGGCTAAAGCGGGATCTCATGGCCTTGAAGAGTCCACAACGCCAGGCGACCAAAAATGTCAAGGTGCTGCGCCATTTGTCATGGAAACAGCGCTTCAGCGTGCTTTGCATTTTCTACGGACGTTATCGGCGTTTGCGTCGTGATCTAATTATGACTTACCAAATATTAAACAACACAAATTGCGCGTGCCATCACCAGTTGAAGCTGAGCCACAAGAACCAAATGGGAGGTCATCATCGCAAATTGACTAGTGACGGAGCTATATGCTATCGGGCGCCTCCCCAGGATGAGGATTGGGGAATGCCTTTGTTGTGCAGGTAACTGCGAATAAGTCTCGTTTGCCTTGCAGGCGAGATGAATAAGCAATCACGGACAATCAGCTGAAGCGTCTCAGTGCGTGGAAAGTTCTGGGCTGGTCACCTTGTTCTCCAGCAAATACCACAAGAGCTCCTACGGCGCTGTGTCAAAACCAATCTGACCGGCTATAGGGCCACTGACCCCCACTTCTGTAAATAAAAGTGAGTACCTAACGGAGGGATGAACAACCTTGTTGGCCACCGACTTCTCTGTGGACTGCTACAGAACAGAAAGAAGGCGTACGAGCCACCCGGCTGTCAACGTCCTTCGTTAATCACCCCGCTGCATTGCCGCTCCGGTCTTTATGACCAAAGGCTAGGGGCGGGGTCCCTTAAGTCAACCCTCTTCCTCGTCTTGGGCAACCGGGAAGATCTCTGCCCACACCACGCATAAACCTTATAAACCATCCTAATCTATCCAATGACTACTTGTATTTCCCCTTTCAGTTGTTGTCAACAATGTGTTGTGGTCTTGCCAATTGTAAACTGGTCATGTGTTGAATAATAAACATAATATTCGCAAATTGGCAGAACAATACAGTCGGTTGGAGTGTCAAAGAAACTCCTTCTTGCTGCGTGATTGCCACAAGTGGTATGCCCTCTCAGAAGCTGTTATTTCAGCCCCCACGTTAGCCTTGTTCAAAGCACGTGTCGACAGTGCACTGGCCATACTACACCATATCACGTAATCCAAACGACCCATACAAACATAAGAGAAAAAAAACAAACCCACCTCCATTTTTGCCCGGCAACCACAGACGATAAATAAATACATAAAGCTTTTATTCTCCACAACGCATGAACATTTTGACATAACTGCGTGATAAAGAATGTGCAAAAATTCGATACGTTTGCCATAACAGTGCATTTTTGTGTAGGGGTATGTAAGTATGTACTTGTGTGTGTGTGTGTGTGGCTGTGTAGTTCATGCTGGTAATTGGGCTGCTCCATTCTTGATTGTCTGATATCGTCAGCAATGTGTGAGTAGAAGATTGGTGTCGGTGGGTTGGATAGGGTTATCCGGATATCCACTGGGCAGTGTCTTTATTTTGTGGCGAGTAACGGCCGCCACGTCACAGTGTTGTTAAGCAGATATTTCTGGCTTTTATAGAGAGAACGTTTGCCAGGCGAAACCCCACCATGTCCTGGAACACTGCCGCCGAACTATTTGCTGGAACGGGTTAAATCGGAACCACCCAACTGGCATCACGAGGAGGTTGTTCGGCTATCCTAAGATAGTTCAGAAAGCCAAGGGTGAATTGCCAGTCGGGGACGCTGTAATCGGTAAGTTCACAATTTGCGGTTGTTCACTATTCCATTTTGCAAAATTTTGCCTCTATTTCGTTCATACCTAAATGATCATCCGGTGGGACATGTAAAGCTTCAGCTATTCTTCGCAATATACTAGACCAATAAGGTTGAAAATCAGCAACTAGTTGTGCATCAATCGCCGAATCTAAAGTGGTTCGAGTTGAAGCGTATTGCAACGTCCTCCATAACTCATTGCGGAGTGGTCAGTAAATCAGACAATTTCCAACTGAAAGCTTTCAAATCTGAAACACGAATATAGTGCTGTAAAGCAAGGTAGTGAAATGTTGTCTGAATCGGCTTCCTCGTCGATTGTTGTTCTTTTGAGTTAGGCAGTCATTCGTCGAGTCGAATAAAATACGTGCATGAACAATAAGGTGAGAGCGTAGCGCAGCTGACTAAGAAAAGCGGCGGGCGAATGTTGGCAAGTTAGAACGGACAAAACAGGCAATTAGTGTTAGGGACGTATCGGTGCAGATTGGTGGTAGGAAGCTGTCACCCAGGAAGAGCTTGGAAGTGATGGTTGAAATAAGTCATGAAAGTCGAGAAAATGCTTTACGTACCCAGAGCGGGTGAATAATCAGCTACCGCCATATGTGCATGTTTGATCAAGGAGCACTCAACAAAGCAAGGAACAGAATGAACTTGGAGCACGACTTAAGATGCGAATTGGTCGAAACCGCAACAAATATACGAGAAATTGTAAGAAATAAGCGATACCAATCGCCTCATTAACCTACCTCATATCTTGGTTGTTTGAAATTACTTAAAAGTAGGTGTACTCTTTATGTGAATGAGCGAAAGTAATTAAAAATAGCATACATTTACCGTAATTTAAATTAAAAGACCATAGTTGATATTACGGATGAGCAGTGAGGATTTTGGTATCATTCGACTAATTCCTCATGGTCACTCTCGATGAGCAGGCTGAGACTAGTCTGGAAAAGCACCAGACGCCGGCGTTTCGACCTCCCAGGTCTCATCAGTGGAGCGCCGTGCTAAATCATAGATAACTATCAATCACAAAGGTTTGCTGCTGTCACCCATAGAGAAGTGGCGCTGGCTGCTGTCATCCAGAAATCAAGGGGGCAGAACCCGGAAGGAGTCCACTAGAAGGCGCACCAATGAGGAGACCCAGGTCGAAACACCGCCGTCTGGGGTTTTCCAGATTAGCCTAAGCGCGTTGATCGAGTGATCATGACGCATTACTTGAAGAAATAGTTAATAGTCAATTAACTAAAAAAACTAAAATTTTTGGTGGATAATTGATCATAGTGAACCACTTCGTGAGAAAAAGCCTAAAAATGATTGAGAAGCATTGCTCTACACTTTTCCCGATTGATTACGTATATGGTGCAACTGAATTGCTCCCTAACGCTTTGTTACGCATCTTAAGCCAAATGAACATGCTCATTAGTGAAATTGAATTGCATCCGGTATCATTTCTACACACCAAACGCACGCAGTGACCTTAGGATTGAGCTAGCCAAAAGCAGCCAATGATGGTAAAATTAATCACCCTTGCATGAATGTATGGGTTGGTGGTGTGCGGTGTTGACGCGTCGATGGCCTAGCCCGCATTCAGCAACAGTGCCCTATCTGAAGCTAGTTCTACGCAGCTTAGGGGCGCAAGATTGTCCAAACACGTGATGCGACTGGGTATAAGTGGACTACAATTTACGTAAATGCATGCCTTGCGAACGGCACAAGTTGGGGGTGGGGCTGCGAACAAGGTAATGCGACATCCCATTAGTGAGCTTATTGCTAGCTTGGCACTGACGCAGCCCAAGCAGGGTTTTGGACGACCTACCAACGCTCAGGCATACGACGGTACTGTGTTCGGATAGCGAGGAAGTCACAGGTGTATGGCTGCGTATGACGGGGGCGCTGTGACGGGATTGAGAGTAGAGCGACAAAAGAGGTCTGCGCAACCGAAATACAGGTTGGACGGTGGTCGCCTTGGGTTATAGGGAGTCGTCTTGAGTGGCGGTGTGTTGAGAGGGCTAGTGCCGAAATACAATTTTGCTGATTTGTTACAGCAGGCGTTGCATACCCTTATGGTGGATTCAGTACGCCAACTTGATGATCCCTGAAGCAAATGAGATACTGCGACTGGGATGTCGGAATTTCGCATCGACTGATTTCTACGCACATGCATGGGCGGACTGGTGAGGACTGAACGTAAGGGCAATTGACACGCAAGTCGGTGCTCATCAACTGAATTCGTTTCCCGTATCCAGTTTAGTGGTATGTTCACACATGGGGTTCACTCTATCGTTGCTCGGCATGTTTGTCTGTCCATTTCACCTCCACTTCTCCGGCAAATATACTTGGCCGACGCAGCATATAGGCGAGCAACACCTCAGTTTCTTCCTACGGTAGTTGTACCTGCAAAGCCCATAATCCCGGGAGGTCGATAACACTCAATTTCCTACCTAACGGCCTGTGAACACGTAGTCCACAATCGCAGATGGCAGTACAATAGTATATAACGGGTCATGTAAATAACGCTTGACATGTCCATTAGGATGACCGTAATGAAGCGAATGATTAAATAATGAATGTGGCAATAAAATGGAGTGTGACATGGTGATTTAGCAGAGATATTTACATGGTAGCTGGTATACGTACAGTTAGTTGTAACTAATCGCTCGCCATAGTTTACATCTTCGGCACGAAGCGGCAAATTCGAGAAAATAATTTTGAGTATGAAATCGCCTTTATAATTCCAAGTAAGAAGATCAGATGACCAAGGTTCCGGGATGACACTGTTAGGACGACCTACTAGCGCTCGGGCAGGTTCGGTGTGTCCGGACATCAAGACAGTCACAGGTGTATGACTGCGAATGATCGGGTTCTGGGGTGGCAATTTTTATGGCGTGCTTGTGAACAAAGCGATCTAAGTGGTCTGCGTATATTACCACTGAACTCTGGGTAGAAGGTGGCCCCATGGTTAAAAGGTATATGTTTTGAGCAGCGCTCGACTGAGAGCGCTAATGTCAGATACGACATCAGAAATTTTGTTGCAAGGTGGGTAGATACCGCTTTGTTACAGCAGACGTCACTTAATGTTAGGCTATTATTTAGCTGATGTAAGTAGAATGTGATAATTCGACAGACTATCTCCCTGAATAGCATCCTACTTGGTGTTTAGTGTTTAGGAGCATTTGCCACTGACTCGTGTTAATCTGGGTGCGTCCAGTAAAAGGACCACTTAGCAAACGCAGTGTGGACGGAATTATCCTTTGAATTGGTCGACTTTTCGACAGCATTTCGCGGTTATACAGCGGAATGCGTTGTTGTATTCAGAAAACAATTACGAGTTGATCTGTTTATTTTGTCAAGTAATGACGGTATAGAACCTACAAGGTTGGCCACTGCATCTACCGTAGATCTAGAACCACAATAGATAGTTTTAGGGGGGATCTTTCGAGCGGGTATGGGACAGCAGCATTTCAAGAATGCTTTGCTGTTGAAGCTTCTGGGCAACAGAATAGCAAGCGACAGGTCGACATTTGTTGGATCCCTTTCTTGGTACCGGTGCGATGCTGCCTTTCCTAAGAATAGACTAGAAATGCACTTGATAGAAACATTTAGCTCTTTCTTGCTTCGAACAGTAAGGGAACTCACTAAACTGCCGTCTTTTTCTTTACAATCACTCTCTACCCAATCTACCTAGCCTCTTCAGATGGTGGAGGAGAATCTGTCTGTGCAGATTTTGAGAGCATTTCAAGGACAGTAGAAGTCAAAACAGTAATTTAGATAGCTAGTCAACTTGTCACAATAGTTGGAATTATCAGAGTCAAAGAATACACAAACGTATGTCGATGAAACCATTCCACGAGGTCGATCGATATTTTGTGAAGTGTCCTGCCTCCACTTGAACCTACTTACACCAGCTCAAGCATAGCCCTCACAGAAGCAACCCTAATAACATATGCTGTCGACATCGTCCGGTGTATTAGCCACCAAAACGCCGATTGCTCTATCAGCTAACGAAATCATCTGAGCGACCTCAATATTTGTTCCAAATTTCGTCATCTATCTCTTACTGCATCGTGGTGTCATAATTTGCTTTTTTCGCTACAGATAAGAGCCAGTTACGAGCAGCTCCCTACACAATGCCCCAAGCAGCTTAGCGACAGTGATGGATTTCACTCTGTTACACCAGTGAGGTACCTAGGTATGGTACTTGTAGTTCTGCCAGATGACTGACTGACAAACCTTGAGTACGCGGATGACATAACCCCCTTTGGGTCTGACCCAGGGGCTACGTAAGAAAACGGAATCGGCTAGCGTGTAACGCTGCAAGCTTCGGCATATGATTTACACCTTTGAAGTGCAAAGTGTTGTGACAGCATTGCTCCGATCAGCCACTTCTGCTGGCTGTCCTTCTAAAAGGGGGAACTTCAGGTTACTAAACATGGAAATAATGAGGGTGATTTACTGTGGGGGTCAAACCGTCCGTTCGACACTGGTGCATTTGAATGACTCACTCCCCACAGATATAAAGACTTGGGGCATGAAATCGACTTGCATAATGTCGAACACTTTAGGATGCGTTTTCCATCCGCACTCCAAAGACTGACTGCTAAGGTGTCGGAAATTGCCCAAGCCAGCAGCTGCGTAAACAGAGTATATGTGTGTGTAGTTATCGTGTGTATAGCGAGCTGTCTCAAACGGCCAGTCTGATGGGCGTTGCCGCACTGACCTGGGCTAGAGCGCCAAAATCAATGCACTAGCAGACAGAGGTTTAGTGTGATGACCTTGTGCAACGAATCAGCTGCGATCTTGTTACGGAGTCGATACAGCTGACTACGATGGTGCACACTAGCGGGGCGAGATCGGCCAGACCACGTGAGCGGCTGACAGACTCGTTGTCATGGTCAAACCGGAAGCTGACGAAATCAGACCGTCATCGCCGCACGGGTTGCTATGTTGCCGACGTGATCCTAACAACAGTCAGACAGTGAATGCCGCTACTATACCTTTTCGGAAGCAAGCCAGTCCTTAACGGAATCAAGCTCCTCCTTAAGAATATTCAACCCAATTTCTAACCACATCAAGCTGAATCCATCGTCTTGACCAATTGCAAATCAGTACAAGTGTACTCAGAACGTCTGCATCGGTTGGTGCAGCGCTCAGCCAACAAACCACGTGAGGCACAGTGAACGCGAAAACAACACGTGAGCTCATTCACTGTAGGATGGGTGCGGACTAGCACGCGGCATCTATGGACGGTTGAGGAAGTACTGTAACTTCCACCCACTCACTTACGCGGCATCAAGACACACAACGCAGAAGTGGGCGGCCATCCGCGTGCTCACTGTTACGCGCAGACGACCAGACATGAAATCAACTCTACTACGAGACAGTATCGATTGCACTGGGTAGGGTGAAACACCGTTTGACTGAAGAGATTAACCTAGGGAGTGACCGAAAATTAAGTTGGTTGAGACAACCGACAGTGACATCGCGCGGTATTTTGTTCTAGCTCGGGTTTCAGTCGGAAGTAGGCACTAAAGAACATGATGTTATCATTAGATCGCCAATGTCCACTATGTTGTACATAGTACTGGCAAACTCCAGTAAATGGCCAAAAGTTGTTGGTATCAAGTGGATGGCACATTTTGAACACAAAAGTGGATAAGAAAAGCTAGTTTGTGAGGAATCGGAAATCGCCCACCATAGAGTAGCACATCGCCATTCCTTGACTGCTCAGTTTGCAAGAATGATTAGCTTCCGAACCGATATATCGTCAACCGACTGACACAGATGGGACACAGTACTACAATTCCGATCTCTGTGTTTCACAGATAAGGCCATGTGCACAGAGAAGGAAATAGACAGTAAGATAATTCCTGGATAGTGGACACCCAAAACCGGTAGTGAAAGCCACGTTTCACAATATGCTGAAATCACATTGAAGATATACAGCGGAATGGATTGGGACGATAAGAATATTATAGGTAGAAGGAACTACCTTTTCCTTTCCGACGGCACTAACCAAGGAATAAAACTCGGGATCTGTTCAACAATGGTGTATCTGAAATACACACTTTTCGTAGATAAGATGACTAACGGTGTTCACAAATGTATTCACAATAACTGTGAATATGTGTGTATATGAGATACCGCGAGCGAACTGCACACAACGCTGCTGGAACACCTGAGGCGCATTTCACGGCGACGTCTAATGCTCTACTGTGAGATTCAGCGGTGGTGACGCACCTGTTAGGTACGGTGCATGTAAGGTGGCCAGATTATTGATGAGCCGAACCGAGACGCTTCCAGATTTCTTGCACGGCAAACCGAGACATTTAACCTACCCCCGTTTGTTTCTGCATATGTTGATCGTACAATATATTGAAAAGATACATATCTACATTTCTTGCTTCAATGCAATTATAAAAAGCACTTGCGTTATTAGTCAGTACAATGGCTACGCTACTGAAGTTTTAAATAAATAAATAAATGGAATATTCCCGCTAGAAGGAGGCATACAAGTGAAGGCACGACGAAATATACCTACAAACATAGCTGCTTTGGAACAGTAAAAGGTGTGGTTAGAATAAAGTACAACCAAAATTTTCGTCGTTTACTCACTTAAGAAGTTCGTGGATTAATAGTGGGATCCCAGAACATTATGGCGCTGGTTTGCGAAAAAAGCAAGTTTATTACTATTGTGGCAATAGCCAACGGTCGGCATGATTTCGCCATGTTGTAATCCATGATTTCATGAGCATAGGTCTGGGCGCTGCATTAGCATGTCGTGAAGTTGTTCGCAAGGATACACGACACTCTTTTCTTCAGAACTGCATTTCACCACAAGTATTGCTTTCAGTGTTTAACCGCTAAACTGCGTTGTCCAGAATCTACTTCGATTCAGTTTGGAAAAATGTATAGTGCTGCGTCTGAGGCACAAGTTGGTTCATTCTCACAAAATCGGCAACCAAAGCTGCAAACGTCTTCTGGGAAGAAGGATGTGGGAGTTTTATCCAGGTTGACCTTGGATGTTCGAATCAGACTGAGGCGGCCTAAAGGAGGGGCGTCCAACACGTGGGCCTCCTGAACCATGCACTCGGACGAATCGACCCTTCGATTTTTCCACAATTTCTCGGCTCATACATACCACCACCTGTGGAATACGTAGTACAGTTTCTGCAGCCATGGATGAGGAGAGATATCACCGTGGTGGAGATATCTCAACGCCATGCAACCAGAGACGTCAAGGGTCTGTATAATTTGCCGTATGCACGAAGGATTCGAGTGCTTGGGGTCTTCAGCGGACAATATCGGCGATTGTGCGGAAATCTCATTTTGGCTTACCATATTTTGAGAGCTCCCAACCACAGGTGCCGCCATTTGCTAGAGCTCATTCACTAAGCGCAATTTGAGAGGCCCCTATATCAAGTTGGCACAGTAGCAAACTCGTTTAGAATACCGTCCGAATTGCTTTTCCGTACGAGTTTGCAGAACATGGAATGCCCTACTGGAATCTGTCATATGTACTCCCACGCTGGCAGAGTTCAAATCTAGGGTTGAGCTCGCAGTCATTTTGCTGCACCATCTTACATGACCCATTACCCATTTATAAACACAAGTGTCTGTAACATTTTTCACTGGCGTTCAAAGCCTACATTTCGTTTCAAGTTTTTTAACTCCTGCATGTGTACACCAGAAGGAGACACGATGTTTACCAATATCCACTTTGCCGTCGTTCCGCATGGATTTACCTTGGATTTACAGTATATACTAGGTATACTTCAGTGAGTTCACTGTGTAAACCCTCTTTTGCTAACCATCTTTTATGTTTCGAATTTTCACTATTACCTTCGTACGGTTTTTTATCCGTATAGAAACATTGTTCCATTAGCCACACAGGGATAATTTGTGAGATGATTCATTCAGTAAGTGCATTAGTCCCAGGGAGGCGGAAAACAAATTAGATACTTTTCGTACTTCTTCCTATGGGACCGAGTTGGTCTGGAAATGGGGAAAAAATACTTCTACCTACAGCACCTCAACCTATGTTTGTTTACAGTTCTAATCGCAACTGTTGTCCGCCGATGCAAACCTACACATGTTTTCATCAAGCAGCTAGTTGTCTTTCATTTCTGGGGCTGGGTGTGTAAATCCAAAAAGACTGACTCTTGCTTTAACTTTCTGCCAGTACGGTGGTTGGTTCATGCCATATAATTAAAGCCATTCGGTTATTCAAATCGGTTCATTCTTTCATATAGGTAATCGACGCAATTGTCGTCGAAACTGGTGATACTATTCCTCAAACTGTTTGATGACAAGACCCTCTTGTTCGAGTTGGCCAATTCGAATGTTTACCTCGTTTGGAACAACTCTGTTTCTGCTATTGTCCCTGCAATTATGCAGAAGTTAGGGCATTGCAGACGACACTCCCAGTGCTGAAATATTTTGTTCCTCAAAAGTACAGTAGCTTGGATAATGGCAGATGTTGTGTAGAAAGAAGGGTCACAGCTCAGGGTAGAGATTTTCAAAGACATATTGTTGTTGGTCCGGGATGTTACAATAACGGACGTCACTCATGCCCCTTCTCCTCTCGTTCCGTTAAGCCAATGTTGCTCCGCCTGCTCTCCCTGATTGTGCCAGTTCCCGTTTTTGTCCGCCCCCTTTTTACTGGTCTTTTTGTCTTCCGGACAATCACTGCTTTCTGCGTCCCTACCTTATGGTGTGCCTGCACCGTCACGGTTTGGTTCTGGCTATTCCACCTACATTATACATGCTCAAAGCGGGATACTCTGAGGTTTACGTCCTCAAATCGGTACATTAGTACATCCCACCCAGCATTTTTAAGAAAGCGGGACAGCAACTTTAAATGCGGGGCTATTTCGCCTAAATTGGGATGTAGGTTTACCTCGAGTGCATGTTATTTACCCGGATATTGTCGTGGCAATTAGGCGGGAGTTACGGTCAACCCTCGGAGTTTTGATTGCTGATCCAGTGTGCATCGCAAAAGCCAATGGTTATATGAACAGACTGGATGAGGTGTAGCTATCGAAGCTGAGGCGGGTTGATCTAACCGGACGGCAAGTCATGCATGCAAGCCTCGTACTCCGTAGCCACAGACCGGACGTACGTGCGGGGTCAGCAATGGTTGACCGCACAGTCACGGTGGCGATAGACACCTGACCCACCACTCGACTGAAGCAGGGGCTAAGTAGCGAAAAGAGCTAGTGGCCACGTGTGCAACTGAATGGACACTTTCTACAAGCCCTGAGAGCCTGTCCTTACGTAGCACAGCGTACCGTGGCCACAGGTGAACACATACGAGTGTTTTAACTGGGGCACTACGTGTTGCTGTATTTGGCCGCACAGTGTAACTCACGTGTGGACGGATACACACCATCCATTCACATACTTCGCCAAAGTTCGGTTTGCGTCAGTGGGACACTACAATTGCATATGTGACCGGCCTCAGGGAATTCAAGTCAGCATTGATTTGTCCCTATGCCGTCACAGTCTCTCGCACCGCCGAGAAATAAATGTCTGTTCATATAACCATTGGCTTTTGCGATGCACACTGGATCAGCAATCAAAACTCCGAGGGTTGACCGTAACTCCCGCCTAATTGCCACGACAATATCCGGGTAAATAACATGCACTCGAGGTAAACCTACATCCCAATTTAGGCGAAATAGCCCCGCATTTAAAGTTGCTGTCCCGCTTTCTTAAAAATGCTGGGTGGGATGTACTAATGTACCGATTTGAGGACGTAAACCTCAGAGTATCCCGCTTTGAGCATGTATAATGTAGGTGGAATAGCCAGAACCAAACCGTGACGGTGCAGGCACACCATAAGGTAGGGACGCAGAAAGCAGTGATTGTCCGGAAGACAAAAAGACCAGTAAAAAGGGGGCGGACAAAAACGGGAACTGGCACAATCAGGGAGAGCAGGCGGAGCAACATTGGCTTAACGGAACGAGAGGAGAAGGGGCATGAGTGACGTCCGTTATTGTAACATCCCGGACCAACAACAATATGTCTTTGAAAATCTCTACCCTGAGCTGTGACCCTTCTTTCTACACAACATCTGCCATTATCCAAGCTACTGTACTTTTGAGGAACAAAATATTTCAGCACTGGGAGTGTCGTCTGCAATGCCCTAACTTCTGCATAATTGCAGGGACAATAGCAGAAACAGAGTTGTTCCAAACGAGGTAAACATTCGAATTGGCCAACTCGAACAAGAGGGTCTTGTCATCAAACAGTTTGAGGAATAGTATCACCAGTTTCGACGACAATTGCGTCGATTACCTATATGAAAGAATGAACCGATTTGAATAACCGAATGGCTTTAATTATATGGCATGAACCAACCACCGTACTGGCAGAAAGTTAAAGCAAGAGTCAGTCTTTTTGGATTTACACACCCAGCCCCAGAAATGAAAGACAACTAGCTGCTTGATGAAAACATGTGTAGGTTTGCATCGGCGGACAACAGTTGCGATTAGAACTGTAAACAAACATAGGTTGAGGTGCTGTAGGTAGAAGTATTTTTTCCCCATTTCCAGACCAACTCGGTCCCATAGGAAGAAGTACGAAAAGTATCTAATTTGTTTTCCGCCTCCCTGGGACTAATGCACTTACTGAATGAATCATCTCACAAATTATCCCTGTGTGGCTAATGGAACAATGTTTCTATACGGATAAAAAACCGTACGAAGGTAATAGTGAAAATTCGAAACATAAAAGATGGTTAGCAAAAGAGGGTTTACACAGTGAACTCACTGAAGTATACCTAGTATATACTGTAAATCCAAGGTAAATCCATGCGGAACGACGGCAAAGTGGATATTGGTAAACATCGTGTCTCCTTCTGGTGTACACATGCAGGAGTTAAAAAACTTGAAACGAAATGTAGGCTTTGAACGCCAGTGAAAAATGTTACAGACACTTGTGTTTATAAATGGGTAATGGGTCATGTAAGATGGTGCAGCAAAATGACTGCGAGCTCAACCCTAGATTTGAACTCTGCCAGCGTGGGAGTACATATGACAGATTCCAGTAGGGCATTCCACGTTCTGCAAACTCGTACGGAAAAGCAATTCGGACGGTATTCTAAACGAGTTTGCTACTGTGCCAACTTGATATAGGGGCCTCTCAAATTGCGCTTAGTGAATGAGCTCTAGCAAATGGCGGCACCTGTGGTTGGGAGCTCTCAAAATATGGTAAGCCAAAATGAGATTTCCGCACAATCGCCGATATTGTCCGCTGAAGACCCCAAGCACTCGAATCCTTCGTGCATACGGCAAATTATACAGACCCTTGACGTCTCTGGTTGCATGGCGTTGAGATATCTCCACCACGGTGATATCTCTCCTCATCCATGGCTGCAGAAACTGTACTACGTATTCCACAGGTGGTGGTATGTATGAGCCGAGAAATTGTGGAAAAATCGAAGGGTCGATTCGTCCGAGTGCATGGTTCAGGAGGCCCACGTGTTGGACGCCCCTCCTTTAGGCCGCCTCAGTCTGATTCGAACATCCAAGGTCAACCTGGATAAAACTCCCACATCCTTCTTCCCAGAAGACGTTTGCAGCTTTGGTTGCCGATTTTGTGAGAATGAACCAACTTGTGCCTCAGACGCAGCACTATACATTTTTCCAAACTGAATCGAAGTAGATTCTGGACAACGCAGTTTAGCGGTTAAACACTGAAAGCAATACTTGTGGTGAAATGCAGTTCTGAAGAAAAGAGTGTCGTGTATCCTTGCGAACAACTTCACGACATGCTAATGCAGCGCCCAGACCTATGCTCATGAAATCATGGATTACAACATGGCGAAATCATGCCGACCGTTGGCTATTGCCACAATAGTAATAAACTTGCTTTTTTCGCAAACCAGCGCCATAATGTTCTGGGATCCCACTATTAATCCACGAACTTCTTAAGTGAGTAAACGACGAAAATTTTGGTTGTACTTTATTCTAACCACACCTTTTACTGTTCCAAAGCAGCTATGTTTGTAGGTATATTTCGTCGTGCCTTCACTTGTATGCCTCCTTCTAGCGGGAATATTCCATTTATTTATTTAAAACTTCAGTAGCGTAGCCATTGTACTGACTAATAACGCAAGTGCTTTTTATAATTGCATTGAAGCAAGAAATGTAGATATGTATCTTTTCAATATATTGTACGATCAACATATGCAGAAACAAACGGGGGTAGGTTAAATGTCTCGGTTTGCCGTGCAAGAAATCTGGAAGCGTCTCGGTTTGGCTCATCAATAATCTGGCCACCTTACATGCACCGTACCTAACAGGTGCGTCACCACCGCTGAATCTCACAGTAGAGCATTAGACGTCGCCGTGAAATGCGCCTCAGGTGTTCCAGCAGCGTTGTGTGCAGTTCGCTCGCGGTATCTCATATACACACATATTCACAGTTATTGTGAATACATTTGTGAACACCGTTAGTCATCTTATCTACGAAAAGTGTGTATTTCAGATACACCATTGTTGAACAGATCCCGAGTTTTATTCCTTGGTTAGTGCCGTCGGAAAGGAAAAGGTAGTTCCTTCTACCTATAATATTCTTATCGTCCCAATCCATTCCGCTGTATATCTTCAATGTGATTTCAGCATATTGTGAAACGTGGCTTTCACTACCGGTTTCGGGTGTCCACTATCCAGGAATTATCTTACTGTCTATTTCCTTCTCTGTGCACATGGCCTTATCTGTGAAACACAGAGATCGGAATTGTAGTACTGTGTCCCATCTGTGTCAGTCGGTTGACGATATATCGGTTCGGAAGCTAATCATTCTTGCAAACTGAGCAGTCAAGGAATGGTGATGTGCTACTCTATGGTGGGCGATTTCCGATTCCTCACAAACTAGCTTTTCTTATCCACTTTTGTGTTCAAAATGTGCCATCCACTTGATACCAACAACTTTTGGCCATTTACTGGAGTTTGCCAGTACTATGTACAACATAGTGGACATTGGCGATCTAATGATAACATCATTTTCTTATTGCCTACTTCCGACTGAAACCCGAGCTAGAACAACATACCGCAATGTCACTGTCGGTTGTCTCAACCAACTTAATTTTCGGTCACTCCCTAGGTTAATCTCTTCAGTCAAACGGTGTTTCACCCTACCCAGTGCAATCGATACTGTCTCGTAGTAGAGTTGATTTCATGTCTGGTTGTCTGCGCGTAACAGTGAGCACGCGGATGGCCGCCCACTTCTGCGTTGTGTGTCTTGATGCCGCGTAAGTGAGTGGGTGGAAGTTACAGTACTTCCTCAACCGCCCATAGATGCCGCGTGCTAGTCCGCACCCATCCTACAGTGAATGAGCTCACGTGTTGTTTTCGCGTTCACTGTGCCTCACGTGGTTTGTTGGCTGAGCGCTTGGCAATTCCTTTGTTTACCAACTGAAGGGTAGCTATAGACACCAAACTATGCATCAGACAACCATCTATCACTGACAGTTCATCTAGAATTGCATAATATAGAATAAACTCACCAGGGACTTCGTTGTTCTTACGTCATCCCTGTCGCACATACTCGTCGAGTAGTAGATGTAGTAGCAGGTCGTTGGCATTTTTCGTTCCTACTTCCTCTATAGTCAAAGCTGTTAGGTCAGTGCCAAGGCTGTAAACGAATACTGCCTCTCTGAGTCTCACCTTATCATCCTCTAGCCCCACAGGTAAGTGAGATAATCCAGCAGGAACTTGGTTTTGCATACCCGGCCGGTACACAATTTGAAAATCGTAGTTAAGGAGCTTAGTATAACACCGACCGATCCGCACTGGACGCGATCCTTTAGATCCATTGTTGAGGAGGACTGTAAAGGCGGAGTGATCATTTCATAGAGTGAACTGACGACGGAATAGGATAAGATGCCATTTTTCACAGGCCCACACACAAGCACAAACTTCTTTCTCCCCAGCTGAATAATAATGCTCAGAATCTGAGAGTTTCCCGGATGCGTATGCAATAAGCTCTTCTTCTCAGTTTTGTAGCAACGACAGAACAGCATCGAAACTAACATCAGACGTATCAGTCTACACAAATGTGCGACATAATTCATCAAATATGGCAACTAAGGGAGCAGATACAACCCTTCTTTTCATTTCAACGAAAGCGTTTTGCTGATCACTTCCCAAAGGGAACGACGCTCCTTTCTTTATTAGTTGTCTTGTTGGATCTGCTAGGGTCGCAAAAGTTTGCTAATAATGTAGATTGTAGGGACACATTCCCAAAAGACTTCAGTCCTGTCACGTTCTTGGGTGTGTGCACTTCTGCGATGGCCCGAACCTTTTCGTTGCTTGACCGAAGACCATCACGTGATATGCTGTGTCCCAGAAATTGAATCTCGGGGCATTGCATTGACACTTTCTGCATTCAGAGGTAAATCTAGATCACTGAGATGCCGAAAGACTTTGTGCAACCTTTCGTCATGCTCTGCTTGTGAGCGGCCGAAACTACAGACATCAACCATGTATGCAACCTGCCCCTCAATACTTGCCAAAACGTGAGTCATGAAATTTTGACAGGCAGCGAGCGCAGTACTCAAACCCGTTGGCAGCAGTTTGTACTGAAATAACCCGTCGGGAGCAGGGAAGGCAGTAATATGCTCTGAGTTGTTGGCCAATGACATGTGGAAGAATGCAAGTTGCAACTCTAGCCTAGAAAAACGGTTGCACCAGCTGAACATACAGTGCGTTCCTCGTCGGATGGCAACACGAACCGCTCGACGACGCTCTGCTAGTTTAATCCCTGCAAATTGTTGCCTGCCCTCACAGCGCCATCTTTTTTCAGGACACTTACCGCTGCATGCACCCACTCAGATCAGTCGACGGTTGCAAGAAAATCATTTGCTGGCATTTCTTGCAGAACCGCTGAAACATCTTGGCGTTTTACTAGCGGAATAGACCGAACTTAACTAATGGCAACGGCTTTTGCATCCTGCACTCTGTCACACATACGTGTGTTCACACACACTCGCCCCAGCTTCATCAGCGCTATCTAGTGCACTCCATCTTTCGAATACAGCTTGTATGGAGCGCCTTTTATCTCCACATTGCGGTTTTCGCACCATACCAGCAAAAACACAATTGACGAATTTGCCGAATCACGAAGCACACATCAATATTTATGGTCTCAAATGAACGCCAACTTCACGTTTTATCCGACGAGTCAGTAACCACAGTCTTGGCCCGTTCATCAAAGTAGCTTTCGGACACTTTGTGTCTGTATCGCTCTGTCGCTCTGTCACTCTGTCCTGTGAACGATCTGGCCGCTAGAACCTGCCCCGGTCAGAAGCACAACACGTGAACATACAGACACTTCAGCGCACACGCGACCAGTTGCAAACCATAATGACTCAGGCCTTGAGCAGAATAGCCTCGATCGATGCAATAGATGGTGGCGCCCAATCAAAAGCCCATGTGACCGCATTCAAATCAACAGTAGTTTGTGGCCATCCTTCATGCCATTAAAATGGACGATTTGGGATATAGTGTAGCCGTTGCCTTGGCAAGATCCATCATAAATGCTCCAAGCTCACGGTGAACCAGTTGAAGCCACGCATTAGTAAACCAGATACACTGTGGTTCTGTTCAGTAAGTATAGTTACCCCAATGGTAAAGATGGAACATAAAGTGTCACAGAAGTACGAAAGATTGGTGGTAAGGCTTAAATGAATGCGAAGCACCAAAAGCAATTCGTTTAAAGAATGCGTGAGAGAGTAAATCCCATGTATTCTCATTAGGCTACGCATTGAGACTGTGGCGTAAGGCCAGAAAGCGCGCTAAAAATGCACCATTTGTGGCTTTAAACGTCAATACCACCAGTTGCTCCAGTATGCCTGAAACAGTCACTGCCAGTCCGAGTGCAATGAGCGCGGCCAGGGCCTCTTCTACCCTGCAAGCAGTTCCGAAAATGCAGTAGGAGTTCGACATTAATGGTGGTTGAAACTTGGTTACTGCCAAAGGTGACCTTTGGCCACTCCCACTGGACCCAGGCTAGATGAAGAAGACGAAGCTGTACCTACACAGTCCGCATCGGCTGTACACAGACCAGCTGGTCGTTTAACTTCCACCCGACTTGCACGTAACATATCAGCAGTAATCTGCACCAAAGTTTCAGAATCGACGTCAAATTCCTTAAAGGGAAAATACTTGATGACGTGAACCAGTGGAACTCCATACGTGACATTATATGTGTTGTAGCTAAGCCCCTCAAATTAACACGCCTTACTCGTCACCCAAACTCACAGCACTACGGTGCACCAAGGTTTCTCCAAGTTGTGTTGACTTCCGCCAATGAAGCAGAAGTTCTTCTATTAGCGACAGCTCGCCTCCGGAATAGGTCATGTTCCACGCGCTTATTCCCGGCTAGTCCGTGAAGCCAGCGCAGACAGGCGAAGCACTATTTGGACGAAAACCGGAATGTATCGGTCGCCAGGACCGTCCTGGTACACAGCGTTCCCTAGGCTAGAAGTCATGATGAGCGCGAAGCGACCACTCACGACCAGGAACGATGGCGATATATTCGAGTGACCCTCTCCCTGGAGAACGACATAGCGCAACCAATCTCCAGGAGGTGCCGATGGACAAACTACAAAGGCTGTGGCTCGAGGATTGTGAAAGTGGTCCTTCCCTCGAGACAAATGTCAGCAATGTTGCTGGAGGGCTAATATGCGGTCCGCAGCAGCCTTCCTTCCGAGCTCCGGATCAAAGCAACATCTGATAAACAAATACACGAAAGCAGCTACTTAGAGGGATCATTTGCCGACGAGAGTTCGGATAGCCTCAAGGAACTAGTTAGCGAAACTAGCAAACACAGCCCACATACCACATGCAAAGCGAGAAGCAAAGAGGTAATAGTGGGATCCGTGGATCTGACACAGATGAGTTTGTCACCGCCACACCCAAAAACGATTATATGCCAACCTTTTGTAGCAAGAACGACGGGGCAATAAAGCACCATCCGTCTCACAAGCACTCACGCCCACACTCATATAGTCACATTTCTACACCACAACGCACCAGAAATGCGATGCGGTCGACGGGCACCTTCGCCCGCCAATTGGCGACAATTCGGCAACTCAGCTTCGCCTGTTTTGCTTCGTATCTCCGCTCCTGTACGTCGCTTTCCGACCAGCCTGGATTTGTTCGAAGGCTCTCGACTTGCTTAATCTCCCAGGCGTCACTCGGCTTGGAGTCATTCCTTGGGGCATAACAATCGGCGTCTTTGTCTGAATTCTTGGCCTCTCCTTCAATATCGTTTGAGATCTTCCGGGAGCAGACTTTCTTCCCGTCGTCGCCCGAGGTCCCTTTTCCACTCGTCCGGTAGGGCCTGCGTTATGCTGACTAATTCCGGTGCCTCTGTCGGATACTCTTCCTTGCTCTTGTCATTTCCTGCTGTTCCGTGTTGTCGAAGTCCTCCGCGCCTCTACACCCGCCCGTCCTCGAAGTTGTTGCTCTCTCGTGTGCCATGGTCTCACCAGGTCTGTATTCATCCAGCGCTTCATCATTCCATTGTCAACTTTGACATTCACTCCTTTTTGGTCAACTACAGTGTAGGGACCTTTCCAGCGTTCTTTGAACTTGCTCGCACCGGGCCCTCTGTGTATTGGATGATCATGCTTGCGCACCTTGACTTGATCTCCGATGTTGAGTGGTCTCCACTTGTGAGTCGCATATCGGGCGTCGTAGTTTAGCTTGTTCCGTTGTTGCCGTGGTCTCGTTCCGCTTCTGACCATATCTTGCAATCTTTTGTTATGTGGTGCTGGATGTTGCTGTTCACACACCTCCGATATACATGTATCGAGTGCAATTCGGGGCTCTCTACCAAAATGTAGCTCAAATGGCGAAACTTTGGTGATTGACTGCATACTGGCCCGATACGGCAGCAGAACCTCAGGTAATGCATCCTCCCACGCCAAATTTGTGCACGTTATCCATTCCTTCATGGTTCGGTTGAATCGCTCCGCCATTCCACTGGTTTGAGGATGGTAGGGTGATGTACGTCGTCTCTCGATGCCCCACTTGTTTAATAACGTTTGAAATGCCTTCGATTCAAAGCATGGACCCTGATGCGTAATAAAATATTGTGGTATCCCATACCTCGCCGGCACGTTGAATTCGAATGCATGCGCCACGGTCTCGCCTGTCTGGTCTTTCATTGGTACGGCTTCCACCCATCGCGTAAAGTGGTCGGTCATAACCAGAACGTAGCTATTTCCCCATCGACTCACCGGTAACGGTTCAAAGACCTCCAATCCCCAGCACTGTAGTGGTTCGTTGACTTCAACTGATTTCATTGGTGGTCTCGGCGCATCCATCTCGGGACATTTTGGGCAGGTTGGACATCTCCGGATATACGCCGCTACATCCTTTCTCATGATTGGCCAAAATACTCTTCTCCGTAGCCAATCATAAACTCGTTCGAAGCCCATATGAGCGTTATCATGGGTCATTTGGATCACACGTTCTCGGAAAGTTTGTGGAATATACGGTATTTTCTTCCCGTTTACTGACACAAGCAAATTGCCATTCACGACATGCAGTTGGTCCCAAATATTGAGGAGATCATTCATTTCTCCCGATTGTGTGTCTGGCTTGGTGCCTGCTTGCAAATACTCGCAAAGTAATCGCACCAATCCTTCTGTTTTCGGATTCTCCAGTAGACTGCTATCCTCCGCAGTGACCGCACACACCGGTATGGTCATTTCTGGCATGAGGGCATCCAAAGTTGGCTGCGACAGTATGTCCGGTGGTATGTTCTTCGTTCCATCTACGTGTTCGATTGTAAACGTAAATTCCTGGAGTTTGTATGCCCATCGTGCGAGGCGCCCCCGCGGGTCTTTCGAGGTCATCAACCACGACAGCGGGAGCAGACTTTCTTCCCGTCGTCGCCCGCGGTCCCTTTTCCACTCGTCCGGTAGGGCCTGCGTTATGCTGACTGATTCCGGTGCCTCTGTCGGATACCCTTCCTTGCTCTTGTCACTTCCTGCTGTTCCGTGTTGTCGAAGTCCTCCGCGCCTCTACAATTTCACTGATCGGCACAATGTTTTATCCGGAACACCCATCCCACGATTTAGTGCTAAAAACAGAAACTTTCCTTCATGCACACCATTGCACAAGATCTCCTGAACAAGCTTGTCAACTACGGCTTTGCCTAGTGTCACATGCCTTGGACTTCCTATTCGGCACGGAAACTTGGTTGCACTCAGAAATTACCATCGCTAATATCGCGATCCATGGTACGTCGCTTCTACGAAACGAGCACCCTACTAAGGGTGGGCGGTAATGTTCTACTACCGCAACGACCTGCAGTGCCAACTGGTGGTCGATCCGGAAATGCTGATCATAGACGCACTCTGGTGCAGCCTGCGACTGAGGCACAACTACGCTAGCCTTTTGGTCGTTGTTTACCCTCCCCCAATGTCCACCCTAGAGCTGGAGTCCTGCCTGACATTATCCTTGGGAAGGGTGCTACAAGAACGAAACAGCCATGTTCTCATCTCCGACGACTTCAGTATTTACGATTTGGAAGTTCCAGCACCCCCAACGAGTAATTCAAGGCCGACCCACAAGAGTATATTTCAAGCATTTCGTACTTTAGCGATGTTAGTTCGCCCACCCGATTCGGATCCGGAAATAAACCATCTGTGCTTGATTTAGTGTTTACGAACGAAGATCTCATGATTGAGAAAAATGGATGAAGATCTCTTTGGGGTGGAGCAAACACGTAACCATTATTAGCGACTCCGTGTGTTATGTGGATTATCCACAAAAACATAGTAACTTGTTTCGTACAATCACCCACTACGACACTGTCAGGACTTCTGGGAGATGCCATCTGGGAGTTTTCGAACGACTGTTCCATTGACCGTGGTTGAATAGAGTTTGCGGGCACGTTCAGTGATCCGGTTAAATCAGCATCGGTCAACAAGCCCCTTGATTCTGCAAGGGCACAATCATTCATTCGGCAAAGAACCCGAAAACACATGACATAAAGAGACGCAGCGTGGCATATGCATAGAGCGAAGCATAGCCCTGAGAACTGGAGTAAGCATGCTGTGCATCGTAACAACTGTACCAGTCTCTACAAGGTGAAACATGATGGTTCCCCACTAACATCAGTAGATGGATGTGCTCAACCCGCCATGGATGCAGCTAACGTTCAACGGCACCAAAATGCTCCAAATTCTCGACGTGCTACCAGTATGTGTAATATGCCTGTCACAGTCTCCCAGACGCCAGTAGTTGCACAAGTCGCCTTTAGTACGGCAACCATTTTGAGGAAGGTGCTATCATTCCGCACCCATATTTCCCCCGGAATTAATAACATTCCCCCGAAAGCACTGCAGGTGGCAGATTCGAGGATAGCTGAAGGAGTTACGACATTTTTTCGAAGAAGCCTGGACGAACAGGGGGTCCCTAGCAGGTGGAAGCAAGGCATCATTACCCCTATTTTAAAGAGTGGTAGCCGTTCAGAGCCAGCCGCCCGGTGATTCCCTTCCAGGTGCTGTCAAAGTTGATGGAATTCATCATAGCTGAGGCTGCAATGTGCTACTTCGAAAGGTCTAACATTATAGCAGCGGAGCTACACGGATTCCGTCAGCATCGGTCATGTCGTACCAATTGACTTATTGCACGTGACAGTTGGACCGAGATATCCGACATTGGGATCGGCATTGATGTCATTTACCTCAACTTTTCTAAAGCTTTCGTCTACTTAAACCACCTCATCCTTCTCCAAAAGCTTCAAATTTACGTAGTTGAGAACCCTATCCTTGGACGGATCGGAAAGTTCCTCCTTCTACTGCGCCTTCAGGTTCGAGTTCGGGGCTCATTTTCTGATCCGATCGATGTGGACTGCGGTGTTCCACAAGACTCAGTCTTGGGACAGCTATTATGCCTGTTCTTCATTAACGACGTTGCGACTGTCATCAAGTCAAATTTCCTGCTTTTTGACGATGACATCAAGATATGGCAAGCAATCGGCTGTCAGGAAGATCACGCCATGCTGCAACGATGCTTAGACCACGCCTTTGAATTGTCAAAGGCAAATCTACTTCCGTTTAACAAGGACAAGTGCAAAACCGTGCATGTCCGCCACAAGCCCACGTGCGCATATAAGCTTGGAGACGACATGCTGAAAACCGCCTCAGAAGAGCGAGACTTTGAGGTGGTGATGCAAGACGATCTCGGCTGTTCAGAGCAGCCGTCTTTAAGGCGTCCGAAACCGCGAATCATCATGTTGGTCTATTACGGGGAGCCTCCTGGCGGTTCCATCTATCCATCTATCTTCCCCCATATGCTTAATGTATATGTGAGGCTCCATGTAGAGTACGCGATCCAGATTTGGTAGCCCTGGTTAAAACGCGATCTGGCTGCACCGGTGACCGCCTAGCGAAGGGAAACGAAAAATGTGAAGGTTTTGTCCCACCTACAATACCATAGACGACTACGAGCCCTGGGAGTGTATAGCGGAAGATATTGCCGTCTACGGCGTAACCACATCCTGGCCTTTTAGCTCTTAATAAACCCCGGTCACGTCTTCCGCCACCTCCTGAAGCTTAGCCGCAACACGGAATTGCGGGGTCATAAGTTGCAACTTGCCACCCAATACAGTCGGCTGGATTACCGCCAGAATTACTTTTCCTTTCGATTTGGTCAACCATGAAACACTCTTTCGACTTTTGTCATTTCCGCACCTACGCTACCCATTTTTTTAAAACGACTCGAGGATGCTTCACACCACCTATATTAATTGATCTGATTTCTATTCATTGATTGCCGACATAGCACAGGCAAACAGTGTGCTCACCAACCTCACGAAATCGGTGTAGACGGATATACCTTCGGGTTCATGGGGATAATATGGTGCGTCCACAGATGTGTTTTTGTACTTTTGTGCACCTTTTATGAACTAACGTTATTCTCACAAACCATCCCACGAGACTTGTCAAGCCTAAGCTTTTTATCCGTATTATACCATTGCTTCATTGTCAGACGTACTGCTGGGAAACCTTGGGGTAACGTTCATGCCAGCATATCACGTTGAAGGAAGAGACAACTATGCGGTCGAAAGACGGTCCTCCATGAAAAGCCACCATGGCGTTTCTTCCAAGTAATGGTCGTCTGTTGTCTGAAGAAATGTATATTGCAACATCCGCCACTACCGGATACAGTCGTTAGGACACGATAATGAATCCCAATATGGTTAAGGTGTTTTCACTGTAACAGCGAAATGAATATGAGGTGGGCTGTAAAGTATGCTGGGATTAGTAGCACAGTGGTGAGTGGCGAAACAGAATCTAGTTCCATTTCATGTGTAACATCGTCTTTGATGCCAAGGAATGACAGTACGAATATCGGCGCAGAGAAACTTTGGTTTAATAACGGATATGGTTAGACTTTCTGAAGTGTTGACATTAGCGGTGATGGAAAAATGCTTTCCTGAGATGGATCGACAACATGACCTTCAGGTGGGGGATCGTTGTTGATTAATGCGATGCCTTGCGAACGATAACATCGGGCGTAGTGCCCAATTTTGCTGCAGTTTTTGCATTTAAGGCTGCGTACGGGACAAGTGAGAAAGTTGGCGTTATGAGAAGCACTTCCACAGCAATAGCAAGATGGATTGTCCGATGGTAATTATCGGGAAGATTGCACTTTCGCCATCTCAGCTGAGTTGGTCGAACAGAAATGATTTGATTGCAGTGAAATATCATTTTTCATTCCGGCTAACTCGCAAGCTCGATCCCACGTTAAGGTACACGCCACTTCCTGCAACAGCACCTCAGGTATACGATTGTCAACTATTCCAGTAATCAGTTGCTGAGAGGGAATGGACGAATAAGCACACGGTTGTACTACGCGACTTAACCGGGCAATGAAATCGTTCAAGGGTTCGCCTGTTTTCCGATGCATGCGGGAGTAAACGTATCTTGCAGTAAACACATTCCTTTGGCAACCCTATATGCGATCGAGAACACTGAAAGCTTCTTTAACTGATTTACATCCTTGAAGGCCCAAATCATCAAACTGTCACTGCCCTTCATCTCCGAGTAAATGTCGAAGAAGCACCAACCTGTTTTCTTCACTAAAAGCAGCATGCAAATCACTGATTAAATCCAAGTAGCTTTGGAAATAGGCATTCTAACCGAGCCAGGCATCTGATGTTGGTCTGTCACCGCAATCACTCCAGAATGGAGATGGGGGCTGAATGGAATACTTCAGCTTTGGGCTCGCGACGTCAACTGTGGTATCAAGAAGGCACCAGAAAAAGCAGGCTGTATATCGGTACTCAATTCAGAGGTACACACAGAAGTAACACGGAGTAAAGTCAATTTTATCCGTCCGTTTGTACACAACCAACGAGAAGTGAGTTGCTTTGTTTCAGCCAGCCGCTGAAACATGAGTTAGGAGGTACCTCGGGATGAATCAGCCACAACAGAGTCCACGTGACTCGCCTTGTGCTTGGTGCCAAAAGTTACATAACATTGCACGCAGTCAACATCAGTTGTGCGTCAGCTGCGGTTTCGTAGTCGGACTGCTTGTTTAAAGTGTGTTTGGTGCTGAGTTATCTGTGGGGTAATAGCTGATAACGACAAGGGGCAGTGAAGGCCGCAAGGAAGCTATCTCGCCGATGCAGCTTATGTTTGCACGATAGCCAGCTGTTTGTGATAGCATTTTGTTGACAAGATGTAGGCTCCTTGAACCTGAATGTTTTCCGGTAAGTCCCCCTTCTCTGCCCCCTATTATTCAATGAACAGTGAACTTATACGGGTTAAGAAGTGTAGCTGGCTTGCCGAACAATCTCCTCGTGGTGCCAGCTGGGTGGTTCGGGATTTTCCCGTTCCAGCAAATGGTTCGGCGACAGTGTTCCAGGACGTGGTAGGTTTTCGCCTGGCAAGCGTTCTCCCTATAAAAAGCCACATATGTCCGTTTAACAACACTGTGACGTGGCGGACGTGACTCGCCACTAAATAAAGTCACTGCCCCTTGCTTCATCCTGGCGAAGCATGGTATTCCAGCAAGTTGATGCTGTAATTTCGGGGAGCATTGGGCCCCTGTTTGGCAAAGGAACAAACGAAAGGCGTATGAACTGATCAACCAGTCACCGGCTCCCAATGGGCGCGATTCCCTGAATTCGCTCCGCTGCCTTGCGGACAGGCTATTCAGCCAAAGGCTCGGGGTGGTGTCCCCTAAGTCAACACCCTACTTCGGCTTGGGCAACCGGGTAGTATTTCGCCCTCTGACGAAACCGTGGACATTGTTGTGTTGTGTTTTCTTTTACTATTTCTGTACCTTGTTTTGAATTCCATGGTTTCCGATGGTGCAATGTCTATTCATAGACTGTTGCAAATATATATATATATATATAAGAAGTGTAGCTTTACAACTCCCGTTAAATATTTGGTGGAGATTTCGACATAACAATATTGTTAATAATAATAGGAAACAATTTAATACTACAAATATGAAAACAAGACCTTATCGTTTGAGCCCCTGTAGTTCCGCAATCCGCGTAGATTCACAACACCCACAGTTAACATCAGGTAAATCCATGCTAAACTATGAGTATGATGTAGACGTAGCGCTAAGTGACAAAGTGTAAGTGGGTGATTACATCATCCAACCGTCTTTTAAATACTGCTGGTGTCGGTGCAGTGACGACCGATTCTTGGAGAGCATCCCACGGATGACAGACATGAATGGAAAGGAAATTTCTGCAGTACTCCAGTCGGCTAAACTATACGGCGAGTTTCAATGAGTGGCCCCTCATTTTTGTATTGCTACTGAGTTGCAGTAAAGGGCTGTACAAATGATGTAGGTTTTGCAGAATCAAATATGTCAAAAATGGGGCGCCCCGTACTCTGCGATAACGTCCACTTAATACCCCAATCCTTTCAGCCTCTTCTCCTATGAAGGATTGCGCATTCCAGTTACGTTCTTAGATGCCCGTCGTTGTGGCTGCTCCAGTGCACTGAGATAATGTTTCAACCATGGATGTCAGGCTTGAATTGCGCATTCGACATGGGGACGAACTTCCGCACTCAGCATTTGTCGAAATATGGAGCTGTTGGCTTCTCCAACCGCCCGTCACAACAGCGCGACGTGTTGGTTTTCAGTCTCCGATGTATTTTTGGATTGTCCGGAACAACCCAAATCGTCTTGATCCAGCACACCCAAGAGACGTTTGACAGTTGGTTGTTGCAGTACATTTGTTCCGAGCCAGTATGAGTAGCTGTTCTGGTGTCGGATGGAAAGTACCTAGTATTTACACTCGTTGAAATGAAGTAAATTTTGTGTTGACCGGCCGGTGGCCGAGTGGTCTGCGCGTTCGGTTTGCAACCATAAGGTCACCGGTTCGAATTCGCGTAGGGGTGGACGTCCTCGCGATATACTCAGCCCGCGCGCGACTGGTGGTGGTCGCGCAGCAGCGAAGTGCCTTTACGGCGTACAGCTGACACATTATTATTATCATTATTGTTTGAAGCAGATGCTCGTCGGAATTCATGTGAATCTTGCTCCAAATCTTGATATCGTCGACAAACATTAGGAAGTTTGAAGCGATTCCCTGTGCAAGGTCATTAATAAACACCAAAAGCAAACGTGGGCTTAGTACTGAAAGTTACGGAACACCACACTCGACTTGTATGCAGTCCGATAAAGAGTTCCGAAATCTGATCACCAATTGCTGTTGATCAAAGTTGGCAATCCAGCTTAAAAGTGGGTCGCCGCTCTCGTAATACTGGAGCTTGGAAAGTAGTATCCGATGATCTAGACCGGGGGTTCGAAACTTTTGCAAGGAAGGCCGCATTTTGTGTGGTAAAAATATGGTGGGCCATATTCAGTCTGACAGTAAGATAATAACAAAAATTACACGTACGAAAAGGTCAAAGCTAGAATGTATTATTTCATGATAAGGCGCGGGTCAGTTGAGATGTTAACGCGGGCCGCATTTGGTTCTCGGGCCGGACTTTGGACATCCCTGGTCTAGGACATCGAAAGTCTTCGAAAAATCCGGGTAGATCACATCAACGCCTTCCCCAGCGTTAGCTGACTCGGTCCAACTACTGCGTGCGATTAGTAAATTCGTTGTACCTGAACCCTGGCAATGGACGCCGTGCTGCTCAGGCATGATGATGTTACAGTTTTCCAGATAACACACCAGTGCATCGGCAACAATGGATCCCATGACCATGGTGATTTTAGGAAGTAGGGATGCTGGACGGTATTTGGAGGACTCAGTTCTGCTTCCAGCTTTGTCAATCGGGGCTATTATTCCAAGATTGCACATGGCAGGAAGTTGATTCTGGTCTAAGCAGCGCCGTAAAAACTGGGCTAATGATCCTGCCAGTTGGCTTGCTGCTGCTCCCAGTGCCTCTGGACGAAAGGTATCATTACCCGGCTAGCTGTGTTTGCGTATAGTCGTCAGCTTTCGCAATGCAAGCTCCGCGGTAAAAGTGATATGCGCTAGTCCTGACGGAGAGATGACAAAACTGGAAGATAGTTTGGTGGTAAGATCCTCTGAAACTTGGGGGCATATCATATCCGTGTGCTGCTTCCATAGCAGCTCTTGTTGAGCCATCAGCCGTCCTGAGTGGAGGAAATCCTTGTCTCACCTTTCGTAGGCTATTAACGTGCTTGCACAACAGTTTGTGGTTAGCGCTGAAGGTTTTTGCTATGTTCTACCGATATGCGGCTTTGTCTTTGCTGAGCACTTGCGTGCAGTTGTTAGGTTGGGCTACATATTTGTCCCAAGTTTCTAGTGTTGGAGCATCTCTGTACCCTCGCCATGATGCTTTACGTACTATCATCCATTTTCGAGTTCTGCTCCGAACGAAAGAAACTGATGTGCACTCACTACAAACTGTTATCACTGAAGCCTCTGCAATCAGCTGACGGAACTTGTTGACGAACTCGAGACAGGCGACTTCCGTGGGTTTTATGGCAAAGAACGACCAAGTTGTGGTCCTGACGAGCTGGGCTAATCTATCGTAGCTTCTGATGGTTCGCACGGTCGCATTGTTCTCATTCCGATATTCGGCATAGCAGACGAAGTTGAAAGTGATGACTGTGTGATCCCTGCGATCCAACGGACGGTCTAAAACAAACGCGTTAATCATATACTCATCGTTGGTAAGCACCAGATACAGCACAGATGGCCTGTTACCCATTCTGAACCGAGTGGGCAAAGTGATGTGATTGTAAAGAGGAACCGTGGTTACGAGCTCTTGTGGATCGGCTTTGAGTTGTTCTCCGATCGTGACAGGGGTTTATAAACAATGTACGCCGAAGTCACCCATGATAAGGATGTGAGTGTACTTTCGCTTTAGACTGCATCTTAAAGCAGCCGCAAGGTCGCAGTCGGTTTCGGGTGTAAAGTTAGGGGGCGGTACCCCAGGGAAATAAAGCAAGCGTCTCTGCCTTTTAACCGCAAGCGGCACCAACGTGAGTCGGAGAACTGCGAGTCTGAATCCTCCACGGCTTCACACTGTAAGTCGCTTCGGTAAAATCAAATTATTTCCTCCTCCTTTTGTGAGTCTATCGTTTCGGATGAGTGAGATGCGCGGTAGCCAAAATTCTGCGTCCGTCATTCTAGTGTGTAACCACTTCTCAGTGATACCAATGACATCCTATGACCCGGAAGCTTGGCACTCTTTCAATTCGACCAGTTTACGAAAAAGACCCTGAGTATTGATATAAAAGTAGGCCGGTTTCTCGAGCTCTAGGAGCCCACAGAGGGTCAGATGGGTTAAGTGTGAGAGAATGCCAACCGAAGGGAGGTTGGCAGTTACTGGTTTTTTGTTGGGATACTGATACCTCATCTAAAACTTGATTCGGCCAAGGTGCATCCGACTCTTCGTTTTGACCAACCTCAGAGTGGAATGAAGGAGCAGTCAACTCAAGCTCCTGTATCATCGTCGGTACGTTGGCTACTTCAGGTGAAAAGCTTCGGCGGCTTTGAACTGAAGTTCAGAAGGAAGACATTTCCGAGTTCTCGCGCCATCGATCCAAAATATCCTTGGCTTTTGCTCTGATTGAAACACAATTTGTAGGATTCTAGTGCCGCATCCTCTATAATTTGGTGAAAGATATCTTATTGGTATGCGGCTGTGTAGCATCAGTGGAAATGACTTATGTACTGTTGTTCATGATGCTGATGATGCATAAACCATTTTGTGTGCGACTGCGATGCAAGTTACACCCAGCCAACATCGTTAGGTCTTTGACTTCCCGAATGGTTATGTACCAAAGTTCTTGCAGCATGAATCTGACCAACATCCAGGCGCACCTCAACACTCGCATTCGTACTGGCCGTTAATTTCCTGAAAATGTAAAGGCCTAATGTTCTTACCTTACTGGATAGAGCTCAGATCAGTGTTCACAATTACGCTACATCACATCGCTTCGTTCAATTTGTCTCAGTGAGCTGGGCGAAGCTAACGATGTGTGTTCAGAGTTAACTAGTAAGCAGCCCTAAGCTGCCACGGACACAGTGCTGAACTTTCGTCATACAATTAGCACGTCAGTTTTGTTTGGTCATAGCCAGAATTAGGTACATAACTGCATATCGACTACTGTTAAGGGTACTTGGGAGACAATACGGAATTCACGCATGCACCAGCTTTCTTCCTCTTAACGTGTTTTCAAATTTGGGAAAAAACCAACTGCTAGCAATTTCGTATGTTGGTGAGAGTATTCATCGGTGTTAAATACATTTGGTTGAACAAATTACATTTTCCGGTTGAAGCTCCTTCAAACCATCCTTCATGTTTCGATAGAAAACAAGGATCATACGAATGAAACCAAAGCAGTCACCTACCATGATGAGATGGACGAATGTCTGCTCTGGAGTTTGGAAGTGCGCTAAGCAACCTTATCACTTGAAACACATACTGATGGTATTGTGCATAAACCGATTACACTTAATGAAGGCATTCAGTCGGCAAGTTATTAGGCTTATCGCTAGATGGCATAAACAATTTATATCATGACCCATAACATCATTTACATCCTTACGCCCCCTCATATTCACTTGATGCAGCCCCCAAGGCAATATCGTGGCAACGCTGCGCAATGTTGCACCCTTTTCTCTTGCTACTTTTGTCTCGCTTCTTTCCCTCTACCTATTTATGCCCATCGCACTAGCCACCATTTCAAAACTGTGCATTTTAATAATGTGCTTAACACTTAGGATTCGCTACTGTGCTGTTCTTAGCTCGTTGTCATTTCGGTACATGGTGATCAACGCACGAGCTAACTCGTCTGCTGTGTTGCGCAAAACTGTGCTACAGCTCCAGTATATGTTACAGGTTCCTTCTCCTTTTTCAGCCCTTTGGAACTAGTTGAACTCCCATTGGAATCCTCACATCGCTGCAATATGGCTTTGTATAATCAGGAGATAATGGTAGCAACGGTTCTGTACAGAACAACGATTATAACTAAAAGTCTGCATTGTTCTACTACTTGTCAGAAGGTTATCCTCATCATGCCGTCCTCTTGGTGCAATCGTCTCAAAAGCAATTTTCCAATGATCTGACTTTAAAACTTCACCTAGGCGTGGCAATTGCTGAAGAGGGTATGTGAGTAATTACTATTGTTGCAGGAAAATTTCCGGAATCTATCAAGATTTTCACCGATTTAAAAGATAAGGATACGTACAGTTTGCCTTCACTTCTTGCTCTCGTCCACGTGCACCGAAAATGCAATTTGATTGGTGGGTATGAGTTCTATTCACACCGCCCTCTCAGATCATGACTCAATCAAAGAATTTGAATCAAAAATACGTGAATTACGCAGAAATAGTTCAGATATGGTTTGCAATCATTGAAACATTAGGCTATCCATTAACACTTTGTATTTTAGACTTTGTACTTCGCTGCACTTGTATTATACTTTTTCCGTAAATATGACAAAGCACGCGAGTACATACAACGTGCTCTAAAAGCGAACCTGTTATTGAACGAAGTTCGTCCTGTTCACTTTCTTCTCTTTACTTCTACGGACAACAGGCTCTCTGTCTCCACGGCTGGATTGATCTGGCTTCGACGGATGAAACCGTTAGAAAAAAGGCTGTCCGCTTTTTTGAAGACGCCTCAAAGTTGTGTAACAGACCTCTAATTTTACGTGTATTCCTGTAGTGATGATACACCAACAAATCTTTGCTGTTTGATGGCAAAAGCTCGATACTTTCAGCTGTTCAATTCTTGTGTTCCGGCTCTCGAACTAATGAACGTCACAATAGTGAAATTCCCTAAATTTATTCCAGCTCTCATTGAAAAAATGCACCTGCAGATTATACTGAACGATTGGGAACAAGCAATGGACGCTGCTCAGAGGTAACGTCCGCCCTGCGGTTAGTGCAACCCCCTAGGTGTCTTGTAATAGACGCACATTCTATAGAGGCACTGAAATGTCAGGTGCTGTATTATTTGTGCTATTCTGGCAATCTAAGCGAAGTACGTTGCTGTCTTCAGTGTGCATCTCTCAAGGCTCGAAAAAAACTTGGTGAATTAGAAATGGCATTAGAACACACAGAACCGCATTACCCTCAACATCGTTACATTATAGCAAAATCATTTTCAGTGCTGGTGAGTTTTACACTTGCATGCTTGAGATGTACCATGACTTCTCAGCGTTGGCAAGATACCTACGAGTAGTTGGTTACGCAACTTTTCTTATTGTATTGTTTAAAACAGATACGTTCTTGACTCGTTGCCTTACAGGATATTTGTTAATGCGGCAAAAGTGGTCTAGTTCTTCCGTGTCACTCGTTATCCATACAAAGGCTCCTTTCTTATCTCCTTCTTACTGACTATGTGACAAATAACATTTGGCCCAATAATCGCGTTCGGTTGATGTTTTTGCCGTTATCGAAGTGCAAAGGTTTGTATGTTAATGAACAGCTGCAAAAAGAATTTGGGGCTTCAAAATTCATTTTTATTTTATTCGACTACAGAGGTTAGTTTACAATCTTAAGTAAAAAGATGCAGCGCAAGTTTTGTAATATTATTTTAGGAAGTTGGTGCACTTTGTCAAAATCAAACAGTTAGTTACTTCAGCAAACTTATAAAAAGTGAGCGTCATACTCGTTGAAAGATTCCTTGAAGGAATATACTATGCTTACAGTACATTATCATGTCGTCTTAACCCGAAGAGTCTTTATGCTCCTCATATGCTGAAGAGTAGTCGTATTCTACATTTTTATCGATTAAATCTCTGTTCCTCTGACCTGTAACATAGGCTATTATGTGCAACCTGTGCATGGACTGAATCGTACTCCGATATCCTAGTGCCAAAATATCTCTACCGGACAGCTGTCTGTGAAAAGACCTATCCTGAAATTTGCACTCGTTTTTGTGCATTTCCCTTAGTTTGTATTGTCGGTCCGGAGCCTAAAAGTAACGAGATTGTCTCATACTCCTGCGGCGCGGGTTCGATTCCGCATAGGGGTGGGCGTCTTCGCGGTATACTCAGCCCACGTGCGACTGGTGATGATCACAGGGCAGCGAAGCGCCGTTGAGGCGTACAGCTGACATGTTAGTTTCTATCAGAATACACACAAGCAAATAAATAAATAAATAAACTTTTTATTCTCTACTACGCGAAGCACGCCTGCACAGGCATGAACATAGTAAGAGTACAAAGTGTGCTCAGTTAATGTACAATGCAACAATAGGGTTGTCACTTATCTTCATATGTGAATGTATGCATGTGGGCATGTAAGCGTGTGTAGCCGTGTTTATGGGATTTGTAAATGTTTTCCTGCACTTTTGATCTTGTCGCCAATGCTAAATGGATACTTGATATCTGTGAACTTAAAGCGGTTGTCCGGATAAGCAAGGGGGTGACTTTAGTTGGTGGCGAGTAACAAACGCCACCTCAGTGTTGTTAAGCAGACATTTGTGATGTTTTATAGGGAGGACGCTCGCCAAGCGAAAACCCAGCAAGTCCTGGAACACTGCCACTGAAATATTTGCTGGAGCGGGGTAAACTCGGACTATCCAGTTGACACGCACGAAGAGGTTGTTGAGCTGAAGCGTAAGTCAAATCACCAAAGGTCTTAGGCTTCAAGAGTGACATTTCTCGCTTAGAGTCGAACCTTAGCCTTGTTCATGTGCTGCAGAAGAGGACCATGTCGTGCACTGCGCGTTCCGGTTACTGCAGCTTTAGTGAATATGTTCCTTGCAACTTTTTACCATCATCAACCAAAGTGGCTATACAGTCCAAATAATTATGTAGCTGTGTAATTTCTTGTTAATAAAGAACCCAAGAAGTCACTGTACTTCACTGTGTAACATAAGCAGATTCGCAGAATCACATCAGCTTGTCAAAACAAGTAGATTGCAGCCTACCAAACACAGACAACTTTCCCAACGTCAACACACGACCATTAGAATTATCGTGATTAACCGAACCAACGGTTCTCCTTGGGAGTGTTACTAGGCTTTGGATTTGAATGGTGAACTCACAGAGTGGGCTGGCGTCTCATGCTTCGTTTGCGGCGACGGAATTGGTGCCAGTCACAAGCTCAGTATAGTTAGATCAGTTGCACTATGTGTTCAAATTAATCTCACTTTTAAACCTAAAGATGCTGATAAATTTTACTTACGGTGACTTTTACTGTTAGGCAGCCATCCAGCTTATCTAGATCTGGGGGGGTGCCAAAGGAGCTTTGGGGATACAGTGCAGTGCTTATTAGGGCCGATTATTGATGGCGTCAGTTTATCGATAACCCGAGGTCACAATTGAAAGCCACTTTTGACCTAATTTAGTAATCCGGTTTTGCATTATCTCGCACCCAATCCCTGGATTCTTACTACGGATCAGTACGCGCGATTAGAAGGCCAAGTTTTGGAACCAACTGAAAACTTTCTAAACCCATTTTCTCTTCTTTGTTGCTACCCACAAGCTTAATAACGAGGACAACATCACGTGCTACAGGTCAGATCTTCCTTCTAATTAAACCTCATCCTTAAAGAGTTCTTGAACACCTAATTTGGATCCTCAAGGCATATGCTACCGATGAGCAAGGAATCGATCAATCGTGCTGACATTTTCACCAAACTATATTTGCGTCTCTTGAACAGAAGACTACTACTTTACTGTCGAAAAACCCAAGTTTCCTTGATCTTATCACAAAGTTATCAATATAGGATTTTTCGCTGAAAACAACCGATCCCTCATGCTATTTTCGAAGATGTTGCTCGAAACCTAGTTTAAGCTCACCAATTAGAGAGCTTTTAAATCAGCTAGTGCTATTCTCAACCTTCATTTCCTTCTGTACACAAGTACTTTTTCGAATTGGTGACTGAGCTGCTTAGTTTGGATGACATCTGATCATTACAACATTCCCAACACGGTGGTGGGTACAATTAAATTGCGTTTGTGAACATTTTTAACGTGACCCCTAGTTCATCACATTTTTATCTTTGTTAATCTTTTCCATCTTCAGACCGAACTCTTAGTTACGTTTATTAGAATACGGCTTTAGTTGAATGACGGTACGCTAGTCAACTAATTAACACCCGTAATTTAAATTAATATTTATCCATATGTTCAATATCATTTCGACCCATAATCCCCTTGTCATTTCTAAAAATTTCGCTTTCTAGTGTGGCAGAGATCCAGTGTTTCTGCAGAAGCTGGCCCAAATAAGTGAACGCGCCATCGAGCTGGACACGGGCAATCATCAGTTTCCCATTGCACACGGTAGAGTTCTGCTTCTATTGGGCCGCTATAAAGAAGCCGCAAAGCAATTCTACTCCACTCTGGAGTTTGATGACACAAGTGTGACGGGTTTGTGCGGTAGGTTATCAAAGACTGGTGTGAACAGCTATTTGATCGACGTTAGTTTCCGAATGCATTCGCAAAGCCCATGAGTTAGGCACTAAATAATTGGACTACTGCCTACTCCTTAGTACTATATTTCGATACCGATTTAAATTCAAGAAGGGTATTTCGTGCGTGCGTAACGGGCCAACTTCAATCATAGCACCCATGCCATCGAGACGCTAAACAATATTGGTGCAATGGTAGCAAAACAGCAGAAAAAGAACTTTTCACTGAAAACAACCATGAATATTCACTCGTCAAGTATATAATGCAATTTCTGACTTGACTTACTGGTAAAATATGCACTTAGTTATTAGTGTACTGTCCACATAGCACTCTCGTCAGATTGGGAATGGCTGCCTACTTTTGTCTGGTCGATGAAGTGGATGTACACTTCAATGGGATATTTTCCAAACAAGTTGCATTTAGGAAGTAACGTTGTCTGAATTGAAGTTGTCGTCGGATTGCTGCTGCAGCGAGATAAGTGCTCTAGTAACCTATCAAGCAACTTGAAATGCTCAAACAATAGGCCTGAAAAAACCCAGATCAGAAGTTAGTCCAGTGTGGCAAAACGCACGCAGTGATGAACATCGGCGTTAAAGTATGTGATACGGGGGATAATCGCAATCGATAGACGCAACACGAAAGCCACCTTATTTTGTCGAATATTTCATTCCCTTGGAGTGACCAGAATAAATCATGTCTCTGTGTAAATCCAAGATATTTTAATGAAGTCGAAAAGCTCAATTTGTCACCATTAGTTTGAAGTGTGGGACATTTCTTAAGAACTTTATGGTAACTAGTTAGTTTATGAATTTAAAACATAGTGTCATTTGCATTTGGATACGGTGAGAATTCGATCATTGCACTAGTTCATCCAAAGGCCGATGCTTTGTGATTCATGCCGTCAATTAAATCAACAGCATATTTTCATTAGATAGGTTCTTATCAGACAAATATGGAGGCAACGTAAGCAAAGAATGAGAATAGTGACCAAATAGCTTTTTGAAGGACACCGCAGGTTGTGATAATTAGGATTGTTTCTGCTACCAAACCTGGTGACCTGAGTATGTTTAGCGAAACAATCGTCTAATCAAAAGACCAGGGAAGGTTGGAAGCCAGCAACGTGTAGATATGTCAACACTATATAGCGGTTAACAAGACCGAAAACACTGCTGTAGTCGAGGAAACCGACAAGTGTTAATTTTTCTTTAATTAATTAACTAAACGTTTATTCTCGACAATGCAACACATGCGATCTCAGTCTTGTCCAATGCGTTGAACACAAAGTGATTAGGAAAATTATAGCCAACAAACCAATTTCTTGTCTAGAGCTAGGAAGAAAGGACACACCGCGTATAGTCAAGAATATTGTCTGAAGATTGACTTAATAGATAATTTCGATAAAAAATGTAGTGAGGCAGTAATGAACTAACTAGGAACACGAGCCACAACAGATGTAAGGCAAAGAACGAAGTATACTAAGAAAGGTCAAGGGAAGTAATACGGTAATCCATGAAACCCTCTCCATCGGACCGACTTGCATGCGGGGTAGTACATATTAGCTAGAGGTGGGAAACCCCTCAGCTACTGTGCCGCAATACATAAAAGAAAATACGGGGAAAATGTAGCAGGTGTAAGCCAGCTAAGTTACCGGTAATAGATGGGCATGGTTTCTATAAGCTACCAGCAGGCTATTAAACAGCAAATATTTTATAATGCAAAATTATTAAAGGCTAAATAGTGAGATCGTGGTTGGAGGCAGAGTCTAAAAGGGATGGGGTGAGACAAAGAAACTCAGCACGAATGCCACTGAGGTCGGCTTCTAGTCATCTCAGCAAGTGTATCCAGCCAAACTTGTTCATCGTATTTCGGACCTCAACCAGGGAGCCGAGAAACTCCAACGAGGCCAGCTTCAACGTGAAGACCTTCATTCCTCTCGACTAAGTTATGGCCTGGCCACCTCTCCTCTTCTTCCATTCACACCCCCGGCGCGCAAACAACGCAAGTCGCGAAAGTCGGTGAGCTGGCATGCGTAACACGTGGCCGAACCATCGTAGCCTGGTGCGCGAAATAACGGTGCTGTGCAGTTCATTTCCTTTCCCTGTGTCGTAAACAAGGGGTCGAACACGCTCGTTGCTCACTCGGTGTTCTCATCAAATGTGAGTCACATGGCGAAGGCACCGTTGGTCGAACGTAACTAGCCCCTTTATGTCCGCTGATCTAAGGGGCCAGGTTTCACAACCGTACAGTAGGGTCGAACCTATCGTTGCATTGTACACTATACCCTTCAGGGCGAGGGTGATGTACCCGCGCCATAGGTGGCGATGGTTAGTAAAAGTGCAAAGTTGGACTTGGAGAATCCACTGGTGGTTGGGTTGCTACAAGCAACCTCTATTGAGATCTCGATTCACTTGAGGTGGACCTCGGTCATTCCGATCAAAAAGACCGTAAGTAACTTAGTAAGTTAGCAAAAGTGCCTCGAGTTTTTGCCATACCATTTGTGGTCTCATCTTCAATCCCACCGGAGCTGATAAAACTTCCCAGGTACGTGAATTTTTGAACAGATTCTAGCAGATTCTCACCAAAGGTCAGCGTAGGAGGCGGCCCAGGCCAATCTTGGAGGAACGCTTTGCACTTCGTGGGAAGCAAAGCCCGAAACGGCTGACAGCCAATGCTAATCTGTCCAGTGCCGCTTGACAAATCTGGGAACTGTCACAGTTTAGGGCAATATCGTCTACATACTCCAAGTCAAGAAGTTGTTCCCTTGGGAGCAACTCCACACCAAAGCCGTGTCCTATAAACGCGATTTCCATGACTTCTTCATTAGTGAAGTTGAAAAGGAAAGGTGACAGCGGACATCCTTGTCTCACACCGCTGGAGATATTAAAGGGCGACGACAACTTGCCGTAAGCCCTCACCCTGCCCAAACTAAGCGCGTATGATACTCTGATTATATTTACATAGTTCTCAGGCACACGGTTCCTGAGTAGAGGGTCCCAAAGTGCGCGTCTATCCACCGGGTCGAATGCACCTTTGATATCGAGGAATACGACAACGGTGGACCACCAATAAATGTGACGGTGATCCAACAACTGATGCAAAGTGAAGATGTGGTCAAAGCAGCCACCACCTCGACGAAACACGGCTTGCTCTTCACGAATATGGCTTCCCCGAGTGCTAGACAGTCTGTGAAGGATTACAGAGTCAAGCGGATTGGAGTCGTCTGGGTTCAGACTGATTCCGCTATGGTTGCCGCATTCCGAGCGTGAGCCTCCCTTGAAAATTGAGACTATGACGGAGCGCCACCAGTCGGTTTGGACAGTTTCTTGCTCCCACATTTTCTCAATTAAGGCGTATAACTCATCCACAATAGCAGATTCCTTGAATTTGAAGAGGGCTGGAGGAATGTATTTTGGTGCAGCGGCTTTAGTTAACTTTAATAGAGCGATCGCAAGTTGGACTTCTGAGCGAGTGAGTGGATCCAAAGGGACAGCCCAGGGGGCAGAGCGATCAGTGATCGCGAGAATTCTAACAATTCCGACCGATTAAATTGCCTTTCAAATTGCCCAGCAAAACGCCCCAAGCGTTTTGACAAGTTGTGGATAGATTGCCCACCCTCGTCGCGTATAGTTTCACTAACACCAGGTCTCCTGCTGCCCGTTACCCATATCAGACGGAATAACTTACGATGCTTACCAAGGGCAGCGGCCACTCCCATCTCTGATGCAAGATGAGACCACTAGGATTTGCGGTCTCTCTTCAGGCTAGCACTGAGTTTTACCCGAAGCTCTTTGCGAGTTATATTGTGTTCGCTTCCAGCCGGAATATACCAGCCAGCATAGATAAGTTACAGAGTACGAGGAGACCCAATATCCAAGTTGGTTATTAGACATACCACATGAGTTTTTTCCTGCTGCAAATGAGGTCTGGTGAATTTGACACCAGTGAGCGCTTACTCACCTCGCATGACAGTGTACTTTGATAGGCATTCAGAACAGTTGGCTTCGCCAGTTGAATGGTGTCAATGCGTTCACAACGTCGTCATGGGCGTCCTCCAAAACGCATCCGCAGGTCAGCACATACAAATGCATGCTCGGTGTCAACACATGTGCTCCAAATCGAAAGACAGTTCTGAACGCGGCCTCTCCATCGGTAACTTATCGCAATGTGATCGGTTTGCGTCCATAGCTGCTTTGAGGATGGTGGGCGCCAAGTCGGGAATTAGTGTACGCAACAAATAAGCGAGCATCTTCACACAAACGAAGTAACCGCTCACCGTTATCATTACGGGAGCCTACACCAGGTTGGCCGCCCAGATGCAGTGTATCGGTGGATAATTTCCCAACTTGAGCGTTCATATCCCCTGCCAGCCCAACAGTGTCTGAGCTCCTTCTGTGGAGAAGGAGCTTGTTCAGTTGATGATAGAAGTCGTCTTTCACGGAATCATCGCTACAATTGATGGGGGCGTAGGCAGCGATCACGAAAAACACCAGTTAGTCCTGTGCCGTTTCGAAGCTTTGAACAAGCCACCTAGTCGTACCGGACACATCCGGCCACTGATTGGGATCCAATCAATCAGAGTTTCTTCAATCCGGGGACTCAGGGCAATACCAACAGAGATATGGCTGGTGCTCGAAGCGGCATCGTCACCGGATAGGCGTAATGAAAAAGTGCTGCTGGTGTCACATGAAGGGAATCGCAAAGTGAGCACAGAGTTCGGGTCTTGCAAGCGGGTGTCCGATAAGCAGCTGCTCTCGAATGTGAGGGTTTCTATTGTTCGGGCAATTGCTGCTTGTTGACCGTTCTATAGCAATGTGCGTACATTGAGACATTCCAGTCTGAAGGAGGATCGAGGGCTCCAAATGGCAGCCGACGAACTGGGCTTGGCCGCTTGCTTGGACATGGGCTTGTCGACAGTGCAGGATTGACGCTCCATTTATGTATGAGTTGCGACTAGAAAACAAACGCTTATCAAAACATAGTGTTGTGGTCAAGAATTGGAGGTTGAAAATAGGGGGATAACCATGGATTTGGAACGGGACGATAAGGGGGCAAAAGCCTGAGAGTGAACATAAGCAAACGGAAAGATTTAATCAGTAACATCCAAACTTCTGTCCGCACTGCTTGATGCAACAGACAGGACATCCTTGATAATCCTCTGGTACGGCCAGTGCACCAAAATATTGTTTGTAGCGTAATTCACTGTATTGCGTGGGCAGGATACTGTCAGGTTTCCTAGACCTAGACTGGAGAACGATTAGGGTTCTCAACCAAACCTTTTGGTAGAAAATCTGACCGCAAGGCAGCGGGTTTGGCGTTGGGCTACAAGGAGTTCGTTTTAAGGAATAAAGAGCCACCCCCCCCCCCGGCAAACTTGGAGGACCTGCAGTCTGAGTTTGTCTGGTCTCTACTAATTGACCAATCTGGTAGGAGTGGCTCTGAAGGTGCAAAAAAGCACCACCCAGCATAGCTCAATGGATCTATGAAGCACGCAAAAAATCGCACCACGGTAAGTTCCAGCATCATTGTGATGGATGTGGCATAGTCCGTCAAGAGGTTTCACCGGCACAGGCATACCTCATCTGCTCGTGTGCTGGCGTGGCGTAAAGCACGCTGGCCATCATCAATTTCACTATTCATTCAGACGTTTTCCTCTTTTTTCTATAAACTGACCACTTTATCCAGTCAGCCCGTTCGTTAATCATTGCCTAGCGACTGCAACACTGAAAGCACTGGAAAATTGATTGCGCTTTGTGAACGCATCAAACTAATGTATGCGTATTGATGTGCGTTCTCTGAACGGGAATGGGCTACCATACTCTCAAGATTTAGTTTTTCACATATTTTCAAAGCGATCGTGGTGCATGCAATAGGCCGGTATTCACCCATCCCCTTCTTCTGCACTGGCGTTATGCAAAGCAAGCCTCCAACCATTCGCAAATTGCGTGCAACTCACCCAGATGATGGGCTACGAAATCTGCGTACAAGTTGAGAACGACGGGAGACAACTTGTCAAGTCCGCTCGCATCACCGAAGGGTTACTGGGTTGACTTCTTTTGCAGTGATGCAGACTCCACAGGTAGTATTGAGTCCGTAGACCCCTAAAACTGTAATTCATGCTTCAAAGAATGAACCACTGTTGTTGGAGCAGCAGAGGTTGCGATTTAATTTCTTTACGTACATGACAGAATTTGTGTCATGCAGACTGTGTCCGCTCAGTTGTTTGATTATCCGCCAAATTTCACAAAAACTATTGTTTCCCAGCATTGTCTGAACATAAACATAGGTGTGGTGGTACATTTTTCAATAATAGAAACCGAAGGGGACTCAATAAGGCACTTGTTTGACAGGCTGCCATTTTCAGGCGCGCTTGGGTTAACTATATAACGTACACAGTTACTTACATGTGATGTTAATGGAATTGATCTTGGTAGATGAGCACACAAATACTCTTAGTTTAAAATGACGGATGAAAGCGTTCAACGTTAATCCATTAAATCTTCACGTTTAACCAAAAGAACCGGCTTATATTTTCTCGCAACGCTTCACTAACTTCCTATGTTAAATGCTTTTGGATGAGGTACGGTAGTCAGACTTATGCTACTGAACTCTGTCCTTATTATCTGCAATGGACAGATATATATATATATATATATATATATATATATATATATATATATATTACAAAATCTGTGATACAGATATTGTGCCATCGGAATTATGCCTGAATACGAAAACAGTATGAATAATAAGAAGGAATAACAACAACAACAAAAGCTTTTGTGTCTAGTTTACCACACAGTTTTTGAAATTTTTCAGTTTGTTTTATTAAGGGGAGAAAGAAGGGACACCGCAACACACCGATGCACACGTACACCATTGACATCGATCTTCAGCTATGGCTTCCAAGGTCTCCAGCCAGCAAGTATCCGCATCCCTCGGACACCAACCAGGTAGTCGACAACAACCCGCCGAGGCCAACTGTTTCGTCAGCTTCTTCATGCGACTTCTTCATGTTGTAGACTGTCCACCAGACCGTCTCTTCCATCCCTGTTCAGCAACCGCAAACAACGCACGACGCAGGTAACGCTGAACAGGCATGCGCAATACGTGTCCCAACCACCGCAGTTGATGCAGTGAGACGAGTTCCTCGAGCGAGTGGCTTCCACGTCCCAAGACACGCTGTCTAACTTCCACATTACTTACGTGGCGCTGCCGCCACACACGGCCAATGGACCGCAGACAGCGCTGCACGAAGACCGATAGCCTGCGCAGGTCATCTTTACGAATGGGCCAGGTCTCGCATCCGTGCAACAGTACGGCACGAACAGTTGCACAATAGACCCGCCCTTTGATGGAGAGACGTATGTCGTGGTGACGCCACAAGTGCCTCGGCCTAGAAAAAGCGAGAGGTGCTTTCGAGATGCGCATCGAAATCTCGTCTGCGAACAGCCCCGCCAGCAGTGATGCGATTTCCCAAGTAGACAAAGCTCTCTTCACCACCAAGAGTGAGTTCAGGCAGAGGCACCTGCCAGGCTTGGAAGAGAGCCTTGCATTTGGATGGCGAAAAGTACATAGCATACTTTGATGCTTCAATCGCCAAGCGGCTTAGTGCAAGTTGGACGATATGTGGATCGTCACCCAGCAAGACGGTCTCATCAGCATAATCCTAATCAACAACTCGACTACCTGGGAGGAGGTCAGCGCCAAGGTTCAAGGAATCGCCCAGAGCGTTCTTCAGGACATCCTCAGTTGCGAAGTTGAATAGGAATGTAGAGACAATGCATCATTGTCGAACTCCACTGGAGACCACAAAGGTAGGCGAAAGCTTGCCATAAGCCCTAACCCTGCCCGAGGTCAGCCTACAGAGGGCGCGCAGTATGGAGACGAACATCTCAGGGATACCATTCCTCAGTAGGCAGTGCCGCAGTACCGGACGATCGAGGGAATCGAAGGCTGCACGGATATCCAGGAACACAGCAATCGTTGGCCTCTTATACACATGCGGAGCTCGAGGATCTGGCGAAGTGTGAAGATTTGATCGATGCAGCCGCGACCAGGACGAAATCAAGCTTGATCGTCTCGTTGCAACGATTCACGCGTTGGGGATAGCTAGCGAAGTATGATGGACACCAGCAGCTTGCAAACGACGGGGACTAAGCTTATTCCTGTGTAGTTGGAGCAGATTGTGCGCAAGCCCTTTTTGAAGATGGGGACGACTATCGATTCACCCCAAGATGATGGAACTTTCTCTTTCGACCAACTTTTCGAGAACAAAGCGGTGCGTTCGCGAATCAGCGAAGCGCCACCATCTTTAAATATAGCTGGGTGAAGACCATCAGGGCCGGGAGCTTTATAGCGCTTCATGTGCCGGAACTCCTGCTCGAGTTCCTGGGAAGAGGGAGGATCTGTGGGGTAGACCACCTGTCCCCAGCGCGAGCGCCTGAGGTAGCAGATGGAGTTAGGGTCCAACAAAACTGTGTGCCAAACTGTTCGGCCCATCGTTCCAACCGTCGTTGAAGATCGGTGATTAAGGTACCATCCTCTTCGCATATTGTTTCACTTATACCAGATCGAACACCTGTGGGGACTCGAATGAGTTGGAAGAGTTTTCTGGTGTTACCAGAGAGACTAGCAAGCTCCATCTCTCTAGCACGTTCACCCCACCAAGCTTCGCGGTCGATTTGCAGACTCCTGCGCAACTCTCGACCCAGGGACTGGCGTTTGTCATTGTGTCTGGAATCCGGTGGAATAAAGCGGCGTTTGTCCATCAGCGACAAGGAGACGGCGGAAATCCAATGCTTCGGTGGGTGACGGGTAACTCCATAAGTGTCGATACTGCAATAGACTCAGGTAACAAGCAATTAAAGAAGGATAAACTGGACGGATAAGCGAAATGTTTAGAAGTCAGCTCCTGAAATCATAATAGTTATTAGGTACCCCTGCCTTTGGAACGTCGTGCGATATTGCAGAGTGTAAAATTTAAACTAGTAGTCAATCAATTATTTTGCATTTTATCTGCGCTCCGTGGTGTTTTCACTTAGTAAAAATCAATTTGACTTGCTTACATCTTGCTGGGAGCAGAAATGACTGTGACGGCAATCAGAGGGTTGAAGCAGAACGTTGATCCACAATCTTTGAACATCAGTTTGTAGAAATGCATACAAACAGATATGAGCCTATGCCATTGCTATGTTAATAGGTATGATTATTGACGCCATCCGCAGCAAGGCCACAGACTGAGATCCTCAAAACACTGAGCAAACTGTCGTTCAAAGAAGTTAAAAATAACTGAACTATTTTGCTGCAGCAGACGTCAATCGAGCTTGAGCTAGTGCATAACCACGTCTTGTTCCGGTACTCCTGCTGAATTTTCATTATCGTTCAATCTGTTTTGCTACGTACAGGCACCTTGCACTGTCTACTGGCACAAGATAACCTGAAGGAAGCCTCTGCTCAGTTGGAATTCCTCAAAGAGCTTCAGCCAACCATTGGAAAGTCAGCGGTTAGTGCCATCTGAACTCTGCATGTCATAAATACTTAAAAAATAAAAACACACAAGTGGATATAATTAACTACTAATGCCTAAAGAATAAGCGCATATTTTTCTTGCGTCTTCCTTTCAGGAGTTATGCTATCTAACGGCTGTTCTGGGCAGAAGACAATCTATCCCAGCGAAGAAAATAACTGCCCATCTCGACGAAGCGATCGACTTACACTTTCGGGCGATAGAAGTAAGAGTTCTGAGGAAATGTATATTATGTAAACCTGTTAATTCAACACATAGATATGGGCGTTCAATTAACGTATAAAAAATTGCATTATCAATATATCTAGCTCATTTTACTGCTGAGTTAATTAATGGGAGGTTCAGTGCACAAGTATTATGGGGAAGCCATGCGCAGCATTCCACTTCGTACCTTTTTGCTATTTTAAATAGCATACTGAACAATTTTTGCCGATTTAACTCCGTGTTGTCTGTGAACTCCTCCTCCGTCGTTAACAGTTGAAAGCCTGCATTAACAGGATATAAATCTGTTAATTTATGTTGCAAGTGATGCTTCCCAGTCAGTTTGCAGCCAAGCAGTTCCCAGCACATTCGGAAAAGCACTGGACAGCCGTTACATCCTAATGGGGCTCCTCGAAAGTAGACAGCCCCCGCCTCCACCGGGAAAGTGAAAATAGGCAGCAGAGCTCGCGCGTTCACTCGTCATCTAGTGGCTATCGCATCAAATTGAGTGGAAGATGGCGAATCAAGAATCTAAAAGTTACCTTCTACATAAAAGAAGAGCAGCACAGTGAGCGGCGCCAAGATCAAATCAACCTTGATCTCGACAACAATGGCCGAGCAGTTTACTACCTACAAACCATAGGTGTATTTACAGCGGGCGTTTTATGAACATGGATGTTAGTGACCCAAGTGCTATCCAAGTACTCCATCAAGTCCACCTCTGCTGATGGGTCATGAGTAGAGAGCAGTATGTGACGCACTGGAGGCTAGGAAGGTGCTGTTTCTAGAACGCAGCCCGGCGAAGTTCGTGACCAGAGCAAATATCTGCCCAAACGTAAGAACATGCTGACGCCTAAATGTCAAAACCACCTGGCATCTAAGAGCTAACTCGAAGCAGATAGGAACCGCATCGCGCAACCAATAAGTGTTACCCTGAGGTCAGCATCTATAAATAAATAAATAAATAAATTTTATTCTCGACAAGGCGAGGCACGCCTTTACAGGCATGATCATTTTGACATAACAATGCGTGGTCAAGAATATGCAAGAATCCGTTATGTTTGCCGTACCAGTGTATGTTTATGTAGGGGGTATGTAATTATGTAACTGTGTGTGTGCGGGTGTGTAACTGTGAGGTTCCTGTTTGTAACTGTGCTGCTCTAATTTTGACTCTCATATCGTCGGCAATGCTCGAGTAGAAGATGGATGTCCGTGCGTTGGAAAGGATTATTCGGATACCCACGGGGCAGTGACTTTATTTTGTGGCGAGTCACGACCGCCACGTCACAGTGTTGTTAAGCAGACATTTGTGGCTTTTTATAGGGAGAACGCTTGCCAGGCGAAAACCCACCACGTCCTGGAACACTGCCGCCAAACTATTTGCTGGAACGGGTCAAACCCGAACCACCCAGTTGGCACCACGAGGTTGTTCGGCTAGCCAGCCTTGCCAGTCACGCACTGTTGTGGAGTTTCGTCTGACCTAGTGAAGTCTGGCTAGTGAAACCTGAGGGACGGCAAAAGCGTGTGCCATCCTAGCTCTTGATTTACCTGAGAGGGTGCTCTAGATTGCACTGGCATGCTGTCTATAGTGCGCCATAGTTCGATTGTACTTGGTGCTGGGGAATATTTCATGTAGTTTCCTCACGGGTACAAGTGCATTCTCTATCAAAGAAAGCGCTTGCTAGCAATTGGCCGTCCATGTGAACTACTTTTTACGTGTGTGTTATTTCCCCGCGCACTATCAATGAACAATGCGGGTAACATATTAGCGCCATCTGGCATCTCATTTCGTGTATTCGTTTTGTGTGTTGTGGACTGATTTGGGATCGATCACTCCACGAACAACACACATTTAGGGGCGTTCGCACCCGTTGGATGCATTTGGATAGCGGGAAGTACCATCTGAAGAGATCCACTGTGTAATGTAATTTCCTGAAGAAGAAATTTACTTCCACTATCTGTGCATTTGACTAAGAAAATGTATAGAACGGTCTGTGTCAGTGAAAATGGCTCACGTCCTCAGGTCCAATGAACTTCAGCTTGAACTTCAGCTTGCTGCATACTCGCCTTGTGTGCTTCTTGTACTGAGGACCGGTTTACTTTGGCAGTTCTACACAACAATGCGCAGTGTGTGTTTTATAAGTGTTAATTTTAGTGATCTGCGTGATATCCCACCACTCGATCGGGTTCGTCTTTGCTGATTGGTCTTGAGCGGACAATAGCTTGTGAAGCTGCGGAGGCGAATGTGGATGACTGGTTATAACCATGCAGAGCAGACGTCCGCTTGATGACCTCACTGCACATTGCACGGCTAGCTTGTCTTTTTGCTGCAAATGTAATAAATAAATAAAGTAAAAAGAACACAAAGTTTGCATGTTTCTGATAAAAAATCGCTACCAGGTCGCTAGACTCAGTATACATTACATGTCGCGACATTTGTTGACTTTCACTTGGTACTGGAGTACGCGCCGTATAATTGAAGTGCCAATCTTGCTGAACTCATGTTTCCATGAGAGTCACGACCACTTAAGCCCAAAGTCGGCTCCCTTTGCTTTCGTTACCTGAAAATTCAAATACTAGAAAAACTGTTCCTGAGGTGCGATCTTAAGAGCGCGCAACCCTGAAGGTGATTTCACTTTGAATGATCCCATGAATCAGAATCACAGATTTGAAGTCGAAATGTTGACCAGATTTGCCCACACTATTGTGACTATCACCAAAACTACTGCTACGCACCGGAGGTATCAAGGTCGATTGATGAAGAAACGACTTCAGTCAGAATGTCCAGCTAGGTGAACAACTCACCATCTCCACACCCAGTCCAATCTACCAATCATGAGCCCCAAGAAAGCCTTAGGGAAACTGATAATGATTATTGTACACAAAAATTGAAGCGACGCCGGTTAAGCGCCACAGCCTCGGCAAACTTCAATAATCTGTGGCTTTGGTCTCCAAAGATAGCTGTAAACCGTGACCCAGGGCAAACCTGATGGTCTGTTTCGATTAGCTGTCCGACAATGATTTATGCAGGCAGTCTAAACCATTTCTCCTTAGGCTGCTTACTGTGTCGATAGCTTAGCAATCCACTTACCCAAAGAACGAGCTGTTCTGCCAATGTAACTACTTCCGCAGCTACAAACCAATTGAGAAATTGCGTTGTGGCGTAGATCGGTTGAGTCATCATCATTATACGCATTAGCTACAGGTCTAAACACTTCAGCTACTGTGCCGCAATCTATAAAAGAAAGAAATAGAACAAACATGCAACAGATGCATGCCAGCTGAGCCACCGGTAACGGATGGGCGTCGTTCCGAAAAGCTACCTGCCGGCTACTAAGCAACCAAGAAATATGTAAACTTATATTATGCTAAGAAATGAGATCGTGCCTGCAGGGAATAGCTAACAAGGATGGAGAGGAACAAAGGAACGCAGCACGCACACCATTGAGGTCGGCTCTAGTCATCTCAGCAAGTGTATCCAGCCAAACCTATTCATCTTCTTTCTGACCCCAAGCAGGGAGCCAAGAAGCTCTAACCCAGGCCAGTTTTGAAGTGATGGCCTTCAATCCTCTCGACCAAGTCAACGCTTGGCTACCTCACCTCTTCTATCCACATCCCTGGCGCTCAAACAACGCGGGTCGCGGGAGCCAGTGAGCTGGCATGCGTAACACGTGGCCGAGCCATCGGTGCCTGGTGCGCGAAATAACGGTGCTGGGCCGTTCATTTCCTTTTCCTGTGTTGTAAACAAGGCGTCGAACACGCTGGTTACTTACTCGGTGTTCCCACCAGATGTGATCCAAGTTGCGAAGGCACCGGTGGTCGAACGTAACTAGCCCCTTTATGTCCGCTGATCTAAGGGGCCAGGTTTCACAACCATAATGTAGTGTCCAGCGCACCGCTGCACTATACACTCTACCCTACAGGGTGCGAGTGATATCGCGCCGGCGCCATAGATGGCGGTTAGCAAAAGCGCCTCGAGCTTTTGCTATGCGGTTCATGGTCTCATCTTCAATCCCACGGGCACTGATACAACTTCCCAGATAGATTAATTTTGACGACTTCTAACTGATCCCCACAAAGGGTCAGCGAAGGAGGCTGTCTATACCAATCTTGGAAGGAAGTTTTGCACATCATGGGTGCGATGCAAAGCCCGAAACGGTTAACGGCCGGTGCTAATCTGTCCAGCGCGACTTGACAAATCTGGGAGCTGTCACAGAGTAGGGCAATATCGTCAGCATACTCAAGTCAAGAAGTCGTTCTCTTGGGAGCAGCTCCACACCTCAGTCATGTCCTATGAACGCGATCTCCATGATTTCTTCATTGGTAAAGTTGAATAGGAAAGGTGCCAGTGGGCATCCTTGTCTCACACGGATAGAGATAGTGAATTGCAGCGGCAGCTTACTGTAAGCCCTCACTCTGCCCGAGATACGCGCGTATAGTGCATGGATAATATTTACATGCTTCTCGCACACAGTTCTCCTGGGTAGACAGTCCCAAAGCACACATTGATCAACCGAATCAACGGCGCCTTTAATGTCGAGGAACACGACTACGGTGGGCCGCCAATATATGTGCCGGTGCTCCAACAGCTGACGCAAAGTGAAGATGTGGTCATTGCAGCCACGACCCCGGCGAAACCCGGCTTACTCCCCACGAATCTGGTTTCCACGAGCGCCAGGCAGTCTGTGAAGGATTACAGAGGCAAACAATTTGGAGGCGATGAAGATCAGACTGATTCCTCTCTGGTTGCCGCATTCCGAACGCGAGCCTCGTTTGAAGATAAGAATAATAACGGAACGGCCCCAGTCGGTTGGGTCAGTTTCCTGCCCCCACAGTTTCACTAGTACCTCGTGTAAATCATCCAAAAGAGCAGGTCCCCCCGAATTTAAAGAGGGCTGGATGAATATCATCTGATCCCGCGGCTTTATTAAGCTTGAACAGTCCGATCTCACGTTGGACTTCTGAGCGACAAGGCGGATTCAATGGGACAGCCCAGGGAGCAGGCCGATCAATGGCCGGTGAGAAATCTAACAATTCCGACCGATTGAAATTCCTTTCAAAATGCTCAGCCCATGCTCTAAAGGTGTTAACAAAGTGTGGATAGGCTGTCCACCCTCGTCACGTATAGTTTCATTAACACCTGTTGCCCGTTTCCATATCAGACGGAATAACTTACGATGGTTGCCAAGGGCAGCAGCCACTTCCATCTCTGACGCACGCTGAGACCACCAAGATTCGCGGTCTCTCCTCAGGCTAGCACGGAGTTTTACCCTCAGGTCTTTGCGAGTCTCATAATGTTCGCTTCCAGCCAGAATGTACAGGCGAGCATCGATAAGTTCCAGAGAACGCAAAGCGACCCCATGTCCTTGGTGGCTATTAGACTTACCACCTGAGGATTTTCCCCCTTGTGAACATGCAACCAGCAACCTTCAATTGTCTCCATTGAGCACTTACTTAACCCGTATATCAGTGTACTTGGATAGGCATTCAGAACAGCTGACCTCGCCAGCTGACTGTTGTCAATACGTTCACAACGTCGTCGTAAGCGTCCGCTAAAACGCATCCGTAGGTCAGCACATATAAGTGCATGGTCGACGTCCACACGTGCTTTAAATCGAGCGACAGTTCTGGACGCGGCCTCTCCATCGGTAACTTACCGCAATGTGATCGAATTGCGTGCATAGCTGCTTCGAGGATGGTGGGCGCCAAGTCACACTATTGTTCGAGCAAGTGCTGCCTGTTGACCGTTCTATAGCAATATGCGTACATTGAGGCATTCCAGTCTGAGGGAGGATCGTGGGCTCCAAATGGACGCCCATATACTGGGCTTGGCCGCTTGCCTGGACATGGGCTTGTCGACAGGGCAGGAGTGACGCTCCGTTTTTTGTATGTGAATTGAGACTAGAAGATAAACGCCTATCGAAGCGTATGTGCGATGCCCAGGATTCGGGCTTGAAAATAGGGGAGATAACAGTGAAGTTGGAACGGGAGGATAAGGGGGCAAAAGCGTGAGAGTAGGAATAAGAAGACGAGAAGACAGTGGCATCCAAATCTGGTATACAGTTCTTAATAAAAGTTTAGTGGTTCTTGGAGCTTAGACCGCAGTTAGATTATACGGCTTGAAACCTAACAAGTACACTGTACGTACTCGATATATTGGAACGTATTTGGTACCGATCGGGAAGCCATCATTTCAGAAAAGTTGGTAGACGACCGGTTAATATATAACCATACACACAGTTTGGCTTTCGATACAAAAGCTGTATGTAGTTTCTCCTTTTCAGAACCATTATGCTTACATCCCAGCATGTTATTCCTTGTAGGGCGTAATACGAAACCTTGAGTACTACGAAAAGCTCAACCCAGATTTTCTGCTTCATTTGGTCCGCGAATACATGCTCCATGCTCCACAACAGCCTCCGGGTTCATTCCACATGTCCCGCACGGATTTAACTGGACAGAAGGATGTCACCTTGATTCAATGCCTTCGCGTTCTGGATTATCTGGTTAACGTTGTCCCTGGACACCAAGAGGCGCAATATTTACGCGCCAAGGTCTATTACCTATCAGGCGATATAACAGCGGCGCTCAGCGTCATAAAGACTTGTTTGAGTATAGACCCGACCCTAGTTGAAGCTCACATTTTGTCTGCGCAGGTGAGTAAACAATCATTTGGCACTTTCCTGTTCGCTGTCTGGTGTCAGTAAGTGACTTAACGATGCATGAGTTAAACGAAATTTGAAGGCCTATGTTTAACATCTGAAATGGTCAGATAGGACCAGTTCACATCAGCTAAGGTTGCAAATTGACGGATAGTTTCTTTGTGGACGGAGCTGTGTACACGTTTAGGTAAAGCATCTTCATTGCAGTTGAACTGCCATAAATAGTCGGCAGTGTTCCTAAAGTACGGCATGCTCTCACATCTCGTCACAAGGGATTGCGAAATATCCCTTTCTAGGTTTTGAGTCAAAGTGCCACTTAGCACAATGAGGCCCGTTCTACTCTATGGGAGTATGACTTGGCCCCTTCAGTCTGATGATCTGAGGCACCCTCAAGTTTTTGATTATCATTATCTGCGAAGCGTTGCTGGTGTCCGGTGGCACCAGCATGTCCACAACTATGATGTGCGTAGGCGAATACTAGGTACTTCCTTAGAACAACAGATAGCAATGAACAATTTGCCTTGGCTTGGGCTTGTACTACCTATGTCTGGTCACTGCTTACATAGGAGATCCTTGTTTGGTCTGCCAGATATAGGGTGGCACAAGGCTCGAGGTGGACAAAATTCGACTTGGCAGCGGGAAAGGAAGTCACTGACGATCAAACTCGGTGCCGTCGCTCCGTCTCGCCTTTCAGGCTGGAGTCCACGTGACCCGCCTGTGGCTTGGCTCGAGACTTTACAGCCCATGGTTTGCAACCGACACCAGTGGCGCGTCTGCTGCCTTCTCCTAATCAGATTGCCTGCTGAGGGTGTGTTCGGTGCTAACTTATCTGCGGGGTAATGCCTGATTATGACGCGGGGCAGTGAAAGCCGCAAGGAATCTGTCTCACCGATGCCGCCTTATCTTTGCACCATAGCCAGCTGTTTGTGACGGTATGTTGTTGACACAAGGTGTGGTCGCCTTGACCCTGAATGTTTGCTTAGGGCATTAAGGTTTACAGGTAAGTCCCCCTTCTCTCCCACTTATTATTCTTTATTTCATAGGTCATCATGGTTGTATGGCAGCGAAGTATCAGTTCAACTGGCTGTTGTGCTGCAATTGTCTTCGTCGTCGTTGTTTTTGTTGTTTGACACAACAATGAAACAACACTAAGCAGTGGAGGAATATCTTGTGTGTCCAACAAATTTGCTGTCTTATCTTTGATCCCAGTGATTGATTACGTATGACTCCCTGGCTTTCATGCCACCTATCGATGGATGATAGCTCCTACAACTTCTGTACAAATTGGCCAGTTGCGAGCACTGAGTGGCTGTGCAAGATTTCACCAGTGCATTGGCCAAGCTAGGCTGTCGGTTCGTCTTGAACCGCTTAAGTTGGTTGATCAATTCCCTTTGTGTGCACTATTCGCTGTGCCTAGTTTGACCAACCCGAGTAAGTGTGAGTGCTTACATTGAGACAAACTTGGCTCTGTTATTTGTCCTTGGAATCTGGCTTGTTCCCCTGGAATCACGTTCACTCAAGTAGGAAAGGCGGATACAGTTCATGATCAACCCAGGGCAGGTAAAAGTTTAAGAAACGCTTGTAATAATGATAATCGCCGTTGGCTAGAGTACCGATGCATTTAAAGACGAAGATATCCACGTAGTACACAACATTAGTAGAGGAGAAGTTAATGGAGGTCTGTGGGAAGGGTCGTTGCACAACATTTGCCTCATCGTTATCATTATCCAAGTCAGCAACAGGTTGGAAACACCTCAGATACTGTGCCGCAATACATAAAGGGAAGGAAAATAAATACCAAAGTTGCATGTCAGCTGAGCTACCAGCAACGGATAGACATCGTTCCGGTAAGCTACTAGCCGGCCATTAGACAAAAAGAAACATTATTATGTTTTACGCTACGAAATGAGATCGTAGGTGGATGGGGAGGCTAAAAGGGATGGGAAAGGACAAAGAAACTCACAGCATGAACGCCACTGAGGTCCGCTCCTTGCCATATCAGCAAGTGTATCCAGCCAAACATGTTCATCGTATTTTGGACCCCAACCAGGGAGCCGTGACGTTCCAACCGAGACCAGCTCCGAAGTGAGGGACTTCATTCCTCTCGACCAAGTCATCACTTGGCCACCCCTACTCTTCTTCCATCCACATCCCCGGTGAGCAAACAAAACACGTAGTGGAAGTCGGTGGGTTGGCATGTTCAAGAAGTGGCCGAGCCATCGGAGCCAAGTGCGTGAAATGACGGTAATGAACGGTTCAGTTCCTTTTCCTGTGCCGTAAATAAGGCGTCGAACACGCTCGTTACTCACGCGGTGTTCCCACCAGATGTGAGCCAAACTGCGAAGGCACCGTTGTTCGAACGTAACTAGCCTCTTCATGTCCGCCGATCTTAGGGGCCAGGTTTCGCAACCGTACGGCAAGCTCGAACGTACCGCTGCATTGTACACTCTACCCTTCAGGGCGAGAGTGATATCGCGCCGGCGCCATAAGTGGCGAAGTTTAGCAGAAGCGCCCCAAGCTTTTGTTATACGGTTCGTGATCTCGTCTTCGATCCCAAGGGCGCTGATACAACTTCCCAGGTAGTTGAATTTTTGAACGACTTCTGGCTGATCCCCACCAGGAGTCGGCGCAGGAGGCGATCCCTGCCAAGCTTGGAGGAATACTTTGCATTTCGATGGTGCAAAGCAAAGCCCGAAGCGGCTGACAGCTAGTGCTAATCTGTCCAGCGACGCTTGGCATGTCTGGGAGCTGTCACAAATGAGGGCAAAGTCGTCTGCATACTCTAAGTCAAAAAGTCGTTCTCCTGTGAGTAGGTCCACACCCAAATTTACCTAGGCTGCTATCGTGAAGTCCAGAAATTAGAGACGGGTGAAATAGGAAACTGAAGCTGTTTCAGGAATAGCCATGTACCAAAATAACGAAATTCTTTCAAACACAGAGAGTGCAAACGAAATAGCTATATGTGGATCGCATGCTACTGCTTTCCAACAGACGGCGAAAGGGCTACGTGCACTTTTACAATGCAAATTACCTTCATGCGACGGGTGCAACCTGACAGCTTTTTTCACTACGCCTTTATGATCCCAAAAGTGACCGACCGCTTTGTATCCCGGTAACATATCGCAGTCGCGTCGACTGGCAAAAGTGGAAAAGTCTTTCTCTGCCTGGTCTATAAAAGTATGGTTGGCTTAACCCTGTCATAATGCGGAAAGAGCAAATCATCAGTGCATTAGAAATCGATGCTTGTCAGTCCCCGTTCCTATCAATGTGAGTCAGGGCTATTGCGTTCTGCTTTTCACCTGATAAGCAAGCGCAAGCAGTGCGCAATAGTGTGGTATTGCCTGCGGTTATTGAGTAAGCACCTAATCTGTGAGCCAGCATCTTGAACAATTGACCCACTTGGCCTACCAGCTTTAGTTAGGTGCACCGGATTTGAAGCATCTTTTATGCGTTCTAATACGGCGGATTTGTTAGATACAGAAACAGCCTTCTTCTGCCCTGATGCTGTAACCAAGCGTGGCGTACAGAGCGCACTGGTGTGTTCAGCCGCATTAGTTGTTATGTAGCGAGAACGACACGACAGGGGGGTAGACGTTTATTGCACACCGAAAATGGGCACACCGGGGTCTCACGCGCGCCATCGAATATCGACTAGATTTCCGTCCCACAACGCAACACAGGTACGGATGTTAGAGACGCGCCAGTCCTTTCGCCTCGGGAGCTCTGACTTGGAAGACCCGCCTTCCTGTTTTCGCCTCGATCTCCACTTCTCTTTACCCGATTTGGATCGGCCAGGAGTCGTTCGAGAGCTCTCGACTTGCTTGTTCTGGGCTGTGTCAATCGGCTCGGCCTCGATCCTGTGGGCTGCGCTAGCGGCGTATATGTCTGATTTATTGCGCTGTCCACATATTCCCGCTCCGTAGTTCCGGGCCCAGGCTCGTCGCTAGCCGTCCTTCCCGATCCGCTCACAGCTAGCTCCGAAGAGCTCCCCCGAGGCATTCTTGGAAGCGGCCCCTCTACAGTTATGCATCATCCTCATCAGCAGCAGAAACATCATCATCATCATAAACATCATCATAAATGCACGTTATATGACGGTGAGAAGTTTATGTGCCGCAATACAAGAAGCTAAGATATATGAAAAATACGAAATGTAAGGCATAACAGAATATAATATGCAGACCAAAAGTTATATGTTGTTTAAAGTTATATTACGCATCAGGTGTGAGAACGTGGTTGGAAGGGAAAAGACAAAAAATTACAGCGCAAACGCCATTGAGGCTGGTTTGTTACCATGTTAAGCTATATAGTCGAACTCGCTTTATTGCCCACCCGGTTTATAGCCCACCTCGTTTTCTGCCCAGTTTTTCGAAATATAAATTTTTCTCATAAATATGCTAAATTTTTCCCGTCTAATTGCTCTTTGCATTGGCCGTCCCACCACTTAATTGCTCAGTTGCGTGGGCTGTGCTCTTGTCCTTTTGTCAATTTTACACCCTCGCTCTATTACTAAGATTACCCCACCGCTAGCCAGTCTGAGCAAGTCAAGAACAACAAAAATGTCGGCGGCGTTATTGACAGATCAGAAAAGGTTACCTGCGTCCTTCAATACACAAACAAGGTAAATGTACAGACGGCTGTAAGCAAACCCACAGCCATATTCAAAACTCGAGAACTGACCAATGTCCGCTAATTATTCCGCTCCACCCTTGTCAGTACTCTGTTGGTTACACACAAGTATGGCCAGTAACAGCATTTATCGTTAACAGAAAGGTTGTACTTTTTGAACAACATTAAAACTTATCCACCAGCAATATCGCAGGCCAACTTGTTTCGTGATGTACACCTTTCTCATCGTATTCTAGCCAGGTTGATTGTTAGCGAAAGGGAACTTTTGCAGAATTTGTCGCATGGCAGTGCAAGCTATCAGAAAAGGAGGTGATGTGGAAAGGATGACGGAGTTAAAACTACCTTGAAAGAGTGGATGATAGCGGTTTGTGAGCCCAACCCACTTCTGAAGAAAAAGGCAGTAGGATTCGGGTAAAGATTTGGCAAACCCTTTTCTGTCACAGAAGCATGATTGCATGATTGGGTATGAACGGGCGCATGCTGAAAAGAGTTCCGCAAACAGAGCAGTCTGTGGAAAATGTCTGAAAAATCGACTTTTATATGCATTTGATGATGACAAAGTGTAAAATGCAGACGTCACGTCTTTTTTACTGAGCATCTCTAGAGGCCTATTTGTGTTTTTCTGCCGACAAGCTCAGCGGATCGAAAATACCATGGATAGGATCACGCTCCACGTGAATATGTCAGGCTCGGTAAAAAGCAAACTGCTTTTGCCTGGAAAAAGTAAGAAGCCACGATGTTTTAATGGCGTAAGTTACGTAATTTACGGAGCCAACAAAAATGCATGGATGACGAAAGAAGTTTTCACCTAGTGGGTCGTCGAATGGGACAATGAGCTAGGCCAAAGTGGTCTAACAATTATGTTGCTCTTGGATGATCGCACAACGCATCCACAGCTAGAAGGCCTGAAAAACATTCAAATGAAATTTTTACCGACAAACGCGACCAGCATTCTTCAACCCATGGAGCAAGGTGTGACTATGAATCTGAGAATCCGTTACAGGAAAGAAATTGTGGCTTGGATTCTTTACCTCATCGAAAACAAAGTGTTACCTGACTCTTCCTCGGCGGTGGATCACAACGCCAAAATTTCTGCGCACGATGCAATTCAGTTCGTTTTAAAAAGTTGGAGACAGGTTGCCGGTGAAACAGTAAAAGCTTTCTTTCGGCACTCTCGCTCCAGTCGACTGGCATCCGATGCACTTTCTGATGACGCCGTCATCGCTGAGGGCGAGATCAGCGCTTGCACAGTCCCAGTCTTCAACGCAGAGCAGTTCATCGCCATGGACAACGATGTGGAATGTACTTCAGATCTGACAACTGTTGAAGATGAACCCAATGAAATAGTCAGTAAGATTTTAGAGAACCGACTAGAAAGGAAAGAGGACAGCGACTCAGAGGGTGACGTGCCGGATACCTCCGAGAGTAACAACAAGCATCGCGTGTCGCATTCGAGAACTAAAACTGTGTGAATGATCTGTATAGCTAGGGAATTTTGCATGGGCTAGGCAACCATTTCTTGTCTAAATTGGAGTGTATCAGTGCAAAAGTGGCTGGAGTAGCAGCTCAAAAGAATGTACAACTGACGTTGGATTGTTTTCGCAACAAAAGTATCCAGTAGTGCCAGTTTCTATAGCTATCCAGGTAAGATTCTTTATAGTATACTTTTTAAGTTACAGATTGTACTTTTCTACACAAATGACTTTTGTACGCTTTAGTTACAATTGTGTATTTTATCCTTAGAAGGTTACAATTCAAGTGATATACTGTACAGTAATCCAATAGTGGTTTCCCTTCTAACAACATAGTAATATCGGTTAATTGCCCACCCCGCTTTATTGCCCACTTTTATAATATCCCGATGGTGGGTAATAAAGCAGGTTTGACTGTAAATCCAATCACACATGTTCATCGTTCTTCGGAACCCCGCACGGCAACCAGAAGACAACAACCGACACCTGGTTCGAAGTGAGAGACTTCATTCCTCTTGACTAAGTCAACACTTGACCTTCCCTTCTCTTCTATCCACGTCCCCGGCGCGTAAGCATCGCAGGTTGCGGCAGTCAGTGCGCAGGCATTCGCAACGCGTAACCAAGCCATCGGAGCCTATTGCTTGATAGCTGGTATGCATTCAACCCCCATACGGGGTTGACTTGCAAATCCTATGCTACTCCACCTTAAGGACAAATACGTCTCACCTACATACCTAGAGGCCAATTTAGATCTAAATTTGCCTAAAAGAATGTGTTACACGGCATTTTAGATGGGTGAACTAGCTTACCAGTCCTGTCATAAATAAAGCGGTATAATCCACCTGGAAGAAACCGCGTGACAATAAGTTAGGGAAACAAAAGTCGTTCATCATTTGTGCCATTTGCCCATGTAATTTGGGTATGCTGCTGCTAAAGCTCTAGTTTTCTCCTCGGTTTGGAAGAAATACACTTTGAAGCTAAAACCTGTCAACAATAAGCGCGAACCAAACTAGTGCAAACGATTTACGAGTGGGAACTGTTCGCCTCTCCTACCGAGTGGATTCTGGCCGTGATATTCGTTTTGGCATCACATGCTACCACAGTCGGAATGGTTATGTACAACTTCCTTGACACAAATAGCGGCTCCTCTACCAATAGTCAGTGAACTCAATCTCATTTTTCTGATCTACGATGCAACTGTATACGACCAGATCCCTCACTAGCTATCCCGGAACAAACAAACCTTCACACTGTCACAGATGTTCTGTGTTGCTCCGCCTGAAAACCTGCAGGTATGCATACCGACAAGGAATATCCCGAATGCATACACGCAGGAACACTCTTGCGTGAAACTTAACCATCTGTCCGGTTTCATTTCTGCTGTGATACTAAACATCTTAATAGATACCAACTATGCGAAACGGTGGCTGGTTAGCCAATGCTATTGTGTTCGTTTGACTTGTTAGTTATGGGACCCTTCCGGCAACTATGGTCCTGAATTCTAATCGGAAGGCCAATATCAGGGTGAAGAAACTCATGGCTATGCGCTAAGGTAGTGTTCTACCGGCATGTAACATTCAACAGTTTCTTTCAGCGTGGGAGTTCATGGATTGCTCACCAGTTTCTGTCTGCTCTCCAAACCTGCCTCCATCTTGAAAATAGTCTTCTAACCACCTGCGTTATTGGAAAATATTCAAAGAACATGGACCTGATATGAAGCACATAAATCCACGCGAACAGAAAAGTAGACTGCGTGTCCGTATTAAACAGTAAAGACGGGCAAAATGGTTTCTTGGAATCAAGCAAAGTGAATTACTGAGGCTGAAATGAGCTACGACTTTTGTAAACATCAACGTGTTTGCTTCGGAACAACCAATGCGAACTCAAAATATGGCGAATCCTGGCCAGGTCCATTTTACCTTCAAACCGCAAAAGATGCAGCCAACCTGCTTCGCCAGCACTTCATCCATATTTTCCGGAGTGAACCATCACTTCATCCGCTTTTTACACAGCTTCCATCGACACCAGGGTTAAAACACGTGTCGTTCACGGCAACCAATATGATGAAACCCCTAATGTCATTGCGCGTGCACAGTCTACCTGGCGTGGACGACGTCAAATCGAAGGCATTAACAACAGCGGCCATGAAACTTGCCGAACCATTAGCTCGGTTCTTTCAACGTTGTCTCGACGAAAGGCATGTTCCGACAATGTTGAAACATGGACTAGTCACCCCTATTTACAAAAGTGATAATCGTTCGGAGACCTCGAATTACCCTCCAATCATTCTCCCCCCAGTTTTATCCAAAGTAATGGAACGTATCATTGTAGAGGCGCTCATGGGATATCTTGGGAGCAATAACATCCCAGTGTCACAGCAACACGGATTCCGCCGAATTCGATCTTGCACTACAAACTTGCTGCTAGCCCGAGCAACTCGGAATGAGTCAGCCGATGCCAGAGTGGGAGTCGACTTTGTCTACCGGGACTTCTCGAAAGCGTTCGATCGGTTGGACCACCGCCTTCTCCGGCACAAGCTTCGAAGTTATGTAATCGTTGACCCTATACCCGATTGGGTCGGCAACCTCCTCGCTCAACGTCAGCTGAATGTGAGAGTCCGCAGCCCCATTTCCGACCCAACTGACGTCTAGAGTGGCGTGCCTCGAAGATCGGTACTAGGGCCACGTATATTCCTCGCATTCATTAACGATCTTAGCAGTGTATTTCAGTCGAATTTCTTACTATTTGTAGATGATATCAAAATTTGGCATGATATCAGGACACCGGATGATCACATGATATTGCAGAGCGATCTCGACAGGGCTTATGCGTGGTCATCCGACAACCGGCTCCAGTGCAACGTGACCAAGTGCAAAGTCGTAAGCACATGCCATCAGCTTATCTATGAATATCGATCTTGGGACCAACACGTAAAACTTGCTTCCCAAGGAAACGACCTCGGGGTGATCGTGCATGACGATCTTGTTGCTCGAGACAAGCTGAAAAGACATCAAAATAGCCAGTCAACATCTTGGACTCTTACAGTGGGCTTTCGGCAATTTTGAGCCATCAATCTTTCCGCAAATGCTAAACGCCTAAGTGAGGCCTCACGTGGAATATGCGCCCTAAGGCCTGACGTCCCTGGCGCAAGCGCGACGTCGATGCACTTGAAGCTCCACAACATAGAGCGATAAAACTCGTTGGAGGATGGTTTTATCTCTCCTACCAATGCAGACTGCAGTCCCTGAGATTGTACAGTGGTGAATATCGACGTCAGCGAGGAGACATAATCCTGGTTTACTTAATATTGACGAACCCAACTCACCCATGTCGCAATCTGTTTCAGCTGAGCCGAAATACCAACCTGAGAGGTCATCAGCTCAAACTGGCTACGCACTACAGTCGACTTGATTGTCAACGAAACGTTTTCTCACTCCGTGTGTCCCGTGCCTTGAATGCCCTTTCGACTTACGTTATCCTTGCCCCTACATTAACGCTTTTCAAAAAAGCCTTAATGAAACGATTTCAAACTTGCATTACTTAGACAATGAACAATGAATTTATACGGGTTAAAAAGCGTTGCTTTACAAGTCCCGTTGGATAGTTGCAGGGGATATCAACATAACGATAATGACGATAAGGATAGTAAAATAGTTAACACTTTAAATATGAAAACGGGTACTTTTCGTTTGCTCCGCTGTAGTCCTGCGATCCTCATAGATTCACAGCACCTACAGTTAAAAACAAATAATTCCATGTTATACTCCAGGTGTAGGATGGAGATGTAGTGTTAAGCGACAAAGTGTAAGTGGATGAGTGCATCGTCTAACCGTCTTTTAAATACTGCTAGTGTTTGTGCAGAGACGACTGATTCTGAGAGAGCATTCCACGGGGGACAGACACGAATGGAAATGAAATTTCTGCGGCACTCCAGACGACTGTATTGTTCTGCGAGTTTTAATGAGTGGCCCCTCAGGTTTGTATTGCTGCTGAGTTGCAGTAAAGGGCGGCATACGTGATGTGGGTCTCACAGAATCAAGTATGTCATAATCAGGTCGCCTCGTGGTCTGCGATAGCTTCCACTGAACAATCCCAGTCGTCGAAGCCTCTCCTAGTAGGAAAGATTGCGCATTCCGATTACGTTCTTAGGTGCCCGGCGTTGTGGCTGCTCCAGTGCATTAAGGTCGTGTTTCAGCCATGGATGCCAGGCTTGAATCGCGTATTCGATATGGGGGCGAACATACGCACTGAGCATTTGTGGAAATATGGGGCTGTTTATTTGTCCAAACGCCCGCCTCAACAGCCCGATGTGTGGGTTCCCGGTCTCTCTTGAACCAGGACACCCAAGTCACGTTCGAGACGTTCGAGAGTTGTTGTAGTATATTCGTTCCGAGCCGGTATGAGTAGCTGCCCTGATGTCGGATGGAAAGCACCTTGCATTTATTGACGTTGAAATGCAATAAGTTTTGGGTCGACCATTGATACACCTTATCTAGGTCACTCTGAAGCACATGTTGGTCGGCGTTCGTCCGTTTCACATGGAGGTCAAAATAACGCAAACCTAACCATGTGCTTAACGGCCCTCTCCGTAAGGTGGCGGTGAGAATACATGTAGTAGTGTCCATGTGATTAGCCTGGAGGTAGCTAAACTGGATTAACTTATCACATCTCTCAAGTGAAGAAACAAACGAGTAAGCGTTGTCGTTTCCTTTTTATTTCTCACGCAGTTACTGAGCTATAACAGCTCTCTATAATATTTTGCGTGTGCACATCCCATTCCCACTTCAAACTATCGTTATGCAGTAATGCATTTAACTCGGTGGACGCTTGAAATAACCATTTACTTATTCGATGATCCTTCAAATTTTAATTTTTACTCTATCCATCCTACGGGACTTGTCAAGCACATGCATTTTTACCCGTGATAAATCATTGTTCATTGTTCAATATATGGTTGGCGGCATCCGGTTTCGGATTTGCCTGTCACTGTTGACAGCCACAGGACGCTTGTGCCTACAGAGTGACCATGGATGGCTTGCGCTGCACCACCCACAGCTCCAACCACACACCCCATATCCAGTGTAAACCCGAAGGAAGAAGACCGGGAGGCATGTGGATGGGAGCCACGTTTCATCAACGGAGTCGGCCCACACTCCTTCACAGGCAAACACAAGCACGCTCTATTTGGGAAATCAAGTGCACACAAGGCGGTGGCTGCACCGTAGTCCGCTCCACACTGAGTGCATGGAACCGCTCTTTGAGCCTAGCACGATTAGAAGGACCGTGCACCCTGTCCCTTCCAGCAACGACCAACTGTCTCCTGGAGTCAGTATGGACGAGGTAGTGGGTAATAGACAGATAGACACCTTGTCAACATGCACATCAAGCGCAGTCACACCGGGGATATCAAGCAACAGCCAATCACGTGAAACGACAAGATGAAATAAAACAAATCCAATAATGCATACAGATACGGTGGCATAACTCTTCGCTAAATTAGCATATGAAGTAAGTTGGTTAGCAACGAATGCGCGATAAAGAAAATAATGTCCACAAGTTACTTAAAAATGCTACCAACGCAACAAAATTACCGAAGATAAGCGCAATTAGTGTAGGCAACGTAGCCAGTTAATAGAAGATTATTCACGTAGGCAGAACAAACCAAATAAAGTGTAATGAAATTCAGCCAGCTTAAAAAGACTTAGTTTAAGTGTAAGTTGGTTTAGCCCAACTGCGGTGACGAAGCATCAAGAATGCTACATCAGCCTCAGCATGGGGTACGTTCAATATATAAACCACCGCAAATCATCTGACAAATTATACCATAAAATCAACTGGGAATTACACGCCTCAATTCACATAACCGTGCTACTTACTAACGAATGGATGGCTGCCCGCGGTACACCACATCAACTAGCTAGAGACTGAGTTGTATGTAACGAACTCCTAAGAACCGCACAGAAAATTCCTTTCGATTTAATCTCACATCATAAATCATTGACCTCACATGGCATGTCGCACTACTCTCCTGGTGACCTCATTGATTTGCGAAAATCTACTCCTAGTCTTCTATTAGCTGTTCACCGATTAGTTTTAGTCAGATGCAGCCACCAGAAATCATGTTAAGCTACGGTCTAACCTTCAAGATCAAAGTTCTCTATGAACCTTAACGATATCTTCCCGCTCAGTCGATCAGTTGTTAGTTCCACCGAGGAACTTCGCGAATAGTAATCGTCAATTTACCCTTCGCAAAAATCGCCCTGTTTATATCGGTTACCTCACTGAACGTTGGTGATCGTTGCAGTGTACAGATCGTTTCACTGACATAATGCACTAAGTTTGTACTAGGTTATCTCAAGATAAGTAACCTGTTGAATACCACGAAGGTCTCACAATTCCAGCCAATAATTTAGGAGCGCAAAAAGTCAATAGGTGTGGGTCTGGACAATGCACACCTGAGTTTATACTGATCGGAATCCGAGGTGCGAACGGTATTGATACGAGAGATGGTTGGCAGTATCCGGCTCCGGATTTGCCTGTCACTGCGTCCTCCACAGGGCAGATACAGCACGCATGCACCTACAGAGGGACCATGGGTGGCTTGAGCTGCACAACCCATAGCTCTATCCACACATCCCATATCCAGTGTAAATTCGAAGCAATAGAACCGGGACGCATGCAGACGGGAGCCAACATTCCAGAAACGGAGCCGGCCCACACTCCTTCAACTCTCACAGCAGCTGCATTCATGTCTATCTATATAGGAAATCATGCCTATCGGAAGTACATAAGGCGGTGGCAAGGCCACAGTCCGCTCCACACTGGATGGAACCAATCTTTGAGACTAGTACGGCCACGAAGACCGTGCCCCCCCATCTCGCCAGTAACAATTCACCGTCTCATTGAGACGGTATTCGACGTGTAGGTTGCTGGACAGGTAAGCGCCTTGTCAAAATGTACATCAAGCACAGCCACACCGGGGACATCAGGCAATCAATATATACTTTGAGGGAAAGCAAACACGCAACGTTGGCACAGAATATGCAGCAGGATAACAGAACTGAAGAAGTCAAATAATTGAAATAACTTTTCTCCAAAATCCCCCGACCCGACAAGGCGAAGTCGTTTCTCAGAAGCAGGACCCGGAAATGCATGGGATTGAGGGATCTGGCATGGCGCGCCCATATAGCCTCTCCGAGCGAGGATACTTGGAACACCTATATTACACAAAGAAACCACTGTGTCACACTCGTCAGGCAGGATAAGGTAAAGAGCCAACAAGATCTTGTGTCAAAGTTCTGCGTTAACCCAAAGCTACTATACAGACACATAAATAAGCTTCGCCGCGTTAAGCGCGGAATTCCGGCTCTGCGCACAGCTTTCGGATTAGCACATACGGCATAGGATGCGGTGAACGTCCTAGGACAACACTTCGGCCGTACTTTCCAGTGTGTGCCAACATCCTGCACCATATCTAGGCAACTTATTCCGCCATCAGGCCTTAACCACATTTCCTTCACAACTGCAGCTGTATTGAAGCGGTTGATGTCGTAGCGCGAATTTAGCTCCCCGGGTGTGGACAGCATTCGGCCGAAAGCGCTGAAAGTTTCCGCCACGAGCTTAGCTGAACCTTTGGCGACACTCTTTCAGCGATGCCTTAAAGAGATGCACGTCCCAACGATGTGGAAGCACGGGATCATCACTCCAATCCACAAAAATGGTAGCCGTACAGATCCAACTAATTATCGTCCGATTACCCTTCTTCCGGTAATCTCCAAGATCATGGAGTCCATTGTAGCCGAGGCCCTCATGGAGTACCTGGAGAAAAACAACATCCTCGTTCCGGAGCAGCACGGATTTTGCCAAGGCAGGTCCTGCACAACTAATTTGCTGATTGCTCGTTCAAACTGGACAGAGTCTGTGGACGCCGAAGTCGGAGTGGATGTAGCCTACTTGGACTTCTTTAAGGCATTCGACCGACTGGACCATCGGATTTTACTGAACAAGCTGCAGCATTGTGGTATCGGCAATCCTATTCTAGGATGGATAGGCGAATTTCTCGTTCAACGTCACCTGAATATAAGAGTCCGAAATACCTTGTCGGAACCAATCGCAGTTCAGTGTGGCGTACCTCAGGGCTCGGTACTCGGGCCTCGCTTGTTCATTGTTTTCATAAATGATCTTGCAGCTGCACTACCTTCCAACTTTCTGCTGTTTGCAGATGACCTAAAGATATGGCGTGCCATAGCTTCAGGAGAGGATCACACAGCCTTGCAGGATGATTTGGACAAAGCATACAAGTGGTCAAACGAGAACATGCTACAGTTCAACACCACAAAGTGCAAAATCTTGAGCATACGCCATCAGAGTGCGTATAACTACCGCTTAGGACCTGACATTCTACAGCGGACCTCTCATGAGTGCGATCTTGGCGTGCTTGTACAAGAAGATCTTGGGGGCTTAATGCAGACCGAAAAGGCCTCCAAGAGAGCAAACCAACACTTTGGCCTTCTGCGTAGAGCGTTTGGGAAGTTTGACGCCTCAATCTTTCCGAAAATGCTTAGCGCTTTTGTTAGACCGCACACAGAACACGCTATTCAAGCGTGGCAACCATGGCAGAAGTGCCACCTCACTGCACTCGATACTGCACAACGCAGAGCGACAAAATACGTCAAAGGTCTTTCCAGCCTTCCCTACCCACTCAAGCTGAAAACTCTTAACTTATACAGTGGACGTTACCGTCGTTTGAGAGGCGATCTCATATTGGTGTACCGAATACTGAGAACCCCCAACCACACGTGTCATTCCCTTTTGAAACGTAGTCAAAACGCATCCCTAAGAAGTCATCAGTTTAAGTTGATCACACAGTACAGTCGACTGGAATGTCGACGCAATTTCTTCTCCCTCCGAGTGCCACAACCTTGGAACGCCCTTCCAGAACATGTAATTAACGTTCCCACCCTATCCCTTTTCAAAAAACGCCTTGACGAAACTCTGACACGATTGCACTATGTGATATAACGTGCGACCATCGGATGATGGTATTAGTGAACAACGAACGTGGACGGAATCCACTTAAAATTCCTATTGGATTACTTGTTTATATGCATCTCCAATTCCTTGGTGAGTCATGCATTTCACACGTACTTTCATCGATCCGATTTTTTTAATTTTACGATGTTAATTCTCATCATCCTACGGGACCTGTCAAGCATTGCTTTTATACCCGTCATAAACCATTGTTCCATTGTAAAGATCTACTCTAAGTTTGATTCGGTTTAGCCCAACTTCGATGAAGTGGCATCATGCATGCAACATCAACCTCAGTATGAGGCATAGGTATGAGAGATACTGAGGTTGCAACCACTGTTACAGCTTTATGGCTACCCTCGGGACGAACAGTATTGTCAGTGTTTACCGACCCGTTTATTGGTCCACATCTGTCCATCCGCCAAATACAGCACTAGGGGCCAGCGACCCACTTGTCCGCATATCTCTGTTTTGGAACACAAGTGAAGGAAGGCACTATGATTTTCCGTCTGTTCGGCTCGGTACCCGGATGTTAACATTCCATTATCCTCCGCCCTGACGTCTGGCCTCATGTGAAGTGGCTAATTACCGAAAAAGTCGAACAAATATAACATGCAATGTCCAAACATCTTTCGTATGCAACATATCAGTGACACCGACGTCAGCACTAGATCTCACCGTTGTTATGGAGAGTTTGAGATCCTCTACGAAACTGTTATCAGTTAAACTAGATCGTTACATTAGGCCAAAACAGTTGTTGAGAAAACTGGAACAACTAAGGACGTCAGTATAAGTGGTAACATTTGTTGTCTAGTGGTGATGTCTCTAAAAACGTACCACGAACTATGTTCCACCTTAACCAGGGTGTATTTCATTGCAAGATACCTCGGTCACTTGGAGCACCGAAGACGTGTCTAAAGTAACTAAACTGGAGTCACTAGGGGCTCCAAACATTGCACTTAAGATTCGGCGGAAGTATTTAACATGCGTCCTTAACCCGGTTGTTATACGCTTTTCTCCACAATCCATCGGCAATATCTTCAAAATCAAAAATATTCATCCACATGCCCGGAAAAAGCACTAAACGACTGTTTCCGAAGTCTTTGTTAAACAGCCGGTTAACGTATTTGTTTGGCGACATTTCGCTATTGACACAAAAGTTGCTTTAGACAAAGTCAAAAACGAAAAGCTGCCCAACAAATACATTAACCAGTTGTTCAAAGAAGCTTTCTGAAACGATGAGTACTTGATCATTTTTAGGCGTATTCCAAGGTATCGGACGCCAGATGACGGTTCGCCATACCGAAAGTTGTCGGTAGTGCTCATCCCTGGACCCAGTCAGGCACGGAAGGCACGGCTTTTTATTTAGTTTTTGTGGATAATTGTTGAGTGAACGGATTGCGACACGTGTGTCTCATGGCTGAACTAGACCGTACTGTAACGCCCATAACACATTAGAAAATGTCACTCAAAGCTCCCTAGTGGGGTCCCATTCTTAAAGTGGGAATTTAAGCGGTTGGTACAATGAAACGAAGCTTTGTAATAGGGATAGAAAGGCATCTACTTAACAGGTTCGGTATGCTGGTCATGGAGAGAATCGCAAATGCAAATGTGAACACGCTCAAACGTGACGGGATAACGGCATAGTAGCATTGTAGTTAACGCTTCTCGCGTGGAACAGTCGGATATCCCACCCACCTTCACCAATTCCCGCTCATTAGCGTTGGTCAAGCTTTGAAACAAGCACAATCATCAGAGTACCATTAATGCGACAAAGGTGAAGAGGCTGGGTGTGATGTTGCAACACTTTTGGAGATGGACAACGGGGATAAAACAACTGTTTGGAAGAGCGTTAAATGCTTGCCGGACTTGAGGGAAGAGATAATTCCGTCGGCAGTCTAGACTAGCCATTCTCAATGGGAGACATATGGCCTTCCTAGAGAGTTCCAGGGGGCCCTGGGATGAGAAAATTTTTTAGAGGGGCCACCTGGGGCCATGCTGTAAAAAGTGGGTCGTACTAACTCAAGTAGCAAACTTAAATCACATTTTTTGATAGTTTCTCTCCGTGCACCAATCTCCCCCGGTACCTGCCGGTCAGTGAAGTGAATTACGTGTGCACACGTCGCTGTTTACGTATGTGTGAAAACCAGACCTGGCAGACTTTCTGTTGCGTAGCTGGCTTAACTCCACCAAACTTGCGCAGATTTCGCCGGGTTCACCTAAAACATACAATCACCATATGACAACTTACACTGTGCTATTAACAACCGATTCGTCCGCAAGACTTTGGTGCCTATCCACAGTGAAACAACTTTTCACTCAGGATGCTGATGCATCTACCGTGCAAGCTGCAGTGAACCTAGCGAACTCTTGTCAGAACATTGCGGCAGTTACCGCACAAACACTGACGCTGAGTTTTCTTCAGGAAGCCACCAATGGGTGACAACTCATGTGCCGGTCAGTTTTTCTCGATCGGGTCTCAGTGCGGTAGCGTTAGATTACAGGTTTTTCGTCTCCAGTCTCAGCTCACGAGTGCGTCTGGCGGCTAGGTCACATTAGCCCGCAACGGTTCAAATTCGAGTGACTACTCGACACGCAGGGTGCTAACTCTGAAGAACATTCGTTCGTTCCAACTAATAGTCGAAACAGCTAGGAAGCCTTATAGCGATTACTTAACATTCAGTTCAGCTGCAGTGTTCAAAGTGGTGGACAGTTTTGTTAACTTACCTCATACTTGTGGACATCTGGTTTTTTGGTGAGTATATGACATACTGCATGCATAAGGATGCTACTGTACTAGTCATGAGAATCAAATGTCTTGCTAGCACACATTTGGTGCCATGTTTGGCTATAGCCGATGTAGGTTATTAGTTTCGTTGTTGACTCCCTCGTGCCGATTTCTTGAACTATCCGGTATTTTCTTCAGTGTCTGTCTCTTGTGTTCTTTCTTTTACCTGTTGTCACTGTTTTCTAAAACTTCCCTGTGATATCAAATCGAACCCTCTTCAAGATCGTCTTTTCCAGCAGTTGTGTGAGGAGAACAGTGCAGATTTCTAGGTTCTGCTGTTGCATACGGAACTTAGATGGCTTTCCAAGGTGCAACTGTCTTCACCATTTTTTGCACTCTGGGTCACCAACATCACTTTTTTCTGGAACTGTTTTTGAAAGAAAATGGTTAAGAGCTAAGCCCGACGTGCTTTATCTGGCTGACACTTTTCAAAAACTTAACTTATTAAGTATAACTCATCAAGTTGAGTAATGTCACCTCGAGTAAACAAGTCCGTATCGCTTTTCTTAAAAAGCTGAAAGTGTTTGTCCAAAACGTCGGACGAGGGAAAACCACAGTTCCCAATTCTTGCTACAGTCACGCAGGAGCTGAAGTATGAAGACTTGATTGTCTATGCCAGTCATTTACAACAACTACTAGAAAGAAAGGAAAGTCCAGTTTCTTGACCTGTTTGACATGGAAATCCCGATTTGGATTTTAGATCCATTTGATGTACTTGCCCTGCGATGTTGGATTTAAAATTCAGGGAAATCGCATAGAGCTACAAATTAACACATTAGTAAGATGCAAAATTCATGCAAAATAAAGTGGATTTTTGGATAAAGACTGATGCCCCTAACAAATATTCCAGAGTGTGGGAAATGGCTGAAATATATTTCTTTGCTTTGTCATCCATATATTTGGTTGAATATGAATTCAGCAGTGGTCTCTAGCACAAATTTAAAATAGGCTGGACATCACAACAATAGGAGACTTTCGATTCTTGCTGTCAGTTCTGGAGCCGGACATAAGTAAGCTTGTTCAAAGACATCCGGCTCAATGCTCGTATTAATATCTCGGCAAACATATTGTTACCAAGTTACTACAAGTCGTATAGCTTACATGCTTTAGGGTTGAAAGCCAACAACAAATAAATACAATTTCAAATATTATTGATGTCTTTTGTTTAATTACAAACGAGTGACTTGATGTTACCGCATAATGAATGCTATCTGGAGGCTGTGTAAGTTAAAATAATGTAGTTTATAAGGGAAAGAGCAGTGGTACCAACATTAAAAATTTAGTCAGCAAACCAAAATATACCAATCTGACTACCGGAAATCACAGATGTACGTCTATTAAGTGTTGCGGATTGCTGAAATTGTGGTGATCAAAGGTTTGGGGCCATGTGAAATGGAAAGGTTTAAATGGGGACCACGGCTGAATAATGGTTGAGAATGCCTGATCTAGACGACTTAGTGTTAAGCTATTGCCTCTCACATAGCATACGGCTACCGGCAGAGTCTACTACACACCCCGAGTTTCTTCAGTTGTTTCTGCTACGGAAGGTGGCACGAACCATTGAGAGTTTTCGTTGCACGAACATGTGATGTCTCAGACGCTGCGAGGTCATGTCAAGCCTGAATAGTGTACTCGACATGAGACACTCGTAGACATTGAGCACAAGGGAGAAGGTGGATGTGTCAAAACTCCCAAGTGCCCGCCGTAAGAGACCGGCATACCGATTGCGGCTTTGTAACTCGGGCTCAGCCTGTTCAGATCGCATTCCTGAGGAGTGGCTTGCACGTTGTACACAGCAAGCATGTAGATGTAGGTACGTCAGTGGCGAATATGCACAACTCGGCACCTGTACAGAAGTTCATAATCAAATCAGTCTACTGGAAATACAGGTCAAGCAATGTCCGCGCCACACGTGCCTTATAGGTTGCTATTTAATTATCCACCCAAGAAATTCGCGCTAGCTGCTTCGGCTCTCGTAGTCGGAACGAAGGAAACACTTTCACCAATCACATCAAACTCAGAGAGTGGCCAATTGAATTCGGATCAGAACGTCACAGTAGGCATAGCCGCCGGAGATGTTTACACTTGACCTGCGACTGGAGACGTAACCCGCAACCGTGTATGATTGCACCGAAACCCAGCAAAGGTAAACTGACCGATACCAAGAGTTTGTTTACCGACTCAGCCAAAGACGAAATGTTTCCTACACCTTCATTTTTATGACCTAATAGTATTGCAGCCCAAGACAGAAACTACAGGGGAAAGTGATATTTAGTATGTCACATGTGTTGCCATTGGCCTGAGGCGAATTCAGCCGAGCTCGATGTGCCTTAGGACGGTAGATAGAACAACGTCAATTGCGGGGGCTGAAGTTAGATGGAGACTGCGCAATATGTGTTAACACAGAACGGCCGTGTCCACGAAAACAGTTCAAGCGTTAGTTGTGTATTTTTAATCGTCGCATGATGACGGCATTGCTGATGTGAGCTCAAGCCAACTCTGCGCAACTTTCGCACAGCTATTCGAGCTCCGCAACAGCTTATTAACTGATGGCGTTTTTCACTGCTTGGTTGCCCCGCCTGGTACATGCTACGGTACCATTAAGAAACGAATGTTTATGAAGCAAAGTCATCCCGAAGCTGGAAGGATGTAAGCAACAGCTTTCAACATTTCACCGACTGGTGTCTACCCTCCTGACCCTTCTCCATCTCGGCCAACGTGCAAAACAGATGATCTGCTCTGTTGTTATGGCTCAGTGGGCCGCCAACCATGTGCTGCTTAGCGCGACAGCATGGACCATAACTATAGACATCTTTAAGCTGACTGATTACAACGATAGTCGTTACAAGTAAATAGAAATGTCCTTCCACCAATCTCATCAGTAGATAAATTTGTTTGCTTAAGTTGTCAGCCTGGAACGACAACTGGTTGGAAGTTTCATTCCGGTAGTTTATTCACTTGGTGAATAAAAACGCCATTGACTGGCTTGTACAATACACACAAGAGTTCCTGGAGAACTGTAGGGTGAAGCTTCACCAACAACTAAGAAACCGTAATTGACGAAACTAAACAGCTGTATTTGAGGAGAGGCAGACCAATATCAGTGCTCCGTTGGATCCAAACCGGCCCCGTGACTAGACGGGAACTAGTATATACCGAGGAATTCGGTTAACCCTTTGAGTCCTGAATTAATTTATCTATAGCTCGACATGAACCACAAAAGTTTACTCCACACACTGTAGAGCAAAGTATCGGAGTTCTGACCCTTACTTAATTGTTGACAGACGACTATGGTACGTATCCTCGCGAGTGCCGGCAAGAATGACGCTTGCTCTGAGGCAGTATTACACTTTAAACCAAGTGGTACCTATAAGTACCGCTAGAACACAAAGAGTTAAGACGTTTCAAGTATTCCAAATAACGCACTATACAGTAAGCGTTATTTGAGGATATATCAAAATAGCTAGCGTTTAGTGGAGGAACACATCTGCGTTCAACATACATTTGGCGCCAATACACGGCTCGCGTACGATCTCTTGTGATTTCCTAACCTGCGGCTACCTATTGCAAATAAATGGGCTGTGTTTTCAGCTTGGAACCCATTTTTACTCTACTCTTACTTAACTTGCTTTGGTTATTAAAAAGCTAGGAAGGTACAATTGTTGATTCCTCTTTGTACCACAGCGTGGTGTGCTTGTCATCAAGTGTTGTACAAAAATAGACACCGCACTTGGAACAGATTTAGGACTTTTTGCATGTTTGCGCACAAATGCACTCACCAGAGGAAATTCTCTTCGAAACCAGTAGTGATAAGCTGTCCGTCATGTTCAATTAGATCGGACAAACCGGATAAGCTTGCCCTTCGAAGTGCAGACGATTTTCGAAATTGACGTAACTGGTTGCTGCGCACTGCGGGGCTTCCACCATTTGTGATTCTGGGCTGAAAATTAAACTTGAATTCTAAATGTGACCTGTACAACTTGTTGAGATGACGATGGATCTGTCAATCATGAGTGGCTTACGAATTAGTTTGTGGTAGTTGGGACAAAATGTGGGAATCGGTCCCTTGTTCAACTAGAACGGACACGAAATGCCAAGAAGCAGTGTTACCTTTGTGAGGATCAGATCGTGTATCCAGTAGCTGACGAGTAACCTGTTTACGTTTCTGTTTTTCCATCGCGACGAGACCTGACCTTAAGGGGGTGCGATGGCTTACATGCCTCAATGGTACAATGTGCCATACTGTGTGGTGCTATTTGCACCTTCAGTTACGCATACTGGATTAGTCTATCTTTAGATGCTAGACCAACTCAGCCCCCTGTTCCTCCAGGTTGGAGGTTGGAGTGACGATGGTTTCTTACTGCCTAAAACACACTCTGTGTAACCCAGTGCCAAAACCCAGCTATTTTGCGACAGGTTTTACTTGGGATTTGGAGACGTTCTCTCGTTTAGGCATGGACGACGTAACAGTATCCTGCCCATGCAATACGATGAATTTCTCCTCGCGCAATCGCTTGATAGTCTGGCCGTCGCAGAGGATAAGCAACTAATCCCCATTTGCTTCATCGGACCGCGTCGATAGGGGTGAGGATATTGATGCTCTGGGCATCCTGTTTCCTTATTCTCCATCGTGCGCATTGTCATCCCCATCATCCCGTTGCATCTTCACCTTTATTCACCAGTTTTCAACTCCAAATTCATGGCTCCCTCCCATCTCTCTTCAATAGTTGCCTGTCTTCTAGTTTCGACTCACACGCAAGTCGTTTTTGAAACTAGGTGGTGTAGGCGAATGGAAGACAAAAGTCGAAAGAGAGTTCCACGGCATACAACGTCGAGGAGAAAAAGAATTCCGGCAGCATTCCACGGGACCGTTTTAGGTGGCCAGTTTCAGTTGGTAAGCCTACAAGTTTGTGTTGCGTCTAAGTTTCAGGTGGTAACGGGAAGTGTGATCGGGGTTTTGCAAGATCTGGTACGTCGGAAGGTGGTCGTTTCGTAGACCGTGATAATTTCCGTCGTACGCTCACTCGCAGATAGTATGACAGGCGGAACAATCGCTTCACATGTTTGGTTACCCTTTCTTTTGGTGTCTCCAGTGCAACCAGGTCGCGTTTTAACCAGAGTTGCCAGGCCTGGATTGCGTACTTTACATGGAGCCTCACATAACTCTTAAGCACTACAATAGGATTACGGATACTATGGAAAAATTGAACAATGGTTTATTAAGGGTAAAAAGCATTGGTTAACAAGTCCCGTGGGATGGAAATTATTGCGAAAAGTGAATTGCATGATAATTGTGGTGGACTCACCATAGACTTATGTACAACAGCTGAGATGTTTGCGTAATAAACGTATAAATCCATTGGTTAGACGTTTGGCAACAAACCGTTTGATTGCGTTTTGTAGCCCCTGGCTAGCAAGTCCTAAAATAAATGTAAATGAGACAACTTATCATCAACTACTTTTTAAAATATCGCCAGTTTGGGCGCAGAACGGACATAATTAGGGAGGGCGTTCCAAGGCTGGCACACGCGGACGGAAAAGAAATTTCCACGGCATTCAAGCCGGTTATACTGAATGGTCAGCTTCAGAGGGTGACCTCTTAGTTTAGTGTTATGGTTCAATTCCAGCAGCGGACGGCAAATGTGGTTTGGGTTCTTCAGAATCTGGTAAACCATTATGAGATCCCCCCGCAAAAGCCGATATAGACTGCTGTAGATTCTTAGAGATTTCAGTCTAATCTGATAGGGCAGATGAAAGAGACCTCTGAAGTTCTTGGTTGCCCGTCGTTGAGGAGTCTCGAGAGCAACGAGATCCTGTTTCTGCCACGGCTGCCCCGCCTGGATAGCATATTCCGCGGGAGGTCGCACGTAGGCGTTAAGCATTTGGGGAAATATTGAGGGTTCAAACCGACCGAAGGCTCTGCGAGGAAGGCCGATGTGTTGATTTCCGATTCTCGTCGCCTTCTCTGCTTGTTTTGAACACCCGAGATCTTCCTGTACCAATACACCCAGGTCACGCTCCTGAGAGACCTCCGCCAAGGTGTGGTCCCCAATCTTGGACGCGCTCACCGGCTGGTGACGCAGCTGTATCACTTTGCACTTGGCTATGTTCAATTGAGCATGTTCCCCTGTGACCATTCGTAAATGCAATCTAGGTCATGTTGGAGCAGATCGTGATCGGTCTTGTTACTAATCACCCACCATATCTTGACGTCATCGGCGAAAAGCAGGAAATTTGAGGAGATAATTGATGCCATGTCGTTGATAAACACCAGGAATAAGCGCGGTCCCAACACTGAGCCTTGTGGGACACCACATTCTACCTCAACCGCTTTAGAGAGTGATTCCATTGCGTGTACTTGAAGCTTCTGTTGGTGAAGTTAGCTGCCAATCTAACCAAGCACAGGATGTCTGTTTCCGTAGCTCTGTAGCCGTTGAAGTAGGATGCGGTGATCAAGGTGGTTGAAAGCTTTGGAGAAGTCCAGATAGATAACGTCAACCCCGACCCCATCATCAACCACTTCCGTCCAACTACCTCGTGCAATGAGTAGGTTGGTGGTGCATGACCGGTGTGGACGGAAGCCATGTTGTTCCGGTACCAAGAAGTTGCATTTTTCCAGATAGTCCATTAAAGCCTCAGCGACGACTGCTTTCTTCACCTTCGCGAGCACAGGAAGGAGAGTCACTGGGTGATAATACGCAGCATCTAAATGGCTACCACCTTTAAAAATAGGGGTTATAATGCCACACTTCCACAAAATGGGGACTCGTTGTTCATCAAAGCACCTTTGGAAGAACTGTGACAGTGTTACAGCTAGCCTGTTGGCCACAGCCTTCAGTGCCTTCGGGCGGATGTTGTTTGCTCCTGGAGAACTATGCTCACGCAGTGAGAGTAACTTCCTTAGCATAATTGATGGATTGAGAATTAACATGTGTAAACAGAGGTGTCGGTAATGAGCTTGATAGTATGGGACAGGTAGAGGTTGCGAGTTCGAAAATTGGAGCGTATTGTAACCGCAGGGCATTAGCTGCTTCTTCGGTGCTTTGTACTATACCGCCTGTCGTGAAAAGTGGAGGGATTCCATACTTCACTTTACGAAGATTATTGACATGCCTATATAGCAGTTTGTTGTTTGCCATGAAACTTTTGGCTAGGCACTGTTGATAACTTACCTTGTTCTCACGGACAATTGCAGTGAATTGGTTGCGAAGGGGCAGGAAATTGCCCCAAGTATCTGAGTCGGAGTTAAACTTGTAGGCACGCCATGCTGCATCCCTCATCGCCAGGCATTTGCGAGTCCTACTCCTTATAATTGAAGGGCCTTTGCGGGACGAAAGGGCTTGGTCTCTGATGCTCTGTTGACGATGTCGCTGAGTCTAGTAACAAAAGCTGTCCAAACGTTGTCAAGGGGAATGTTGTTTGAGAATTCCCAAGCAGCTGCGTCGGCGAGTTCTTTCAATACGTAGTAGCGTGTGATTGCATGAGTTAGTTCCGAGTGTTCAGTTGGATACTCTGCATAATACACATAGTTGAAAGTTATTACTACATGGTCACTGAGACCTAATGGACTATCCATCAATAGCTTGTCAGCAATGAGTTCTTCATTCGTGAGCACAAGGTCCAATATGGACGGTTTGTTTGCTGTCCAGAATCTAGTGTGCGTGGTGACATGATTGTACAAGGGAATATTAAATAAATAAATAGATGGTTTATTCCCGAATGTATCAAATGTATCGATCAATGCATGCAAGTCTGCTTTTAACTGCTCACTTGGCGATGCCGAAACCTCCAGATCGTATAGATTGAAGTCCCCGGAGATGAGAATGTGGCTGTACCTAGTGCGTGTTACTCTGTTCAAGCCACGGATCAAACGGGAATTCCTTTTCCGGAGTGGACGTTGGGGGGGCCGTAAACGACAGCTACGAGACATGCGCCGTTGTGTCTTAGTCGGAGACGACACCAGATTGCGTCAGTAACGTGTGTTTCCAGACCATCAACTATTGTACATTGTAGATTGCTGCGGTAGTGGAGTAGGACCCCACCCCTTCTGCTGGGGCGGTCGTTCCGGATGAGTGACATTCCGGCTATATCAACCTCAGTATCAGTCACCTCTTGATGTAACCAATTTTCGGTAGTAGAAATTAGGTCCCAAGCATTCGCAACCTGACTTAGTCGAAGTTCGGTAAGTTTACTGAGGAGCCCTTATGCGTTAGTGTACATACTATAGTGCTGTCTGGAGATACGGACGCTCATTTTGGAGAAGTTTCTGTTGATAAGCCTCACTTGGGCGGCCATCACGGCGTAGGCTCTGTAAAAATAACGGTGACCGCTTTTGCATCCGTGTGAATTTCACGTTGATTTCACCTGCGCAATAAATTCCGACACAGCATCCACCGCAGTGACATGACGTCTACCTTCCTCAGAGCAGTCATGGGCGAAAATGGATCACATCGCGATCACTTATGCAGAGGAGCATGTATCCAAAAGTGTCGTTCGATTTGGAGCATTACCATGGACTCCGACTACGCACTCTTTGTGCTGATCTTACAGTTCGCTTAGTTGAGCGCATGCAGCGACGCTGTGAGCGCATGGATACTTGCCAGTTGGCGAAGCCAGATGTGCTGAATGCATCCCAAAATACGCTGGCATCCGACCTGGGTAAACACTCCCTGAACACAGCAGAGGACCACTGGCCGAATCCATCAGACGTTGCCATCATCAGACGTGTCTTCATGTGGCAAATTAAATTACGGACCAGGGGAATGGATCACTATGCAGTCTCTGAAACATCTGTATGCTCGACAACACCTTCCATCTGGTAGCGAACACAACGAGACTCGCAAAGACGTCAGAGCCAAACTGCGGCCAAGTCTGAAGGGAGACAGCGAAGGTTGGTGGTCGCATCGTGCATCGGAGATGGAAATAGCCGCTGCTCTTGGTAACCATCGAAGTTTTGCTACCTGAAACGAGAAACGTGCAAAAGAGGACCTGGTGTTAACCAGACAATACGTGAAGAGGGTAAACGCCCGGTCCACAGTTTGTCAAAACGCGTTGAGCCTTGTGCCGAATCCTCTGGAAAGCAGCTTAATCAACTCGAGTTACCAACTTCTCCATCGACCAGTGACCACCCTTCACCTTGAGCAGTCCCCCTCGACCCTTTCTCACGCGCTCAAGTCGAACGTGAGGTGCGACTGTTGGAAGTGAACAAGACCGCAGGAGCGGATAGCGTGTCTCCAGTTCTCTTCACATTTGTAGAATCTGCTCGTTTAGATGATCTGCACAACTTAATTGTGAAGCTGTGTGAGCGGAAAGCTCACCCAACAGACCGAAGCTGCTCCGGGATAGCCCAATTTTCAACCGGGGCTCACGTTGTGATGCGACAACCGTATAGGGATCAGATTGTTCTCATTTGTCTCTAGGAAAAGCGCCTATGTCTTACTTCATAGACTTGTTGGCACTCGTGAACGCTAGATACGCAAGGAGCAATTCGGGCTTCGTCGAAGTCGTGGCCACATTGATCACGTTACACCAATTGTTGGTACGCCGCCGTATTTATTGGTGAGGCACCATATTAACATGCGACAAAAGTACTACCTTCCTCAAACAAAACGATTCAGGCGGGCAACTATTGACCGACATGTTCACTGTTAACGGTTGTTCACTGATTATCGTCGTCAATAATTTTCTTTTTAAACCCTTTGATCAGCATGTCAAACTTTGGCCTTTTAACCCGCGATATATCATTGAGCATGTCCACGCAGTTGTTAGCGTTGCAATTTCCCCCGCCTAAATAATTCGCTTTTGTGAGGTTGACTGCCGTTCTCTGCTGATGATCATAACTTTTCCAAAGTTGGAATCATGATCAGCGTCCAGTGCACGCACTGCTACCGCCGAAACTGTTGTCAGAGCTCTGTATCCGGAATTGTTCCCCGGCAATCGTGACATGCGTCGCCTATGCTCTGAAACTGCTGCGCTCAGTTAACTCGCCGTTTGGCTTATACACCCATGTGCGCAAGCTTTATGGGAGATATTGTAAAGGGGGCTGGTTGTTTTATCGAAAAGAAGGAAATCTGCCAAATTAACTAACAATCGTATGTCTAACGAGATATCGCTCATTCAGTTGACGAGATTATCTCACTGAATTTATGCCTCCCAGCTACAAGGAAATCCCATGAAGTTGATTACCAATTTCATCATGTCCTTTCTATTTTCATCATCTATAAAATTTTAACATTTCGATTATTCTCTTTGTTCTGTGCTACAGATTCATTTATACCAGTCTGATTTGAAAATGGCCGAACAAGCATTGGAAACAGGACTGAGTTATAATTTTGAGGTTCACAATCATCCATTGTACCAATTGGTTCGTGCACGTCTACTGCTCAAGCAGGGTTCAGCAAAAGCCGCGGTACAGCTGCTGAAGCAGACCATCTCTTCACTAAACGCCGGAAATGCAACTTGCACCGGAAAACGATTCACGGTAGCAGACGGCTCCACTCTGTCGGTTGCTGATAGACTTTCGTTGTCACTGGAATTGGCTGATGCTCACCGCACACTCGGAGAATTTGTGAGTTACAGTAGCTCAAATTATGTAAATTTGGCAAAATTAGCAAGTTTGACGTTGATGTTGGACGCCTTCCTCACTGGCGTACTAGCTCAATTGTATTTTAAAGCTGATTTATTGCTAAATCATTATAATATAGAGTTAAGTGGACGTTATTGAAAAATCGGCTGCCGATGCTATGTTTCTATGACACGTTCGGTTAGCAGATCCATAGTCTCCAAAAATGTTCACTGCATTTATTGTTGAAGGGCTCGAAAGTTCTGATAAATGTCTAGCTACGGAACGCCTAGTAGCTTGGATATAGATGCACCATACCTTCCATTATTTGTTCTATTCGTAATTGTTTCATTAGCTTCCAGACATTTTTGAGATGCTCTAGTAGTTTTGCTAGAAGTATACCGGATTTCTACCAGTTGAACGCTGATTTTGTTGCTATGACTTATCTGAGTACTGAACGTTTCTCGTTTGCAATTAAATAACTATCTTTAGCGGAGTAAAGCAATGTGTACTACATCAGCAAGAGTGACACTGGGATTCTAGTCAGCACTGCACAACCTTTATGATCTTCCTGCTTTGCTGATGAGAAAGTTGCACGCAGCAATTCACTACTCGTATGATGCGGCAGTCTCGACTGTGCGGCCTGTGCTACTATTCGAGCGCCCATCACATTCAACTAACTCCACAACCCTATGCTTCTAAGCTAGGTAATTATGGTCCCCAACCATTGTAGCGTTGGTGGCCAACGCAAATTGCAGAGAAGTCGTGTGGTCCAATCTCCAATCGCTGCGAATTTCATATGAAATAGTCCACAAACTTACGCTGCTCGGGTACGCAACGGATGTTACTTGTAATTTGGTATCTCAGTTGTTGGAAGCCATGACTCTAAGAAACACCCAATGCTGTCCGTGCCGCTGATGTGTAAGTCACCGGAGGAGATGGTCACGCTATTTCTCATCTATCCACCTTGTTAAGTCGGCCAATGGAGCCTGTGGTGGCCCAGAGAGCCGTGAAAACAGAAGCACTGATCTGCGCTTCTCATCGAGCAGATCGAGTGTCCACTACTATGGGCCCCCTTCAAAATCTCTCGTTGAAGCAGGGGGTAGCCTAGTGTTTTTCTCCATGTACACAGTTACCTGCACCAGCAGTGTTAGAATAGACACATATTGGCTTAGCTGAACTACCTTGGTGCTTCGAAATGGAATATACTTTGAACCGATAGAGAAGTCATCGGCCTAGACAGACTTGGTAGCGATCGGTTAATGTATTTGTTTGGCAACATTTCACTTTAAACGCAAAGTTTTATCAGGTCAGATGAATAGGCACATCTTTTGTGCAGCATTTCGCAAAGCACGACGAAGATAGTAACGATAGTGGGGGCAGGAGTCAAGAGATTATGGTAGGCACAGGTTGAGGTGACATCATAATTGGTCCATTTACAGCGCAGTTAATCCAGGAATGATGTTGCCACCCTTCGCTTTGACAATTACGACCCTGGGAATGATGCTAATGGTGTCACCCTTCGCTATTTCATCTGCATTTCGCATCGATGCCAGTCAGACTTACCTGAGTAAGACTGCTCACAATGTAGTCACGAGTCATACCCCTCGCTTGTATTCATACAGCTGTTAGCTTTCGCGATTCCCAACACAGAAATTGCTTTCTGGAAGAAGGGTTGCTCCTAAACCTCTCTTAATGATGTCGACATTAGCTAATTAGACCGTATGTCATGTGTTCAGCGCGCACATCACTACTCCCTAATGTTTCTTATCAACTCCCTGTATGCACTTGCGCTTCTTAGTGTTTACGAAGGCGTCTTTGAATTCCAAGTTTTGTCCTCCTAGCTATCTCGGCGTTTGCTCAAGGTACAGCTGCGCGCCGTCCCTAATAGTTTATTTTCCTACACACAGTAGAGTACCCTATCTTTGGGAAGGGGATCCTTCAAATAAACCAAGGTAAAAAATAAAGTCTGGCTACTCCGAAAAATTCATTATATTTATTCCAACCCTGTTCATATATATATATATATATATATATATATATATATACACGTCAGCTAGAGGTGGGAAACACCTCAGCTACTGTGCCGCAATACATAAAGGAAAAGGAAAATAAGTACAACAATTGCATGCTAGCTGAGCTACCAGCAACGGATAGGCATCGTTCCCGTAAGCTACCAGCAGGTTGCTAGGCTAGAAGAAAACGTATTATGTTTTACGCTACGAAATGAGATCGTAGATGGAGGGGGAGGCTTAAAGGGATGGGGAGGGACAAAGAAACTCACAGCACGAACGCCACTGAGGTCGGCTCCTTGCCATATCAGCAAGTGTATCCAGCCAAACATGTCATCGTCTTTTGGACCCCAACCAGGGAGCCGTGACGCTCCAACCGAGGCCAGCTCCGAAGTGAGGGACTTCATTCCTCTCGACCAAGCCATCGCTTGGCCACCCCTACTCTTCTTCCATCCACATCTCCGGTGAGCAAACAGAGCACGTCGTGGAACTCGGCGGCTTGGCATGCGCAAGAAGTGGCCCAGCCATCGGAGCCTTGTGCGTGAAAGGAGGGTGCTGAGCGGTCCAGTTCATTTTTCTGTGCCACAAACAAGGCGTCGAACACGCTCGTTACTCACGCGGTGTTCCCACCAGATGTGAGCTAAATTACGAAGGCACCGATGGTCGAACGTAACTAGCCTCTTTATGTCCGCCCATCTTAGGGGCCAGGTTTCGCAACCGTACGGCAAGGTCAAACGTACCGCTGCATTGTGCAATCTACCCTTCACGGCAAGAGTAATATCGCGCCGCCGCCATAGCTGGCAAACGTTAGCAAAAGCAATTCGAGCTTTTGCTATACGGTGCGTGATCTCGTCTTCGATCCCAAGGGCGCTGATACAACTTCTCAGGTAGTTGAATTTCCGAGCGACTTCTAGCTGATCCCCACTAGGAGTCAGCGCAGGAGGCGATCCCTGCCAATGTTGGAGGAATACTTTGCATTTCGATGGTGCAAAGCAAAGCCCGAAGCGGCTGACAGCCAGTGCTAATCTGTCCAGCGCGGTTTGGCACGTCTGGGAGCTGTCACAAATGAGGGAAATGTCGTCTGCATGCTCCAAAGCAAGAAGTCGTTCTCCTGGGCGTAGCTCCACACCTTCCAAATCATGTCCTGTAAATGCAATCTCCATGACTTCGTCAATGGCGAAGTTGAAGAGGAAAGGTGACAGCGGGCATCCTTGTCTCACACCGCTGGAGATATTTTGGGTTGGCGACAGCTTGCCGTGCTAAGCGCGTATAATGCTTGGATAATATTAACATATTTCTCTGGCACACCTTTCCTGAGTAGACAATTCCAAAGGGCACATCGATCAACCGAACCGAGGGCACCTTTGATGTCGAGGAACACGACCAGGGTGGCCGCCAGTATGTGTGACGGTGCTCCAACAACTGACGCAAGGTGAAGATGTGGTCGATGCAGCCACGACCTCGACGAAACCCGGCTTGCTCTTCACGAATCTGGCTTTCACGAGCGCCAGTCAGTCTGTGAAGAATGATGGAGGCGAGTAATTTGGAGGAGATGGAGAGCAGACTGATTCCTCTATGGTTGCCGCATTCCGAGCGAGAACCGCCTTTGAAGATGGGAACAATAACGGAGCGGCTAAAGTCGGTTGGGCCAGTCTCCTGCTCCCACAGTTTAACTAGTAATTCATGTAAAGCATTAACAAGAGCGGAGTCTCTGAATTTAAAGAGAGTTGCAGGAAGATCATCTGGTCCCGCGGCTTTGTTTAACTTCAACAGTCCGATCTCACGTTCGACTTCTGAGCGAGAGGGTGGATCCAAAGGGACAGCCCACGGAGTAGGGCGATCAGTGACCGGCGAATCGAACAATTCTAGCCGATTAAATTACTTTTCAGCCCAACGCTCCAAGCTTTTTAACAAACTGTGGATAGGCTGTCCACTCTCATCACAAATTGTTTCACTAACACCAGGTCTCCTGCTCCCCGTTTCCCGTATCAGACAGAATAACTTACGATGGTAGCCAAGGGCAGCGGCCACTTCCATCGCTGACGCACGATGAGACCACCAAGATTCGCGGTCTCTCTTCAGGCTAGCGCGGAGTTTTGCTCGGAGCTCTTTGCGAGTTTCATTGTGCCCGCTTCCAGCCGGGATATGCCGGCGAGCGTCGATAAGTTCAAGAGACCGCGAAGCGACCCAATATCCAGGTTGGCCATTAGACGTACCACATGAGGATTTGCCTGCTGCTAGTAAGGTCTGGAGAACACGTGACCAGTGACCATCAATTGTCCCCAGTGAGCGCATGTCAGCGTACGTCGATACGCATTTAGAACAGCTGGCTTTGTCGGTTGGCCGGTGTCAATACGTTCACAGCGTCGTCGTGGGCGTCCGCCAAAACGCATCCGCATGTCAGCACATACAAGTGCATGATCGGTGTCCACACATGTGCTCCAAATCGAGTGACAGTTCTGGACGCAGCCTCTCCATCGGTAACTTATCACAATGTGATCGATCTGCGTCCAAGGCTGATTCGAGGCTGGTGGGCGCCAAGTCACCCTCCGGCGGGTGCTGTGTCGGAAATTAGTGCTCGCAAGAAATAAGCGGGCATGTTCACACAAATGAAGTAACCGCTCACTGTTATCATTACGGGAGCCTACACCGCGCTGACCGCCGATATGCATTTCATCAGTGGACAACTTTCCAACTTGTGCGTCCATATCCCCCGCCAACACAACAGTGTCCGTGCTTCTTCTGTGGCGAAGGAGCTCGCTCAGTTGGCGGTAGAAGTCGTTCTTTACCGAATCATCACTACAGTTTGTGGGCGCATAGGCAGCGATGATGAACAGACATCTATTAGTCCCGCGCGACTTCGAAGCTTTAAACGAGCCAGCCAATCGGACCGCACACATCCGGCTACTGATTGGAATCCAATCAACCAAAGCATCTTCACCCCGGGGACTCAGGGCAATGCCAACACCAGCTTGGCCGGTGCTCGAAGCTGCATGGTCACCGGATAGGCGCACTGAGAAAATACTGTTTGCGTCACCTGAAGGTGATCGCAGAGTGAGCACAGTGCTTGAGTCTTACAGGCGGGTCTCCGATAAGAAGCAGATATCGATCGAGAGGGTCACCAAGTGAAATGTTCTCAGTATACGGCACGAGAGTATGCACAGCTGCCGCCTAGGACCACAAATTCTACAGCGGGCTTCTCACGAGTGCGATCTCGGCGTGATAGTTCAAGATGATTTCGGTTGTTCGAGACAGACTGAAAAGGCAGCTAAGAAAGCGAACCAGTATCTTGGCATTCTTCGCAGAGCCTTCGGGAAGTTTGACCCTTCAGTCTTCCCAAAACTGCTTAGCGCGTACGTGAGGCCGCAAGTGGAATACGCTATCCAAGCGTGGCAACCCTGGCTCAAGCACCATCTCACCGCGTTCGATATTGCACAAAGTAGGGCAACAAAGAGCGTCAGAGGTTTGACTAGCCTCCCCTACCCACTCAGACTGAAGACCCTCAAAATATACAGTGGACGTTATCGGCGGCTAAGGGACGATCTCATAATGGTGTACCTAATCCTGAGAGACCCCAACCACCCATGCCATTCCCTTCTAACACTCAGTCAAAATACCTCGCTAAGAGGTCACCAGTTTAAGTTAGTCACGCAGTACAGCCGCCTGGTATGTCGGCTAAAACTATTTCTCCCATCGAGTGGCACAGTCTTGGAACGCCCTCCCGGAACGTGTAATTAATGCACCCACCCTATCCCTTTTCAAAAAACGCCTTGACAATACCTTGTCACATTTACACTACGTGTTATAATTCATGACCACCAGCTGCTGGCACTAATGCACAACAGACAGTGGATAGTGCCATAACCCTGCTCGAGAATGAGTAACTCCAAACCCCTTGCACGAAATTTGATAAACGCTACTATTATAGAAACTGGATTTCTGTATCCTGTCGACCCAAGATAGTTGCACACGAGTAAGCGTTGTCCTTGCTATCTTTTTTATTTTTCTCGCCTATGATGTGAACAATAACCACTCCCCTATTGCTTTATGTGCGTACATTCTCATTTCAAACCCTTTATACGACAGTGCAGTTACATCTGTAAGCGCCTGAACTGACGACTCCATTATCCCTTCGCTATCTTTTTTTGCCACGCTATCCACCTTACAGGACATGTCAAGCACCTGCTTTTTTACCCGTCATAAATCATTGTTCATTGTTCAAAATGCTCGATGAGCGCAATCCGGCACAATGCTTGCGAGTCTTGGTCTGTTTGCGCAAAAGATCTATACACGATTTGTTTTGATCATGGCTGACTTCAGAGCATTACTGGTGTCTGATAGCAAGCTCACATGAATAATGATGGCGTTCACTGAAGGCTTTTCGTATCAGTTAAACTCTGTCAAGCACCGACTTGCATTGTCTCACTGCACATGCTTCGATTACTTGGGAATTTTCTTCGCATGCCACTCCAGCGTTTACCTCACCGAGTTTTCTTAGTATGCGCATAAGTAGACTGGGGTCAACGTAACGTGGCTAACGAATGACTTACATACTAAGCTAGAAGATGCTAACCTCAGTACCTAGAACTCACGTCAATAGCATACATGCTACCTTAACTGGCAGTTGGTTGCAGGGGAAGTCATTGCTCTAATAGCCAACCCAGTTAACATCGAGTTTGTAACCTGCGTGGGAGTGAAGATCAAATACGCTATGTCACGTCGAAAAATTAGTCGCAATGGTGCTTCGCGGCAATTCTTCACCCAGTGGCACCATTCACTGCAAATAAACACATCTGTCGCGAGTTCAAGTACTGGAGCAGTCTGTGTAATGCGCGCTGGTAATGAACCTCATAGGGACAAAAACAGTTTAGCACTTTACGCATGTATGGTTGGCGGCATCCGGTTTCGGATTTTCCTTTCACTGTGGCAAGCCACAGGACGTCTGCGCCCACAGTGGGACCAATGATGGCTTACGCTGCACCACCCACAGCTCCATCCACACACCTCATATCCATTGTAAACCCGAAGGAATAAGACCGGGAGGTATGCGGATGGGAGCCACGTTTCATCGACGGAGCCGACCCACACTCCTTCACAGGCAAACACAAGCACGCTGTATTTGGGAATCAAGCGCAGACACAAGGCGGTGGCTGGACCGTAGTCCGCTCCACACTGAGTGCATGGAACCACTCTTTGATCCTAACACGGCCACAAGGACCGTGCACCCCGTCCCCTCCAGCAACAACCAACTGTCTCCTGGAGCCAGCATGGACGAGGTAGTGGATAATAGATGTGAATATCCACTCGTCAAGCGTGTATGAATAACTTGACTTGACTTGACTTGACTTACTGAAAACTTGCTGCTGGCTTGCTGAACAACCTCCTCGTGGTGCCAGCTGGGTGGTTCGGGTTTTTCTTGTTCCAGGAAATGTTTCGACGGCAGTGTTCCAGGACGTGGTGGGTTTTTGCCCGGCGAGCGTTCCCCCTATAAAAAGCCACAAATAAATCTTTAACGACTGCGACGTGGCGGAAGTGACTCGCCAGTAAATAGAGTCACCACTCCCCATTGTACTTCAAGGGTGCGTTGGACCGCTGGTTCTTCACGGACCGATAGCAACATGAACCATCTAATTCGTCAACGATTCCTAACGGGTTGCAAGGCCCTCACCTCGCCCTGCTGCCTCGTATGTTAGTGCTTTGATCAATGGTTCGGGGTAGGACCCCTAAGACAACCCTCTACTTCGCCTTGGGCAACCAGGTAGTAACACGCCCACTGACGAATCATGGACAGCAATGCTTACTAATGCTCCTGCTATGTCTATCATCTCTGCCGAACTCAACTGCGCAACCTCAACTCACAGCTCACCCCACCTCCCGTCCATCACATATATGTACTCTTATGTCTTCTACGGTCACCGTCACAAAGGACCCACGTCCCGCAACTGATAGAAGCAACAGATAAACTCCCGGTTTTCAATGTTCCGCGATCGCAACCGCCTCTCACTCCAACGAAGCTCCAGCTCTTCTTCGACCTAGTTCTGCATTCATCCTCGCAGCGTTTAATGTTCGAACTTTGATGCAAATCGGACGACAAGCATGTCTGGTCCGTACTCGTGAAACGCTCTCGGTAGACATCTGTTACATTTCAGAGACCAGATTACAAGACCGTAGCGCCGTCATCAGAATGGACTCTCCGGTAAACCCAGACGCCAAATACCACTTGCGGCCTTCCGGAGACCCAGAAGCTGTCGCCACTGGCCAAGATGGTGTTGGGGCTGCACTGAATGCCAGGGCTGTATCAGCTCTGTTTGACTGGATTGCAGTCAACAGTCGGCTACGTGCAGTCAGACTACCAGGTTCATGTAACGTAAGCAGGCGTCGAGACCTTAAGTGTGTCTTGTTTGTCCTCTCCACTTACGCCCCTATAAACTGCAGCCCGGATGCAGTTAAAAATAGCTTCTACCAGCGACTACATGAATTTCTGCATTCCTCTAAAAAGATTGATACAGTCCCTCTTCCCGGAGACTTTACCACACGAGTGTACCACCTTCCACCAATCGAGCACCACCTTCGGGTAGTATTGGCCTCAGTGGCAGTCGATCAGACAAAGGAGAGAGACTGCTTGCTATTTGCTCTGATCATCGCTTGTTACTTTCGAACACTAGTTTTCGGCACCCTAGGAAACAGACTGCTACCTGGAGCCCGCATACACAAATGCAATATGGCTCCCAGCTTGACCACTTTGCAATCAGCTACAGATGGCACGGAAGCGTAACGTACTGCGGATCTCATTGGTCAATTTATCTGGACTATGATCACGTATTGGTTCGTTCTAAAATTTGCATGCGTTTTGGAATAGCACCCAAACGCGCTCAATACCTACCAGGGATCGCGAATCTACAAAACGCTGCGATTTTAATCAAGTGACAAGCCTCATTGTCAACGTTGCTTGGCTCAACTATTGACGATGATCTCGATTCGCAGTGGGCGCAGGTCAAGGATGATATAGTTTCTGCCAGTATCGACACGTTGAGTTACCCGTTCCCACCGAAGCATTGGATTTCCGCCGCCTCCCTGTCACTGATGGACGTACGTCGTTTGATCCCGTCGGATTTCAGCCACAGTGAAGAGGGTCAATCCCTGGGTCGAGAGTTGCGCAGGCGTCTGCACATGGACGGCGAAGCTTGCACGTGTCAACGTACTAGAGAGTTGCAGCTAGATAGTGTCTCTAGTTTTACCAGAAAGCTTTTCCATCTCATTCGAGTCACCGAAGGTATTCGATCTGTAGTTTTAAAATATATTATGCGCAGAGGATGGTACGTTAATCACCAATCTTCAACGACGATTAGAGCGATGGGTCAAACAGTTTGGCTCGCAGTTTTGTTGGCCCCCAACTCCATCTGCTACCTCTGACTCTCGAGCTGGGGCCGAGTGCTCTACCGCCGAAGGTCCACCCACTTACTAGCAATTCCAACAGGAGCTCCGCCAAATGAAGCTTTATAAACCACCCGACCCTGATGGTTTTTCTCCAGCTCTATTTAAAGATAGTGACTCTTGGCTGGTTCGAGAACACACTGCTTTGTTCTCGAAAATTTGATTGAAAACGAAACTTCCATCATCTTGGGGTGAATCGATAATCGTACTCATCTTCGAAAGGGGCCTGCGAACAATCTGATGCGAATAAAAAAGCGTAAGCTTAGTCCCCGTCGTATGCAAGTTACTGGTATCCACCATACTTCGCAGGATATCCAAAACGCGCGAATCGTTGCAACGAGAAGAACAAGCTGGGTTTCGCCTGGTCGCGGCTGCATCGATCAAATATTCACACTTTGTAAGATCCTCAAGCTCCGCCATGTGTATCAGAGGCCAACGATTGCTGTGTCTCTGGATACCCGTGCAGCCTTCGATTCTGTTGATGGTACGGTACTGTGGCACTGCCTACTCAGGAATGGTGTCCCTGAGAAGTTCGTCTCCATACTGCCCGCTTTATATGGTCCGACTTCGGGCAGGCTTAGGGCTTATGACAACCTTTAGCCTTCCTTTGTGGTCCCCAGTAAAGTTCGACAAGGATGCCATATCTCTCCGCTCCTATTCAACTTTGCCATTGAGGATGTCCTAAAGAACGCTCTGGGCGATTCCTTGAACGCTGGCGTTGAGCTCCTCCCAGGTATTCGCGTTGTTGATTTGGATTATGCTGATGATATCGTCTTGCTGGTTGACGATCCACACCCCGTCCAACTTGCACTAAACCGATTGGCGATTGAAACATCAACGTATGGTAGGTACTTTTCTCCAGCCAAATGCAAAGCTCTCCTTCAAGACTGGCAGGTTCCTCTGCCTGCACTCACGCTTGCTGGTGAGTCACTGAAGGTTGTGAAGAGCTTTGTGTACTTGGGAAGTTGCATCCCTGCTTGCGGGGCTTTTGCAGACAAGATTTCGATGCGCATCTCGAAAGCAGGCCTCGTTTTTTCTAGACTGAGGCACTTGTGGCCTCGCCACGACATTCGTCTCGCTATCAAAGGGAGGGTCTGTTGTGCAACTCTTCGGGCTCTACAGTTGGAAGGATGCGAGATCAGTTCCATTCATAGAGACGACTTGCGCAGGTTATCGGTTTTCGTGCAGCGCTGTCTGCGGTCCATTGCCCGTGTGTGGGCGGCAGCACCATGTAAGTAATGTGGAAAGTAGACAGCATATCTTGGGACGTGGAAGCCACTCGCATTGGCTTGGCCTTTTCTAGTTATTTATACTTTTTCATATTCAACCATGGTTCCGATGACATTATATATACACATATATATATATATATATTTGTATATATATATATACAAATTTGCTGCTACGAATCGTACACGCATATGTGTGTGACTTTGAACTTACAAGATCAAGCTGTGCACAAGTGATAATCCACCATCTTCCTTTTCACAATTTTCACACCATTAGCCTGAGGCCACCAAAGTGCTGCAAGATGCTCAAATGTCATACACTGGGGGCCCGGAATCTGGTCGAATTATTATTGCAATGGCGGACCTTGCTCTGTCTCAGGGTGACCATGAGACTGCACTGAACAGATTGCGGACAATCGGACCAGACCAAGCGTGTTACCTGATGGCCAAACAGCACATGGCGGAGATTTATCTGTATCACCGGAAAGAGAAGAAACTGTACGTGGCATGTTACCGGTAAGTGTGGGGAGTAGAGTGTGTGTGTAGGATAGTAGTATACTTTCCCGGGACCCTGTTAATTAGCAAACGACGCCATAGCGCAAGTCGCTCAACCGATTCGAATGCAACACATATGTCTAAGAATGAAGCGATGCTAGGCCGCCGCTAGATGCGGCGGTGTTCGAGGATTTCATCATCATCATCATCATCATCATCATCATCATCATCATCATCATCATCATCATCATCATCATCATCAACAACAACAACAAAACAACAACATCCACAGCATCAGTACACGTTAGCTGAGGGTGCGAAACGTACTTCACTTAATCTGCCACAATACAAAAAAAACAAGATACTAAAACATACAGGCTACCCATATTTCAACTACAAGTAATTTTATGTTAATTGTTAATTTGATGCTCACACCCACGACCAGGATGGAAACCAGCTTGTTCATCTAAGCAAGGAAGCCGGTTGATGCACAGTCGGACAACGTGGTATGATCAAAAACCAGACAGACAGCTAACAATAGCAACTTAAGGGAGAAGAAGAGGACATTAGAATCGGGTGCAGCGACATCAAATGCAACAGCGCCACTGCACCATGTTCTATAGGGTCTCCAATCATGGATGTGGCACACATCGAGGCCCCCATCTATGAAGATGGCATGCGATCGGATACGGCTGTTTCGCATTCTACAGCTAAGCAAGTAATCATGCGGATGCAGCAGTACGTTGGATTTAGTTATAATGATTCTCTTCACCGGAATGGGCGAGCATAAATATACTAAGGAGAGTTATGTAGAACACAAAGCGGAAAAAGTAAATTGGAAAGCACTGGTGAAATCAGTCCGGTGCAAATACTAACAGTTAGGTTAGTACCATTGATGTAACGACTACACCATGTCGCGCAACGTTTCCAACCACGAATTTGCTTAACCCAGAGACCTCATCAATCCAGGAAAAGCGCACGTACCAGTCTGAGCAAATCTATCGATTTTTTTCTCCGCGCTTTATACCGCGTCTTCAGCCGGCTGCTTCACCGTACGAACCGACAGGGTGCTGCGACCAGCATACAATGCACGGAGAGGAAAACGGTTGCCGGACACTCGGAGGACACGTGATGGTCATAGTGTTACGCAATTGGGTTTCGAACGATTAACTTGCGGAATACGGTGTAACTCACTCGGTGTTTCTACCAGATATAACTTTCAGTCCACTGTCGACGATAATCAAGTTTGGTGATCAACAATCAGATAATATGATCCAACTGCTCTGGACGGTCTAAGTTCAATACACAATGCTATAACCAGGGAAACCAAGCTCTGTGAAGACTAGTTGGATGGCTTGTGGGAAATACTCAAATCCCAAAGCAAAATGACAGTGTGCTAAACTGTGCATTTGTGGACTCACCATATTCGCTACGTTAAAAACGTGTAAATCCGTAAATCTCGAGTGTGTAGGAATTGGTGAGCTCAAAGTATTTTTGATTTTCAATAGCACGCGGTCTACGGAAGTCATGTCATATCACATTGTGCCAATGGTGTAATGCCTCGTCTAGTCGTCTTTTACAGAACTGACAAAAGTCAGAGAAGGTATCCACAAATACAAATGGGAACGAATTCCGGCGACATTTTCTCCGCCGTTGCATTGAATGGCAACTTTCAACTAGTGACCCATCAGCTTTGTTTTGCGGCTAAGTTTTAGGTGGTGACAAACTTGATTACTATACGCTGCTACGAATTTGCATTGAAACAACAGAGCAATGGTTTATAACGGGTATAAAAGCAAATGCATGGCAAATCCCGTAGGATGCTTAAGGTGAAAATTATCATATAAAAACACAGTGTCAACTAGATAACACACAAGATGCACGACTCACCAATAGGAGTGCATTAGCACAGCTTTGAGCATTCTGGCTTGGGTTTAGGACGATTGTGACCTCATCCACTGCTTGTTCTACACAAATGTAATTATCTGATGACTATGGGCTATATCACATAGAATACATTTGTCAGGGTATCCTCAGTGTTTTTGTTTGAATAACGATCAGTTAGTGGCGGTAACTAAATGCGCCGGGAGGGAGTTTCAGAGCTATGACACTGAGACGGAGAAAAAATTTCGTCGATATTTCAATCGTGGAACAAGCCTTCGCATTTTTGCAGGCCATTCGCTGTGGCGTATCATTGTAGCCAATTAGCATCCTAGCCATGGTTACCAGGCCTGAATGGCAAAATCCACTTCGGGCCTCATATGTGCAAGGAGCATTTGTGGGAAAATGATAGGGTCGAAACGCTCGAACGCCCTTCGCAGGAGATCAACATGTTGGTTCCTGGCGTTGGAAACCTTCATGCATTTCCCCGAACAACACTGGTCCTCTTTCGTCACCACCACAAGGTCACGCCCACGAATGCGGTCTATGGTATATTGTCTCCCAGTCTAAATGTGCAATTGACTTTTTGCCTTACATGCACTATTTTACACTTGTCGAAACACTGAAAGGAATTAGATTTGTCTTTGACTATTTAAGAGTATGGTGGATGTCTTTTTACAGCCCTTCGTATTTTCCCTGAGCACCAAACGCCTTCCATAACTTCCTGGTCGATGATGCGCACGATGTCATTAGTGAAGACCAATAATTAATCCTTGTGAAACGCTGAAGTTCACATTAATAGGATCGGACAATGAACCCCGAACTGGCACCTGCATCCGCCGCTGAAGAAGGGCAAGTTTACGCTGACGATATTGCCCTCATCTGTGAAAACACAAACTGGACATTGGACAGATTAGCATTGGCTGTCAGTAGTTTCGGGCATTGTTTTGCACCCTCGAAGTGGAAAGCTTTCCTCCGAGATTTGTAGGGACCCACCGCTGATCCTTGAGGAGGGTCAGCTAGAAGTCGTACGAAAAGTTAACTACCTAGGAAGTTGTATCAGCGCCTGTGGAATCGAAGCCAAGATCACGAAACGGAGTGTAAAAGCTTGAAGCGTCTTTTCTAACTTTCGTCACCTATGGCGCCGACGTAACGTCAGTATCTCCCCGAAGAATAGAGTTTCCAACGCAGCTATACGTTCGACCTTACTGTACGGTTGCGAAACTCGATCCTTTAGATCGGCAGACTTAAACAGGCTAGTTACGTTCGACCACCGGTGCCTTTGCAGTTTGGCTCACACCTGTTGGTAACACTGTGTGAGTAATGAGCGTGTTCGACCCTCTGTTTACGGCCCAGGAAGAACTGAACCGCTCGGCACCGTTGTATCACGTACCAGACTCTGATGACTCGGCACGTATTGTGTATGCCAGCCCACTGGCTCCCTCGATATGCGTCGCTTGCGCCCCAGGGCTGTACCCACGGACGCCGCACATTTTTGCTTCACCATGCTGGATTCTACTTTCGCTTTAGAAATACTGGGTTATACGTGTTTTATCTGTGTGAATTTTGCACCAGTGCTTTGCTTTTGGTGTGTATTTTGATCTGTGCGAATTTGCTGGGTATTCTCCGGCTACTGTCGGAGAGCTCACTGATTGGCCTAACTGCCGTCTGTGTCCGCCATCTTGGATTGGTTCCACAGCAATCGAATGGGTGTCCGCCAGACCACCAGTTTGACCGACGGCGTTTGGGTTCAGCATACCAGTGGAGACGTTGCAACGAACGGGCTTCCGCAGATCTGACAGTCACAATGGCACCTACTGGTTGCCCACGGAAAGCTAAGCTCAAAGCTTCCGAAATAAACGTTAGTTGTGGCGTCGACAGCTGTGTAAAACTTGTGCAATTTGGAATAGAATGCAGAAATTGCCGAAAATACCTCCATTCTCGATGTGTTCGCCTTAGTCTTAGTTAGATAAAAAAACCTAATTGTACGACCGATTCTCTGGTTCTCTCTCTTCCACTCGTCAGATGTATACATGTACTGGCGCAGAAGTCCGGTAGGCTGACAAAGATTGTAGAGCAGGCAGCAGCCGTGAAAGTTGGCCCACATGAACCACACAAATCAGTTTCTCGAACTCGATGCTCAACGTTAAGCTCCAATACAGAACAGCGTAAGAGTAACGACCCAGAGTTGGCCACCCCGACACTAGCGTCGGCTCATAAAGATGCTTTGGCCACACATTCTTCAATAGAATCACCTAACACACAACACTGTTAGAAGGCGGACAACCCACGCGTCCCTTGTTGCTATCCATTTGACGGAGGCACCTCTCATTGCAACCCCGCCCGCTACCAAACGAGTTACTACCGTCAATACCACCACGGGACTCAAGACCCAATCATTTGTCCAACCGAAGTAACCGTCTACTGGTCCATCTAAAAAGGAAAACATGAAACGCTACCATGATTCTCTAACTCTTATATGCTCTAATGTGACTGAATCCGGGAGGAACTCCATAAAAGATAAGATACTAGACGATAAAAACAATGGGACACCCTGTGTCAACTACTAGGGGCTCAAATATGTTCCAAGATATTGAGTACTAGGGGCTCAAGCTAAACCAGTCAGTACGATGCGTCTCGTCCGTCACCCAAACTCCGTACACTACGGTAAACCGCGGTTACTCCGGGTAACACAGTCAGGTAATGATGCAGAGGCAGTTCTCCTGTCAGGCACTCGCCTCCGTACCACCACATGAACTGTTCGAATATTTTCAGATGTTCCTTGAAGCGAACGCCAAAAACGCAAACAAAATCCGGATGACTTCCGTAAACAACAAGGCGCAAAAAGGTATTCTTGTTCACGGTGTTCTCGGGTTCCAGTCACTAAGCGAGATAGAAATCAAAGCGCATGACTGGGACGAATGGCAATTTATTCGTAAATTATTCTCACTCGAAATTGTTATCGACATGGAGGTTACCACTATCACCTAACAACAAAGGACGTGGTTCTCGAATGATGAAAGTATCATTGTACTCCGAACTGATGGCAGAACATATGACCAAAATGTGGCACAAAAATGTAAAATGCTGCCATCCGAAATGCGTATAAAGGCGATAGGCACCGGGCCACAGATAGACAAGATAACACCTAGCAAGCAACTCACAAATACCATTCTGTCACTTTGTAGCTCAGAACGGAAAATGCCAAAACACACCGACAGCTGAAGGAAGACAGCATGGTCACCCTCTTGTTGGCACTGAGAGCTCTATACGACAACCTGAACTGGCGCTAGGGCCTGCATCATCGGTCCTACAAAAGTACGACCGGCAGCCGACCCCGCAAGGGTTGGCACAGACCCTCACCGGAAACCAGCATTTACAAACACGCTTCTTATCACCGACGCCCTTACGTGCTTGTATACCAGTGTACAAGGTCTTCACCGCAAGCTAAGCGACCTTCTTGTTCGTCAGGTCTCCACGCCTTGGAACTTAGTTATGGTCACCGAAACATGTCTGAACACGGAGATCACGGATGGTAAAATTGTACCACCCATCATGACTTCCATACGAAACGATCGACCTAGCAGAGGAAGGGTAGTGCTCCTGCATTATCAATCCGACCTGCAAGTTGATATCATTGAAGAAGCAGAAACGCAAGTCGTCGATTGTTTTTGGTGTCGTATACACCTAAGACACGGTGATGTGTGCTTACTAGCAATAGTTTACCGCCCTTCAATCTTCACCTTGAAAATGGATCAATGCCTGGCTTCTGCGATGAAACGGGTCCTGGCACGACCATACAGCCACGTCCTTCTGGTGGGGAACTTCAACCTGTACGCAATCAAGTCCCAGCATCGCACAGCGAACAATTCAAGGCGGATTTGCAAGAGGTGATCGCCGATGTACCTCTGTACAACCATGTCACCTCTCCCACGCGATTCCGAACGGGTGACATACCCTCTGTTTTGGACCTTGTGCTCTCCAACGAGGAACTAATGGTCGACATCGTGACCATATATATACCACTTGGCTGTAGCGATCACACGATGTGGCTCTTTCGTTACATCTATTACTCGGAGTACATCAGTGAGGACAACGTGGAAACCTATGTCATTACACAGTACGATTTGCTGTCCAACTTCGTTCAAGAAACCGACTGGTCCTTCCTGGCCGAAAAGCCGTCCGCTGTCGCCTGGATGTTATTCGTCACCCAATTCACTGAAGTATTGGCAAATGCGTCAGAAAGCAAGGTAGTCCGCCGGAAGCAAGTGAATTCGTTCCTAAGGAGCCGTACTAGAAAGTGCATGGTCTTAAGGGATTCAGCCAGGCGCGCTTTCAAACTTTGTCCAAGTAACCTGATCTCAGGTGCTTACACAACTCAATGAAACCACTGCGTCAAGTTGATCCGCGAAGACAAGCTCCAGCACCAACAGAACTTAGCGGCGAAATTCAGTACAAATCCCAACTTGCTGTATAGATACGTCAACAAGCTCTGCAGACTGCAGCGCGGGATCCCAGTTATACATGCAACGGATGGCTTTGCGCAAACCGCAAAAGATGCAGCCAACCTGCTTCGCCAACACTTCATCCATATTTTCCGCAGTGAATCATCATTTCATCCGCTCTTTACACGGCTTCCATCGACACCAGGGTTAAAACACGTATCGTTCACGGCATCCAGTGTGGTGAAAACGCCAATGTCATCGCGCGTGCACAGCTCACCTGGCGTAGACAACATCAAATCGAAGGCATTAACAACAGCGGCCATGAAACTAGCCGAACCATTAGCTCAGTTCTTTCAACGTTGTCTCGACGAAATGCAGGTTCCGACAGTGTGGACACATGGACTAATCACTACAATTTACAAAAGTGATAATTGTTCGGAGCCCTCGAACTACCGTCCAATCACGCTCCTCCCAGTTTTACCCAAAGTAATGGAACGTATAATCGCAGAGCCGCTCATGGGATATCTTGGGAGCAATAACATCCCAGTGTCACAGCAACACGGATTCCGCCGAATTCGATCTTGCAGTACAAACTTGCTGCTAGCCCGAGCAACCCGGAATGAGTCAGCCGATGCCTGAGTGGGAGTCGACGTTGTCTACCTGGACTTCTCGAAAGCGTTCGATCCTTTGGACCACCGCCTTCTCCGGCACAAGCTTCGAAGTTATGTAATCGTTGCCCCTATACCCGATTGGATCGGCAACTTCCATGCTCAACGTCAGCTGAATGTGAGAGTCCGCAGCTCCGTTTCCGACCCAATTGACGTCCAGAGTAGCGTACCTCAAGGATCAGTACTGGGGCCACGTTTATTCCCAACATTCATTAACGACCTTGGCAGTGTACTGCAGTCGAATCTCTTACTATTTGTAGATGATATCAAAATTCGGCATGACATCAGGTCATCGGATGCTCACATGGCATTGCAGAGCGATCTCGACAGGAATAATGCGTGGTCATCCGACAACCGGCTCCAGTTCAACGTGACTAAGTGCAAAGTCGTAAGCACACGCCATCTGCTTATCTAGGAATATCGACTTTGGAACTAACGCTTACAACGTCCTTCCCAATGGAAACGACCTCGGGGTGATCGTGCATGACGATCTTGTTGCTCGAGACAAGCTGAACAGGCATCAACAAGAGCCAGTCAGCATCTTGGATACTTACGGAGGGCTTTCGGAACTTTCGAGCCATCATTCGGTCTGCAAATGCTGAACCCATACGTGAGACTTCACGTGGAATATGCGATCCAGGCTTGGTTTCCCTGTCGCAGACGCGACGTCGATGTATTGAAGCTCCAAAACGTATAGCAACCAAACTCTTTAGAGGATTGTTTCATCGCGCCTACCAACGCAGGCTGCAGCCCCTGAGATTGTACAGTGCTTAATATCGACGTCAGTTAGGAGCCCTAATCATGGGTTACTTAATATTGACAAACCCAACTCACCCATGTCGTAATCTGTAGCAGCTGAGCCGAAATACCAACCTGAGAGGTCATCAGCTCAAACTGGCTACGCACTATATTCGGCTTGATTGTGGACGAAGCATTTTTTTCCTCCGTGTGTCCCGTGCCTAGAATGCCCTTCCAGCTCACTTTATCCTTTCGCCTACATTAACTCTTCACAAAATGCCTTGATGAAACGCTTTCAAGTTTGCATTACTTGATATAGTCCATTCCACTTGGAGGATGACACAACACCAAACTAACCATGTGCTTAACGGCCCTCTCCGCAACGTGGCGGTGAGGATACATACAGAAGTGTCCATGTGATTATATATATAAATATATATATATATATATTTGCAACAGTCTATGAATAGACATTGCACCATCGGAAACCATGGAGGTAGCTAAACGGGATTAACCTATCACATCTGTCAAATGTAGAAGAAGAAGAAGATGATGATGATGATGAGTGAGCATTGTTGTTTACTTTTTTATTTCCCACGCACTAACTATACTTTAACAGCTCTCTATACTATTTTGCGTGTGCACATTCCATTCCCACTTCAGACTATCGTTATACAGTTGTGCATTGAACTCGGTGAGCGCTTGAAATAACGATTTAATTATTCGATGAACCTACAAATTTTCACTTTTACTCCAACCACCCTATGGGACTTGTCAAACACAGGCTTTTTTCACCAGTGACAAATAATTGTTCATTGTTTGCGCCCCGGGACTGGGCATGGAAGAAGAGGAGGGGTGGCTAAGCTAAAACTTGATCAGGAGTTATGAAGACCCTTAGTTTGAAGTTGGCTTCGCTTAGGGCCTCCCGGCTCCCTGATTAGAGTCCGAAAGACGATAAACACGTTTGGCTGGATTCACTTACTGATGTGACTAGGAGCCGACCATGATCTAATTTCTTAGTGTACTATAAATGTTGCGTAGCATATATTTTGCTGCACAGTAGCCGGTTGGTAGTTTTCTGCAACTAAGTCTATGCGTTACTGGTAACTCAGCTGACTCGTATTTGTTGTACACATTTTTTCTCATGTATTGCGGCACATTACCGCTGCTGTTTTCCACATCTAATGACCATGATGAGGATAGAGGTCAAAGTTCCCAATAAGGCAGATGGTAGATTTTGGTCCTCTTGTACCAAGTACCATCTGGTGGACCCTGATCTCACTTATTCACCATTCCCAACAAATATAAACTATACATCGTATGAAGCCGTGATCAAATACGGCTAATTATTTAGCTTTATCATTTTGAATATTCATATATATGTATATTGGTAACAGACAATAAAATAGACATCGGGCCATTTGATATCATGGAATTTGGATTGGAGAATGATAAAGCGTACGAAACATGTAAAAGAATTTGATAACGAATGCAAAACCGGAACAACAATTTTTGTTGTTTTACGCACCTTATTTTTGTACTTTTTGGCGGTTTTTAAGCTTCAGTGTTTCTCTAAACGTAAGATTAGGCAGACTTGTGTGTACTGCTTTTACTGCGACCACTTTTGTGACATTGCTTCCAGCGTTGTGAGTTATTGGCATTCCTCATCTTTGGGTCTCCAGTCGGGGAGTCGTACGGGGCCAATATTTGCCCGGCAGCATGTGATTGTTTTCATGCATTGTCACCAGGTGGACTGTTAACGTTCACGCTACTTTTCCCAAAATAACCCTGCGTACGCGACAGGGCGCGGCATGGAAAGTGCTCGTTAGGCATGCGCATGATGTGGCCAATCAATCTCAATTGACGCAGCCGGAGGACCTCATAAAGCAAAACATTTGCTTTACCCAAGATGTGGTGTCTAACGTCCTCATTGCGCACTCAGTGTTGCCAACACATGCAAACATTCCTCCGCAAATACCTACTGTTGAAGGCCGAAAGACTATGCATGTCTTCCACAAGGATTGGTCAGGATTCGTATCCATGCAGCAAACTCGCACGGGCACAGCCTTTGTAAACCCTGCTTTTTAGCAAGAGTGAAATGTCGCGACGGCGTTACAAATGTCTTAAGTTGGGCAACGCTAAGCGGACTTCAGCGATAGGAATGGATACCACTGCTCCGATAGTGTCGTCAGCAGACTCGCAGCTCCCTAGGTAGACAAAGCTGTCTACATGTTCGAGCAGTGTAACTTCGATGGTGAATGGCCGGAAGGATGTCTGCCAGTCATGTAGAAGAACTTTGCACTTGTAGGGGCAAAGTATATACCATAGTCACTTCAATCTCCAATCGGCCAATGATCGACTGCATCCCATGGGCGTCGTCCCCGAGCAAGGGAACATCATCGGCGCAGTCTAAGTCGGTCATGTTTTTTACCTGGAAGAAGCTCGATGCCGAATTTTTGCAGACCCTCTAAAGCTCCCAAAAGTGCATCGTCAATCGCGATGCTGGGTAGAAACGGTGACAGTGGGAATCCTTGTTGCACGCCACTGGTGACAGGGAAGGGTGGAGAAAGCGTGCCATAGGCTCTAACTCTGCCTGAAGTGTGGAGGTATAGGGCACGAAGTATAGTGACGTACTTTTCCGGAAATCCATTCTTCAGTAGGCATTTCCATAAAGCAGGTCGATCTACCTAGTTGAACTCAACACTTATATCCAGGTAGTGGCGACGATGCTTCAGGAGTTGGCTACGAATAAACTTTTGATCTATACATCCTCGAACGGGACGAAAACAAGTCTATTCCCACCGGTAATGTAACTCACGAGTGTCAACTCAAGTCAAAGTAGACTTTGTGCACCCAGGTAGGTGCATTTTCGTTTCTTTTCACAACCAAACCTAATCAGATGGCAAGCCAACAAAATTATCCTCATACTATTCACGCAAACAATTGAAAGGATGTTCTTAAATGTGACGTTTAGAACTCCGAAAGGCAGGTAATAATAAATCGATTATTTAAGTAATGAAAGAAGCGACTAGGGTTAAAGTTTCGTTGGTGATCCGTCGCAGGAAAGTCGAACTCCGGTTGTAGATTAATGCTTTACAGAAGTGTTGTAGCCGTTTGAATAAACCTCAAGGGGGTAATCACTAAGAAATTCTCAAACACCCTAGTCATGCAGGCGAAGGTACGCATCTCTTTTCGTGTTTTCCTGTTTCACTTTTGAAGTAGCAAACAATTTTAAGTGTTCGATCATCGTTGCGTGTTGTGCATTCCTATGGTCCAATAACATTAAGGTGTTTGTAGAGATGAGGCGTCCAAGCAGGCACTGTCTGGTGATTTTCAGTGAAGTCTGTTAGACTCGTACTTAAAACCACGTCAATTATGCTCGTTCGGGTACAAAGTAGGCAAACTGATGCACCGCTCACTCAGCAAAGCCTCGTCGCCCGTATTTAGATTTACTTCGAAACCATTAAAAATTGTTCGCCGGCTAGAGGAAAAAGTGTTTTCAACCAGAAGAATTGGAGCTATCTGTCTGTACTTCCGAAGCAATCTAAGGTTGAAAACCACAAAGAATTAAAACTCTTTGATTCCTGATCATCTTTCGATCACCCACAGTCTACAGTCAGTGACTACTGCCTTCTAAACATGATGTACCGGCTTCCAAACTCTACACCGGGATGGCCCAACCACCTTACGACAGCAATTTAAAGGAAAAACACACACATCTTGAGCATAGGTGCTTGCAACGTATATTGTTTATCAAGAACGAAAGACTGAGGGTGAACAATTGTTTTCGATGATTCATCTTCAGACCTGTAAATTGTTTAAAACCTCCTTCCACGATAGAACAATTCAAGTTCGGTACCAATGCTCCGCTTTGCAGCAACGTCAGCTTGCTCATTTGTTACCTAACAGGTAACATACCATCTATATTGGATCTTATGTTCACCAACGAAGAATAAATGATTGATGAACTAGTTGTTTACTGCTCACTGGGTCGCAGTGATCCTTCAGTCATTAACTTCAACTTCATCTACTATGCGGAACATCGGAATAAGAAGTATGAGACGGTGGGAATCACCACACGCTACAATCGATTATCCCAGCAGTCAGCGCCACACCCTGGTCATTTCTCGCCGAACACTTCCCGAAGTTGCCTGGCTGGAAATAGTAAACAAATCTAATCAACTGGTTACAGATGCCTAAGAGACAATAGTTTGCAATGGGCCTAAAACAGATTCCTCGTAAGGACCGGAACCTGAAAATGGGTTAGTATGTAACGCAACACGGCGAAAAATTTGATCATCTCCAAAGCCAAAATTTGGAACAAATACGTAGCCGACCTAACCGCTGCACTCAACTGCTCACAGAAGACAAAGCTGTACCTCAGCAGAACAGGGCAGAAACCTTAAACACTAGTCACCAACTACTGCACAACCACGTCAGTGGTGTGTGTGGTGGCGGGGATTTCCTGTGCTCCGGATAGCTGATAGTCCAACACGAACTGCTACAGAAGCAGCAAACTCTTTGTGGTCGCAATATGCTCCCACATTTCAGATTGTCAATCCATCAGGCTATCTTCCAGCTTTTGTTTCCCCGCTACCAGGACCCACATCACTTTTACAACGGATGGTGCCTTAAAAACTGGCGTCCCTGCGCAACTATAAGTTCCCGGGTGTCCATACAATTCGCCCAGAAGCGCAGGAGAAACAGAGGGCCAACTGGCAGAGCCTTGGATGCAGTTCTTTCAGCGCTGCTTAGACATAACAACGTTCTTGCCATGATGATCTTGGAATAATAACTCCGAATCACAAAGGCGAAAGCAGGACTGACCCATTAAACTACCGCCCAGTATCTCCTTCCTGTACTATTTCCATGTCATGGAATACATCGCTGCCGGCGCGCTTGTGTTCTATCTGGAAAATTTCACCATTAATAATCCCGAGTAGCACGACTTTCGTCGACGGTGATAGTGCACAAGGAATTTACTAATCACACGGAGTACTTGGAACGGTTCAGCTGACCCTGTAGAGGGTCTTGAAGTGATCTTCTTGGATTTTTCGGAGGTATACGATCGTTTGGATTATAGGATTATCCTTCATGCGTTCCCATATTACAGCATCGGTGATCCTCTCTTGACCAATATCGCTAAATTTCACTCCCAACGGCAATTAGTGGTCCGAGTTCGGAGCTCTTTATCGGACTCCACACAATCCGAGTATGGCGTGCATCAAGAACAAATACCAGAGCCACGAAACTTTTTGGTATTTAATAACGACTACACATCCCTTCAAATCCCTTCAAATTTCATACTTTGGGCCGACGACATTAAAGCAGATATATATACATATATATCTGTGGTATAGATATTGTGCCATCGGAAGCATGGCTGAATAGGAACACTGTAAGAATGATAAGAAAAGAGCAACAACAACAAAAGCATTTCAGTCCAGTTTGCCACTCACAATTTTTAAAATACTTTTTCCGTCTGTTCTTTATTAGGCGGAGGAAGAAGGGACACGCAAAACACCGATGCACACGTACACCATTGACATCGATCTTCAGCCATGGATTCTAGGCTCTTCAACCAGCAAGTATCCGCATCTCTCGGACACCAAGCAGGTAGTCGACAACAACCGGCCGACGCCAACTATTTCGTCAGCTTTTGCATGCGGCTTCTCCATGTTGTAGGCTGTCCACCAAACCGTCTCTTCAAGCCCTGTTCAGCAACCGCAAACAACGCACGATGCGGGTAACGCTGAACAGGCATGCGCAATACGTGTCCCAGCCACCGCAGTTGATGCAGTGAGACGAGCTCTTCGAGAGAGTGGCTTCCACTTCCCAAGACACGCTGCCTAACTTCCACATTACTTACGTGGTGCTGCCACCACACACGGGTAATAGACCGCAGACAGCCGTGCACAAAGGCCGATAGCCCGCGCAAGTCGTCCTCAGGAATGGGCCAGATCTCGCATCCTTACAGATGCAGACCCCGAAGAGTTGCACAACAGACCCTCACTTTGAAGGAGAGACGAATATCGGCGCGATGCCACAAGCGTCTCAGTCTATACCATTTCACACGCATATTAGCGTATTGTACCAAGGATTTAGCGTGGTTCATTTTCGAAATAGCGTGCGGTACTTTCAAGTTAGCGAGGCTGAGAACGCTGATTTGGCGTCCTTGATACTCTCATTGGTTATGGGACGTAAACCAATGGGACACCGGTTAGAAGCTGCCAGCATAAGAGACAGACAGTCCAATGAAAGTGGTCGACCACCACCTTCTGTTCTGCCTTGATGCCCCTCTGGAGTAAACCTCGATGATTGGTCTCCAACCTGAAACCGACCAATAGGCAAACTGTGATGCGTGTCAAAGGAGGAGATGCTAGCTACCACATTATCCAAAGCTTAAGACTTAACCAGTGTGGACAGACATACTAACCAGCACATGATGCGGTCTATGATGATCACTGGCAGCTACCTAATGGTGGCTTATTCAGCGGCCTAACCATGGTGGCGTAGACAGGCAACCATCTAACTGGTATTCCACAGTGCAGCAATGGCTGCTAAGCGGTTAGACAATTGCGTGCGAATGTCATTGCAACGATCCTGGGGGACATAGTTCCCACAGAAGTTAGTAGACCAACCTGAAGCTGAACAACGAAAATTCTAAGGTTGCTTAATTCGATCACAGTTGATGACTCAACAAAAAATAATAGGATTCCAAGTGGGGCGTTGACACGACGTCAGTGAGTGTTCGTTTGTCTCCATACCCATGGGAGACTTTGTTAGTCAGTTATCACTTCAGTGCCTACATGTATCGCGTTATATATAGGTCATAGGAACCTATGAATTCTTAGGATAATTAGGCTTCACTTCCATATGATCGCCCATACGTGTTGAGACGCTTTTACAAGTGGCTCTCCAAATGGAACCATTAGAAGCACAGTCAATGCAGATGGAACCTCCTTATTACGTCCATGGACTGGCATGCTCTCCTCAAAGAATCGGCATTACTCAACAAAGTAACACTTAAAGGGGCCACAATGACTACGGTGTTTATACATGTTATATCGTCCTGCTAGAAAGAACGCAAGACTTATGATTAGTGGCGACGCAAGCATGTTACTCTGGTACTTCAGGTGAGTACTTGGAACAGATAAACACTGTTGTCTCACCCACGGGCGTTCCTACAATGTGTTTGCAATAATTTACAAAGGCAACCGCGCCCACTAAGCCTGTAGCAGTCTGGAGATTCCCCGGTTTGCTTGTGTAAAATTCTAACCAAAATTCTATAATTGTACACTTAGGCAACCGGTGTGGTTTGTTGAACTGCTTGCTGAGTTCGAATGCATTACTTGCTCATCGCCATTTTTGCTTGGCGCTCGCTTCGGTTGCAACGCGCGACTGCTCTGTGTGCTGTGCTTGATCTGTTCCCCTAGCTAGAGCGTCCACGGTGTCGTTCATTTATAGCTAGCTAACAGGGAATCTTTTGCTGAACCAATAAAAGTTTCCCTGCAACTCGATCCGTCTTCTGGAATCGCTCTCTGGGCTCCCGGAATAGGCAACCCTCTAAATTGGTGACCCCGAATCCGGATCAACCTCCGCGCCGGATATTTGGAACTTTTCTCCGGTGAGCTCGTTCCATTTATTTTTCATATTTTCCGGTTTTATTTTTGCATACGGTAGCCTATTTTTTCGCGTCATTTTTTCAAATCATGGAATCTGTAGACCATAAGGTAGAGTCTCTACTTAGTGTTGTATCTCTCTCAGTTCCACCTTTTTGGGACATGGATCCTGTTTTGTGGTTCGCTCTTCTTGAGGCCGAGTTCTATAACCACAAAATCACTTCCGACTACGCGAAGTATTGCAAGCTCCTGTCCTATCTCCCCAAGGAGATATCAACGCAGGTTCGTGACGTCATCATTTCTCAGACCGAAAACCGCTATGAGGCTCTCAAAGAGGCCACGATTAAGCGTGTTATGCCCTCTGAGAAAGTTCGCCTTCAACAGCTTTTCAGAGATCTGCAGCTGGGCGACAAACTGCCCTCAACCCTGCTACGAGAGATGCAGCAACTCCTTGGTTCTTCAACCATGGATGAGACTTTACTTCGTGAACTATGGCTACAACGGCTACCGGAAAACACACAAGCGATTCTCGCTACAGTGAGCTCCGTTCCGCTCACTCAACTAGCAGACTTAGCGGATCGAGTTATTGAACGATCACAGCCACAGGCCAACGCCAGCAAGGTCCATGCCGTCGCGTCCCAGGGCACTTCTATCACTGGCTTACAGTCAACCATAGAAGCCCTGCAAACACAAGTCGCGACACTTAGTCGCCAGGTCCAGCAGCTTACTATGGACCGTCGTCGTCATGGCCGCTCAAAATCGCCCTGCAAACGTTCTCAGTCTAGCAACAGGCAAGCTAGCTGTTGGTACCATCAGCGTTTTGGTACCGCAGCTCGTAAATGTGTAAAGCCCTGCAACTTCGACGAGAAGCAGGGAAAACTTCGCGGCCGGTCCGTAACGGCGACGGACGCGACTGGCCAACACCAAAGTCGCCTCATCCGTGTTAGGGATTTAACTTCCGGCATCGAGTTTCTAGTCGACACTGGTGCCGAAGTTAGCGTCATACCCCGTAGCTCAGATGAGGTCGTCTCACCATCGCCGACCAAGCTGCGTGCCGCCAATGGCACACCAATCGCAACTTTCGGCGAAAAGCTGCTAACGCTCAATTTAGGCCTCCGGCGAACCTTTCGCTGGCCTTTCATAATCGCTGCTGTGCCTTTCGCCATCATAGGCATAGACTTTCTTCAACGCTTCGACCTCATCGTCGACGCCAAAAGGAAGAAGCTTATCGACTCTAGGACACAGCTCAGTGTTATCGGGACTAGCGCCAACGTGGCTGCTATCACTCCCATTCGTGTCCTACCTCAAGCTTCACAGCCTTTTCTAGAACTTTTCAGCAAGCACCCTAAACTCGTTCGCGTCCTGAACGACTTGCCTCCTGTGACGTCGAACGTCATGCATTACATTTGCACTAAGGGCCCACCTGTTTCGGCCCGCCCTCGCCGACTAGCCCCGGACAAGCTCAAAGCTGCGAAGGCGGAATTCGAGCAAATGCTCGAACTGGGAATCATCCGCCCGTCTAAAAGTCCATGGGCATCACCATTACACATGGTGCCGAAGAAGTCCGGTGACTGGCGCCCCTGTGGTGACTACAGGGCACTTAACAAACTTACCGTCCCGGATAAATACCCTATCCCGCACATGCACGACTTGACCTCAGCTCTAGCTGGCAAGTCTATCTTCAGCAAAGTCGACTTAGTCCGTGCGTACCACCAGATACCTGTGGCGCCAGATGACATTGCTAAAACAGCAGTCATCACGCCATTTGGCTTATTCGAGTACCTCAGAATGCCTTTCGGCCTCAGCAACGCTGCCCAAACTTTTCAGCGTTTCATTCATGAGGTAACACGAGGACTCGAAGGCGTTTATCCCTTATCTAGATGACATACTCATCGCCAGCTCTTCTGACGAGGAGCATCTTCGTCACCTCGACGCTCTCTTCCAGCGCTTAACACAGCATGGGGTTACCGTCAACCCCGATAAATGCGAGCTTGGCCAAAGCTCCATCGACTTTCTTGGCCACCGCATATCTGCCTCTGGTATCGAAGCCCTGCCAGACAAAATCCAGGCACTGAAGGACTATCCTGCTCCCAGTTCCTTCAAGCAGTTACGCCGATTCCTTGGTCTGGTCAACTATTACAGACGCTTTATACCTAACTGCGCGAGCATTGTTCAACCAATGACTGACTTGCTGCGCGGTAAACAACGCTCTTTTCATTTTGCAGACGACGCTAAATTGTCTTTCGAGAAGCTTAAAGACGCTATCTCCAACATAGCGCTTCTCGCCCATCCAGACACATCTGCGCCACTCTCCCTGACGACTGACGCATCCGACACTGCCGTCGGTGCAGTTCTTCAGCAACTCATCGACCATCGATGGATACCCCTAGGTTTCTTCTCAAAGCGCTTCCAACCTGCCGAATCGCGATACAGCACCTTCGGTAGGGAACTGTTAGCTATCTACCTAGGTATCCGACATTTCCGTCACTACCTCGAAGGTCGACATTTCACCGTCTTCACCGACCACAAGCCATTGATCTACGCAATCAATGGCGCAACAGACAAGTACTCGCCGCGGGAAACTAGACACCTAGACTACGTTTCTCAGTTTACGACAGACGTACGTCATGTCTCAGGTGCTCTCAATCCCGTCGCGGATGCGCTTTCACGCATTCAGCAGATCAGCTTATCGCCTGGCACCAACATTGATCTAGACGCTATGGCTGCTGCCCAACAAGCTGATCCCGACATCGACAAGCTACGACGCAATACCTCGTTAAAACTACGTGAAGTCCCACTAGCTTCATCTGAGGGGACCATACTTTGTGACGTGTCACAAACTTCTCCCCGACCCGTAGTTCCTACCTCAATGCGTCGACTAGTTTTCAATGCTTTACACAACCTGTCTCATCCCGGCATACGTGCTTCGCAGAAGCTCGTAACGGAACGCTTCATATGGCCCAACGTCAATCGCGATGTCCGCCTTTGGGCACGCGCATGCTTAGAGTGTCAGCGCGCCAAGGTCTACAGACACACCAAAAGCCCACTTGGCGTCTTTCCCGCTCCTGACGCTCGTTTTGCACACGTCCATGTCGATCTGGTCGGACCTTTGCCTCCATGCAAAGGCTACGTGTACCTACTCACCTGTGTCGACCGATTCACTCGTTGGCCAGAGGCGATTCCGTTAGTCAACTGCTCATCTGAGACAGTTGCGCAAGCTTTCTTAGAACGCTGGGTAGCTCAATTCGGTTGCCCAAGCGTAGTCATCACTGACAGAGGATCACACTTTGACGGATCCTTCAGCAAATTGCTCAACGTTCTTGGTTGCCAACATAACCGAACCACCGCATACCATCCCGCAGCTAATGGGATGGTAGAAAGGTTCCACCGGCAACTCAAAGCCTCACTCTGTGCCCAATCTAGCACATCCTGGCACGAAGCACTTCCGCTCGTTCTCTTAGGCATAAGAAACACGATTAAAGCGGACTTGCACGCCACTCCATCGTCGCTAGTCTTTGGATGCGCACAACGCTTACCTGGTGAACTCGTCTCACCAAAAGCGCCAACAACTTTCGACTATGGCGACTACGCAGCTCGCCTATCTCATCACATGCGACAGCTTCAGCCTGTGCAACCCAGAGCACAGAGCTTGCGTACAAACGTGGACGAACGGTTAACTACTTGCACGCACGTGTTCGTTCGCACTGACAGCGTACGCCGACCACTTCAGCCTCCTTACTCTGGTCCGTACCGTGTCGTACGTAGAAGCGACAAAACGTTTACCATTGACTACAATGGTAAGACTGAGACGGTCAACGTCGATCGACTCAAGCCAGCATACCTTGACAAGTCTGACTCGCCGGTGCAACAAGCACCTTCACAGCCCGTGCCATCACAGCCGGCACCGCAAACGCAGACGAGTCAGCCCGCTCCAGCAGAACCGACGAACACAACCGACAGCACTCCTACCCGCCCTACTCTCAATCGACGCGGTAGGAAACTCAAGCCTCCAGTTCGTTTTTCAGACTTTGTCAGTACTTACTATTTTACGTAGAACGTGCCTTAGAAATTTTCTGCTCTTACTAAACGTTTTTGAAAATCCACAAAAAAAGACCAAAACGTTTTGAAACTACCAAAAAAGAGCAAAACTTTTTGAAAACCCAAAAACAGCTTTGCACGTTTTTCGCTTAACACTCTTTTGTGTATTGCTATGCATTTATGCTGCTTTTTCATTTTGCTTTCCATATACATCGTCGGTTGGTTGCACCTCGGTTTCACTTTCCGCTGGATCTCCGCACGCCAACTGGAAGTTCAACAATCTTCCTGCTCAACTGCCTACGTGAACTTTATTAACTGTCCCCCCCACAAACAGTTTTTTTACCGTTTCGACACCGTAGGGAGGACACGGGTGGGAGCCCGCTAGGGTCCGATTGCATGGTTCTCCCCCAGCAGCTGCATCGGGTTTCACAACCTGGTCTCGCAGAAGGCTGGCCCGCGACGGACAGTCCTCACGTAGATCGAAGGACTGCTTACACAGTCCCTTCTGGGAGAGGGCTATGTAGCAGTCTGGAGATTCCCCGGTTTGCTTGTGTAAAATTCTAACCAAAATTCTATAATTGTACACTTAGGCAACCGGTGTGGTTTGTTGAACTGCTTGCTGAGTTCGAATGCTTTACTTGCTCATCGCCATTTTTGCTTGGCGCTCGCTTCGGTTGCAACGCGCGACTGCTCTGTGTGCTGTGCTTGATCTGTTCCCCTAGCTAGAGCGTCCACGGTGTCGTTCATTTATAGCTAGCTAACAGGGAATCTTTTGCTGAACCAATAAAAGTTTCCCTGCAACTCGATCCGTCTTCTGGAATCGCTCTCTGGGCTCCCGGAATAGGCAACCCTCTAAAAGCCTGATATGGATCACCGTCTTAGAAGCATTCATGTATGCACGCCGTGACACAGGTTGTTAGCGACTTAGCAACTACTGGGAAACATTTTGTCATTAAAAAGTAGGTAATTCCGGAGACATTGTTGAAGGAGGAAAATTTCTCCAAACGCTATGCTTACTATGCGTATGCAATGCTCGTAGGCACCTCATATCAGGGCCGTAGGGTCACTTGAGTTTTAAAGCTTATCAATCACTTGGAAGTGAAGCGTAAATATCATGTTGAAACGCAGGATTGACCTGCATCTTACGACCTTAACATAACGGCAGGACCATGGGTCCTGTAGCGGTAACTGATTACCGAAGTGGCCCACAGGTGTGGCGACGAACGAACACTCACTAATGTCGTGTCACCGCCACACTAGGAACCCTCCTCTCTGGAACAATGGCTACAGATGCAATGATGGTCTTACCTACACAGCGAACTTGATCTTAGTATACAATGCGCCGACTACATATGCAATACCTATCTACGCTATTCACATGAGTGTACGGCCAACTGAAAAAAAACAGCACGAGAAATTTGTAGCTAAAGCTTCTTAACAATTCTATTTGCCAAGTTCTAGCTTTACCTCCTTCATACGAATTATTGCATTGTTTCCGATTACCTCACACTGCGTTAACAATCACACGCACATCATAAGCGTAGTCGCACACCTATCGATTCTCCAGATTGCTCGCAGTGGCACGATTACACTATGCATACCGCATCACGTGTGGCTAGATAGGCTAGCGAGAAAGAAGGCAACTTGCATTCAACCCGTAAGCCTACAAATGTTCCCTTCCAACAGGGTTGCAACCAATCCGCTTCCTATCACTACTCAATTAGTTGTCATCACGCTCGTGTAAGCCTTCAAAGCCCCTCTTACAACAGGCTGCAAACGTTACAACCTCAAAAAGCCACCAATCCGCTTCTTATTACCACTCACAGATTTCCTCTCGCCCCCGTGCTAGTGAAACCTCCTTAGGCCAGATTGGCAGCATGACCAATCACGTACTATGTCTCCCATTGGCTGATCATCCTCGACACCATTGAAGTGTGCTGATACACCGATTGCGATCAACAGACAGGCGACCGACAAACGGAGTGAATGGTACGGCGAAGTTGCAAGCCCACTACCAGCCTGTAGGTAGTTTTAAACAAAACAATCGTTCCAAAATATGCTCTTGTTTAAAAGTACCAGCAACTTCTGTGCCGCACCAATGCGCGCCTGAAGGAAAGCCGAGGCGTTCTCTCTGGATTCAGACCGTCCAATCGACATGATTAAAAGCGTCCATACGACTGCACGCGCGCACAGTGTCACACTTGTTAGTCTTCCCTTTGGTGTGGCCACAGACTCGACCCCAAAGTGCATCGCTTGATACGCAGCGAACCAATGGGGTCCAGATCACACGACGACTTTACTAGGCCAAAGAACAGGAAACATTACAGCAAGTGATCGATAGTATTGGTTAACCAGCAGTTTCGTCGACCTGTCGAGGATGATCAGCCAATGGGAGACATAGTACGTGATTGCTCATGCTGCCAATCTGGCATTAGGAGGTTTCACTTGCACGGGGGCGAGAGGAAATCTGTGAGTGGTAATAAGCAGCGGATTGGTGGCTTTTTTGAGGTTGTAACGTTTGCAGCCTGTTGTAAGAGGGGCTTTGAAGGCTTACGCGAGCGTGATGACAACTAATTGTGCAGTGATAGGAAGCGGATTGGCTGCAACCCTGTTAGAAGGGAACACTTCTAGGCTTACAGTGTGAATGCAAGTTACCAACCTTGCTCGCTAGCCTATCTGGCCACATGTGATGCATAGTGTAATCGTGTCACTGCGAGCAATCTGGGGAATCGATAGGTGTGCGACTTACCTTAGGATGTGCATGTGATGGTTAAAACAGTGTGAGGTAATCGGAAACAATGCAATAATTCGTATGAAGGAGGTAAAGCTAGAACTTGGCAAATAGAATTTTTAAGAAGCTTTACAGCTACAAATTTCTCGCGCTGTTTTTTTCAGTTGGCCGTACACTCATGTGAATAGCCTAGATAGGTATTGCATATGTAGTCGGCGCATTGTATACTAAGATCAAGTTCGCTGCGTAGGTAAGATCATCATTGCATCTGTAGCCATTGTTCCAGAGAGGAGGGTTCCTAGTGTGGCGGTGACACGACATTAGTGAGTGTTCGTTCGTCGCCACACCTGTGGGCCACTTCGGTAATCAGTTACCGCTACAGGACCCATGGTCCTGCCGTTATGTTAAGGTCGTAAGATGCATGTCAATCCTGCGTTTCAACGCGATATTTACACTTCACTTCCAAGTGATTGATAAGCTTTAAAACTCAAGTGACCCTACGGCCCTGATGTGAGGTGCCTACGAGCATTGCATACGCATAGTGAGCATAGAGTTTGGAGACATTTTCCTCCTTCAACAATGTCTCCGGAATTACCTACTTTTCAATGACAAACTGTTTCCCATTAGTTGCTAAGTCCCTAACAACCTGCGTCACGGCGTGCATACATGAATGCTTCTAAAACCAGCTGAAACAGTGATCCATAGCAGGCTTAGTGGGCGCGGTTGCCTTTGTAAATGATTGCAAACACATTGTAGGAACGCCCGTGGGTGGGACAACAGTGTTTATCTGTTCCAAGTACTTACCTGAAGTACCAGAGTAACATGCTTGCGTCGCCACTAAGCATAAGTCTTGCGTTCTTTCTAGCGGGACGATGTGGCATGTATAAGCACCGTAGTCATCGTGGCCCCTTTAAGTGTTACTTTGTTGAGTAATGCCGATTCTTTGAGCAGAGCATGCCAGTCCATTGACGTAATAGGGTGTTTCCACCTACATTGACTGTGCTTCTAATGGTTCCATTTGGAGAGCCACTTGTTAAAGCGTCTCAACACGTATGGGCGATCATATGGAAGTGAAGCCTAATTATCCTAAGAATACATAGGTTCCTATGACCTTTATATAACGCGATACATGTAGGCACTGAAGTGATAACTGACTAACAAAGTCTCCCATGGGTTTGGAGACAAACGAACACTCACTGACGTCGTGTCAACGCCCCACTTGGAATCCTCTCACATTTTGTTGAGCCATCAACTGTGATAGAAGTAAGCAACCTTAGAATTTTCGTTGTTCAGCTTCAGGTTGGTCTACTAACTTCTGTGGGAACTATGTCCCCCAGGATCGTTGCAATGACATTCGCACACAATTGTCTAACCGCCTAGCAGCCATTGCTGCACTGTGGAATACCAGTTAGATGGTTGCCTGTCTACGCCACCATGGTTAGGCCGCTGAATAAGCCACCATTAGGTAGCCGCCAGTGATCGCCATAGACCGCTTCATGTGCTGGTTAGTATGTCTGTCCACACTGGTTAAGTCTTAAGCTTTGGATAATGTGGTAGCTAGCATCTCCTCCTTTGACACGCATCACAATTTGCCTATTGGTCGGTTTCAGGTTGGAGACCAATCATCGAGGTTTACTCCAGAGGGGCATCAAGGCAGAACAGAAGGTGGTGGTCGACCACTTTCATTGGACTGTCTGTCTCTTATGCTGGCAGCTTCTAACCGGTGTCCCATTGGTTTACGTCCCAAAACGAATGACAGTGACAAGGACGCCAAATCAGCGTTCTCAGCCACGCTAACTTGAAAGTACCGCACGCTATTTCGAAAATGAACCACGCTAAATGCTTGGTACAATACGGTAACAAACGTGTAAAATGGTATAGAAAATGCGAGGCGTGCTCTCGAGATGCCCATCGAAATCTCGTCTGCATTTGCCCCGCCAGCAGTGATGCAACTTCCTACGTAGACTAAGCTCTCCACAATTAGTGCTCGCAAGAAATATGCGAGCATCTTCACACAAATGAAGTAACCGCTCACCGTTATCCATATGGGAGCCTACACCGTATTGACAGCCCAGATGCAGTTCATCAGTGGACAGCTTTCCAACTTGTGTGTTCATATCCCCGCCAACACAACAGTGTCCGTGCTACTTCTGTGGCGAAGGAGCTCGCTCAGTTGGCGGTAGAAGTCGTTCTCTGTTGAATCATCGCTACAGTTTGTGGGCGCATAGGCAGCGATGATAAATAGACATCTATTAGTCCCGCGCGACTTCGAAGCTTTAAACGAGCCATCCAATCGGACCGCACACATCCGGCTACTGATTGGAATCCAATCAACCAGAGCAGCTTCAGCCCGGGGACTCAGGGCAATGCCAACACCAGCTTGGCCGGTGCTCGAAGCTGCATGGTCATCAGATAGGCGCAATGAGAGAATACTGCTTTCGTCACCTGAATGAGATCGCAGAGTGAGCACAGTGCTCGAGTCTTGCAGGCGAGTCTCTGGTAAGCAGCAGATATCGATCGAGAGGGTCTCCAATGTTCGGGCAAGTGCTGCCTGTTGACCGATTTGTGGCAGTATCCGTACATTGAGGCATGCCAATCTGAAGGATGATCGATGGCTCCAAATGGAAGCCAATGAACTGGGCTTGACCGGTTGGTTGGACATGGGCTTGTCGACAGGTGTGGAGTGATGCTCCGCGTTCACATGTGAGCTGAAATTTGAAGGTAAATGCCTAGCAAAGCATGTTTGGGGAGGGCCAAGAATCGGGGGGTTGAAAACTGGGGGGATATAAGTGAAGTTGGAAGGGGACGGTAAGAGTGAAAAAGCGCAAAAGGGGAATAAGAAGACGGGAAGAGGGGGAATAAGAAGACGGGAAGGGGGAATAAGAAGACAGGAAGAGTGTGAGTAAACAAGCCTGCGGTGCAAAATGAACGACGGAAGTTCCACCCCTATGTCAATGGTAGCCTTAAGCCCACAAATAATTGTATTTTAAAAGCACGGTAAGAAGACGAAAACTGGTTGATGCATGCCTTTCGTATTGTCTCCTCAGTATCATTAACAATAACACTTGTTGCAAATGGTTATCCACGTAGATTTATGGAGAGATACAGCCAACAGCGGCAGTCAAGAAAACGATCTTTATCGAGTTGCCTTTCAAGGGTGACTTTACCGTGTTGAAAACCACGAAACGTTTAATCTCTTCTACGCAGAGAAGTTACTGTGCTTCTCAGGTTGTGGTCATCAATAGAACCTGTAACTTGCCGGTGCCTCCAACGAAGGAAGCTCAACCGATAGGGGCCAACTCACACTGCATATACAAATTCGTATGCGACTGCGGAGACACTTACATAGGCAGAACCAATCGGTCTTTGACTTCCCGAATAAAGGAACACGTGCCAAAGTGGGTTCAACGTGAAATTGACCAGCATCCCTGTCCCACTGAAGTTCCGTGCTTGCTCAAGCCGCCAGCTTCCTCAATAGGTAAACACCTACTGACTACGCTTCACCGCATAGAACTCGGATCAGCGTTCACACTTGTATAACGTCACCCTAATCCCCGCTTCGTCCGTTTCGCCGAGGCCGTTGCGATAAGCCGGCCCTGTGTGTTCAAAAAACAATCATTTATCAGCTTAAGACTGCCGTGGACATAGGGGGGTGGAACTTCCGTCATTCATTTTGCACTTAATGCTTATTCGGTCACACGCATATTTAAGTATATATTTGCATACCGGTTATTGGTAATGGTACTGAGGAGACAATAAGGAATGCATGCATCTACCAGCTTTCTTCTTCTTACCGTGCTTTGCAAATTTCTGAAGGGAACTAACTGCTTTAAATTGTTTTTTAACACAATGAGCTGACTTTATCCGGCTTATTACCACAGGCTCGGCGAAATGGAGGAAGCGGAGATTATAGTGAACTCTGATCTGAGCTGCATCCGCCGACGCGCGATCACTAGGTGTCTCCTTGTTAGGGAGCTGACAACTTAACCCTCAGTCCAAGAATTATGTTAGTTGCCTATTTCTCTGTTTGCGCAGTTACCTGCTTCTCTGCTACATTTTGGACACGCCGCTTTCCTCAGCCTCATTCGCAATCGCTCACAGCTAATTTCAGCAGTCTCATTCTGTGGATATTCTGATTGGTTTCTCTTGCTCAGCGTTCCTTAGCTTTTTCACGTGGATGTATTATTCAGCCGACACATATTTATTATACCTGTTTTTATTTTCCTGGTGTGTATCATTCTCACTTTCAACTGTTCTGGCATTTGTCTAAACGCATCACTTCTCCACATTGATTGGACGCTGCTCGTCGTTTTTAATGGTCGCTCACCGGAAGGTTACCCCCAGGGATTAACTCCGCAGACACTATTTTCTTTGTCGCACTTCATTGGCTCGTAATTTTCGCGATTCTCATTTGCTTGTTCCATTTTGTGTTTTCTCCATGCCTGTTGGATCTCATGCGTTTAGTAGCTTGGATTCGCCCTTGTTTGTAAAGCTATATAACTGATGCCGTGCTGTAATAGAAAATCTGTTCATCCCGGCTCATCTTGGACTTCTTCTTTTGGTCGTGGGATGAAGGCGTACTGGGCGTCACAACACTCCTTGCTGTGACGCTGCCCTTTGCCTCTGCCTTTTTGCCGTACCAACCAGCCGGGGAAAACAAAACGCCGAGCCTGCTAGACAGAAGTGTATTAGGCACAGAACATGGTTGCTTTTATAGATCACATGCGCTTACCTCGTCGCTCTCACTGAGGTGACTCACATCTTGTCTGAACAGATTCGACTCTGGTAGTGGCCTTCACTGTCTGACTGTAGGTAGGACCACGGCCGTAACATAGCAACCCGTGCGGCGATGACGGTCTGATTTCGTCAGCTTCCGGTTTGACCATGACAACGAGTCTGTCAGCCGCTCACGTGATCTGGCTGATCTCGCCCCGCTAGTGTGTACCATCTTAGTCAGCTGTTTCGTCTCCGTAACACCGCCGAATTGGAGCTGCTTCCCCACCATGCATACTTGCGTCAATTCAGCTTTCTTTGGTTTCACATCAATCAGTTGTCTTGGTGGTTTTCTTCTTCTGGCCGGTCTTCGATATATGTCTAACTAAAGCTTTCAAAAGTGTCCGTTTGTACCGTGCTGATGTGAAGCTGGTGGAGTGCAGGTATTGACCGGAATATGTTGATTTTCTGTAGACAGGCCACTCAAATAGTCCGTCATCCCTGTGACTGATAACGATGTCCAAGCATGGTAGACAGTGTGGTTGGGGGGCTGGAAATGCTAGTGACTGGAAATGCTGTGGTACCGATAAGCCGATGGTCAATCGAACGCCACCAGGCATCTCGCGCAGTACCAGACAGATGCAGTCCAGCCCGATGGAGAGTGAGCATGTCGTCGGAAGCAGATTGGTCAGCCAAGCGGAAAATTGTTGGCGCGCACCCGTGTCGAGCGCACTCAGCAATCATCCACTGAACGTGCAAGTGACCAATCAGGCGCCAGCAGATTCCAAAGGCACAGGCGAAGAGGTACATACTCGTGCGGAGCTACTTGGTGCGCAGTTGAGCCAAGATTTGTGATAATGGACTGAGGGAAGAAGCACGCGGCCCAATGGACGAGTGCCCAATCGAGTCTATCGTACATCGAGAAAAGGAAGGTAATTTTAGACAAAATGAACGTGACGAGCAAGTATAAACCAATGAAAATGGAGTCAGCGACAGAATGCAAATAACAAATATGACCAGTGAAGCGGTCTGTTGCCAACAGTCTATATACTCCATAAATATACAAATGTACTCTTAATAATTTCGTGATCCCGGATCGGTCTTCTTACTTCCAGAAGGGCTACTCAACGTACACTTCTTCTGTTCCACCTCCCAAGTGACCTGCAAGTTGGCATGTGCGCCGTTAAGCTGCTCCACCAAGTGCACCATCTGCTGCTCCGAGGAAAAAATGGCCACAATATCATCCACCTAGCGCTTATAGTATGTCAGCTTGGCTATTTCTGTTGCTATGCCTCTTTCTATCCTCAGAATAAAGAAATCGGCGAGTACAGGGCCTAGTAGGCTACCTATTGTCACCATCGATTTGACGGCATAGCGTATTCTGTAAGTGGAAGCTGACCTTTTCAATACACAACAGCAATGATTCTTTTAGAAGTTCGACTGGAATTGATAACGAATAACCAGATTGCTGAGCTAGTTCGCAGATGCCATCAACTATCTGGGGTAGCGGAACGTTAGTGAACAGACATTCCGCGTTCAATGAACGCAGAACTTTATCGGATAGGTTGATATTATCCAAATCATTGATAAGTTAAAAGGAATCCTTAAGACCGTAGGGATTGGACATATATCGCAGCATTGAAAGGAGCTTCACTAGCCATCGAGCGAATTGTGCTGCAGCGCATTTATTGTTGATAGAATTGGTCTGATTTACACTCCGCTCTTGTGCGTATTCGGTGACCCATGCAGCTGTGGAATAGTGCTGATACTTGGCTTCAAAAGGCCATAGATGTCACTATCCATCACACGATGGAGACGAAGCAAAGGTAGGCTGCTTTGCGGGCTTCAACGTCGACTACGTTCCCCACCTTCTTAAGTCTTCAAGTTTACTCGTGCCGTTAAGTAAGACATTCCTTTTCTAAGCGCACTCGGCTTTCTTCATGACAACCACTCTAGAACCTTTATCCGTCGTTCGCGTAGCACTGTAGGTGTCGGATTGCAAGCGCGCACTTTTAACTCACGGGCACACTATTAAGTTCATAGGCGATATCAGGCAAATTGCTTCTAAACAAAACAACGATGTTAGGACTGGATGGTTGAAACTTCTTAACTAGTGTCCCCAGGCGTTCGACTTCTTAGATTGCGCCCCACGAGTCAAAAAGACAACGCACCGGACAGGAGGTATATTTGCGGAACACTACACGGGCCGGCTTGGGTATGAAAACACTCAAAGTCCAGTTCCAATCATGGCTGAGGGCTAATTTGAATTTATCGATCTCAAAGAACCACGGGACGTGTGAGGGGTATATATATATATATATATATATATATATATATATATATATATATATATATATTATATATATATATATATATATATTATACACAATCTGTGGTACAGATATTGTGCCATCGGAATCATGGCTGAATAGGAAACAATATGAATAATAAGAAAAGCGCAACAAGAAATGCTTTTTTGTCAAGTTTACAAGCGATAGGTAACAAACGTTTTGCAACACAGAAAAGCTCTAGTCTCCAGTTATAAACGGGTACACAAGTATACCTGTGTTTTCCTCTCACCTCCGACACCTCTCTCTCTTAAAAATGCGGGTTACCTGGGGTTCACGTAACTCTTTCGGACAAGCGGACCCACCTGAGTCCACATGCACCCAACACCAAGGTGGTTCGAGCTCAGACCTAGTGTGCAGTGTCGTTCGTTCTAGTACGTTGTCAGCACAGGAGTATTCGGGACATCTATCCCCTTTAGTGTAAGACATGACATGATTCGTTGACGCATTGAGCAAGTATAACTTCTGAATTCCTTCCACTTTGGACAGATTAATATCCGAACGTCTTCTTAGGTAAATGCTTTCCCGACGTTGCATTTCAGTGTGTCTTCGTTCACAGGCGATTACTCTCTCAGACTGTAAGAGTACCCTTGGTGTACTTTGGGCCATAAGTTTGGTTAATTTGACCGACTTCTTTTCAATTGTTGTCCTTATCGATTGGGAAACGAACGTAATAGCAGACGCAGTTTTTGGCTGTAGGGACAAGGGAACATAATTGCGTTTCATTGTCAAGCGTGTTCTCTTCCCTGCAAATATTGCTACATCGTGGAATCTGGTCCTTTTCAGTTTCAAGCATGCCTGCACCCTTGGAGTACGCACGCGCCTGAAGTTACTTGCTTCTTGAGAGTGAGGAATTTTGTAGGCGCAATCTCGCATTGGTTGCCTCTCACCACCGTTCCAAAATGCTGTCGGCGGCTTCCGGTCCGGCACATCACAGCTCAAATGTTGGCCACGAATAACTGTATGACAGGATTGGGATTCTGTTCTGGAATCTGAAACTTCAATCATTTTTGTGTCATTGTTCGAATTGAGCAGCCAATGGCATTCAGATTCAATTTCATGTGATGTCAACCTGGGTTCCGGTTTCCAATCCACCTGGATGTGCAGTTTTTCTGATAACAACTCAATTAACTGCCGTTGAGACTTTTCAAAATGTAACTGCTGCTGCTGGAGGAGGGACTGCATCTGTTCGAATGAAATAGTCATGATTTTCAACACCTCCGTCGCCAGAAAATCTGTTGTGTCCCCAGGCGTTCGACTTCTTAGATTGCGCACCACGAGTCAAAAACACAACACACCGGACAGGAGGTATATTTGCGGAACACTACACGGGCCGGCGTGGGTATGAAAACACTCTAAGTACAGTTCCAATCACGGCTGAGGGCTAATTTGAATTTATCGATCTCAAAGAACCACGGGACGTGTGAGGGGTATGTAACAAGTGGTAGTAACAAATGTTCTGCAACACAGAAAAACTCCAGTCTCCAGTTATGAACGATTACACAAGTATACTTGTGTTTTTCTTTCACCTCCAACACAAATTGGGTTGCTATGAACAGCCCGTTCAGCCTTCTAGGGGAACTTTGTAATCAAGCCCTGTGACTTCCTCTAACCGTAACGTAACAAGTTGCATGTCTGGTAAATTCGGCACGTACTTACTAGGATCCCGAATGATTGGCTTCTCTTTTTGGTGGTTTTTCAGTGAATTCTCCAACGGATTATTCCGGTTTCTCCTTATACGGTCGTGGGTGGATTTACAAAAGTTAGCAAACACAATCGGACCACACAAAGATAGATCCTGTATCACTGGTAGTAAGCTTGCATGAGTTTCCAGGAAACTCACACGTTTTGACTCGGCCGTCTCCAGATGAGCGGATATCATGCTTCTGTTAGCCACAGATGGCATGGGTCTATTTCAACCCAACAATGTGAGAACTGAGCGAGGATGTCTACGCAGGAGAGTAAATTTCGTGAAATCTCCGAACACGCAAGCAAAATTTTGCACCTGAGGTTGACTAGAAGATGAAGCGATTTCACAGTTTCAGCGATGATTCGTTGTTTGAAAAATTTAAAGCAGTCAGCTCCCCTTAGTAATATGAACAACGCCGTAAGAAGACGAAAACGGCTTTGCCAATAAAAGTGCTAACTTTTTGCTTATATTTTTAGATATTCCTACCAAATCATCCGACAAGTCGTATAAAGCAGTGCTTCTCAACATGTATACAACCGCTGTTCAGATGACCTAGGTTATACTTGTGCGAGACATTACAGGACACGGTTTGCAACATGAACCGGTAGAGTGTCTACCGAAGCCCTCCTAGCTCCACTATCTGTTTAGAGAACGTACTGATTTGCCGACGGATTTGCGAGGTTAAATTTTGTATGACTTGAAAAAGTTACGAGGTAGATGTCTGTGATGGCGCTTTGTCTTCATGACTTGGCTAAACTTTCCCGACCACCCGTTGTTATAGGATATGTGTGCCTTAATTCCAGAAGTTTGTTTAGTGTATTTTGGTTTTATGGTCGATTCCCTTCCTGTCGTTGTCTTCGTCCTTATTAACACGAGCAATGATATTGAATGGCGTCGAAGCAAAGGCAAGCATCTCAGTAATCACGGTCTCATCAGGAAAGCAATTTACCAACCAGAATGTCTACCTTGTGTTCCTTGTTCTTGCTGTCGCCACATTGTAGTGGTATCTGCACTTTGGGTAAACTTTTGTTCTTCGGTGCCCTAGGTTCCTGCGCCAATGGGAAAGAAATCATTGCCAGCAGCTAGTAAGTAAACTGAAGCATAGTTCAACGGGTGTTCTCCTCTGACTCGCCTCTCACTATCATACCTTAGGTGAAATACTCAGTACACTGGACTCAGATCACAACATGCTACAACTAGACATCCATACCGATGTCACAGGTAGTTTTCTGGTAAAATTTGCCGTCTTTAATCCCCATTTTTGGTTATAGAGAGATGGCTGATAAACTTGGCACAACTGAGG
>OX104068.1:112593664-112649270 GCA_944474145.2 Dicrocoelium dendriticum | reverse complement strand
GAATAGCGACCTCCTGCGTGTTTTGTTCTGTTCTTCTGAGACAGGTCATTAGATCATTGGATCAAGTGATTATGTCTAACTCACAATGTTTGCATTGTGCGAAAGTGGTGACTAAGGGTATCCAGTGCATTGCCTGCAAACTCTGGGCATGTGGGCAAAAGCGTTGCTCGCAACTTACTGAACCGCTCTTCAAGGCCTATGCTGAGCACAAGGGTTTGCTATGGATTTGTCGGTATTGCATCGATGCTGCTGCGTTGGCCACATCAACATCCTGAAAGTCGTTCCTCTGCTCCTTCTGCTAGGCGTGCCAGGAAGCGGAGCAACACATCTTCTATCGACGCTCCACAGGTCGCGGTCACCCCGACCCGTCTACTTCTCATTCAGACCCATTGATACACATCCGGCCTGTTGAGCCTACGACGAAGTCATATGCGGACGTAATGAAGGAGAAAGCGACTTTGGCCTCGTGTGGCCAAGGTCCAGCCACATGTGTCACCAAGGCTAAGACTAAGTCTTTGAATAAACCTGAGCTTCCATCTTCTCAGTCACAAATGAAGATAATTCTGAACAGAATCTCTGAGTTGGAAAAGTGATAAAGGAAAATCCAGCATCTCGTAAGCCACCAATTCCAGAGCGCATTCAGCCATCTCGTGACCGCTGTCTCATCATCATGAACGCGGCGGAATCGGAAAAGGCTACCTCGGCGGAACGAATGTTGGATGATCAAATACTGCTCGAGAGGATGATTTCTCTACTGTTTGATGCAGGCCAGCAGGGAATAAACATTGTCTCTGCCTTCCGCCTCGGTAAGAAGCAGGAAAATTCTTCCAAGGTTCGACCCCTCAAGATTGTATGCGGAAACGAAGAGGAGTGCGCGCGCATCCTTCGACGGACTCCACGTCTCCACGTCTTCTACGTGTTACAAAACCTCTCTCCCGAGGACCGAATTAAAATGAAGAAGGCTGTAGAGGAGCTCCAAACACGCTGGGCGAGTGGTGAAACTGACCTACATATCGTGGATTTTTGCGTAGTTCGGAAGAGCACAAGAGTGCGCTGGAGGCCGATTCTTGTCACCCCCAGACAGTAAAGCATAAAAACGGACTACGCGTGCTATCTGCCAACGTACGCAGTCTAAGGAATAAACTAGACGAAATTCAGTTGCTTACTTCGGAGACTCGTCCAGACCTGATGGCCTTCACCGAAACCTGGCTATTCTCAGATATCACGGACTCGGAAGTGTCTATCCCTGGATATCATCACTCCCGGTCCGATCGCCACGGGGTGAGGTCAGGTGGTGGAGTAATTCTCTACTGGAAGACGGATCTCAAAGTACATCTAGTTAAAGCAATCAGTGACCAGGATGACAATTTCGAAGCCCTCTGGTGCCGTGTTCATGACGGACGCAGATCTCTCTTGGTCGGTGTCGTCTACAGAGCGCCATCGGGTCCCGGAGCACGCTTGTTGGGCTCGATAAGAATGTATGGTGGGCACAAAGACTGTTTAATCTTGGGGGATTTCAATGCACCGGATATCAATTGGGACCTACTTCTTTGTGATCGCCGATCTGACTCCTTCGACGCCACACTGCTTAAAACCGCTCTCGATTGCAGCCTCGTTCAACATGTCTTGACGCCTACTCGTATTTTCCCAGACCAGACCCCGCACATCTTGGATCTCGTGCTCTCCCCGGCAGATTCAGATGTCACGAACTTAATCGTTCTTCAACCCATAGGCAAGAGCGATCATTGTGTTGTTTCATTCCACTGGACTCGCCGTCTCACGATCCATAGCCACGGTGGTCACCGTCGAAATTTTTGGCGTGCCGACCCACTCCGTCTGAAAACGGCCGCAAGCGCTACGGAGTGGGGTATCCCTGAACACATGCACCTCGACGACGCATGGAATCTTGTACGCTCCAAAATGACGTCGTTAATTGAGCAGGTCGTTTCTTCATCTTATCAAAAGCCCTTCGCTAGAGGTCCACCTTGGATGGATCGAGAGTTGAGGTTAAACATGAATAGAAGACGTAAATTATGGGACCGCTATACGCAATCTCATTCAGAACTCGACTTCTCTCACTACAAGACAGTCAGAAATGTTTGTGTCTCAATGAAGCGCCAGAAACGCCAACGATACGAGCTATTCTTGGCAAAACACTCCAGCATCGCGCCTAAAATGCTCTACTCTTTTTTGAAAAGAAGCACTAGAGCTGGTAACGGCATCCCTGCTTTGTGTTCCTGCGATCATCAAGCTTTACTTCACGAGGACGCTGAGAAAGCTAGTCACTTGGCTAAGCAATACGCTTCTGTTTACGCGAAAGAAACGCCATTTAGTGACAGAGCCGTATCCACATTTCCATCTTCGTTGGCCCAAGTAGATATTAACACTGATTCTGTGATGAAACTTCTTCTTCAGTTAGATCCGTGTAGCTCACCCGGCCCTGATGGATTGCATCCTTTGTTCCTCAGGACTGTGGCGGAGTACATAGCTTCACCCATATGTCAAGTCTTTCGTCGCTCACTAGAAGCTGGCCGTCTTCCTTCAGCTTGGAAAGTGGGTATCGTCAAACCCATTTACAAAGGAGGAAGTCGACATGACCCGGCCAATTATCGTCCAATCTGTTTGACGTCAATAGTGTGTAAAGTTATGGAACGGATCCTAAAACAAGCTGTTACTCTTCATCTTGGGGGACAGAATGTCATTTCTTCTGCCCAGCATGGGTTCAGAAAAGCACGCTCCTGTACCTCGAACTTGCTCGTTGCTAAGGAGACCTGGGCAAGGTCGCTAGACTCCGGCAAATGCTTGGACGTTGTGTTTGTTGACTTCAGCAAAGCTTTTGACAAAGTCCCGCATGAACGGCTCCTGTTTAAGCTCCAAGGAATCGGTATTTCTGGGAACCTCCTGTCTTGGATCTCCGACTTCCTAAACGACCGCTCTATGCAAGTGAAGGTGAGTGACACATTTTCTGCTCCTGTTCTCATGACGAGCGGGGTCCCACAGGGCTCTGTCCTCGGTCCCGTACTTTTCAATATTTTCATCAACGACTTACCATCCACTCTTCAGACGGATTGCCTAATCTACGCTGACGACCTAAAGCTATGGATGGAAGTATCAAGCCTTGAAGACGCCGACCGATTACAAACTACGCTCAATCTACTCCATGACTGGTCGATTAAGTGGCAGTTGCCCGTAAATCGTGATAAATGCTCTGTTCTCCCCGTTGGCTCATCAAACCCATTTGGAACTTACCATATTGGTGGTTCCTTGCTCAGAAGCGCAACCCAAGAGAGGGATCTTGGAGTGATAGTGTCATCAGACCTCAAATCTATCCAAGACACCCAGAAGAGGGTCGCCGCGGCCTACAGGATGTTCCATTCTATACGTAGAGGGTTTTCTCTCCTGACCCCGGGACTTTTCCGACTCCTCTTTGGCTCGCATGTACGCCCGATTCTCGAATACGGACTACCCGCTGCCTACCCTCTCACCAAATCCGAATGTGATATGATAGAGAAGGTTCAACGGCGTGGATCCAAATCCGTCCCTGAGTTGCGAGACCTGTCGTATCCACACCGACTTCAACGACTGAACTTGTTCTCTCTAGGCTACCGCCGTCACCGAGGAGATTTGATTTTCACTCGACGTATTCTCAGAGGAGAACTGGGTTGCGAGTTACAGGACTTCTTTCAACTCAACACTGAGAGTTCGACACGAGGCCACCGCATGAAACTGTTCAAACCGAGGAATCTCCGTGTGCGGCTCAATTTGGCCTTATCAACTCGCGTGGTGAATGATTGGAACCGGTTGCCGGATCCTGTTGTTGATGCTGAGACAGAGGAACGTTTCAAACAACTGTTAGATTCTCACCTGAGCGCGCTGGGATTCTGCTGCCTCTAAGGCAGCTACAGTGGTCCTCTGCGGAAACTTCTACCGCAATGAACCACGCCATCTCCGCAATGATCGGGAAGTGAAGGAGCTGACAAAGGATCTTCCTTCTGCTCTCTATCATCCAATGATCCAATGAGTTTTTTGGTACAGTAAATGATTCCCTGTTATCTACCTATAAAAGTACGACACCGTGGACGCTCTAGCTAGGGGAACGGAGCAAGCACAGCACACAGCGGAGTCGCAAGTTGCAACCGAAGCGAGCGCCAAGCAAAAATGGCGATGAGCAAGCCAAGCATTCGAACTCAGCAATCAGTTCAACAAACCACATAGGTTGCTTAGGTGTACAATAAAATAACTTTAGTTAGAATTTTTCACAGGCAAACCGGAGAATCTCCAGACTGCTCCAGACTTCTTATTTATTAAGGCCGTGGGGCTTGAGCCGGTATGTAATGCTGTTGTGGACGCGTGACGCAGGGGGTTAGGTCCAGATCCACGTTATGGCTTGTCGTTGGGCAAGTGGTAGCTCCGGCAATTGGCGATGAATCATGAGGCTGTTGTCTTGCACTGGTATTAGTGTCGGCTAGGAATGCTCTTTGCAACGGCGTTAGATCGGGCTAGATATGAATAGTCCCAATGTTTGCGTTTGTTTGTAAGGTAAATCGATTTGCTATGAAGCTTGTAGCCAGCTCTGGAGTTTTAAAGGCGATAAGGATAGTGCAATTGCGATTGATCTTCGATCTTCTGGGCCGCTTACTCACGTAAGTAGGCGGGTGACTTTTTCCAAAAGAAAGTTTGTCAGGAACGTTGAAGACGATCACGATTCGGGCACGGCGGGTGCGATCGTTTATCTCAGTAGTGATGGTAGTAAGAAGGGCGCCGGCATCTTTGAGCTCCTCAGCGTTGCCATTTGTCTTTATTCCTGCGAGTTGGGCCAATGGCGTGAGTTTTGCTAGCTCTGTTATGGTAACGGCCATTTCCTTTTTAAGAGCAGCCATTTCATGGGAGATTGCATTGATTTGTTTAAGTGCATCTTTCAGTCGGTCTATAAGATGGACACTGCAGGGGCGCTGCTTATTCAGGTTGCCTTGTGAAGCAGGACGTTTGGTTGCCTTTACCGAATTTGAGGTGCATGAGGCAGAGCTGTGATCGACAAAAGCTGCAGTAAACGAATGAGTACTTCTACGTTTGCCCCGGATTTTGGCTCGGGCGGCTTTACCTTTCAGTCCATTTTTGTTGATCTTTATGAAATAACACGGCTTCATAGTTCGCGTTCCAGGCACACTGGTTTGCTGTATTTAGGATCTATAGCTTTAAAGTATAATACGTCAAAATATCAAGGCAACGCGCCTAACTGCTCTGGTAAATAGTAGCTATATGTCGAAATAAGCATCAAAAGGTCGAATAAACACAGTCTAACTTCTCGTGGTCAAGGTCAAGGTCAAGCTGCTGAGCAATTTGTTGTCAAGGCTACATTTTATCACGATGTGCACTCGCTGCTACGCAGTGCTACCACTTCAGATATACTAGTACATGCAGCGGTTATGAACACACAACTAGGACGTCGGAGCTCTTCTGCAGCTCGGCTGGGTGGTAAGTATAGTCTCAACTCCGAATGGACTGACAACGGCGAGCGCCTGCTGCAAATGTGTGCGGAGCGCCAGTTGTTTCTTGGTAGCACGGCTTTTAGTCACAGTGAGCGCCAAAGTGCCACTTATCCTCCTCCTGCAGCCGGCCTGCGATGAACCCAAAGTGATCAAAAACCCTATGTTACAGGTGGCGTGGTTCCATCTTGGGTTGCCGCTTGTAATTGGTTACCTGCGGAGAATCGGATCACCCCTTGGAACGCTGTCGTTTCCCAAAGACCTTTACCGGGAGGCGCACTAGGCGTCTCTTGCGATTGTCAACTGAGAAATGGTCTCAGCCCTCGGTCATCCTAGCTTATCAATGCCGAAATTTCGAAGTCTTGTTCTGTTGACAATGAGCTTCAGCAGGATAAGTCCAAGGCCGCAATGCAGGATGTAGGATGATCTGCTTGTGGCGCTATCAGTCGTCACCGCAGCAGGCACTGGATATCCGAGAGGGCGGTGAACCTCTTGGCATTTAGAGGCAACCTCCAGGCTGGCTCTGATCATAGTGTGAGCAGGCCGGCTGTCAGTCGAGAAATAAAGCAAGCCCACGTGCTGCCGTGGAAGGCTGGTGGACTAGTGGGGCCCAGGAACTTGAGGTGGCAGGAGAAGAAATTACCACAAGCTCTTTCAGCTGAACCGCACCACTCTTCCCAGGAAACCACGTGTCAGTGAGACAGCCAGAGATTGCGCCGGTGCACTGATACACACAAGGCAGCGCCGTATGGATGGTTGGACGGAGCACGTTAATATCAGTTCAGCTGGCCCCTGCACCCGACCTCTTCATACTCAGGTTATGTGGAAGTAGCCATTGGCGGTTGTTTAGAGTCTCCTTCGGAGGCCGAGGTTCGAAACGAGATCACAGCCTTCAACCGTTTTCGTGCCACTGGTCCGGATTCCCTCCCACCTGCATTACTTAGGGATGGAGGTGAGGTCCTCTGCAAAGCACTGACCGCCGTGTTTGAAAGTATCTGGAGGGATAAGGGTGTCCCGGCTACTGGGTAAGAATTCGTTATATTGGTCATATACAAGAATTGCAGTCCCACAGACTGTTCTAACCACAGGGTATTGGCCCAACGACAGTTGTGATAAAGCTGCTGGCCTCGATTCTCTTTCCTTAACGCGCTGGATAGCAAGAATCTCGGATTAAAGAATAACAAAAACAAGTTCCTACCCAGAAGGTGGCTGTATGGACCATATATTTACTTTGCAGCCGATGCTAGAGCAGCGGCACGCATGCGGCGTACCTACAGTAACTGTATTCCTAGCTTTCAAGCGTGCGTTCGATTAAGCCAATCCATCAACTCTGTACAAAATACCTGCGTGGAATAGAGCCCCCACAAAATATGTGAACATCCCACGTTCGCTATACTCCAAAACCATAGGCCGCGTCACGGTTTTAGATGACCAATATGATAACATTCTGACCAGAAGTGTCCTCCGTCAGAGTTGTCCAATTTCCCCGTTTCCGTTCAAGTTTTTCGTGGATTTTACCATGGAACATTCCCTTGCTGAACCTCACGATGTAGGCGTTGAAGTAAATAAATGAATAAATAAATTTTTATTCTCGACAAGGCGAGGCACACCTTTTCAGCCATGATCATGTTTAGCTAAAATAGTGTGATCAAAAATGTACAAAAGTACATGTTTAGCAAAACAGTGTATGTATGTGTGCGGGTGTATATACGTTTTAATTTCGTATGAATGCAGCTTGTGTCTTTGAATATGCCGCAGCATTTTGACTGTTTGTTATCCTTAGGAATGTGAGCATAAGCGATTGATGTCTGCGGGTTGGATAGCACTTTCCGGATATCCAGCTTGTATGGGTGTATATATGTATATACTTGTGCATGAATGTAGCTTGTGTCTTTGAATTTGCTCCAGCTTTTTTGACTGGTTGTTATCCTCAGGAATGTGAGTATAATCGATTGATGGCTGGGGTTGGATAGCACTTTCCGGATATCCACGGGCCAGTGACTTTAGTTTGTGGCGAGCCACATCCGCCACGTCACAGTGTTGTTAAGCAGATATTTGTGGCTTTTTATAAGGAGAACGCTTTCCAGGAGAAAACCCACCACGTCCTGGAACACTGCCGCCGAACTATTTGCTGGAATGGGTAAAACCCGAACCACCCAGCTGGCACCACGAGGAGGTTGTTCGGCTAGCCTTGTTTATGTTGACCATGTCGTCTTGCTTTTCGACGATGTTGCAGTAGCACAAGCAACCCTGAATAGCCTCTATGGAGTGGCCCAATTAGTTGGTGTACGCTTCTCACCTTCATAGTGCAAACTGGTGCTGTGGGACCACCAGCCACTACAGGACCACTTGCCCCTTGCTAACGAGGAACTCTAGGTGGTTGATTAATTCACTTATCTTGACAACTGCATCAGCAACCGTGGGCGTATAGAAAATGATATCAGCTCACACGTTGCAAAAGCTAGAGATGCCCTCTTGGTTGAGCTCTTCTCCGAAGGTTTGCTGTTACCTGTACGCCCTATGGTAAGCGGCGTTGACTTGCATTTGACACACATCGAGTTGTCTACACAGCTTTTACCCAAATATAGAGCGTTTTTCTACCTTATATTGGCTAACGAGTGTGCTCAACATGTTAACGTACCTACAAGGAAAGCTAATGTCTTAACTTAATAATCACGAAAAGCATCAACCACACACAAGTTAACTTGGTTGACAACCTCCTTGGTAGTGGTCACAAGGCAGTGAAGCTGACATTCAGATTGCCCACTACCACCGGGCCTACCGGGTTTTGGTTCGTAACCTGGCAGAGGCAGTTGGAGCCTGCTTAGAGGCATGCGCACCCTCGCATTATCCTTAGTCCACGTCCGACCGGTGTTGGTTGCGCGGCAGCAAAGCAGTGATGTTGCCTTCCAGCATACCGCTGTTGCCTTAATGTCCTTTTGCCATGTTAAACACTACGTAATTTCCTTTTTTCATTCCACTGCGATTGACCTGAGGACCTGCTCAAATAGTACATCAAGCTGTCTACCACTCTGTCTTTTTGTTTTTCTTGCCCTTGCGCATATTCTATTTTCACCTCACGAGACTAGTAGCACAAGTCATATAAAAAGGCTGCAGCGTGTCGTTTTTAAAGGCCGTTTGGTCCTTAGTACCAGCATATCAGTAAAATCCCCAAACTCATTTAAATTTATTTGGTTGTGATGATTTTCCTTGATTTACCTAAGCCTGCTCTACAGAGATAGGCCAGAGCAGCTGTGTCCACTGGGCATACATCAGCTTGTAAACCCCATTAATTTCATAAACACCTTTCGAACCATAATTCAATTTCAGCTTATTTTTTGGATCCTTACACACGGACCCACGGTCAATAAGCTATATACGTCTATCGTGTGGAATAAAGTAAGTGGCATACGAAAACTTGGCAGAACGTTTCAAAACGTGTACTTCGTTAGAGCCCGCATGGGTAGGGCCTCAAGAACTTTGGTTTACTGGATAAGGATTTGCCGAACTTAAGGCATTATAAATAAATAAATATTTATGTATTCTCGGCTACGCGAAGCATGCCCGCGAGGGCATAATCAAATAAGTACAAATATACAGACATGTCATGGAAATTGTAACAGTGACAATCGGAGGTTGTACATACGTTCCTATTAGCAACTGTACAAATAGGACAGAAATAAAAATGAAGAAAGCCCATTGCCATGAGTTCAAACGCGCTTGTGTAGGCACATTCGTTCTGCCATAAAGTGCAGTAAAAATTCAGGCATGAATAGATCAAAAACTAGAACTGATCAATCATAAAAGAGCTAATGAAGAACACACTCAATCGCGATTACACGATACGCTGGGTTCATGTGAGTGTAGCGTACAGAACAATGGTGAACGCGTAGAAACAGACGTGGCGACGAAATATGTAGATAAAAATGTGTCGGGGCGTATCCGTCATAGTAGTATATAATCATGGTCAGCTGATCGGTGTGCGCTTATTGACAGTGACTTTATTCATTGGCGAGTCACCTCCGCCACGTCGCAGTGTTGTTAAACGGACATTTGTGGCTTTGTATAATGAAAACGCTTGCCAGGCAAAACCCACCACGTCCGGGAACACTGCCATCAACGCATTCGAAAGACAAGCTGCAATTGGCCATGCTTCTTATTGACCGATTATTGGTTCTGTTAGTCGCAGTTACTATGCACCCATAATTTTCGCCGGCTGATGCACGATGGGGCTGGACTGTATCATCCATGAGTCCTGTCACTTCCTGACGGAATGGCATGGCCCGTACGGTAGGTAAACTATAAATCGAACATGCTGACATGTTCTGTATTTATCGTCCGTAGAACCGCCTAACGTCTCCGAGGGGTATCCAGTAATATGTTGTTGAACCAAATATTAGAGAAGAATGGCCAAACGCAACCATTCAGGCCCGAGAAAGCTGCAAGTTGCCCTGAATAAGGAACTGGAAATCCTCCCAGAGTAAATTTACTTGATTGGGCACATTAACATCCACAAAAATATGAACGGTAAAAGTCGTGCGGGCAGTTCTGGATGTGGTAATTGAAACGAATTTCAGTAGTATAAAGGGCCGAACCCACAATGAGAGTATTGTGTGTGAAAGTATTGTGTTGGGATATTTCCAAATTACGTGCATAGCACATGCAGTAAAATCTGCCGTCCGGTTGGATGAAATGATCGAGTTGACACCAAATGTCAGCAAATCCGAATAAGAGTTATTTGAAGAAGAAGCGAGCTGAACCCAGTTGTTCAGGTCTTAACATATTGGCATCCATCCAAGATAACAGATAAGTGTTTTGTCCATCCGGTAAGTAACAAGGCAGTGTAATGATTATCCATCCATTTCCAGATAAGGGAAAATTGCGCTTCGTTAAATTGTTGAGGTCAAGACAGTGGACGTATCCTAGGGTTCTGGCCACCGTTTCTGCGGAAAACTTAAAGAAAAAGACAACGAACAAAGACAGTCACACAAACAGGCAACAACGATGCATCCTGAACCCAGAGAAAAAGCTCAGCCTCAAAAGTGCTTTCACTAATGAACCTCACATTATATGTATCAGTATAAACTAAATACCTGATGTACACGTGTTCCATAAAGATTTAGACTAGTCGTACCATGAACAGTGACCACACGGAGAGCTACGCGATATAGGGGAGCGAGAGGCCGATCCGTAGGGTTTGGATTAGTCGGTGGATTGGACTGTCGTTTAATGGATTAGTGAAGACGGGTGGTGAGGATCAAGGTTAGGTATGAAATAAGCTGTGATAATAAAGCATGGGCAAGTTCATCAAAATTCTCGAGGGAGTTCAGCGAAGTTTTAACACGCCACACTGCGCACCTGTTTCCATTGTATGCATGCTTCCACTCTAATTTTAAAGGAACTGCATAGATGATATTGATGTAAAATGCTGTTTGAATGCTCCACAAAATAATACGTCTGTGAAAGTTCTGCTGTGGATTGTTTCTAAGCCGCCAACCAGCATACATGCTTAATAGGATAAGCCATAAGCAGCAAAGTTTGCAGGAAAAAGCTGGTTATCCACACACTTAAACGCATGACGCGTAGTGGACCATTGAACCAGTTAACTGTAATAGTTTAAACAGATGACAAAGCTAAGGCGAGTAGTGGTCCTAAAAAGCTGGATTTTCAGCTAGCCGGTATGACAAGGGTCCTCGAACTTGGCTAGCTTTCCTACCACTGTCAGTGATTATGAATCATTAAATAAGGTGGTATTAAAGACGAGCAAACACGTATCTGGTTCATCCTGCAGCCAGAATACTTGTGTATTTAACAGCAATTGCCCCATCTTCAACTGCACACTATATTTGTAGCAAGACTTTTGGCTACGGTATTGGCACATTAGCCAGAGCACGAAAAATACGGAAGTGTTGCAGTAATGTTGCTCTTATCGGGTACAGAGTGCAAGAAATGTTCTAACGTATTAAGTTGTTATCTTGAGCCACATTAACGTTGCTTAAGTGATTTTAGTTTTGACTGCAATTAAAGTTATTGGAGGTAACGCTCGCCGTCCTCGGTTTGTCAGATATATTGGTTATGTTCTACGTCATGACTGTCAGTCAAACAAGCGGACTGGCCGTCGGCTTTTAACAAATATTTATTAAAAGCATCGTTTTTATTCATTTTGGCTAGTACTCATTCGAATACTTTTTGGCATTTCTTATCCCACCGCATTTCTTCTCCATTGACTTGGGCCCACCATATTTTGAGACCCTTACTTTTCCAAAATAGGCTACTGGAGCGGTAAATAATATCATTGAGATGCGGTTTCTACAGCGTTGTGGTACGGTGATAAGCAGATGCACAAATGGGCCCCGCTGAAAAGGAACGCTGCAGGTAATAGTGAGGAAAATGATCAAATACGGAATTCATCTTCTATATAATGGAACAATTGGAAGCTTGCTCACGATTACCAGACCAAACTCAGCAATCGCCTGTTAAACTAATACGTGCAAACAAAGCAATTGTTGTCATCCTGGTAATGTACTCGCGACCAAGGAGTTAATTAAGTTAACGAAAATGTTGATCATGCAGGAGCATGTGCTTACAGTATATTATGATTAAAGCCCTCGAGGGCACAGCTCTAGCCATTTCTAGAAATTTACCTTTCTTTAGGTTAGAGTGTTAGGCTTAACGCCCGATATTATGCAGCATCGTGCCAATTCCATCTTTTGCATTCGAGCACTGTGATCCATATTTCCAATAAGCTGACAAACACGCATTTGCATGCAAGCATCGCGAAACTTGCTGCACTGGATCCGCAGTGTATCCTGCTACAGTCGTGAGGAACAACGGCTGATGCATGAGGGCCCAGTGCGTAGCTTGGGTTCAGTTCGAGGATGAGCCTTTTTGCTATCAAGGGCTTGATTTCGGTTTGTTTGAGAAGAGGTTATGCCTTGACATGTTGCCAGTCAGTAATGACGTCCTCATTAAGGATTTTGTGTGGAACCGTGGCGCAAATAGCTAAAACTTCTCGTCATCACCTTTGCGCAATGTGTCCAAATCGTAGTAGGATACGGACTTGGTGTGGTGTTTAGGTACGAAATAATCTTTGGGTATAGCGTGATTGCCTAAACGGCCTTCGTTCGTATTGCGCTGTGCTTGCGCTTCTAAAATACGAATAAAAATGTTTATGCTCGATATTACACAAGGCGAAACAAAGAATGCGGGATGAAAAATGCACAAGCAAACTTGCGATGGGTGCAATTTACTCAAAGCTTATTTTTGACGATGGAAGTAGATTCCTGGGTTCTAAGGCATGCAATGTGGTACTCCTAACAAACCTGCGTTACAAGTTTTTTCCTTGTATAAATCGCAAGCTGGTTTGTGAATACGAACGGGTCGATACGCAAGAAAGCTTATGTAGGATAAATATATCACGCACGCTTCTGCGCTCCTTGAGGTAATCGCCGTCCAATTATTATTGTGCTGACTTGTCTGCGTCCTATTCTGTAAATAAATAAACATGCGGGAGATTCACAATCCACAGGCTTTCAAGCAGGAGGTACGAAAGTTTATGTGCCTGGATAACATAAGACGCCTTTTCAACATCTGTGATTCTGATGACAACCTTTTAGAGACCGGCCCCGATGGGGCATAGATCACATTTTGGCCAGCCCTGGCGCAACTTTGTATGGCGCTCAACTAGGCTTCATGACGGGAGCATCTTGGGCTCTCAGGTCCTCCACATACTTTGCGGTCCCTGTCACACCACGTGAGAGATCTTGGCCCGATCAGTTGCACGCATCTTACAGATGTTAGGACTGCTAATCCGACCACAAAAGGTATTCAGCCTACCCCAGCAGTAGCTGAGCGCTTTACTGGCTCCCACCGACACTTAGTTAAATGGGAAGTCTTGAAATAGGAGACGCTACCGCAAAGGCAACCTGGAAACAATAAACGGTAGCTCAAATCCTTTGAAAGCTCCTTCTCGACGTCCAGTTTCTTACTGCTCTACAGATCAACACGTAAAGCAGCCTTGTACTATTGAATGGGAGCATCGTAAGCCTGTAGGCACTGACCAGGTAGGATATTGCATAGCAATGGGAAGCAATCCGAACGGACAAACTTTACTTCACTTCTTCCTTCTCTTCTACACTTTCGTTCCTTCGTCTCCATCTTTACCCCTTAGTATTTTCCAAATACATAGTCCACTTGGTCTCTTGCGAATACTTATACTTGTGACCCATGAGTTACGTCTACTAAACACATTTTAACAACATTAGGCCTCATGTGAAATGCCAGGTTCTAGCGTTGCTGTCCACACATATGGTCACCCGTAAGTTACCATTTATCTGTCTAAAATAGTCGTATAAATTGCCTGCTTTATAGGTATTTCTACTTGCCTACGTAATCGGCATCTACTAGTTGCCCATAACCGATGCCCTCCCCTAGGTTTAAGTACTTGCCATTTTACACCGTTGATTATATAACAGGGCCATATACCCACCTCGAAGGCATTATAACCATAACCTATATTCAGGCATTTACTCTCCACTTAAGCCTTCTTGGCCCGTACATTTGGATTTATCTGAGTTATACGTATGCCTATCACTATCGGAAACGCTGGTAGACAGGCATTATAAAAAACCAGATCATTTTCTTCAATCCTTTATGCTTGCACAACAATTTTTCCGGATTCCCTTTCTCGGGCAAAAAGCTAACCATGCGGCAGTGAGGCCCCCGTCACCTGAAAAGCTAGACACCCAGACATTGTGACCACCACTTCTTCTTTCCTTGGCCGTTCGTACGTAATTTTAACCTTTACCTGGCTCCAAAGCCTACCATACGTAATGCGTAATGGTGGGTGAACAACCAGCTGCCACTTGTTTTCCGTTATCTTCTCTGCTTGCGTTATATTATTGTTCATTCATTTTGCCTGACAATGTGGAAGCTTATCACCAGGAAACCTCCAAGTTAATAGCTGTTGTGATCTCCCAGTTTTCTATTACCTTACACTGGTGGATATCACTTGCACTTGCATCGGACTCCCAACCAAGAGAGTTAGAGCTCAAAATAGCAACGCGATGCAGAAATGGTGTGCTTTAACACATGAGGCCCAATAATCCGTCACAAATGAGAAAGGGCAACCTCTATAAGATGAGGTAATCATGCCTAACCAAAGCGGCATTCGTGGTATTTCCCACCTGAATGCATTTCGCTTATTTTTGGACACCTATTGCTCTATTATCAATAGAAGACATCTCTAGCTCATTAGCATTGGTGGCACATCCATTAAGATATATAACATAACCTCAAAGTGCTGAAACAGATGATGTTTCTCCAGGGAACGACTGCGTTATTCTGGTCCAACACCACAGGCACTTGCATCTGACTCTCAGCTAAGAGAAATAGAGCTCTAAACTAGCAACTTAATGCACAGTCGTGTGCTTTAGCACATGTGGCCCACTAATCAGTCATGCTTGAGATGGCGCAACCCCCAAAATAAGTGGTATTCGTGCATAACCAAAGCGGAACCCAAGGTGTTTCTCACCTGGACACATTTTGTGGATTTTCTCACATTAGTTTTTTTATTATCAATGGAAGACCACCCTGGCTCATTAGTGTCAGTGATACAACCATAATGAAATATAAAATAGCCTCAAAGAGTCGAAACTGGTAATATTTCTGTAGGAAATGCTTGCGTTATCCTAGTTCAGACGGGGCAAATGAGTGTTATGTTCCCTTGTCTTATCCATATGGACTCAGCTCATGCGGTTTTGGTATAATTTTCGCGTCCCCATCGGAGCCTTAAAAACGTTGAATTCCACATTCATAGTGGATTCTGCGGCCCAATATACCCTGAAAATCACACATGGTCGCATTCTGGCTGTGGGCTAGTTACACCATATCCTGCGCTGTTCTACCTATATAATAATACTTACGGCCCACCTAGTATTTCCCTAAAACCTTTCCGTCTGTTTTCTCGACTTTTACTACGTTTACTGAGAAAGTATGTTTTCGGCCCACTGCGTCATACTTCACTACTGCAGCGAATTACACGTTATCTTAGGCATTCACAGTTACTACTCCATATTCGGAAGTTATTACGCCTAGCCGTTTTTTGTATTATTTCTTTCTTTTTTCTGTATCTGCTTCCAAAGCAGAACGTGAATTTAGCGGAGGCTCGGAAATGGCGCTATCCGCAGCCGACCGCTAAAACTGCAAATATCTCCATAACCACTGTACCTAGGTTAATTACTTTACATTTGTCGTAACCAGCGCCTTGGGTTTGTCCTAGACCGCCCATCGTTGTTCTGTTTTAGTTAAGATTTCGGCTCCAAAACGACGTTGATACCGCTTGTTTGGATATTTACACTTTGAAATTCGCGGCAGGTTTGCGGTTCTGGTATGCTGTTTCTGGGCTATATTTTGGCTCCATTTTCCATTATTAGTGTATTTCCTACTTAAGTGGGCCGACATTTCAGTCGCACTTTTTTAAGATAGGCTAAATTGTTAGCCACTACTGTTATTTCCCTTGTTTCCACCCTCCACTTTTACGATCTAATTTTAGCTTGCTTTTTCCTTTCCATGAGCCCGCTACTAATGGATGCTCAAAATGCGGTGATGTGACCAAAGAAAATGGATCAAATTTCCTCTAGTGGTGCATTTTCCATCGAAAATAACACAATCCATTGGCATAGTAGATTGATAGTTTACTAATGGAATCATGCACCTCAAGGTTTGGCAGCGGTAGCCGGTGAAAAGCGCAGAATTCGTACATAAGGTACGGAGACCCAAACTACTGCCATCAAAATGTCGAGGCTATCGAAACGTTTGTATTATCCCTGCTTTACTGTTCGGAAAGATAAACACGATCAAAAGCAGTTGTTAACGATATATCTTCTCCATGCATGAGCATGGATTTTATGTACAATTTGATCTGATCCCACGCAGGAACAGCATCTAGCGCTTGTCTAGAAGTATACCTATATCTATATTTATAAGTATTTACCTTCGACAATGCCTGGTATGCCCACGGGGGCAAGAACGGTCAACAAAAATAGCTAATAAAATGTAAAGCCTTATTTTTAGATATCTGAAAGAAGCTGGGAGAGTGTTCAACACCCAAAACCAAAACCGGCCGTAAATGGCTAGTGTGATCGGTTACAGCAAATATTTTTGTAGCCATTGTAGGAAAATGAACGACAAGCCAAAAATGTGTGCAAGTAAACGTGTACTTCACTGGAATACGTAGCGCATTCTGTTGCTGACACATAGAAGTAACAGTTGCTCCTGGTGTCGCTTTATCCTTCAGCAAAAGCAAGAATAGTTAATCCGACCTGGAAGAACCGAGGGTCGTTGTTCACATACCGGCGTAGGAAACAGGAAGCCTGTTAGTCAAAAGCCACTATCGTCCGAGATATCTGACTTGACTAGACCTGATACTTATACTAAGATCATAAGCCAATTTACAACTTAAGATATTTTATGCTAGTTTACCACTTATCAATTCAATGAGAGGTCTCCTCTAATTTGGCTTTTATTTCTTCTAGTTAATTGAAAATTCTTAGTTCAGTTATCTATATGCTGCACTATTTTTGTGTTACAAAGCTAGTATATAGCACCCTAGCCGAAAACACCTTCCCGTCATTATGTGTGTTGGAGGCTCGTCGAAGCTGTGCCTGCGTGACCAGATCAATTTGTACAATAGTTTCTTTAGCTTCCTTGCATAAAACAAACTTTATCGTTATTAATTCGTACATGCCCAAACGTGGGTTACCATAGTTTTATACTTTTCACAATATAGCATCGTCAGACGTTCTGTTAATATTCGAGCATACTTCATAAGTCGACTTCCTTGCGCTTTTGTTTTGTTCTTTGGAAACCAAACCACAGGGGCTTATTATATATATGGCATTATAGGGTAGGCCAAAGTCCCGAGCGGGCGTGTCGGTGTAATTGCTTCTACCTTCAGTGGAGTAGTTCTGCGTATTTAGACGTCCCGGTGTATAGCACTCCCATGGAAGAGAAAAGACGGTGAAAAAAGCAGAAAGGGTAAGAAGGTTAAAAATGGTCTAACGACAATAAATAAAAACGTTAAATATTTACAGAAAGTATATGTAATAGATTCGCGTAAAGCGCTAATAGAAATTGTAAAATAATAGAGGTTTTCAATGTTTCTTGTTAATATGTGACACTGAAAACAATAACGAGGAGTTAAGCGAATAAATATAAATGCCGGTTTTTCGCTTAATTATATAAAATAAGGAAAACCGAAAGCGCGTTTGAATTGGCAAATTTGAAGCTTGTAGTGCACCGGAAAACATGCTCTTTCAGTATCTTGTAACATTGGATTTTATGGTTGTTTTAACCTTCGAGACGCCCATTTGTTTTACTGACTGCACGTCCGTTGTCACAAGCCGTTTTGGTGAGTTCCTCGCTGCACGTTTCTCGCTCCGTCTGATTCGCTTCTTATTCTTGTAGCCTGTACAATATACGTTGGGTTCAGTAGCCTCCGACTTCTATACTATCCCGTATTTGACACGTCTTACGTGTCATTGCTTACCGACTAGTATCCCAGGCTCCGCCCAACAATTGGTGACCCCGACGTGACCAATTGGTGACTCCCTGTCATGAACACGCCGTCCGCCATTGTGAATTTTCATTTTGGTGAGCTCGTTCCAGTGCTTTTCGGATTCATTACTCGCTATCGTTTTGTTTTCTTATTTGCCGCATTTACTTATTCATTTCTCACGCTGAATAGTGCTGATGATAAACCATCAACGTACGTGGTTAGTGCCGTAGAGCTAGCCTCCCCACCTTTTTGGGAGAATGACCCGTTGTTATGGTTGGCACATTTAGAATCCACTTTTACAATTGTAAAATTTCAGCTGATAATTCTAAATATCATCAGCTTATGTCCCGGCTTCCGCAAAGCGTATCCTCCCAGGTGAGGGACATCATAGCCTGCCCGCCCCCCGATGCGAAATATGATACTTTAAAACAGGCGATCATTCAGCCAATCACGCCCTCTGACAAGGTCCGACTTCAGCAACTGTTTAGGGATCTGCAGCTAGGGGACATAATGCCTTCAGCCTTGTTGCGACAGATGCAACAGCTCCTAGGCACATCCAGCATGGATAAAGGTATTCTCGGCGAATTGTGGATTCAACCTCTCCCAGAAAGCACACAAGCCATCCTTGCGTTGGCAAGCGCCCTGCCTCTCACAGCAGTTGCAGAACTAGCAGATCGTGTCATGGAACGACATCAGCCAGCGAACGAATCTAGGATGTTCACTCGACTTAGCCCCGTCACAGCCCCGGCGACCTACGCGACTAGTGAGCCGTTGGCAATCGACGCGTTATCATGGCAAATAGCGTCATTACAACGCCAAGTCGAGAAACTCTTCCTAGATTGTAAGCAGCGCAGCCGCTCTAACTCATCAACTCGCCGCACGAAGCCTAACAATTCAGGCTTTTGCTTTTACCACACGCGTTTTGGTAACAAAGCCCGCAAGTGCCAGCAGCCATGCAGTTTCTCCGCCGCCAAGCAGGGCAACTTCCACGCTGGCCCGTAATGGCGACTAACGGTGTCCGCCAATCCCAAAGTCGTCTCATCTACTTTAGGGATTATGGCTCCGATACCCAGCTCTCAGTTTGTACCGGGGCGGAAGTCAGCGTCATTCCCCCTATGCCAGGTGAGCCTACCACTTCTTTGTCGACAAGCCTCAGTGCCGCCAATGGCACGCCAATAGCTACCTATGGTCCTCGGTCACTTACCCTGGACCTAGGTCTTCGGCGCACGTTCCGCTGGGTATTCACTGTCGCTGCAGTCCCCTTTGCCATCATCGACATTGACTTTCTCAGGCATTTCGACCTCTTGGTCGATGCGAAACGCCAGATGATAGTCGACACTGCAACAAACCTCAGCGTACGTGGCATCACCGCCGACGTCACATCTATATCCCCGGTCTATACATTTCCCCAGACCTCGTCAGCCTACGCTAATCTCCTTTCTCAGTATCCCAAGCTCGTTCAGCCAATGAACGCAAGTTTGCCCGTGGCAGTTCAAGTCACGCACCACATACGGACGAACGGCCCACGTGTGTCATGCCGTCCACGCAGACTATCGCCTGAGAGACTAAATGTAGCTAGGGCGGAGTTTGAGCACATGCTTGAACTTGGAATAATCCGCCCTTCCGATAGCCCTTGGTCCTCGCCCCTGCAGATGGTCCCCAAGGAACCTGGTGACTGATGCCCTTGCGGTGATTACCGCGCACTCAATCGCCTAACCGTCCCAGATAGGTAAACCCATCCCACACATGCAGGACCTTACCGCATGCCTCACAGGTAAGACGACCTTCAGCAAGATCGATCTGGTTCGCGCCTATCACCAGAAACCTGTGGAAGATAATGACATTCCTAAAACAGCCGTCATCACTCCTTTCGGTTTGTTTGAATTATTAAGAATGCCATTTGGACTGTTCAACGCAGCAGAAACCTTCCAACGCTTCATCCACGATGTTACTCGTGGCCTAGACTTCGCATATTCCTACCTCGATGATATTTTAGTAGCCAGTTCATCGGAACAAGAGCACCTCGCGCATCTTCGAGATCTGTTCCGGCGCTTGACCCCACACGGTGTCACAGTCAACCAGACTAAGTGCGAACTCGGCAAATCAACGGTAGAATTCCTAGGCCACCTCGTTTCATCGTCTGGTATCGAAGTCCTTCCTGATAAGATCCAGGCAATCAAGGACTTCCCAGCTCCGACTTCCTTCAAGCACCTCCGTCGCTTTTGTGGTTTGCTCAACTACTATCGACGCTTCATTCCGCGCTGCGCTCAGCTCATGCAGCCACTGACTGACTTACTCAGAGGAAAAGAACGTAAGTTCGCTTTCCCTGACACAGCATAGGCAGCCTTCGCCGAGCTCAAGGATGCTATCTCCAACATAGCCCTCCTCGCTCATTCGGAATCGACTGCACCTCTTTCTATTAAGACTGATGCCTCAGACGTCGCGGTAGGAGCCGTCTTCCAACAACACGTTGGTGGGCGCTGGCAACCCCTTGGGTTCTTCTCCAAGCGCCTGCAGCCAGCGGAATCCCGCTACAGCACGTTTTGCAGAGAACTGCTCGCCATTTACCTAGCGATACGTCACTTCCGGCACACACTCGAAGGCCGCACTTTCACGGTCTACACTGACCACAAGCTCCTTATATTTGCCTTCAACGCTGCTAGCGACAAATACTCACCATGGGAAACAAGACACCTAGACTTTGTCACGCAGTTCACTGCTGACATACGTCATGTCTCAGGTGTCGACAATTCCGTCGCCGAACCTCTCTCACGCGTCAACCTCACTCTGCGGTCTTTGCCTACCGTCGACCTTGCCGCAATGGCATCGGCTCAGGCTCAAGACGAAGATATACAGCACACTCTGCAGTCCACTTCGCTGCATGTGCAACCTATTCCTCTCCAAACCACGGGAGGAACTATCCTATGTGACACGTCCACAGGTTGTCCTAGGCCTCTCGTGCCCGTCTCCTTCAGACGCACAGTCTTTGACGCACTGCACTCACTGTCACATCCTGGTATCCGTGCATCTTTGAAACTGGTCACGGAACGTTTCGTTTGGCCACGCGTAAACAAAGATGTTCGTACCTGGGCTCGCGCCTGCCTTTAATGCCAGCGCTCTAAAGTACATCGTCACACCCGCAGTCCTCTTGGTTCATTTCCTGCCCCAGACTCTCGGTTCTCGCATGTACACTTAGAACTGGTAGGCCCATTGCCTCCGTCGCGCGGATTCGTATACATTCTGACATGTGTCGACCGCTTCACCAAATGGCCAGAAGCCATTCCCGTAACAGACTGCACAGCTGAGACTGTTATCCGGGCCTTCTTAGTTCGGTGGTTATCGCACTACGGATGTCCACCCACCATCACAACTGACCGAGAAACGCCTTTCGAATCTTCACAATTCGATACGTTCTGCAACTTCTTAGGTTGTCACCGCATCCATACCACAGCGTATCACCCAGCAGTCAACGGGTTAGTTGAACGTTTCCATAGACAGCTTAAAGCCTCGCACTGCGCCTCCTCTGACCCTAGCTGGAGCGAAAACATTTCGCTCGTACTCTTAGGCATTCGCAGCAGCATCCAAGCTGACTTGCAATGTGCACCAGCAGAGCTGGTTTACGGCACGACGCTCAAGTTACCAGGAGAATTCGTTTCACCTCACGCATCGTCGGGTATGCCTCCGCCTAACTTTGCGTCCTCGCTGGCTAAACGCATGCGTTCACTACGCCCGACCCCGCCCCGTGAACAGACTAGAGATGCGCAACTGCACAGCGGACTCTCTACCTGCACGCACGTTTTCCTCCGCACCGACGCAGTGCGGCGCCCTGTCCAGCCTCCCTACACTGGCCCTTTCAGCGTTCTGCAACGGACTCGGAAACACTTTACTGTAGACCAGAATGGTCACCGAACAACAGTGTCCATCGACCGCCTCAAAGTGGCTTTCTTTGACGAGCCACTTGCAGCCCATCCTGATACTCTCGCACAAGCACCCGCACCTGTGGTGACTTCGCGAACACTGGATAACCCGGAACCCTCCGTACCCCTTGACCCGCAACCTATCCCGCCTCAACCCAAGGCAACCGACCGACGCGGTAGACAGGTCAAACGTCCAGTCCGTTTTTCCGATTTTGTAAGCGTCTGCTATTTCCATTAACACGTCTTTTTTGTCTTTAATGGTTATCCTGCGTCTCATCTACAAAGGTTTTACAAAATCGACAAAAAATACCCAAAACATTTTGAAAACCTAAAAAGCGTATTTGCTTTTATCATGCATGGCATGTTCCCTCTCCGGCGTCAAGCCACTTCCCCGACCGTTGCCCACCCTCTCTGAGTTCTACATTCCAGAATCTCAACCGCCGGAACTGCCCAGGCAAACCTCGATTGACTCGCCAACAGGCTCAATGCAGCCCTGGAGTGACTCGCCAGCAGTCCCACAGCCCCCTTCCTCACCCAAGGAACATACAGTCGCCCTCGACCGAAGACCCCCAAGAACGGATTGGTTCCCACACGCCGCAGAAATAAATAAATAAATAAATAGTATATTCTCGAATTTCCGAGACACACCTGACCAGGCATGATCAACGTTTACAAGCAATAATGTTTCGCAACAAACACGTTGCTATGTATGTAATCGGCAGTAAGCCGAAAGTTGTGCAGGCTTTGGAAATTGTAAAATTAATCTTGAGGGATAAATTCGTCAATGCATGACGACAAGTTGGGTTCTAGTAAGCCTAGTGTAAACAGGCTGGGCATTCCGTTTGTAGAGAAAACTTGTCAGGAAAATATTACATTAGGATTCTGGTCGGCTTGCCAGTATGTAGTTGTGGGCAGTGTCTTTATCCAGTGGCGAGTCACCTCCGCCACGTCGCAGCGTTGTTAAGCGGACATTTATGGCTTTTTATAGGGAGAACGCTTGCCAGGCGAAAACCCACAACGTCCTGAAACACTGTCAGAAATCCGTTTGTACACTAATGTAAAACTGGCAGAGCAGCTCGTCGACTGATTTAACCCTCGGTTAACCGCCGTCAACTGCCTTCTAATTTCCTCTGTTAGCTGAACAGGTTATTTTTGCTCGCGGCGGCCACAATGGCTGAGGCCTATGGAGAGTTAGACCTATTTCATCTTCGCGTCCAGGTGAGCAAAACGTCCGCTTCTTGCATCTGGATTTATCAGGATTATGTATACATCGCAGGAGTATGAAGGCGTCATGTCCAGGTACCATTACTGGACGACGGTCATGGTAGTGAGTGCATTTTTATTCAGTTGTTGTACAGCCGTGTTCTATGTAGGTTCTTGGGTGTTTCTATGTCCTGTCCCAGCCACAAGCTCTTTCACGGTCTGATCCCAGATCCCCAAGAAGTTCCAGACCTCGGAGAAAGGGAAGGTGAGAAACAAACAGGGCCGCAAAGAACGAACGCGGGAACAAGCATTGTTTATGTCCTATGGTCTAACCTTTAGTGGAAACATATGATGTACAACGTGTAACAATGATTATGCTGAAAGTGTCTTTTGAATATTCGTCGGAAGCCACGCCCTTTAGGTTGGCTGCTGCCGTATACCTTGGATACAGAGCGTTGCGCCGTTGAGCAAAGAAAACACAGGAGCGGTTTGCTATGATGCAACTGTTGCAAGGGAAGATTCGCTGGGAAGCGTAGAATATGCTGACTCAGGGAAAGCCAGTGAGTCTCTTGGACTCATACATGGGTTAGATTCGCAAAAATAGCAGCGAATAATTGAAGAATGAACACCTGTAAATGAGAAGCTAAGGGGTGTCTCTGTACTGACCAGGTGAGAGAGTGCCGAATTAAAAAGCTAAGAAGGGCTAATTGACGGAAGGACAGCGAATAGCCAGAATACATGCGTACATTAAGGTTGCTGAGGATATCAAAACCTGAGGCCTAACCGCAGCAGCCAGAGTGCTAGGGTAATAGTGCCAAGCTGGATAGAGCCATGGACTGCTAGCCCGAGACTTGGAGTATTGCAGGTAAAAAATGCCTAAGACAATACAGCAAGTAGTGGGTAGATAAAAATCTAGAAATGTGAGGCAGAAGAGTGGCTTACGCTGAATACCTGGATATGCTTGCACGACAGAAGAAAGCTAAGAGAGTTTTCGTGGTAGAATGACAGCGGACAAGTACAGCGCAAGCATACAAAGAGGTTGTTAGATAGTTAGAGCATGATAGACTACGACTCATCGACGCGCAGCTAATCAAATCATGCGGTGGTGCTAATGGAGTATAATTAAGGAGGCCTGAGCCGGGAGAAGCCAGTGAGAGAGCTGTACTACAGTCAGTTAGGTGTCGCGGATGAGCAATGGCATTTAGATGCAGCCTTAGAATTGCTAGTGGACACCTGATTAGGGCAACAGACAGCAAGTGTATGTGATGCACGCAGTCCCAGGGATTAAAGCTTAGAGGGATAAAGGTGTGGACCTTGGCAGCTCAGTATATGCGCAAAGATGATAGTAGCTTATGAAGAAGGACTGCCGCTAAACATGGGAGCCAGAGGTAATACGAGGAACAATTAGGGTCGCTGTAAGTGTGAGTATCAGTGATCAGCAATGGAATTTGCATGAAGCCTTTTAGTTGCTAGTGTATGCCCACAATTACCCATAATAAAACAGCAAAAAGCGGATGTATGTGAAGCAGACCGTCACAAAGAATGTTCGAGATAGAAGAGAGCGGATCTTAGCAAGCTCCAGAAATGCGTGGAGCCCACCACCACTAGTTGCTGCTAAGCAGAAGTGCCTAAGTTTAAGAGGATAGACAGAAAATGGCGCTACGAGAAACTTTCGGTGGCCTGATGTAGCCGGTCCATTAGGCTTTTTGGTTACAAGTGGATTGCTACAGTGTCACAGAACACATCAACAAGCCAGGGAAGGTAAGTGATACAGACAATCTGGGAGATTACAGGATGGAGAGACGAGGAATGTCTCCTAGTAGCTCCAGATATGCGCAAAGATGTGTAGAGCCTACAATGAATCTCTGCAGTAAACGTAAGGAAGATAAGAAGCACGAAGGATAATTGTGCTAAGGGAGAGAACCGGCGGACAGCATCTGAATTCCATTGAGCCTTCTAGTTATTTATTAGACACAGTGACAGAAGAAGTCAACAAACCAGTGAAGGTATGTGGTGCTAACAATTCAAGAGAGTAAGTGGGAGGGATACAGAGTGGCTACTAGCGTAGATATGCATGCTAACTACTATGACTGGCTGCAGCTAAAAAGTGGTGACATAAGTAATACGAAGAACTGATAATGATACAAAGCGAGATAGCGAGCATCCGCAACTAGCAATGGCATTGCCGTGGAGGACGCCCGCATTTCTTCGTGGGACGAGGACGCCCGGATGTCTCCGTGGGACGAGGACGTCTGGATTTCTTCGTGGGACGAGGACCGTGGACTAAAGTGCGGTGGGGGAGTGACAACACCCAAGCTCACTGTCGGGTCTGCAGCAAAGGGAAGGTCCTGTCGGCCTTTTTCCTGGACTAGCCAGTTATTTGCAGTCCGACCAGCCCGCCCCGACGGTCCACCGATGATGCACTCTGGTCCACACGATCGTCATAAATAAAACTAACAAAAGCCTGGACCCAGCGAAATCTGCTACACACCCCAATTTGGAAGCCCTTCTCCAGCCCCTGCAAACATTCGCATCCACCCTCACCTTCCATTTTCCCCCACTAACAGCTCTATCGAAGGCTTTCATCCTTCAGCCTTCTAGGGCGGAACCTGGGATACTAGTCGGTAAGCAATGACACGTAAGACGTGTCAAATACGGGATAGTATAGAAGTCGGAGGCTACTGAACCCAACGTATATTGTACAGGCTACAAGAATAAGAAGCGAATCAGACGGAGCGAGAAACGTGCAGCGAGGAACTCACCAAAACGGCTTGTGACAACGGACGTGCAGTCAGTAAAACAAATGGGCGTCTCGAAGGTTAAAACAACCATAAAATCCAATGTTACAAGATACTGAAAGAGCATGTTTTCCGGTGCACTACAAGCTCGTGAAATGATGAAGGAAATATAAAACAAAGGTTTGTAGCCGTTTACACGGTTTTCGGTGACTGCGTGTAACGCTAGTACATTCCAAAGTTTAAAATGGTGCATTTATTTTGCTAATAAGTACAGGTTAACAGGTAAAAAGCCTTCATGGACTGGCGCTATTTCTTCCAAAGATGGGGGTGTATCAGGGAAGGTGCCATGTGGTCAAGGTAACCAGTAATTATTAAGCGTAACGTGATTGGCCGAAAATCGGATTTTCTAACCTTACGCGATAATAAAAAGAAAATATACGAGAAACTTGCGCTAAAGTGCTAAGACGAGTTAAAAGAATCTTTCCGTTACCCAAAACGATTCGACAACACGTAACTAGCCCCGGTGGAATAGTTTATTTTGAGGAGGCTGGTGAGTACCGCGCGTTGCAAGCCTTGTAACGCTAGGAAACAGAAATTTAATAACGAGGTGGTGGCGGTTATTGCTAAGGAGTTACAGAGCAAGTGTGTTTATACATTAGTCAGAACGGTTCTTGATTACCTCAGCCCATATCATATATCCAGGTTGCATAATTGTACATTAGAAAATGCGAGATTAATGCCGTACAAGTTTTGCGTAACCGCAGAAGTAAGTTTCTTCTATTGACAATTATTAAACACGGGTCGCGATGATTAGGGAAATATCAGAAAAATAACTGATTTATTAGGATGAGTACAATGCACTTCAGCTTGTATGCGAGGTGCAACAAGACTATGGTCGTGAGAGCTACCGTGTCCAAAAGCAATGGTTCGTTGTGCCTTGCATGTTGAGGCACAATACGATGAAACTTTTGCCTTCATTGCGGCTCGTCTCCCCTGTTAACTAGGTTTGAAGCAAGTGTTCCCAATAGACCAAACTGACGGTATGGCACATGTATTTGCCATCGAACAACTACAACATTCGCGCTTTAACCTTTGGGGGTAACTGTAGAGACTGTTCATGCCAGCTGTAACGGTTACAAGCGAAGGTTGTTCAGACATTCATGGTTGAACCTATCCTGGTAGTACAAAGGTAAACATTATAACGTTGTTTCTCCTGTGAACAGAAACGTTTCTAGGGTCATGTGCGGTCTGGCATGCATTACGGTGGTACATCAACCACGAATGGATCAAGGAGTTTGGATGGTCAATTAGTAGTGTGATGAGGAAGAACAAGCACAGATGTGATTGCATGATACACTCGGTTCATGAGAGTGCAACCTTAAGGGCAGCGGCGTATGCATTGGTAGACTTGGCGACGGAATATGTGGATGTATATTTGTCCGGGTATATTAAGCAGGTAACTTGCGCAGCCCGTCGGCTGGCAGTGTGGAGCTATGGATTGCACCTTTATGTATCGGTGGGTTACACCCGCCATGTCGAAATGTTGCTCAACGGATATTTGAGGTTTTTAGAGCGAGCAATATACGCTGATCAACTTGAACTGCCATATTTAACTGGGATTGCCCCTTATTGACCGATTATAAGATGTACTAATGAAAATCAGACTACACACATTTTTCCGTTAATTGACGCATGGTAGGCGAGTACTTGTTTTGCCCTGTCCAGGCCGGATGGTTGCACCAGTTACGCAGGCAGGTGCTGAATTGATACATAAATAAACGTTGTTTTCTAGAATTGGCTAGAAGCTGTGCCCTCCAGAGCTCAGCTCCTACTGCAGTGCCACCGCATGCTCTCACTTGACTACCAAAAACATCAAGTGTATGTACTTGTTCACGAGTAATGTACCCGGTGGCGGGAATGGCTTGTGTGGCACGTATTAGTACAATAGACGATTGCTATGTACCGCCTTGTAATGGTGAACAAGCTTCCACATGTTCTGCTATATGGAAGATGACTTCCAAAGGCGATCATCACGCTTTACCTCATCATCGGCGGTGTTCCTTTTCACAAGGGCCCTTTGCGCACTTTCCAAACACCGTGCGCCAGAGCCTAGGAAACAGTCTCTTAACGATATAAATTCAAGATCCAGCAGCCATTCTTGGTAGATAAGTGGCCAGATAAAGTGAGGGCTTAAGAAAAACAACAACGGTGGCAACAGGAAGGCCAAACAGAACAAAATGTGTAACGCCATCTAAACATAAAAAGATTAAATTTATTTACTTATTGGCGGACGGCAATTCGGCGCATTAAGCAGGAAAGCAGCAGCACAAAATAGGACAACTATATTTTGTTTTTCGAAAATAGCCAAAAATTAAGGTAAGCCAATTCCCTACCCAGAAAATCACCAGACAGCCTTTACGCCATGTTGGGGCGCTTTATTTTTGCGCGACCTTTCGTCTGCTACGGAGGATCGAACCCGTGCCTGCTAGTAGCCTGTGCCAACGAGTAAGCAGCTTACGCTACTGAGCCATTGGGGTCGGTAGCCGACCATCAGGAATCGCTGACTGCGTGCGATGTAGCCCGACCCACCCTCCAGCGCCATGCAGCCGACTGCCATGCGGAAGAGAGCCGTTGGCATTCCGGCCTCAGAACTTCCGGTTACCTTAGCTATGAGTCGACATTAGTTTTACTAACTTCCTAAGTACTATTAGCCTTGAAGCAAGTGGGAAGGATGGGTGCAAATGGTTAGAGTGCTGAAGAAGTCCAAATATTTATTAAACCACCTTTACTCCAGGTAGCCTTCCGGGAAGCAAGTAGACAGGGCAGCGATCCCGAAGTCATTTAGTAGGGTTACGTAGAGCATTTATAGAGTATATACATTACATGCTGGTAAGTGGACTAGAGTAATCTTTTAATCTGTTTTGACAAGTATAAGTGTAAGACACCGTGTTTACATATACTGTTTCCCCACGCTTATAGTGCCTTGAATTTTTGCACTATGCCTACTTCAAATTAGAATACCGTCATCCATTGAGGACTCTATATCTCATGATTACTTCCGCAAAATCCCCAGCCTATACATAGTTCGGCAGCTTCCGATCACATACATAGCAACGTGTCTGTTGCGAAACATAAATGCCTGTAAACTTTGCTCATGCCTGGTTTGGTGTGCCTCGATACTTCGCGAAGAAACCATGTATTTATTTATTTACTATTTACAACAGTCCGCCTCAATGGCACAACGCTGTTATTTGCAATGTGTCGCTGGCTCCTTTCCCGTTGTTTTACGCGTGCTTGCCACATTCACTCTGTCTAAAAGCATCTTGACTTCCTTAGTGGATGTACGATTGGCGGGATTGGCCATGCGCGCCTCTTTCATCGGTCCAATGCAACAACCTCAACTCAAGGGTGCATGTGTACGCCCTTCCGCGCCAAACGTGATTGATTTGTTAGTTGCACGTTCAGCGGGTAGTTGCAGGGAGGACGCGAGTACGAGCCAACTATTTCCTGATTGGCTGACCAATCCGTCTTCGGCAACATGTTCACTGCTTCTCGGTCTGGTCTGTGACTTACGATCGGAAGTACAGCATTTCCAAGCACCAGCATTTCCAGCCCCCATCACTTGCTTCCTTGTTTTAGGATGGCGTTATATGTTTCGTATCGCCTACCACGTCGTGTGCGTTTAACGTCCCGCGATTGGGTAGCAGTATTCAACACCCGTGGTCCCTGCTAACTCGCTCTCTGCTGGTTCCACTACTTCGCACTCTTCCAAGTTGCACCCGATTCTGTCGAATGAGCTTGCCCCCAACCTTGTCTCCATAGCTCTTCTCACCCTTCCGGCCTTCAATCACTCCTTTCCGCCAACATCCCGGGATTACGGCAATGGCTGTCCCGATACTTCTACTGTACCTAGTGATGAGAGACCTTGCGATCTGCGAGCATAGTATTTTTTGCCTTAGCATTCGGTTCCGTAATCGTTCCTGCAGGATATCGGGCGGCGCTATCTCGGGCAGCAGTGGAGTTGTAGCAGTCGCGATATGCGTTCCCATTCGGCGACTGAAATGAGGATGTAAAAGGGTCGCTCCGATATCAGTAGATGGTGTATTCCTTCGATCCACTAGCATTGTGTACGGAGCTTGTGAGTCTCCTTGGCCTTTGTAGGTACGTTCTTTGCCTGCTTCAACGCGGACCCAGCCTTACGGTTTGTTCGGCTATGGTATGGGCTGGTTTGCCGGAGACGAAATCCCCCTTCTTTTTGAATGTACGAAACTCTGCACTATTAGGCTGCGACCCGTTGTCTAAGTTCATCACCTCGGGTATTCCATGCCAAGCGAATGGGCACCGCAACTTTTCACCACGGATCACCACGGATTACCGATACCACATTTACAAATTCTGCGCATATATCTGCTCTCGCACGAACACGCCTACATATTGGCATAGGCACATGTTACTTTTCTTAACTATTTTTGAAGCTTTTCCCTCATGTTTCACTCACCTGACCCGCACTGTGTATACCAACTCATCGAACTAGTTCCTCATCAACATACTCCACATTAGTGATTCGAGTATTAGCTATACATCGTGCATTCTGTGGATATAGACTTCGTACAACCTTTGGGACATATGGGCCCACACTACTGTCTCCAACTGTACAACACCCGCGCTTGGTGCTGCTAATCCTGCTATCGTGTACAGTATTGCAATATTCTGATCATGCCTAAAGGTGTGCCTCGCTTTCTCGAGAACGAAATATTTATTTATTTACTTATTTATTTACTAATCATTTTATGGGCATCGATCTTGAAGTAGTCACTAAGCTCATCTACCACGAGCAAATAGTTCCTTCCGTCGTGCGAAAATATGTCACACGCAGCCATCTGTCAGGGGCTGTCAGGTACGTCACGTAGCATTAGCGGTTGTTTTGGCTGGCGTACCTCATGTGCTATGAGTGCTACACAGTTGGTGACGTAGCCACGTATTTGGCTGGTCATTTCGGGTCAGAACAACGGCACTCTTGCTCTTGCCACGCAGTGTTTGGTTCCTAAATGTGCGCAATGTTTCTGTCCCAGCATCGAGCGCTGCAATGCCTATGGAACCACTATCCCGTTGACCTTGAATATTAATCCATCCTAAGTAAGGGGTCCGTTACAAACATGGAAGAATAGTGCCAGCTGCTTTGATAACCTTTTCTTGTCTTCCGGACATCCGGTCCTGATCATGTGCTTCAGTAGCCTACCCAATTCGTCCTCCTCAGTGTACCGTTGGCGATGCTGCAAGCGTTCCTCAGTGACGGCGACCAGCTGTGTTCCATGCACAACATCTACTGCTTCTTCCGTTCCTGACATATCTGATTGGTGCGCTCTTGGCAGCGTGTCAGCAATGTGCACCTTGGATTCTGGCCGCTAGACGATCTCTATATCACTCTTCTGCCAATGATTAAGCATCCTATGCATGCGGTATGGAACAAAATGGAGCGGCTTGCTGGCGGTGGACACTGGGGTCTAGTGGTCACTACAGGCGGCTGCTTTACGGCCAAAGATATAGTAACTGAAAAGCTCAATGGCGCATAAAAACAAAGTTTTCTTCCTCTATTTGCACGTAACGACGCTTATGCTGTCAGCGGCCGGCTACGAAAGTCCAGAGGCTTACCTTGCTGCATGAGTGCGGCTCCGATACCATAATAACTGCTGTCACACTGGAGCTCCAGCGTTTGTGCTGGGTTATAATATGCTAGAATGCAGGCCACCGTCAGCAATTCCGTTACTTTTTGGAATGAGCTCTCTTGCACCGCAGCACAATACCGCTATTTTCTCTCATGTGGCAGCTTCCGAATTGGCACAATTACAACGGCTTATCTGTGAAAGTAATTACTTAGGTAATTCACCAACCTATTCGGCCTGCTAACGGCTTTCAAGTCAGTAGAATGTGGCACCTGTTTCATGGCCTTGACTTCCGCTTGGTCTGGTTTTATTCCTTTAAAGATTAGCACTTGTCCATAAATACCAAGTTCTTCCTGCAAAACTCGACCATCTCTCGTTTCAGCTTGAGGTTTCTTTAAAAGCAGCGTTGCAAATATCCGTGAAGCTTCTGGTTGTGCTCCTCTCGCGCCGCGCAGAAAACAAAAATGTCGTTTGCCACACAGAACGTTCTTGGTAATTCGTCTACAGCCTTCACCAGTTGTTTCTGGAATATCTCGCTAGATACCTTAAGTCCAAACGGTAAACGAAGGCGGCGTAAAAGACCGAAATGTGTCCCAAACGCGGCCAGGTAGCTTGACTCCTCGTCAAATAAAACATGCCAAAATGCAAAAGCATGGATGAGTTTAGAGAATATTCTAACTCTGGATAACACAAAAGTAAATAATTAATTAAATAAATGGTATATTCTCGGTAAAACGAGACACATCTGTAAAGGTGTGATCAAATATGCATACAAGCATAGCTTCTTTGGAAAGTTAAAAAATTTCGTTTTAATGCAAGGTATACAAGAAAAGATGTAGTCCATATGAGTGAGCATATTGTCAGTAAATAGTCAGAACAAGGGACATTATGGCGCTGTGGCGCGCAAAAGTCCGTCAAAACACAAGTTGGGGGTAATTTCGCCAAGTAGTAATCCGTGAGCACAGGAGTCTAAACAAGGTTTTGTTGCAACCAACAGCCATTACGAGATAGAGATGATCTGTGTTCCAACAAATCATTCTACATATCAGAATTAGTTGCACAGGTTCGACGTAGAAGGCTGAGGACTGCGTCAGTGTGAAATGCTTAGCTGTGACTTTATTTTGTGGCGAGTCACATCCGCCACCTTGCAATGTTGTTAAGCGGACATTTGTGGCTTTTTATAGGGAGAACGCTCGCCAGGCAAAAACCCACCACGTTCTGGAACACTGCCGCAGCTTTCGTTGAACAGTAGTGCAAGTCGGCTATGCATCGTATAGACCGATTCTGCACCCTATTATTTGCAGTCGGTTGACAGCTAAAATGGTTCATCGGTTGCACGAGTGGCTTAGTACTTCTACGGCAGCAGTCGTTGAAGCGGGCCAATGATGAACGATCCAAAGAGTCGATTGATAATGCCATAGGTGATTAAACACTTTGTTAATAGAGGCCGGCTCTTCTATTATATTCTCGTTCGGCTCGCAAATCGTGTCCAGCTATCCACGCTGGACTTGTCAAGTGGTCGGTGAGTGAAGTTTTTTCTTGTGACTGAAACTGTCCTTAATAGGTAAAAGTGCCATTCTCCGGGATTCCTGCAAATGTAAGTAAGTGGAACTGCTTCCACAGGCAAGTAAAAATTCCATGGAAGGCCATCGGAATAGCCACGTATACGAGCGCAACGCTGTCCGTAAATTACATCAGAATAGCTCCAGGTGACGGGCGAAAAGGAAGGTTTAAGGCAGTGAAGGTAATCACGCCAGAGTTGTTTGTCTTCGATTGTTGAACGGGGAATACATATGAATATATTATTCCAGGTGAGTAAATTGTTCTCTCTCCGTACGAGGCGAGCTAAACCCATTTGTTTAGACCCCGTGAAGGTAGCGCCTCCGGAATGAAGGAATGAGCTCCATTTGGACCAGTGTGTAGGTTTTCATTTTCCGGAGAAAGGACCAAGCGTTTGAGGATGGTTCGACCAGTGCCAGGGGACAAACATTGTTTTGGCGGATGTAACTGTGGTAATCTAGGGGAAAGCGGGAAACGGACAAGTGGCAGCCAAACAGGGACAGCAATGAAGCAAGAAGCAATAACACAGACTGGTAGCGCTCACCAATGCCTATGATATTTTAAAACTTATGCAATTTTTATTTGGTATACATGGTTTGCAAGCGCGTTCTATACGTTACGTCGCTGGTGTGACTCAGACTACAGCTACCATGATGGAAGAAGGTTCTGCAAGCGCAGGGTCAAAAGACCGATATAACAAAGCGTTTTAACAAAAGTTAAGCGAATGATGCGATGGTTTTAGAGAAACAGGTAAACCGATGATGATGGCAGAAGTTCGAATGCGAGAGGTATCTTAGGTGAAACTAAGGACAACTAGGTTGAGACCGAATGCGGGAGCAAGATAGGTAGAGCAACATTTCAAGAGGAAAAGGAATTTCAAAGAATCGGCTGGGAGCGAAGGAATGCTGACAGGAATACAAGGAGTAGTTCGTAAGAGTAAGTACGCTGAAGCGCTCATGATTCCCAGTCCAAAAGCCGTCAGAGTCTAGGAAATTGGTCACAGGTGGCCAAAGCTGCCGTGCATTGGGAGTCGTTATGACACGTACGGTCTCAATAATAGACAAAGGCGAGCATAAGGTAAAGAGCATAGGAATAGGAAGAGTGTTAAGTTGAGCATACTAATGGAAAGACCAGCCAAGAAACACTTAGCGATGGTCCGAGTGTCACCAATAATCAGGAACAAGCTCTGAGCAAAGGAGACGTCGTCTAGCGTCGGTGGCATACAAAGCTCCTACGTGTGTACGACGATAAGTGCGTTTTGTTCAATGCGCAAGCGTACTTGGCCAGTTTTCTCAGTACCGAGAGCCACTCGGATAACTCAATCTATCGGCTCGTTAACTTTAGCTTTTAACCCAAATTAGCAAGACACTGCAGTTGGTCTAAAATTTCTCACCTAAGGCAATTGGCACCATTCTGGTCGGCAACACTTCCGGTTTAGTGGATTCGCTTAAAGACAAATCAGTACACTCGTTTAGTCTCCTCACGAGACTGTCAAAAATGCTTGGGTAGCTGTCAACAATATCTAGGTTTTTTCACACGGATGTAGCAACATTTATAGTTAAAAGCGCCAAAACTGTGACTGTGTAGAGTCAATACCCAGAATGCGCATACGGTTTCCTGAGACCATCAGGAAATCAAGATGGTGTTTCGTGCCGTTTTTGGAATGATGGCCTTCAACGTAACGGTACCTTTCGGCAGCAGCTTTGAGCCATTCCATATTCAGAGGCAATTCCACTTCCTGTCACATAACATTCCCACAGAGTGCTTCTCAGGTCTGATGTTGACAGTAGCCACTGAGTCTATTTGAAAGCGCACCGGTCGTCCTCGGATCAAAAGCGTCGCAAAATCCCACTTGTGTTCCCCACGACTTTCCAAGTTACTTATCAAAATTCTTGCACCTGTACGTTGACGTTTCCAACTACTGGGCTAACCTTAACGGATCTGCAATAGCAAGCAGAATGCTTCTTTTTTGAACATTTTGCGTACGTTTGACCACATATGGATAATGCTCCTTTCTTTTTGAATTAACGCGACCGCAAAGCTGACAAATCGGACCATGTCCTTCGGGTGTCTGAAGCGAAATATTGCCTTTTTTGGGATACCGCGTTCAGCCGGGGGTTTGTTTCTGCTTTTGCATGCTCGGAATTCTGCGCCGTTCTTGGTACACTCAAGCAGACGCCCACATATTGTTCTAAAGACGGGTTTCGTTGTCCTAGAAGGTCCCGAGTGAGCTCATCATCCTTTACGCTACTGCCAAAATGCTCACGTATCAAGGAGTCTCGCATGCAATTGCAGAAGCTACATTTACACGCCAACAGTTTTAGTTCTGTTATGTAAGCCTCGAACGCTTCTCCAGGGGATCGATCGCGAACGAAAATTAATTACCACCGATACGTCCCATTTACCAGTCCATCTACTGGCGTATTTGCAGTGCATTCAACTCCAACTTCAAATGGTCCCAATGCCTAGAAGTGCTCCTAGTCACTACTGAGCTATACGTGTCTACCAACCAGTCGCCCATATGGTTCAGTTTGATCTAAAATGCATTCGTTTCGCTAAAGTGGCAATAAAGCTATCTACCAAACTTGGCTCCGAATAAATATCATACATTTTAATTAAGAACGGAGTCACTTGCCTTCAGATATTGTGCGGAATACTGTTAAAACACTCCATGGTGAAATGCCAATGCCCTAGTGCTTAAAAGCACTCTGTCATCACACTGCCCTACAAGGGTGGCTCCCTACAGAAGTAAACAATTACGGAACCATAAACCATACTCCCATTATCTCACGCGGGATGGAACTATCTGTTAAGAGGGCACTAGTGAACCTGCAGGAGAGCCAGTTGGCATGTTAACGCATAAGTTTCTAAGCGCCAGGTCTTATGCAACCTGGTAGCTTGATTTCCTTCACCTTATCACTAACGCGATTGACTTAGAGCTTGCAGTAAGTACACTACACCTTGGGATGCAAGATGTATTCAACAGGGTCCCTCAAATGCGCCTCGGGTATAAAATTAAACCTTAGGGTGTAGGCAGTCCTTTACTCGATGTGCTGGAATCCTACCTAACAGGGCACACGTAGTCTGTGAAATTTCGCGAAATGAAGCCACTCCTTTCACAGTTTCCAGTAGTGTCGTACAAGGAAGCGTGCTTGGACCGAGCCTATTTTTGCTTTACTAGACTACCTCTGTAACAGCCTTAGACGTGGCCTTCCCCTCCTCTTCGCTGACAAGATAAAGGCCGTATATGTCTTTCCCTTGAGTGCAAAGCTTTTCAAACTTGGCAAAATCCACGGCGAGCTGAAAACATTAAATTCGTAGTGTTAGTAATAGCAAATATATTTCTCCACTGACACGTCCCGCATCAAGGCCGACAAATGCTCCATACATGATAACACATTGACGTTAAATAACGTTAAATGGCTGGCTAGACGGACAATTTTCAAGTGATGCTAGCTGGGTGGTTCAGGTTTACCCCGCTCCAGTTCTTTGTTCGGCGGCAGTGTTCTAGAACGCGTGGGGTTTTCGCTGGGTGAGCGTTTACCGTATATAAAAGTCACAAATATCTGCTTAGCAACATTGTGACTTGGCAGATGTGGCTGGCCACTAAATACACTCCTTGCCACTTGATTCATAATTTTAACGCAAGTTATACCAGCAACGTAATGCACATGCGTACAATGATTGCTAAACTACGGATGACAAGCATTCCTTTAGCATTGACTGCACCACCAGACGCCAGCAAAACCTTTACAATCCAACATAACAGCTACACCCGCACGCATAACTACTTTTCTGAAGCACTATATATGACACGTCTATGACCATCCTACAGTACATTTTTGCTCACCTGTTGCATTCTTGCCATGCTCATGCCTTCGTAGGCGTGCCTGTCAGCCGAGAATAAGTTTAGTTATTTATTCATTTATTTATTTATCCAACATGACACGTTGGCTAAGGCTTTAGGTATACAATATTCTGTGAGCCTTGACCTCTCAGAGAATGTGCAATAGCAAGTTATAAAGGCCCGACAATTAGCTTTTTAAATAGGCCGTCACAGAAGCACAGCGAATGCACGACTAGAGAATTTTGGATTCCTGTTTTTCCGAACCTAGCATATTGCAGTTTGATCTGCGGAAATTTGCGAAAGGCAGATCGCATGCTGCTCGAAAATACCCAGTGGCGGTTTAACAAGATGACAACCGCGCGAAATCCGCCTCTTAGTTACCCACAGTAGTGTGGTCAACTCAAACTCCAGCTTCTATGGTTGTGACACAATAAATTAAACCTAAGCTTTTTACATAAGGTAGTACATCAAGCGGTGCACAGTGACGTATCCAACCTGATACTGAGAAGTGGAGCAGAATTTAACCTCAGAAACTGCTGTCGCTCTATAGCTTTGCTAGCAAGGCACAAGCAACTGCGTTCAGATTGTTTTGTCGTTGCTTACGTAAAAACCTGGAACCGAGTACCTTCACGGCTACGAGAGGGTCACAGTCCGCAGGCTTGTAAGAGGGTGGTATGAAACTATATGTGCCTAGATAAAATATAACGCCTTTTGAACATCTGCACTTCGGATGATACTCTATTTGAGATTTGCTCAGCTTGAGCTTATACGACGTCTACAGCTGCTCTGCTACATTATCTTACAAGCATTTAAACACGTGACCTAGAAACGCCTTGGGTTTATAGGTCACTCTTTATCACGGCACCACGCCGCCTAGTCACTCCAGTGCCGATGCTTATCTGCATCGATAATCACTACGCCATGCTGACCCTAGTGAATCATTCCTGAAGCTATCCTACTTGTCCCCTCCCTGTCTACCGCAACCGTGATACTAAGCTTGCCCTGACTTTGTTCTTGCTATACTGATATTTCTGCTACATCGCATTATCGATACAGTCTCATCTGTTTGACCGACTTCTCGACCATGCTTATAAGGACCTCATCATGTCCGACTACCTTACGAGCTATGGCCCGTGAACTCCTTTGCATCAGAAAGTCCGCTCTCTAGCACAGCCACCTCATTACATAATTACTGGCCTTTTAATTTCTCTACATAACTTTAACCTTTACCACGGCGATCAAACCTATAAGATAGCCTAAATCTGCAGGTCATTATGTATATCTTATCTTGCCTGCAATCCTGTAGGGGATAAAGTTTAGAATAACACACAGCAATCGTCACCATCAATAGCCATCCTAGTTTGCATCTAATCCATCACTGCAGTCACGACCTCTAGGAGGTCTTAGCTGGATCATTCTCACTCATCCTACAAACCATACGGCTAGAATGCTTATATCAATATGTATTTAGCCATTTCTGATTAGTTCATGAATGGCTTCGGTTCCTCCACTTACTCTTTGGTCCAAAGGCTGCAAACACCTGCAGGGTACCTACCCCCTGTGTTCCCTTATTCTATGGCCGCTTTCTCCATGTTCGAAAAGCACAGCAAATAGTACTTCATAGTTTACTGACTGGCAACTTCGCAAATCCATAGGTATGTCTTATATAAGATATTGCAGCTCAATCATGAATCTATCCAAGCAGGCAAATTGCCACCTTTCATCTTGTTTACACCTGCATTCCTTAGTCTTCAGCTTTACCTTATATCACTTACCAAATTCTTAGACCACTGGGTCCATGAAAAATATTAAGCTTATGAATTTGAGGTAAATCTGGTAGAGGCCTTCTACCAGATCTACGCCGTGTATAACATGCTAGTGCCTATTGTTGCTGTCGTACACTTAATGCACCTGTTAGCATTAGAGGTGCCCAAAATATCGTCTAAACACCAGTTGCTGCTTTACTTCTATGAACCTGCGTAGATGTCATAGTTGGCCTTACTTGATGAGTTTTCGTGTAGGTTCGTCGCGGTTAGACGGAGACAGACAGCTACCACACATCCAGGAAAGCCCCCGACGGCCGTGTCGTCCTACTGGGACTCGTCAGTACCGTACACCTGCCGAATCCTGCCGGACTCGAACCCACGACCTTACTCTTGCGAGTTAGCGACGTATGTCACTGAGCCATGGGCGATGGCAGCGGACCGCCAAGACTGATATCTAACTGCGATATAGCGCGGCTCATCCTTCACTGTCTTGCGTGTCATGAATGAGCAGAGGAGAGGGCTGACTCCCGGCTTACATGCCACTTCGGTTGGTGGCGGCTTGCAAAGGAAGTTATTGCGCTGGGGGCCAACCATATCCTCTGCACATTCATAACATGCAAGGCAGTGGATGATGAGCAGCGCTATACCGCAGTTAGATATCGGTCATGGCGGTCCGCTGCCATCGCCCATGGCTCAGTGACATAAGTCGATGACTCGCAAACGTAAGGTCGTGGGTTCGAATCCGGCAGGGTTCGGCGGGCACGCGCTACTGACGGGTCCGATTATGATGAAACAGACGTCTAGCGCTTTGCTGGGTGTGTGGTGCTGTCTGCCTGTGTCTAACTGAGACGAACCTACACGAAAACCTAATTAATCCCCTACTACTTATAAATGATGTATTTTCATTGCTTTTGACTACTTCCTACTTTACTCCGCCTTTTGCAACTATAATCGGTATGCATACCTCAAAATACTACTTATATATATACATATATATATACATATATATATATTCCATCTGGCCGATAACGTGACCATTATATAAGCCATATGCCCAAGGATGCAGGCACTTGTCTCTCTACTTACCTTCTATTAGCCCGCTACACTTAGTTGTGTCTGATGTATACAAGTGCCATACACTATTGAAAACATAGTAAACAGTCTTCATGAAACCATGTTCTCTTCTTCAACGGCTTTTATACTAAAACGTTTACATTTCTAGATAGTTTTTCACTGGCAGCAACGTTAACCGGCGACAGAGAGACCCCTGTCACACTGGCTTGCTGGGCATCCAGACAAAGTTGACCACTACATCTCTTTAGCTTGGCCGTCCTTGCGTTACCATCTTTTAGCAGCCTTAAAAGCTTACCATACGTTTTGCTTAATGGGGGATGAACGACCAGCTCCTATGTTTTGACCCTGTTTCTTTCTCACGATTTACATTATCAGGCTTTGTTAAGTGAGCTAAAACAGCTCTCCTCAAAACAGCCACTAAATATTAGCTGATGGGACATTACAGTACTAGTTAACCATGCCAACTACATGCACACAATTAGCACTCACTACAGAAAGTAACTTGAAAGAAACTGCTCAAACCTAAGCAAACAGATGCACAATAGTGTGTATCAACACAGTGGCGCAATAATCCCTCATGTTCAAGCAACCTCAACCCCACAGACGCAGAGTGATTAATGTCCACAAAGGCAGACTCAGGTGTATTTTGAGTCCCGAAGCATTCTGCCAATGTTTCCGATGTTATTTATTATTAGAGACAGGCTCAACAACCTCACTAGTGTTGGTGACTTATCCTTATGTATAAGTTAATAAGCTCCAAGAAACAATACTGTTGCTAATTGTCTAACAGGTATGTGCGATAATCAGGCAAAAGAAGTCAAATGTTCTCAAGGGTCTCCTTGCTCTGGTAGACTTTTATAACCTTTGCAACCACCTAGAGACTTAAAAATACCATCTTCATATTCATAGGGTTTAGGTGGCTCAGCATCCTCTGAAAACGCTACACTGAGTTCTGACCTTATCCCAATAATAGGTTGTCCTAAAGCCTCTTGCATATATAACATATCTTACTGGTTCCTAGCGCTTTCGAGAAAAGTTCTCGCTTATTGGATAAACCTGCTAAGTACACCTGAGAGGTTTTCTTTTTGGTAAACCATGTCGTTCCTAAGTACTGCAGGGAACTTTAGACTGTATAGAGCATTACTAGATAGGCATATTTATTTATACCTTGAACCACCTTGCCACTTTTAATATTTTCGGTTCTTTTTCTGTGATCTGGTTGCAAAGCAAAAAGCCATTTTTTGTAAATAAAATAATGACGCTATTCTTAGACCACCATTCAATCGCAAATGACTTGCTAACTACTGTATTTATCGTATTGCTTTTACCTTTAATCTAAGCAGCGGTTAAAACTTGTTTTGCTAGTTTAGGCTTGTGCTACCATTTGCCATATACCAGAAGTAAAATAGTTTCTCTTTCGTTCTAAGGTTAACTCAGTTTACATTTCGGTCCCAAGAGGCAAAATTAACGCAATAAATATTGGTTACGTATTTCCTTAATTTGCTTTTCTAGTTAAGTGCGCCGGTTTAGTATGTACTCTTAAAGTGCAATTTGCTTTTTTACGTTCCTTAAATTATTTTTAAACCTTTTTCTCTTTACGCCCGCCGCGCTTACCTCTTTGTAGTTGCGCGCCTGTAACTGTGACAACTGAGCCGGCCGAAATAGTTCAAAGAACTTATAGGGAAGTTCGTGGTGAATTGGATCCTGCTTCCAGAGAAAACGTGCACAACTACGGCTCCGCGCAAGCTTTCTCCACGAAGTAAATAAAGAAGCATGAAGATATTATGAAGAAACCACCTGGATTAAGGTCTAAAGAAATTATAGGGAAGTGTAGGGAGCATTGGATTCTGCATCCAAACAAAATGTGCACAAATGCGACAATGCACTACTAGTTGCCACTACTAAAAGCAAGGTGCAAAAGGTTGCTTGTAGGTGCCAGATGTACTTTACTGCGGGCGCAAATAACCATTTCAAATGTACATGGAGAAAGGCCACGCATCCGTAATTACAAGCGAAACTATCTACACTCAATGACCTTACTCCCCGTGCAGCAGCACGCAATTTGTATAAACATTAAGCCGATCCCTTGCGAGCACAGCATCAAGCAATTCAAAAAATAAGGCATTATTTGTTAAGGTATCTATTTGTATTACCATTGTTTATAAGCGTTTTTGAAAGGGATGCTTGTTAATCAGTCGACAATTCAGATAAGTGTACAACCTATCCAAAATCACCAGGCTGCAGTTTTGCCATATTAAAGCTCGCCGATGGTACGCATTCTTTGGTAAGCTTCGGCGGATCGTTCACATGACTGCTAGTGCCTGGTGCCTGCTAGCGCGCCGGGAATAGCACTGAGCCATAGGGAACGGCAGATGACCATCACGAATTCTTATATAATTTCCACATACCCTGACCCATCCACCACTGCTAGGCTGGCAAAAGCCATGCAGCTTACCTCAGTGCGCCTTACGGCTTCGAGACTTTCCGTTTACGGCAGTTATAAATCGACATAGCCTTTATGAAATCTGAAAGGGCTCATTTGTATTACTTAGAAGTAGCTGGACTTCAGTGCGTAATTTGTGTTCGTAGCGATCAGCCGACAATCCGGAGAAGTCAACTACCTATCCGAAAGAGCGCCAGACGGCCATTTTACACTCTTGTGGCTCGTCAGTGATGTGCATCTTTTGGCCTTCTACGGAGGATGCAAACCATGACTGCTAGTTGATTTTGTCAACTAGTCCACATCTTACGCCACTAAGCCATGAGGATGGTATGGTACCACCACGAATTGTTAGCTGACTGCGACGTGGCCCTACCCATACTTAATTGCCATGCAGGCGCCTGCAAGACAGCTGGCAGCGGTTGGCTTTCTGCGCTAGGAATTCCAGGAGATAGCAGATGTGAATCGACTTAGCATTTAGAAAATCCGTAAGGGCGAAGTTGGATTACTGGATTATAAGGATATTGGCGAATATTTTGTGTTCGTTTCCATCAGACTTCATTATAGCTAAAATGATTACCTCTCCGAAAATGCATCATATGGGGGTTTTGTCCTATTATAAATGTGAGTAATGTCTCAGCTGTATGCCTTAACGGCGCTTCGCTGACGTGCGACCACTACCGGTCGTGCGCTCGCTGCGTGTACCCCGAGGACGCTTACTCCTACGCGGAAGCGAACCCGCGCCGCACTCTTAGGAGATGAGCTCAGTACCCATTTGCTACAGGCCCTATTAGATTCCGTCAGGGTTGCGCATCCTTTCTTCTTCTACGGAGGATCGAATTCAGAACTGCTAGGAACTTGTGAGTACTAGCTCACATTTAAAGACCGTTAGCCATAAGGTACGGCAGCCGAACATCACCAATCGTTGGTTAACTGCCATATAACCAGACCAATGCTCAACTGATATGCAGACACCTGCCATGGAGACGTCAGCCGTTTTCCTCATGGCGCCAAGACAACGGGTACAGCACCTACGCATCGCCAAAGCATTTAGATAATCCATAAGGGCAAATTTGTCTTACTTATGATTAAAAGAATTTTGACGAGGACCTTTTGTTGGAAACAATCAGCCGATAATTCAGGTTGATCAACTACTACTTTGGAAGAACACCGGCCGGCGTTTTCCTCTTTTTAATGCTTATCAAATGTGCGCATTCCCCGAGCTTCTACGGGTGCGCGAACCCATGAATGCTAGTGGCTTGTGCCATTTAGCCCCCAGCTTACGCCATTGAGCCATGGGTGAAGATAACAGACCATAACGAATTTTTAGTTAATTGTGATACACTAGGACATATCCTACAGTGCTATGCAGGAACTTTCCAATTAGGCAACAACGGTTGGCTTTCCGGCGCCAGTATTGTAACATGAGCAGCTATGAATATACATGGCGTTTATGAAATCCGTAACTGCGACGCTTTATAACTTAGTATTAGAAGGATCTTGGCGAGCATTTTTGTTCTTTGCAAGCAGCCCACATTCCAGCTAAGAAAACTACCTATCCGAGAAAGCACCCATCTGCTAGTTTGTACCATTAGGACTTGTCAGTGGGGTGAATCCTTCGGTCCTCTACGGAAGATCGCACCCATTTCTGCTACTTGCTTGTGCAAACACGTTCGTAGGTTATGACCCTGAGCAAGTTAGGACGGTAGAGGTCCATTTCGAATTAGTGGTAACTGCCACAACCCGAATCATTCACCACTGCCATGCCGGCACCTGCCATGCGGATGACAGTAGTTGGCCTACAGGCGTCAGGACTTTCAGTTTACAGTAGCTATGAATCGGCACAACAGTTACGATATCCGTAGGTCGAAATTGTGTTGCCTATAATTAGAATGCTTTTGGCATGTATTTTTCTTTGCAACAAACGACATGTCAGCTACGTCAGCAGCCTCACTGGAATAGCACCAGGCAGCGCATTCTTCCTATTGTGGCTTGTATGTGGGGCGCATCCATCTGTCCTCTGCGGGGATCAAACCCATGACTACTGTTGGCTTGTGTCAACTTACTTGCAGATTATGCCACCAAGCCATGGGGCTGCATCTAAGCATCATGAATTTTTAGCTTACGGCCACATGGCCGGACCCCTCCTGTGATTCACGCATGCGCTAGACTTTTACCGATGACAGCGTTTGGTCTGTCGGCGTCCAGGCTTCCAGCTTATAGCAACTCTGAACTGACACAACATTTAGGAAACCCGCATAGGCGATACTGTAGCACTTATGAATAGAAGGATCTTGGCAAGGATATTTGTTCGTCGAAACTAGCCAAGTAATCAGATACACTTTACTTCCTCTCCTTGGAAGCGCACTGGACGGCCGTTCACCATAGTACGGTTCGTAAAAACCGCGCAGCCATCGGTCCTTTTTGACGAACCGGTGTAATGACTGCTAGTGGCTAGTGCCAACTAGCTTGCAGCTTAAGCCACTGAGCCATGGAGACGGTGGCCGAGTAACACGAATTTTAGCAAACGGTGTGGTCTAGTTACTTAGTGTGCTATTAGTTGACGTCCATTTGATTGAAAAATCACGGTATTTTAAAACCCCAATTATGTAACTATAAAGGGTTGCGTAGGTTCTCTTGAAACTGCGTGCGTCTGGTCTGCATGGCCAAGCCAGGACTTCTCACTGTTTGTATGCCGAGTAAAAGACTAGAACTGCAACCTATTTATTACAGGAATTCCGCAAGATTTATCAAGTTTAGCACAGGTTGTGCATCATAGTGCATGGACCTCACTGCCAATAAGCTACATTCGTCTATTGTCAAGGATAAAGTAATGAGCAACCGAAAAATGGCAAAAGGCTTCCATCCGTAATTGGCTAGAGCCTGCCCTCAAGCGTTTCGGCATCAACAGTTAGGGTTCTCCAGCTCGACGCGTTCTTGTGCTCCCCGTGTTGCGACGTTCTACTGTGCAATTGTTTGCTCTTTATGAGCTTTCGCTTTTCAATTTTGGAAGCCCAGTAGGGTTGACGTCCATCAGAACCAAGGCTTAAATGTCACACAAGACACCACGTCGGTGTACGTTAGGGTGACAGCTATTTGACTTTGCCAGACAGCGTAATTGTAAAATAGTCTGTTAGGAACAGCAAAGTATTCAGGAAATGGGAGCTGCAGGTCTACTAATCTTTACGCATGAAGCAGAGTTGGTAATGGTGGTAGTCAAAAGATACATTTTGTACTGGTGAACAAGATAAAAGCAACATAGTCCAAAGTCGCCGTATTTAGCTTTCCGGTGTTATACGGGTCTCTAGCACATGGCTAGCTTGCTTGCAAGTGACAGCAAACAAAAACTATTAGCTGTTAGGTTGGCATGAATGGCGAGCAAAGCTGGATCTGGTTAACCGAGTCTCCAGTCTACCAGTGTTTCCAATAATTATTGGCGAATGTTCAAGTTAGTTAAAATCTGAGATATGGGGCCAAGAAATATAACTTGCAAAGCAAAATGCCTGATTTAGAAGACCGTGACTCAACTTTTGGTACGCATAGTATTATGTTTGACTTAGAATCTTCCTATCAACTTATTTTTGTCCCTTCGTACTGACAGGTTCGGACGATACGTTCTGCAAGTAAAGGTGCCAACGCGATGCTAGCATCCACTACCAGGATAAGGGCTAGTTGGATTCTCCTATTGCCAGATCTGTAATGTAGCAACCATATTCGGATAGCTACCCTTTGAACAAATGGGGCGGTACTAAGTGAGATAGGGTGACTAATGGAGGGAGTTAAAGATTTTGTTTAGGCCTATTAATACATAACGACCATGAAGGCAAATAAATAAATAAATAAATATTTTATTCTCGACTCAGCAAGGCACCCCCGTGGAGACATGCTTCCATATGTACAACGGTACAGACATTTTATGGCAACTGTGACAGTGACAGTAGAAAATTGTTCATATGTGCATGATTGGAACTGTACAATGGTGAAAATGCGAAATAATAATTTGGCTGTCGGGAAACCGGGACCTCGACTAATAATAGATTGAGATCTCTGAATGATCCATTGCAAGATAATTGAAGAGCACGCTCAAGCGAGATATGACGATACAGTGAGTTTGTGCATAAGTTATGCAATGGTCAACGTTGATATAGTAGAAAGTAAAAAGATGATAGTATATGCAAATGTAGAAGTTTCAGTGTGATGAACCTGTCTAGAATGGTGACGCTAGTTGACCTGCCAGTGTGAAGATTTGGGCTTTGACTTTATTCGGTGGCGAGTCACATTCGCCACGTTGCAGTGTGTTAAACGGATATTTGTGGCTTTTTATAGGGAGAACGCTTGCTAGGCGAAAACCCACCACGTCCTGAAACACTGCCGCCAATCCATTGAATGGCCAGTTGTAACGGGCTATGTTTCTGGTTGAACGTTTGCTCGCTCGGTTATTCGCAGTCAGGTTGCGTCCCATTTTTCTGCCGGCTGATGGGATGGCCGGGTGCATATTGAGTTCCGGAGTCCTGTCCTGTGGCCGATTGGTAGGCCGGGAACTAAACATACTTTTAGAATATGATGTGTTTATCATCTGCAAAACCACGTGAAGTCTCAGAAGGATATACGTTGAAATATGTTGGATGGTTGTTGAAGGCTTGAAGGATAGGACATGGTTCCGAAGAAAGAATCGCAGATCCCCCGGGGTATGTAGTAAAATTGCCTAGAAATATAGGAAAGCACGACCAATTGAACGGTCAACGCGGTTTGAAATGCTCATATTGACCAATTGATCTGGCATGGTGTCGCAGGAGTATGTGTCTTCCGCAGTCAAAAGTAGTTCTCCAGGCAAGAGTAATGTGGAAGAGATAGCGTTAGGCAAATTAAACCCAAAGGTTCAAGCCTCGGAAACTTTATATCCGTGCATGACAGCGAATGTTTGGTTCGGTTAGTATGTAGTAAAAACGGTTGATAATCTTCCGCTCATGTCCAGATAAAGGAACTGCGTGGCTTGTTTTGTTGTCGCGATGATGGAAAATGCCTTGGGTGCGTATCGCCGTACCTGTGACAAACTTGGGAATAAAGGAAATAAAGAGAAACATCCACAAAAGCAGTAGAAAGGGATGCGTCTGGAAGGCAGTCGATCAATTGTGGCAATGACTGAACTATTGTACCTCGATACATGTATATGTTATTTAACTATCACATATACATGTGTATCATAAGTAGTGAAATATGACGAGAAGCAAGCAGAACACGGATCAGTAGAGAAAAAATATTGTTCCAAAATAGGAATGAAGAAAATAGAGCTTGAGGGGTCCTAATGCGCATATGCTCAATTGGTTAGAATCAGAGAGAGGAGCACAAGGTGTGCAGATTATGTGAAAGAATATCACTCAGAAAGAGTGACAGGGACGCGTCGCCTCCGTCTTAAATTGATAGAAATGTAACTCAGGGAGGACAGACGCATGTAAGTTAGCGTCGAATGAAGAAGGAATGCAATGGAAAGCACAGGAAGAAATGAAAGGGTAGGTAAAACAAGTTCTATTGAGGAAAAGTGGAAAAGCCGCCGATCTTCTCCAGGTGATGATGCATCCTTGTTAATAAAAAGAAGAAGGAATAATGCCTAGTGATGTAATTAAGGTGAGCGTAACAAAGCGCTGCGTCAGCTGTAACTAGATCAGTTATATGTTAGAATTACGAGAGATGTCAGAAAACAAAAGACCTTTCAGACAAAGTCAGGTAAGTCAGCAAGATGCAGCTACGCCGCGAAATATAGCTAAGTATAAGGTAATGAGTGTCATCATAAAAGAAGCAGTTTAGGACGAAAGTGACTGAACGAAACGGCAGTTAGCCTCAGGGTGGTGTGAACAGGCCGTTGGGTCTGTTAAAACCTGATCAAATAGGACATAGTAGTCCAAAGAAAGGAGACCATTAGGACGAGAATAGTGTCAACGCATGGAAAGAAAGCCGTATAATATAGATCTAAATACTGAAAGAGAGCATCGGCATAAAGAGAAAGGTTAAGGATGAAAAGGGGATATAATATTAATGATGGATCATGACTATCAATGCTTTTAAGGTGATGGTTACAAGGCGGTACGTCCGCAGAGGCTAAGTCACTTAGATCTCCGAAGTCCGAGGTGGGTCAGAAGGTAGTAGCCCGTTCAGACGAGTCCGTATAGTCCAGCGTGATGAAGCTAGGCCACCAACTTAAGGTGTGAAATAAGAGTAATGAGTGTCATAAGAAGCTTTCGGGACTGCAGCGGATATATGGAAAGCCCGTTAGCATGCCAAGGATAGGTCTCTGGATGAGGGGAACAGAGTGTTGGGAATGTATAGCCTAGAGCGATAACGTCTCGGTTGTCAGGCAGCAGTCAGAAGCGGGATGTTAGTCAGCCGAGGGTGGATTAGGGCCACGTCCGAAGGGATATCCGTCCAATTGAAAATGTAATGCAAACTGAGTGCGAAATGAAAATGTTCTATTAAGGAGAAGTAGAGATGCCAAGCGTACTCTCGAGGTGATGTGAGCAGACCGTTAAGTCTTCCTATCTGTGATCATTAGGGTCATAGCAGTCGGAAGCGAAGAGACCGCTGAGACGAGATTAGAATATCAGCTCAAAGAGTGAAATCCGTAGGATTTAGGTCTAAGTACTAAAGGAGAGTATCTGCACAATCGGTATGTAGAAGAAGTAAAGGAGACATAGTAATATGTATGAATCATGGCCAGCAATGCATTTCATTTAAGGGTTAATGATGTTACGGCGGCAGACGCCAGGTAACTTGAGGTGTGAATAACAGGAATGAGTGTCATAAGAAAAGAAGCTTTTGGGAATAAATGAGTAGGTTTGGGTCGAATAATACTGCTGGATACAGTTGGGCTCTGATAAGGGCGGATGAAATTTGGACTCCACGGACTATCAGCACATTTGTGTGTCTACACGAATCTTATTTTGGAAAAGTATCGCAAGCTTAGGGTTTACGAAGTTTCTTCCAATTATGCGGTGCCGCAGAAAGGACAATTTAATTACTGGTAATTGTTGTGAAGATGGAGATAATGAAATGGTGGCAAAGCTGTGGTTTAGGTATATAATCCCACAACTCAGCGTGGTTTGCCATTGCGCTCAGTAGATAATTAAGGGTCACATAGGAGTCAAAAATTGATCTATGGCTTATGAAACGCCGTGGCCGAAGTAATCTGTGGCTTTAGGTAAGAGGAAAGTAACGAAAGGAAGATCAAAGGTATGGAGATGTAACTATATGTATACTTTCAAATGGGACACAAAAGGATAAGGAATGAAGTTCGTGGCGTTATCCAGTTTGTGTACAAGATGCACGACCGCCCAGTTCACAACTTACTGTCGCCTTGTACTTAAAAGTCACAGTTAACCCAATTTGGAAGCCAGACGTGGGAGATAAGAGAACGGATTTTACTTAGGATTTTCAGTTAAACTTTACCATTGCTGCGCAGTACTCCTTAGAGCAAAGCTGACCATGGAATAAGGAAGGAGTGTCCGATTAATTAACCGCTGCTGGCGGAATGGTCAGCTCCACCGAACCCGCGTAGTTGCTACTTTGCACAAGAGTGAAATGTAAAGTAGCTCCCTAGTCTCTCCGTAGTAAGGTGGAAAGCGAAGTAAATAGCCGTGGAAGTGAACACACGAATTGGCTATACCAGGCCGTCCTTGCAGCTGCACCTATTGCTGCAAATTGTGTCATTCGTTCTTAAGTGACTACTGGCGAGGTAGCAATGTGTCAAGCAAGAGGAAGGTTGTTGAAGTTAATCGCATACGTGCCTTTGCAGCCTTACTTCTTAGGCAAACTGTGCATTGGATCCAAACGAGATCTTAGAGTTAGGAAGGACAGATATTAAGCTAAGGGTGACATAAGTGCCTCTCACAGATATATCGCTTGCCTCATCAGACTAACACACGAAATTGCCCAGAGGTACACCGGGGATATTCATGCTCCAACCGACCAGATCTCGAAAAGGAGCGGCTTTTATTATCCAGAAACAGGAACTTTTGCACTCCCAGCTTTAAAGCCTCTGGGTTCCAGATTTCTTGCAGCCTTATTAGTATTTTGTTCCAAACATTTATCTATGCACCTAAAGAGAAACGGGAGCGTAGATCATCTCGCTCTGTGGTGAGTATTAGTAGTTCTGCTGTTACTGAGACTACGTACACTTTGACTTCTCAGATTAAGGCTGGACATGTTACTACACACAAACTCCTGTACTACCTTGTGCAGGAAGCATACGTTTGTGACAATCAGTCGCAGCCACAGAAGTTGCAGCTTGAGTTGAGCACACCGCTGTCCGTAAGTAAACGCCTAGTACTAGAAAGCGAGAATTATTATTAACCGCCGATTGGCGTTCTTAAGCAAAACGCTACTCTAGCTGCTATGTAGAAAGGCGCGTTATTCCAAGGTCCAACGAATGTGACTTCGTTAAAGTTCTAGACAGTTCTATGACAGTGTTTAAGTGGCGGATTAAACCAAAGTTTATTAGTCGAGTCGTTGCGACTTGAAACCGCACTTGCTCAGAAAATTTGAGACCCGTGGGGTAACGCAGGCCCAGCTCTTTTGCTGATGTATAAGGCTGAATAAAAATGCCGTTGATCTTTCGTGCTTAATCAGGTACTGAGTGTAACGGGGTTTAGGAAACCGGTCCAGTATGCTCGACCTTACCACCTAAGCGCAGGTTACCGGAGTCAGCAGATCAGTTCGATCGAGAGAACGCGTGAACCCACCGGGAGACACAGCGATGGCTGGACAGCGAATCACGAGTGGCACACGTATCCAGAAACCGACAAACCGGATTGGACAATAGAACATAGAGGGCGCACTGGCAACTCGAGAATCGCTATTAACGGCAAGTTTCAGAGTGCAAAGCCGAATATGAGCGGTCCAAAGAAATACGGCCAATCAGATGCCAAGCACGAAGGATGTGCTCATTGCGCGAGACAGGAAGACAGCGACCGAAGAGGAATAGCATAACCCAATGAAATAAAAGGGGAACGCGACCAATGAGGTGAACCGAAAAACAGAAGACCCACTGAGCAGGCTCGAAGCTTAACAGTGTTTATTTCTTTTAAATAGGCTACCCTATACTGAATAAACGCCTGTTTTCCGCCCGCCGCCATCGTGACTTTTTGATCGTGTCCGTGTCACATAACATGGTGACAGAGGAGAAGAAGAAACCGATGCCCAAGATGCAGCTTGCAGTTGGAGGTCAACCGGCGATTCCGTTTCCATCCCCTTTGCAGATGACTGCGAGTTCTCTACCAGACAGTTGGCGGATTTGGAAGAGCAAGTGGGCGGATTTCGCAACACTGACTCAGCTGGACACCCAGCCGATAAACTACCAGCTCGCAATGTTTAGGCACGCTATTGGTGACGATGCAAGGAGGGTTCTTGAAACACTGAAGTTTGGCGACCAGAAGGCGGATCTTTCCGAAGTGATGCGGACATTTGGCGAGTTCTGCGAAGCGCGTGTGAACGAGACCTACCAACGATTTCTGTTTTTTGGACGCGATCGTTTACCGGGGGAGTCGTTCGAGAGATACATCACAGAACTGAAGCTCCTGGCACGAACTTGCAATTTCTCTGAATGCATGAAGGAGTCACTGATACGGGATCGCTTCGTTATTGGGATAAGGAACGATGAACTCACACGCCGGTTTCTGCGACAAAGGAAGTTGTCACTGGAACAGTGTGTCGACATCTGCCTCAGTGAGGCCAGAACAGATCAGCAAGTCGAACATCTGCGTGCCGAAAAGAATACGGAGTTGTTTGCAGTATCCCGAACCGAGGGACGTATCCCGAGATCACCCGATGAACAGGTAACTGATTGCCAGTTTTGCGGCCGCAGGCACCAAAAGAAGAAGGAGAGCTGTCCAGCGTGGGGTCGGACGTGCATGAAGTGCTCCAAGAAGGGTCACTTTGCTCGTTGCTGTAGATCATACAGAGTGAGTTCGGTTGCCGACGATGCCAGAGAACGGGAACAAGAATTGTTGATAAACAACATGGATGGCCGGGCGAAAAGCAAGTGTGTGTTTGCAACACTTTTGGTTCGAGGACAACCGGTACGTTTTCAGCTAGACTCCGGGGCTGCGGTTAACATCTTGCCTGAAAAATACTGCAAGGGGGTGCGATGTGAAGAAACTCAAAAGTGTCTCAAAATGTGGAACGGCTCAAGGCTACAACCGAAGGGCATCGTCATTTTGGAGACGGTCAATCCAAAGGAAGGAATAGAACACCCGCTGGAGTTCCTGATTTTTTCGGAAGACCTTATGCCCATTCTGGGCATTGATTCTATCCAGCGTTTTGGTTTTGTTTCTTTTAACCACGAACGTTTTGTTCATGCGTGTGACATCGAGGCAGATATTTTTGATAAGTACTCGAGTGTGTTTGATGGCGGAGTAGGGATGTTCGAGGGACCCGCTCACTTATCGTTAAACGAGCTAGCAACACCGGTGGCGTTACCAGCTAGGAAGGTGCCAATTGCTTTGCGCGAAAAATTCTTGAGTGAGTTGCAACGTCTCTGTAGTCTGGGAGTGATAGCTAAAGTTGACGAACCGACTGATTGGGTCAGCCAGGTGGCGATTATTACAAAAAAGTCAGGCGAGCTGCGTATATGCATTGATCCGAAACCGCTTAATGCCGCACTCAAAAGAGAATATTTTACTTTACCGACACTAGACGACATGCTGCCGGTGTTATGCAATTCTAAAGTGTTCACGAAAGTCGACCTCGCCTCTGCGTTCTGGCACGTATCACTAGATGATGAGTCAAGCTACATCACAACTTTCGGAACACCATTCGGGCGGTACCGTTGGCTTCGTTTACCGTTTGGACTGAAAGTGTCTAGCAAAATCTTCCAGAAGCGACTAATGCAAGCGTTGGACGATCTACAGGTAGTATTCTGCGTAGCGGACGATGTGTTGGTTTTTGGCGCTACTCGTGAAGAGCACGATCAGAACCTTCGTAGCTTTGTACAACGTTGTGTTGAAAGAAACATCAAACTGAAACGTGAAAAGATCGAACTACGCAGTACAGAGGTTATATTTCATGGGCATGTGTTAAGCGCGGAAGGGCTAAAACCAGACCCTGAGAAAGTAAGAGCTAGAAGAGATATGCCGTCCCCCACAGATGTGAAAGCTGTTGGCAGGCTAAATGGGATGATCAATTATCTGAGCCGGTTCCTGCCCAAGTTAGCTGATGTTATGACACCGATCAGGAAGTTGACTCATAAGGGCGAAGGCTGGCACTGGGGTGCAGAACAAGAAGAGGCCTTCCAGGCAATCAAGGAACTCATCACTAACGCACCTGTTCTCGCCCACTATAATCCGCAACTCTCTCTCGAGATTCAATGCGACAGCAGTCAATTTGGTATCGGGGCCGTACTCATGCAGAATGGGAAACCCATCGATTTTCGCAGTAGGACGTTGACAGAGACCGAGCGTCGTTACGCCCAGATAGAAAAAGAGATGCTGGCAGTTGTTTACGCCGTCGAACGTTTTAATGACTATACATTTGGCCGGAAGACTACAGTGTTTACAGATCACAAACCGTTGGTTTCCATCGCCAACAAGCCGCTACATGTTGTTCCCCGCCGCTTACAGAGAATGCTTATTCGCCTTTAAAAGTACGACCTAGAGATTTTGTATCGACCTGGTCCCGAAATGCATATCGCAGACACGTTATCCAGGGCATATCTGTCAGACACACCAGAGGAAGACGAAGATTCAGATTTCGTTCATGCAGCACAACTAGTAGCTGTTACCGAGGAACGATTGAAACAGCTCCAGCAGTGCACAGAGGAAGATGAGTTATGCAAGCTACTGAGGCAGACAATACTAAGTGGCTGGCCCAAGAACAAGAAAGATCTACCAGGAGTGCTGACCCCGTTTTTCCATTTTCGTGATGAAATCATTGTCCAAGACGGGTTGATATTCAAAGGCAATGGTATACTAATCCCCAAAGCGTTGCAGCGCGCGATGACAGAGCTTGTCCACTATGCACATTTGGGAGTCAACAATTGTGTGGCCAGAGCGCGAGAGCTAATGTTTTGGCCGGGAATGACCAGCCAAATACGAGATTACGTCTCAAATTGTCTGGCATGCCGAACACACGACGTACGTCAGTCAAAAGAACCGATGATGCTCCGTGACGTTCCGGACAGGCCCTGGCAGATGGTTGCAGTAGACATCTTCATCCACGATGGAAAAAGTTACTTAGTGTTGGTTGATTATTTCAGTGACTACTTTGAAATCGATGCTCTAGCTACGACCAGTACAGACGCAGTGGTGAATAAGCTACGATGTCAATTTGCTCGTCACGGAATACCGGAGGTAGTAGTCTCGGACAACGGGCCGCAGTTAGTTAGCGCAGAGTTCCGAGAGTTCAGCAGAAAGTGGGATTTCCACCACCGGCTTACTAGCCCATAACACAGCCAATCAAATGGAAAGGCCGAGTCGGCGGTAAAAGAAGCAAAGAAGGTGCTTACCAAAGCTAAGGAGACTCAGGAGGACCCTTATATTATGTTGCAGGAACGCAGAAACACGCCATCAACAGAAATTGGGGCAAGTCCGGTGCAGCGACTCTTCAGCCAGAGGACAAGAACGTTGATACCAACTGCGTCAAATCTGCTAACACCTGAAGTATCACCAACGACCTCGATACACGAGCGGTTACGAAACAGAATGCTTAGGCAAAAGAGATACTACGATCGCGGGGCGAGAAAACTCCAACCTCTAGCATTGGGAGAAGAAGTGTGGGTGCAACCAGTTCCAGGATCAGAGGGACACTGGAGGAAGGGAGTTATTCAGAGCCGCAAGGGAGAGAGAAGCTACGAAGTGAAGGTTGGGGACACTACAATTAAGCGGAACCGAGTACAGGTCCGGAAAGCAGGTTGTACGCGTGTTACCAAGATGGAAAAGGGACAACAGCAGCCAAGACAGATACGCGTCACCCCTGCAGAAGGAAGGAAACTCACACGCAGCGGAAAGCAGTATGGGACATACTGCGGCGCAATCCTAACAAAACAAAAGGAAAAGGATGTAACGGGGTTTAGGAAACCGGTCCAGTATGCTCGACCTTACCACCTAGGCGCAGGTTACCGGAGTCAGCAGATCAGTTCGATCGAGAGAACGCGTGAACCCACCGGGAGACACAGCGATGGCTGGACAGCGAATCACGAGTGGCACACGTATCCAGAAACCGACAAACCGGATTGGACAATAGAACATAGAGGGCGCACTGGCAACTCGAGAATCGCTATTAACGGCAAGTTTCAGAGTGCAAAGCCGAATATGAGCGGTCCAAAGAAATACGGCCAATCAGATGCCAAGCACGAAGGATGTGCTCATTGCG
>OX104068.1:112570832-112593646 GCA_944474145.2 Dicrocoelium dendriticum | reverse complement strand
AGAAGATGTCCGAGGCGACAGCATGAATCAGAGAGAGAGCGTAAGACTGCGTGCGGCAATGAGGCCACATCGGCAGATCCAACAAAGAGGACGCGGAGTGGTAAAGTGTATGGACTATTTAGCAAAGTACAGCAACAAGAACATGAAAAAAGGGAGGATGTGATAGGAGTATACACTCGAACGAACGTGCGGTTCCAGCCCAGCAAGGAAGCCGTTAGGCTGCCGCAAGCAAAGGCGGCAACCGATTGGACGTTCACACGTTTCTCGCATGCACGCTGATTGGCAAACAGTTGGACGCATTGGAGTGAGTTTGTTTGACTGAATCAAAGGAAAAATGTCATGCATCAACAAAGGTCGTTAATTATGGATCCAACCAGTTGTATATAATGATATGTTTCACTCGCCGTCTGTCTCCGTTTTCGCATGGTCCTGTTGTTTGCAGAATATACGTTTTGTCCCTGAAGGACCGACTTTTCACAGTTGCGTCTGTATCCTTTGCAAGTATCGGTATCGACTTCCTCCGACATTTTGTGTTTCTTGTTGATGCTGGTCGCCACAGACTTTTAGACGATTGTACGAAACTAGGTGTTGATGGTGTCCTTTCAGATGTCCCGATAATCAGCCCTGTATTTCGGATCGCAGGCGCACCGTCCGATTATTTGAGCCTGCTCTCCGAACACCCGCGACTGGTTCGACAGGCTGCAGAGCTTCCACCAGTCACCACAGAGGTCGCTCACCGCATAGTTACGCGCGGTCAACCAGTTAGCGCACGACCAAGACGGCTTGCTCCTGACAAACTACGGGCAGCACGAGCCGAATTTAACCACATGCTTCAGCTCGGTATCGTTAGACCGTCTAACATCCCATGGGCGTCGCCTCTGCACATGGTCCCGAAGAAGGTCATGGGGGACCGGCGTCCTTGCGGCGACTATCGATCCTTGAATACGGTTACAACGCCCGATCGTTATCCGATCCCACACATAGTGGATCTCACCGCCAGTCTGGCGGGTAAAACTATCTTCAGCAAACTCAACTTGGTACGCGCACACAACCAAATTCCGGTAGCCGAAGCGGACATCGCTAAAACTGCCGTGACGACCGTTTGGTTTGTTCGAGTTTCTGCGCATGCCATTTGGCCTAAATAACGCCGCGCAAACTTTTCAGCGCTTCATCGACCAAGTTTGTCGTGGCTTAGACTTCGCTTCGCTTATCTCGACGACACTTTAATCGCGAGCTACACGAGAAGAGCACATGCGCCACGTGTGAGCACTTTTTGATCGTTTATCTCAACACGGGGGACGATCAGCGCAGAAAAGTGTTCGTTTGATGTCGATTCAGTTAATTTCCTCGGCTATCGTATCTCTTCTGCAGGCGTCGTGCCACTGCAGGATAAAATTCAAGCCATCATCGAATACCCCGAGCCTCATTCTTTCAAACAGCTCAGGCGTTTTGATGTCCTTGTTAACTTTTACCGACGATTTATACCCAACTGCGCCTCGCTGATGCAGCCCCTCACGGACCTTCTCCGGGGGAAACGCAAGAAGTTCGAATTCTCTGCAGCAGCACGCCTTGCTTTTAAGTCGCTGAAAGAGGCCATCGCCAACATAGCTTTTGTAACGCATCACGATCCGGCCGCCCCACTGTCCCTCAGTACTGACGCCTCGGACGTGGCAGTCGGCACTGTTTTGCAGCAGCAAGTAGCCGACGCATGGCAACCCTTAGCCTTTTTCTGCAAACGCCTACAACCTACCGAATCTCGCTACAGCTTGTTCGGTAGGGAGCTGCTAGCCGTATATCTAGCGATACGTCGCTTTCGACATGTCCTAGAAGGCCGCTCCTTTGTCGTCTTCACCGACCACAAACCCCTGACTTACGTGCTCGGCTCGACTACCGACCGATACTCTCCTAGAGAGTCGCGCCACTTTAACTATATCACTCAGTTTACGACCGATGTACGGCATGTCCCAGGTGTGCACAACGCCGTCACCGATGCACTTTCCCGCATTCAAGCTATCGCCGCTGATGCCGGCACTGCTATCGGCTTAGCAGCCATGGCCACAGCACAACTCAACGATCCTGAGGTTGATCTTCTACGCAGGTATCCCTCATTGGATATACGACCCGTTCCGCTGACATCATCAGGTGGAACGATAATATGCGATTTATCTTTGGGCACGCCGCGCCTGTTTGTCTTACGCGAGTTTCGGCAGACCGTGTTCCACACGTTGCACGGCTTGTCTCATCCAAGCGTTCGTGCATCGGTTTAACTAGTAACTGCCCGATTCGTTTGGCGCAATGTTAATCAGGACGTCCGTACCTAGGCAACTGCTTGCCTTCCGTGTCAACGCGCGAGGGTGCACAACACACGAGAAGCCCATTAGGCACGTTTCCGATGCCAGACGCACGTTTTCAGCACGTGCACGTCGACTTCGTAGGTCCGCTGCCGCCTTCCAAAGGATCTGTATATCTACTGACCTGCATCGATCGATTTACTAGATGGCCTGAGGCCGTCCCTATCCCAAATTTCTCCTCGAAAACGGTAGCGGAAGCTTTTATGGAGCGCTGGGTAGCTCAATACCGCTGTCCCGCCATCGTGACCACCTATCCAGGGTTACATTTCTCGTCCACATTTGCCACGTTGCTTAAGGATTTAGACTGTCGCCACTTCCAGACAACGGCGTATCATCCGGCCACTAACGGCATGGTGGAGCGTTTTCACCGCCAGTTGAAGGCAGCGCTACGTGCGCACGCAGATCCTTCATGGTCTGAAACGCTTCCCCGCATCCTCCTAGGCTTAAGAAACACGGTTAATACCGACTTCGACGCCACACCAGCGCAGCTAGTCTACGGTTGCACGTTGCGGTTGCCCGGACAGCTGGTAGCCCCAGTCCCATGTACTTCCAATTTTGACTACGGAAGTTACGCTGATCGATTGGCTCACCAGATGCGTGAGCCATGTCCACCCGCTCCTCGACCGCAGAAGATACCAGCGTACGTGCCCGAGAAGCTGTCTATGTGTTCACACGTACATTTTCGCGCAGACGGTGTTCGACAGCCTCTTCAGTCGCCGTACATACGAAATTTCAAGGTGCTACATCGTGCGAGTAAGGCGTACACTATTGACTGCGGTGGCGACACAAAGTCGTCACCATGGACCGTATAAAACCCGCCTTTATGGAAGAAACCACCTTGCCTACTTCGTCTAGTAGTGCCTCGTGCGACGTCGCAACCCACCGCACCAGTTTTCCGCATGCTAATGAAGTGCAACCGGACCACGGTCTCGGTCTACAAGCCGTACCCACATCACCCGAACCTAGTCCGCCGCCTCCCATGACCAATAACCGTGGTCGGGAGGTGCGTAAGTCCGTCCGCTTTTCCGACTATGTACAGTTTAAATACTTTTAGCTTTGTAGATATTGTACATCTTTGCCCCATTTTTGGTCAATTAGCGTTTTGAAAACAAATAAAAATATCAATAGACCTCCGAAAAACCTTTTTCGAAAAAAATATTCATAAACCAAAAATATTTAAACGCGCAGATCATTCGTTTGTTCTTTTTTGGCGTTTTCTGCGCGTGTTTTCCTATTTTCTCGTCTCTACATGCGCCAACCCTCCCCTTCGATCGACTGGCCCACACGATGAATGTTTTCGAGGACCCTGACGCGAACACTGATCGTTTCTCCGCGGGACGAGTGTCCTTTCTCCGCGGGACGAGTGTCGTTTCCCCGCGGGACGAGTGTCATTTCTCAGCGGGACGAATGCCGCTTCTTCGCGGGATGAGGGTCGCTTCTCCGTGGGACCATAGTCGTTTCTACGTGGGACGAGGGTCGTTTGGGCGCGGGGCGGGTGCGGCGGGGGGAGAGACCACTCCCCAGCGCACCGTTTGACAGCAGCGGAGGTTGAGGTCCTGTCGGCCTTTTTCTGGGCTAGCCAGTTTTCGTAGTCCGACAAGCCCGCTCCAACAGCTCGCCGAAATGCTCCCTGCCCTGCATACAATAAATGATAAATCATAAACGGCACAGCGGAATCCGATTTCCGACGAACCCCCATTTACACGAACGCACGCTCATTTTTGCTGGGCCCGATTTTGCCTTCCGAACCTTGTTACAACATTCATTTTCCATTTCGAAGGCTTTCAATGTTCAACCTTCTAGGGGGAGCTCTGTAGCGCCTAAAAAGATAACTCTTAGCTTTCATGTACAATTTACTTGTTGACCGATTGCACGTTACTCCTTCTTGTTTTAATCTTACAACCGGCTCAGCACCACTGCCTTGTAAGTTCCCGCGCTCATGTGTACGCTCCCGCCTCGCTTCATCCGTCCGCTTCTTATTGTAGCCCCATTGAATACAATCCGCTGTGTCCGACCCCCCTTGCCTTCTGATATCCGCGCTTACCTTCGCGCACCGTCTCGGACTAGTATTGACTAGTCCTATAACTGTTACCATAAGTTAGGTGGGCAGTTATTGGTTGATCTGGGTTTGATGCGGTCATTATTTTAGGTTCTTCTACACTCCGCAGTCTTTCGTCAATACTTTAAATAACGACCCAACCAAAAAAAGAAGAAAGAAACAATGAATCATCTTATTCTCAATTTACTTGAGCTTACTGTTGTACTACTACTTGCTCTTGCTGGGACAATACTGCCTAAACCTCCCCCGCGACGAACCCATGAAAATCATCGTTAAACATCTGAAAGCTTCAAATGCACAATAACCAAACTTAACGGAGATGACAGGGCGTCTCCCCTTCAGTTCAAGGAAATGTTAACTAAGCTCACTGGCAAATAATGCGTAGGACAGCGATGGCGAAAGTCGTCATAGTGGTAAGTGTTGCATAAACTTTATTTGCACAGCTAGTCTTCCTATGTAAAAATTACCTTCTACAGCAGAAAAAACTGGACTAAAATTCATTAAGGATAAGAAGTCAAGTGCGCCACCTCGTCCATCTTTGACGTGAACAGGGAAAGCCCCCGATAACTATTGTTACCCCAACGGGTGCTAGGGACTAATTTGTAAGCAACGTGCCTTACTTTTTGACTAAGTGTACCAATGTAGGTTTATTGGTTTGTTAGTTTCATCCAATGGTTGTTTTCGCATATATTAAAAGCCTGGCAACAGCAGTTTGATAAGGTCGCTAGGCTTTTAAAACCTGTTGTTTTGATGGTGGGGACCGTTTGATTGCACTATGGCAGGTAAATTTAAATTTCGTTGGTGCCAACGGGTACATCAGTTTTACCACGTAAATAATTTGCCTTCTGAGTGGTATGGATGATTAGTATAAATTATTGTAAACCTTTTAATAGTTTTACATGTGATATGAGGCGTAAACATTTTACTGAAGTAACTTGAGTAAAATAAGGAAGGCCGAATTGGTGGCGGAAAATCAACAGATGCGAATGCGTGGAAATTACGTTCAACGAATATAGGGTTATTTTTGGTTAGGGAGTGCTTTGAAATGTTGCATTTATTGAAACCTAAACTGACCGTCTATTGTAAACGGAAAGTGCTTTTTACAATGCAGCAGTTAAAAGGTTGAGAAAGCTACATGGAATGTTGATTGCACAAATAATGTTCACGAAGGATATGAAATGCAACATTTTAAGGCAATCCCTGTACCTAGTTTATTGCTAATGAACAGAAATACGTAATTAATAAGTGTGAAACTTACGGATGATGATTTGAAGGTAACTTGCAAGTAAATGCGATTTCGTAAATCTGAATAAATGCACACGGAGTAACTGCGATGACAAAGGTGTCACTACGTGCATGGTTGCTGAAGTAGGGAATGAGATGTTCAAAATGCATAGGGAAATAAGAATAACAGACATCCTCTGTTACCGTAATGCTGTGTATGTAAATGCGTAAATGGGAATGATCATGCGGTGAATAGCATTTATTATTGGTATTAGTGCGGGGGAATATGTACATGTGCAAACGCTGTGTTGGTAGGTGTAGTTTGTTGGAAAGTGTCAGGCAACTAAGTATCACTTGGAACGTCTTCATATGCCCAGATAAATATGGTAACTGCATATAAAATGGGCTAATTGTATGCCTGATTCTGAAATATATATTGTGCCTTATGCTGAGGCTGATGTCGCATTCATGATGCTTCTTCACCGCAGTTGGGCTAAACCAACTTACACTTAAACTAGGTCTTCTTACTGTGGATAAACTTCATTACATTTTATTTATTTTTTGTTCTGCGAACTTGATAATCTCCTCCCAACTTACACACGTCGTTCATGCAAATTGTGGTAAACTTGGGTAATTTTATCGCGTGGTATTTTTAAATAACTGGGACATTTTGTACTTATCGGGTATTCACATTTAAGGAATTTCTTCCATATACCCTTTTAGCGATTATTTATGTCATCATATGCATCTACTTTATTCGATATCGGCACTTAGAATCATTGGCTGTTGTTTGACATCCCAGGTGTAGCTGCGCTTGATGTGCATGTTGACAAGGTGCCTATCTGTCTATTACCCACTACCCCTTCCACACTGGCTCCAGGAGACAGTTGCTCGTTGCTGGAGGGGACGGATGCACGGTCCTCGTGGCCGTGCCCGACTCGAAGAGGAGTTCCATGCACTCAATGTGGAGCGGACTACGGTCCAGCCACCGTCTTGTGTGCGCTTGATTCCCCAAATACAGCGTGCTTGTGTTTGCCTGTGAAGGAGGGTGGACCGGCTCCGTTGATGAAACGTGGCTCCCATCCGCATGCCTCCAGGTCTTATTCCTTCGGGTTCACACTAAATTTGTGACGTGTGGATGCAGCTGTGGGTGGTGCAGCGCATCATCATCATCAACAGCAGTACATCAGCCACGTGAACTGATGCTTCGCTGCCATACAACCATGAGGAACTATGAAATAATGAATTAGAAGAGGGAGAGAAGGGGGACTTACCTGAAAACCTTAATGCCCTAAGCAAACATTCAGGGTCAAGGCGCCTATACCTTGTGTAGACAACATACCGTCACAAACAAGTGGCTATCGTGCAAAGATAATGCGGCATCGGCGTGACAGCTCCCTTGCGGCTTTCACTGCCACGCGTCATAAGCAGCCAATATCCCGCAGATAACTCAGCACCAAACACACTTTAAACAGACAATCCGATTAGAAGACGGCAGCAGACTCGCCACTGGTGTCGGTTGCGAGCCATGTCCTGCAAATTATCGAGCGAAGCACAAGGTGAGTCACGTGGACTCCAACCCGGAAGGCGAGACGGACCAAAGGAACCCAGTTTGGTCGTCACTGACTTCATTTCACGCTGCCAAGTCAACTTCTGTCCACCTCGAGCCTTGCGCCATCCAACACCTGGTAGACTGAACAAGGCCCTCCTAGGTAAGCGGTGACCAGGCATACGTAGCACGTGCCCAAGCCAACGCAACTTATTCAGTGCTATCTGTCATTTTAGGGTGCTAGCATGATTATCACTACATAGTAATTGCCTACGCACATCACCTTTTCGGACACGCTGGTGCCATCCGACACCAGCAATGCTTCGCAAACAACGACGATCAAAGACTTGAAGGTGCCTCAGCTCTTTAGAACGAAGGGGCCAAGTTTCACTACCATAGAGCAGAACGGCCCACACTGTGGCCTTGTATACACGGCCCTTCAGACGGTGGGAAACCCTTCTGTCGCCAAAGATGCCGCAGGTTCAAGAAGGCAGCTCTGGCCTTTGCAATGCTTGGGCTCACGTCAGTTTGTATGCGTCCATCATTGCTGATGCAGCTGCCACAATAACTGAATTGATCAACCACCTCGAGTTCCTCGTTAGCAGGCGTCAAGCGGTCATCAAGTGGCTGGTGGTCCTTCAGCAACACTTTGCACTTTGAAGGTGCGAAGTGCATACCAAATAATGGGACCACTCTGGATAGGCTATTCAGGGTTGATTGTGCCGCCGCAACATCGTCCAAAAGCAAGACGATATCGTCTGCATAATCTAGATTAACTAACCTTTCACCCGGCAGCACTTCAACGCCTACATCGTGAGATTCCGCAAGGGAACACCCTATGATAGAATCCACGACGTAATTGAACTAAAACGGGTAAATCGGACAACCCTGACGAACACCACTTGTGGTCGAAAAGCCATCCGAGAGAACACCATAGACCCTGACGCGGCCTGTAGTGTTTGAGTATAGAGCACGAAGGATGTTTACATATTTCGTGGGAATACCTTTTCGCGCAGAGAAGTTGAACAGAATGGATCGATCGACTGAATCGAACGCACGCTTGAAATCGAGGAACGCAGCTATTGTCGGTCTGCGGTATGCGTGGCGCTGCTCTAGCACCTGCCGCAAAGTAAATATATGGTCTACAAAGCCACGTCCTGGGCGAAAACCGGCCTGCTCTTCCCTAATCCGAGATTCCCGTTCTGCAGTGAGGCGACGAACGATAATCGAGGCCAGTAATTTTGTCACAACTGGCGTTAGGCTAATACCCCTGTGGTTCGCACAGTCTGTGCGACTGCCATGCTTGTATATTGCCACTATAATCGATTCGCTCCAATTAGCCGGCACACTCTCCGTTCCAGGTACGTTCGAATAAGAAGGTCAGTGCCCTGCAGAGGACCTCACCTCCATCCTTAACTAGTGCAGGTGGGAGGGAATCCCGGCCAGCTGTACGAAAACGGTTGGTGCAGCACAAGCCACCCATTGTCCCTCTGTAGGCGCGGGCGTCCTGAGGCTGGCCACAGTGACAGGCGAATCCGAAACCGGATGCTGCCAGCCATATATATATACATTTATAAATGTATACGCATCCGCCTTTATATGCTATGTATGTAGATATGGATGTATATATATGTATATTCATATGTATATGAATTTGTCTATATACATATATATGGGTACATATATATATATAGAATTATTTATATATGGCGTTTACATAAGTGTAAATATGCACACATGAACTTATATATGCATGTAACCATGCACACCAACGTAAGTACATTTCATAACGGTACATGATACGAAAAACAAAGGTACACACCTATCTATATATATTTATATATATATATATATTAATTTTTTAGATGTTCGTGAGTAGTGTAAAGTTTGTAGAAAGTAGAAGCCACGATTAAAATTCACGCACAATAAGGTGCCTTGACGGGGAATCGAACCCCGGTCCACGAATTTCCGGTCCACTGCTCTACCACTGAACTACCGAGGGCTGACGATTAGGTGCGCAAGTTTTAATACATGACTTCTGTTTGGTGCGCGACGTATTGCCAATGAGGTCACAGTACGTGTCCTGATGTTACACATTGGCTCACTCAACCGTCACTTCCCAATAGACCGAAGTACCTGTCCTTCAAATGTCCAATGGGCGATGGTAGATTTATTATTTTGGATGTTCGTGAGTAGTGTAAAGTTTGTAGAAACTAGAAGTCACTATTAAAATTCACGCACAATAATGTGCCTCCTCGGAGAATCGAATCCCGGTTCACGAATTTCCGGTCCGCTGCTCTACCACTGAGCTACCGAGGGCTGACGAATAGGTTCGATTCCCCGTCGAGGCACATTATTGTGCGTGAATTTTAATCTTGACTTCTACTTTCTACAATAAATATATATATTGTAGTATCTGGCAACAGGTTATACCTTTGTATATGCAGTTAACAAATTTATCTGGGCATACGAAGACGTTCCAAAATATTTCCATTTGCTTAGCACTTCGCGGCAAATTCGACCCACCACACAGCTTTTGCACAAGTAAATATTCCCGTTCGTTAACACCAATAATAAATGCTATTCAGTGCATGCTCATTTCTATTTACGCGTTCATATACACATCACTATAGTAATAGAAAATGTCTGCTACGCGTAATTCCTTAGCAAGTTGAACATCTTATTCTGTATTTCATCAACCATGTACATAGCAATGCCTTTTTCATCGCAGTTACTCCGTTTGCACCTATTCGGATTTACCAAATTACGTTTGCTTGCTACTTAGCTTCAAAGCATCACAACCAGCAGGTACAACGACACACCGGGTATGCAGCGCAAACCCAAATGGATCAGCCCTGGAGGCCTGTGGAGGGGTGCAGGTTTCATCAATGAAGCCAGCCCACACTGCTTCAAAGTGAAACAAGAGCACTTTATATTACGTGGTTTGAAGCGCAAGGAGTGCGCAAGCTCAGTGGTGCTGCTTTCCAGGCGTATGACACGGAAGCAATGTTGGTGGGTGACACGGATATCACGCCGATGCAACCCTTCCCTTCAAGCAAGAACCAGCTATCTGTATACAAAATGCAAAGTACCCTCCAGGTAGGCAAGCGTGCGATGAATGTTAAGGCATGGAAAATGAGCAAGCATAGGGAACACGAGATGTGCACGCCCATGAAGTGAACTTGTGAATTCCGTTGAACGCAGTAATAAGGGGCACTTAGGAAGGGTACATGTGGACGTCACGGGGGTATGCTGGTTAACGCCATAGCTGTAGCAATGGCTTACGGCTAACGTGTATGGCGTCAAGGCTATTGCGACGATACTCACATTGAGATGGTTGATGTTAGGTTACCGAAATATGTACGGGGAAACTTGACGCAAACTACTTAGATATGTACCCTGAAATGGGCCCTGTAGTAAATCTTATGCCTGTCGGTGTATAGCAGCGGTAAAGTGGAAGAGCTTTTGGTGGAAATATGCACGCGGCAAGTAGGAGGGTGACGTGCACAAGAGGTTACTAACCTGTGCTATTGCAACCCGTTTCATTGACGTTGATGACTCAACCCTGGCAAGCGGGAATGGTAGGCTGGTAGGCGTGTACCGCAAGCCTCATTGCGTCAAAGATACACGTTGCCGTTATTCTTCACAGGGGGAAAATGAAATGGCTTTATAAATGCGGCACGAAAAGTTGATGCACCGGTGACATATAAGGTTTGAACCAATCACAAATATTCCCGACCTAGCGGGTGAGCTGCTTGAAAGCTCATAATCCACGAAGCGAGAACACTGAGAAATGGTTTGCGGATACTTCACAAGGTACCAGAAACGGAGAGACCCGGCATTAAGTAGGGTGTTTATTAGTGACTTACATTTTTGGGGTAGGGTAACTGACGGTGTGGGGTTGCTGGAACGTACGGTTAACCGCTTGCGGATCCAGGTAAATGGGGTAGTTTGAGGGAAACTTGTGCACCGAAACCTTCCGTACGTCAGTGAGGTGCCCCAGCCGCCCAATGTGAGGAGGGTAAGCAGGGTAAGTGAAACAAAGGATGCATGAGGATAAATTCATGACGTACGCAATGTAGATAAAAGGACCTCGTGAAACATCTGATGGCGTGGCACGGCATGGCAAGGCGGAGGCCATACCTTGGATGAGGCTCATTGGCGTCGTTAGGTGGGAAGTCAATGGGTGGCGCATATAATTGTGGCTTTGAAAGAGAAGTTATCATAGAAAACCCATGTTACCTGTGGATAGGTATCAATGATGCATCAGCTGGCCGCTGCTGTACGTGATGACGACTTAGTGCCATGGTGCAGTAAGGAAGTGGGCAAGTGGGGAGGAAGGACCCTGGGTGATGTAATGCGAAAGCGGCAATCCCAAGATTTTGAAGCACTGGTAAGCAGAGAATGTATGGCAGCACTCACCAGCAACCTTTGGTTAGTGCGCGGGCTGTTACTTATCAAACTTGAAGATGCCTTACGGCAAATGGGAGATTTGGTGTTAGTAAAACCATAAGTGACGAGCGTTGACAGCCGATCCCCAAATTATCCAAATGCTTAGAGCGTTTGGTTGATCACTATAAAAGGCAATGGAATCGGTCTGAATGGTTACATTTCTCGCCGGCCACTGAGCACCCTGCTTCGCGGGCTGTCCATTTGGATCCACCCACTTCTTCAGAAGTCCAAGGTGAAATGAAACTGCGGAACTTAAATAAATCCGCGTGACCTGTTGATCTTCCTTCAGCCTTCTTCAAATTCGAGGACCTGCTGTTGTGGATTGTTTACACGAGTTACTAGTCAAACAGTTGGAGCGGAACTCTGTCCTAACCGATTGTCGTGGATGCATTGACCGCATAATCAACTTGCGTACGTCGTTGGAGCATCGTGACATATATTGGCGGCCCACCGTTGTCCTCTTCCTGGATTTCAAAGGTGCATTTTATTCGGTGGATAGACATGCACTTTGGGACTGTGTACTCAGGAAAGGTGTCCCTGAGAAATATGTGAATGTTATTCCATCATTACATGGGCGTAGCTCCGGCGGAGTGAGGGCTTGAGGCAAATCCATGGACTGGGATTCCCTATTACCGTGAATGATAAATGATTGCGAGGAGGCAAGCAATCTCACCTTGGGGTGAAAAGTCAGCAGTGCAGTTCACTGCATTACCCCATCATTGTGATTCCATATGCTGAGGCGGACCTGAAAACATTCATCTTGAACGGGAGCAGACGTACAACACATAGAGATGGGTAAGCTGAAACGAAGCCGTGGAAGTAAGGTTATGGCTCTCATTGTATAATGGTGTCAAAGGAGAACAGCGCATGGTGGAATAAATGCAAGCGACTAGTAGAAATGCCGTGTTCACAATAGGTTACAAATCTGTGGTATCGCGAGGTGTTTCCTTGACGTCCATGTCCCCACTCTGGTAAATAGGAATGGAACTCCCGCGAGCGTGCACCGCGTGATAGAAACACGGTGACGTTATCCTTCATAACGGACCAATGCAATAGCGCATCAAACCGCACAATGGAAAGCAAGTACCGGTGACGTATGATGTTTAAAACATTCACAAATCTTCCCGACCTGGCGGGTGAGCTGCTTACCGGCTCGTTACCCACGAAGCCAGAACACAGAGAAATGGTTCGGGGATCCCTCAAACACGTGTCGGTACAATTCCGTGGAAAATCCTCACGGGGTACCTGCAATGGAGGCGGAGGCGACCCGTCGGAGGTGGCTCATTGCCGGTGCTAAGTTAGAAGGCAGTTGGCGGCGCACTTCACTTTCGCTGTTGAACAAAATTGACCATGGAAACTAAAGGTTACCTGTGACTACGTAGGAAGGATTCATCCAATGGCGGAGGCGATACGTCGGTGGCTCAGTGGCGTTGATAAGTTGCAGGTCGTTGCGCCGCGCACATCAATGAGTCTCTGAAACGGAAAATCATCATGGAAAACAATCCCCACCTGTAACTACGTATGCAGCGTACACGAGATGGCGGAAGCAATAACTGGGAGGAGGTTGAGTGGCGGTGTTACGTCAGAAGGTTAGGTGTTCCGCATATCACAGACGCTCTGAAAGGGAAGCTGTGTTTAAAATAGAAAATGGACACTTGCGACTATGTGGCAAGGCGACATCAAATGGACGAGGCATTACCTGAGAGGAGGCTCAGTGGCTTGGTGCAGTATCACGGTAAGTTGCGAGGAACGCTGCCTTAAGTCCGAAAGAAGTCAAAGCGGATAAGCAACGCAGCCTAACGCAACCTATCATGCAACCATCACATAATATCGGTGGTACATTGGAACACCTTCCCTGCCAGGGAAGTTTGGCTGTGGAAATGACAGACCGATGATACGGACCTAAATCATGGTTCACCGGGGGAATGGGAAACGTACCGGCGCATCATGGTGCAGCGCAGCTGCGCCTCTCACGGCACCTTGTTCACTTCTCATTCACACGTAATCCCATCAACGGGAAACTGCCATCCTGTCCGCCATAACAAGGAAGGGCGTACTGGTCTACGGTCTCAGACTCCACCAAATCAGAAGGAAGTTTATTCCAGAAGGTAACTACTCCATTCGTAAACAACTTTGCCCTGATGTCCAGACGGGCTCTATGATGTTTGAGCTTCGGGCAATGCCCGCGCAGACGGTCTGACATAGCCAAATCAAACCGATGGGTGGAACTAATACCAATAAGTCCCTTAATGATCTTAAACGTCCTTATCAAATCCCCTCTCAACCTACGCTATTCCAAGGAAAATAATCCGAAGCTACTTGGACGATCCTCGTAAGCCTTCCCTCGTTGGACTTCAATCATCCTGGTCGCAAGTTTCTGAATCTTTTCTAGACAAATGATGTCACTCCGGAGGTACGGTGACTAGGCCAGAAAACAATACTCCAGATGTGGCCTAACCACTGCTTTACAAAACGGCAAGAATACTTCTGCGTTAGGGCTACTCAGCGCTCTCCTAAGACGAGATAACTCGTGTCGCCCTATATCGGCAGCATGGCGACACTGTGCCGAAGGCTTAAAACTGTTCGCTACGATGCCACCTAGCTCACGGGCTTCAGCAGTATACCACAATGATAGAGAGCCCAGGAAACTTAACTGCAATTCCGCTACCACTACTAGTCAATCGTTGACATTTATTGGCATTTAGAGGTAGATCCCACGGGTTTGACCAATTCACCACAGTGATGATGTCCTTAGCCAATGTCGCTCGGTTTCCCCCACTGACTACCTTCAACTCATATGCAAAGATATAGCACGGATCCTCAAGAGGAGGAGCCAGGTCATTTATAATCATAAGAAGCAACAAAAGACCCAGTACCGAACCTTGGGGGACACCGCTGTAGGCAAGGCCAACACTACAACTCGCTTCCCCAACCTGGACTACGAATGCCCTTCCACGTAAGAATTCCGACAGCCGTAGTAATATTTGAGGATGCAACCCATGTCAGCTTCTGAATTAAAAATCCATGATTCACTGAGTCAAAGGCTTTACTGAAGTTCAAATAGCACACCTCTACCGATATGCACTATCAAGACACTGGGTGATCTCGTCTAAAAAACACAATAAATTGGTAAGACAAGAATTCTTTTTAAGAAAGCCATGCTGTTCCGCTCTAGTTATCTTGTGCTGAGTCAAGTGCTCACAGAGCATGTTCCTTTTAAGCTTTTCCAGGCATCTCAGCATGATGCTGGTCAAACTAACAGGCCTATAGTTAAGAGGCACCAACTTAGAACCCCCTTGTGGACGGCAACAATAGTCGCCCCCCCCCCAATCACGTGGCAGATTGTCTTCTTGAAGAGACGGGTTGAATAACTCCGCTACGGGATACTGAAGGATATCAGCCAGAGGCTTAACTATGGCGGGATGTACGCTATCAGGACCAGTTTATTTAAAAGGGTTCAAACTGACCAGCACTGTGAATACCACTGACACATTGAGAATAATTTCCCGCATTGTGTGGCTAGTTGAGCAGTGCAGCTGTGATGGCAAGGCTGACCCACTATCCTTCCGATGCAGCTTTTCGTAGACAATTAGCAGCACTTCTACTTTATCAACGTCATCTACATCCTGGGTACCGTCCCTCATGGTTAGACATCCGACCACCTCTCTTAAAGAAGCCGTTAACTGGACATAACTGCATTAACACTGGGGATTAGTTTTCACAAATTCGACTAATCTAAGCTCATATGAGTACTTCGCTTGCCGCTGTAATTTAATAGCCATGTTTCGATACCTTTTATATTGTATCCGAGGGCGGAAGCCCCGAGCTTTTTGATATTTTCTCCACTCAGCATTGCGCCTCTTTATCACTCTATCAATTTTCCTCTCTACCGTCGGTGTTTCCCAAAATGTCTCCTGGGGTGAAGGGGAGCAAATTCTTTCAGCAACTGTACAAGTCCACTTCTGAGTAGAAGCACCTCTGTTCAAAACTGGCCTTGTCCTGTTCAGGGATCCAAGTGACTTGAAGGGCTGAATCCCGCACCTTCGTAACATCAATACGATTTAAATCTATTGACATTCGACGGTTCGCTGCGAGCCTCGGTGTGTCCAGAGAAAAGGTCAAAACACAATGATCACTCTTACCTATGGGTGGCTCCACGCATTGGTCAAGCAAGTGATCATGTCCGGTGATCACGATATCAAGGGTTGAAGGGGTACTCCCAGTACGACTCCTAGTCGGAACATTGACGTACTGCTCGAACGCATTTACATGCATGCAATCTACATATTTCAACGTATATTCTTAGAGACTTCACGTGGTTCTGCAGATGATCAACACATCATATCCAGAAAGAATGTTTAGTTCCTGACCTACCGATCTGGAACAGGAGAGGACCCAGGCACGCAATGGCCGCTCGCATAGCGCATCAGTCAGCAGAAAAATGGGACGCAACTTGACTGCGAATAACGGAGCAAAAGAACGTTCAACAAGAAACATAGCCAGTTACAACTTACCATTCAATGGATTGGCGGCAGTGTTTCAGGACGTGGTGGGTTTTCGCTTGGCAAGCGTTCTCCCTACAAAAAGCCACAAATGTCCGTTTAACAACACTGCAACGTGGCGAATGTGACTCGCCACCGAATAAAGTCACAGCCCATAACTTCACACTGGCAGCTCAATTAGAATCATCATACTGGATAGCTTGCTCTTCAATTACCTTCCAATGGATCACTCAGGATTCTTTATCTATTATTACTCGAGGTATGACGGCGATATATGGCAGAGCGATTATGTCCAAACAAATCGTTCTTTCGCATGTTCACCATCGCACAGTTCTGAGCATGGACATATGAACAATTTTCTACTGTCACTACAGTTCCCATAAAATGTCTGTACAGCTGTACATACCTGATCATGCCTCAACTGGCGTGCCTCGCATAGTCGAGAATAAATATTTATTTATTTATTTATTTATTTCTCTAAAGTACCCACTCTGCTTTCAGCATGCTGCCAAGCAGCATGCGGAAGGTGTAGGTCACTGACGACCAGAAAATTAGGTGCGGCCACTGCCGCCTGTCTTAGTAACGTACCAAGATTCCTGTTCTCTTCTCGCGTGGAGGATGGCCTACGATAAACATACTACGATCTCCAATCTACCCCATGCTCTTTGATAGCAGAATAACACCTAAACGTTAGCGGAACTCATGGGAAATGGAGACTCCTAGTGTTTGTATTGGCACTATTTAAGCAAGAGTACTCCTCCACCAGACTGATCCCGGGGCCTGTCAGCTCTATAGCACGCAGGCTATAACCAGATCACCAATAAGGTCATCTGGAGAGAGTCAGGACTCCGACACAGCGGCCACATCAACATGCTCACAACGCGTCACTAACTCCTTCCGTTTGTTACGCACACAACAACAATTGCGTACCACGCGCCTAGTCTCTCAGAACGCGGTTGTTTCCCCTCGGCCGTAGAGCCCGAGGGGGTAACCGGTTTTTTGTACCATGTCATTTCGATCAGCTGCCTGAGTCGATGAATCAACGCTGGGCTGCTATAACGCATTACAGGATAATCCCTTTCCTGGCTTCGCCCGCCTGGTCTTGCTGGATAAACTCCCGAGGGGTTTCCTCCCATTTACCTGAGTCGACCTAACAGCACTGCACTTCGGATTTTCTGTACGGTCCAATTTAGGTGTTGCAAGTTTTTCATTTATCCCATCATTTTGTGAAAAAGGCATACCACCCTTGGACTTTGGTGCCACTACTATCGAGCATGAGGCCTCGATTGTATTTGAACGCACCGGCTGAAGTCCCAGTGCCACATCTTCACCACCGTCTTCCGCCATAGAGGTGTGATGCACGTTTACATCAAGAGCAAGTTTCTCCACAACCAAATGCAGGCCAGGGGTTATCGCGCTGGCGTCTTGTGAAAGGGTTGTCCAGACAAGCTGACTGCCCTAGCCACAGGAAGGCAAACGCTAGAGTTTTGCTTAGATGTCCGTGTAAAGTGAGTCTCACTATCTTGAATTCCAACACGTGAGACCGCAGATTCGTTAGCCAAGCTAGTATTAGTACCTTCTAACCGGCTCAGCAGAAAGGTTTTAGTCTTTGAAGTCAGGGTGCCCGGTGCTATTTGATACCGACCATTTGTCTGACGTGCAACCAACCTAGCCCTGTTAAGTAGAACGTCCCGGTGTATATGGTTCCGAAACTCAACCAGGATAGGCCTTGCGCAACCTTGTTTGCGGAGCATACTTGTTTCTCTCCATGGTGAGAAAAAGGTTGGCAGCTGCAGCTGCCAACACGATGTATTTACATGCGTTAGTTCACAGGTTGCATAAATATTAACTCACCGCTTGCTAAGCGATCGCGAACGTTGACAATGTATGCGACGGTACAGGATTTAAGGGTAGCCATCCGCATACGGCAACTGCTTCCGCCTTCTATGCTGGTACGCCGCAGCAGACACGGAGGAAACTCGGGAAAAACAAATCGCCGTTTCAATCTCAAAACGTCTTAACTGCACCTCAATGTCTTCAACACCTTCATACTTCCCAATAACCAAAGACTTGAACAGCGCACTATCATCTACGAATATAGCGATAGCAGAAAAACAAGTATGGCCAACGAAATAATAAAACGAACATCATACATATGCGCCCTTACCGGTAAATATTTCTATGTTATCATAATTCACATCAAAAACCACATTCCCCCACACATTCCAGCTATTTGCATATTCATCCCCTTTGGCAACATCGCTGGGTAACTTAGTTGCCATGTACCATTTGTACCACGGAACGCATTAATCAACACAATTCTCCCTGTAACGAAGTTCCTGGATTGGGGTATCGTTGGGAGCTAGAAAACGGGCACGGAACGAATCAACGGCGGTAGAAAACAGCACGGAGTCAAGCACAGCGGACAAAAGACGCGATAAGCACACGCAGCCAGCGGGCACTCACAGAATAGCCATACGCAACCGTGACACGAGCAAAAACGAGCAGGCGCGGGGAAAGCACGTTTATCCACGACAGGAAAAGCAGACGTGTGTACATGGCCTTGAGAAGACAATCAAAACAAAAAGGGAATGTCAAAAAGTTTGGGTCCGTAAAGTGGCTTCGCACGTTTTCACATATCTGTGGTTTCTCGCGAATCTGCAAATGAAAGGGAGAAGAAAGAGATCATATAAGTAGTCTTTAAAACGACTCAAGGCGGTTTCGATTTCGTTACACCACTCCTCCTTCGGACGAAGACACTGTCCTCAGTGTCTCGGTGCCCTGAATACTCGCCGAGCCGCCTTCGGGGTGTATCTCCACAGTTTGTTCCACGATCGGGAGGCATCCAGGTGGAACGACTTCCTGCTTCGGAGTAGAGGCTGAACATCCGCTGGTTTCAGCTGGTTGTAATGCACGATCAGAACGTCGGAATTTGGTTGCGCGACATCTCGGACGACATACACCGTGGGTGAACGGACGAACACAATCTCGTATGGCCCTTGCCACTGTCGGTGGAACTTCGCTGCTGCGCCAGTCGGAGGTCTTGGTCGGTGTAACCATAAGCGATCTCCAATGTGATATTCAGGGCCCCTACTTTGCCGATCATAACATACTTTCTGACGATGCTGTGCCATCCTTGCGTGTTCTCCCGCACACAGAAAGGCTGATCGAAGGCGTTCGCTAAGCTGTCGTACTTAGTCTAAGAGAGAACAAGCCTCGATTGTGGGAAGATGGGATATCAGCTCCAGAGGCAAACGAAGCTCGTGACCATACGTAAGGATGGCTGGAGAATACCCCGTGGTTACATGCACAGACGCTCGATACGCCATCATGCACTGTATAACTGCTTCGTCCCATCGACCTGACTGGTGCCGCTCCAGGAAGCTCCGCAAAATCCCTTTTATGGTTCGGTTGGTGCGCTCTACTTATCCATTCCCTTGTGGATGATACGATGTGGTAGTGTCTTCCACACCGAGAGAAGTCGATACGCTTCCTGAACAGGTGACTCTCGAAGACGGCGCCTTTGTCTGAATGCAGTGACAGCTGTGTTCCATAGCGAGCAATCCACTCATTTACGATGGCTGTCGCAACCGTTGCCGCATCCGGATTTTTGATAAGTATAGCCTCGCACCATTTCGGAAAATAATCTATAAGAACAAGGAGGTGGCGGTTCCCGTTCCTTGTGACTGGCAACGGTCCCATTTGATCGACTCCGACTCGCTATCCTGGGGACGTTGCCACTATCGGTTCCAACGGGGCCCGGGATAGGGGTATCTTCGATTTGATAGCAGCGCAGATCTAGCAAGCGGTACATAGCTTCACGACGTCGGCGTGGATTCCTGGCCACCAGTACCGTTGACTTATAGCTGTCTCCCTCTTTGGTTGGTCAGCGTGATCTAACTGCTGATGGACTGCTTGTAGTACGCCCAGCACTCTCGACCTAGGAGTAATAAATAAATAAATAAATAGTTTAATCTCTGTAAAACGAGACACACATTCGGGCCCAGATCATCCATGAGGAACAGCGTTCCACCAATGCTTCTTAATCGGCTCCAGTGGTCCCATAGTGAACGTTCTGCTTTTGAACAGGATCGCATTTCCGTACCGGATGGTTTAGACAATCCTTCCACTTGCCGCATGAAAACCTTAGATACATATGGGTCCTGAGCCTGATCATCAGACCACGTTGTATCAGTTTCCGAGTGGTATAAGACTGCATTTATTTCCTCCAGAGCGGGAACTCTCGAAAGGGCATCTGCGTTGGCGTGTCGTGCTCCCGGCCGGTACTCACAGGTAAAATCGTACTCTTGTAGGCGTTCTTGCCACCGCGCGCCTTGTCCCTCTAGGTCACGGAAGTTTCGTCACCATTGCAGAGATTGATGGTCAGTCCGCACAAGGAAAGGTTTCCCGAGTAAATACGGTCGAACATAGTTCAAGCAATACACCAAAGCCAACATCTCACGTCTTGTTGTGCTATACTTAAGCTCTCGTTTGTCCAGTCGACGGCTAGCATAAATGATCACGGTTTCCCAAACAGAAGTTTTCTGCGACAAAACAGCGCTAATCGCCTCGTTACTGACGTCCGTGTCTAGGACAAAAGGCCCTGCTCGCTCGGAAGTATCCGGGAGACCTAAGAGCGGTGGCGACGTGAGGCATTCTTTCAGTCGTCCGAAAGCACGCACACTCGTTCGTCCAAACAGACTTCCGTCCCTTTTCCGTCAGGCGACGTAAAGGCGCCGAGATCGAGGCAAAATTGCGCACAAATCTTCGGTAGTAATATGTCAGTCCCATAAACCTACGCAATTCACCAACTGATCTGGGTTGCCACCACTTATCCGTTCGCACTTGTCGGGGTCGGTTTGAATGCCATCTGGCGTTATTACGTGTCCCAAAATGTTAACATGCTCGCGGAGAAAACGGCACTTCCGTCCCTTCAGCTTTAATCCAGCTTGCCGTAAACGCTCCAAAACTGTACGTAGACGGACGTTATGCTCTTCGACCGATCTACCACGCATTATCACATCATCCAAATATATCAAATCTTCCTTGGGTACGAGGCGAATAGGACGCTGACTCCCTGTATCAATTTCGTGTTGGATGATGCTGGTGAGCCCAAGTTGAGTGTCGCAAAACAGATCCTCATAATTACGCAACATGGAGAGAAGTGAGGCTTTTAAGTCTGGGGAAATACCACTGTGGTTACGCAAAGGCTCAATGACATCAGTCTCGGACTGTAATCGCTTCGGAGTGGCTTCTAGAACTGTGCAAACACCCCGTGAGTGACACAGCTGAGGGTTGACTGGAGTGGACTTTGGTAATAAATCCGAGGTACCAAGCTGCAGCAAACTTCCATGCTTGGCCATAAAATCCATCCCTAGGATGGCGTCCCAACTTAGGTTTCGACAAACCGGTAACTCGTGTACTGCGGTAACATGTTCCAGCTGAACTTGAGCCAGCACTGCGAATTCGACAGGCAACTCAGCCCCGTTGGCCGTTAACACTCGTGGCCTTCTCTGGGTGGTGGCATGGCGACCCCCGAGGTGGTCGGCTATCTCTAGACGCAACAGCGAACATGATGCACCGGTGTCAAGCAAGAAATGGATATCAAAACCATTGAGGCTGCCAACGGTGATTAAGGGTCGAAACGAAGCATTACGAACAAAAGTGGAAACAAGAAAGCCGGATGGATTAAGACGTGACCTACATTGCGAACGTCGCGACTTGATAGGTGAGTTATGTCCGCAAAATTGCGCACGATTTCTAAAGCGGTGGCAGTACCAACAACCTCGCCTGGACGGACTGGCGTTGAGGTTAGATGCTCTGCTGTCGGTAATGTACACGTTTTTCAGTGCCGAACACAAGGTGGCCTGTCCATGCTCGTCGCGATCGTCCATCGAATCCAGGGACCCGTTTAACTGCGCCTTGTTCATGGCATCCGTGAAACTGCAGTGCAACATCCCGGTCAGTGGGTGACGAAGGGACCTTTCGTGCATCCCGGTGCAAAACGCTCGGCCAGCCACGTATCCCGTTCGGCATTGGAGAGATCGGGAAAGGCTCTCAAGGAGAGCTCCTGAAGAGTGCACGCGAACGCTTCGACCGATTCTCCTGGCTGTTGTGTACGAACAGCAAACTTTTGTCAATACAGAACCGCGTCTTCCTGTTTCCGGAACAGCCCGCGCAGCGATTCCCATATTTCTGACGCTGGCGCCGTTGGAGGAATTCCAGTTGCGCGGAAGAGAGGCGTGGCTTCCTCACTCAAAAACTGAGAACGTAAGGGCCCACGTTCTTTTCAGGGACATTGAAAAGGTATAACGACACATGGAACTCCCAATTTTCGAAATCATCACCCGGCCGAGAAATTGGGGGTTGCCCCAGCACTGGTCGAAACTCCGAACAATCCTGAGCGACAACGCGAAGTTTCGATTTCATTTTTGGGGAGCTGACTATTTCCTTCTCCATTGCGATCCCAAATCTGACACCAAATGTAACGAAGTTCTTGGAGTGGGGTATCGGTGGGAGCTAGAAAACGGGCACGGAACGAATCAACGGCGGTAGAAAGCAGCACGGAGTCAAGCACAGCGGACACAAGATGCGATAAGCACACGCAGCCAGCGGGCACTCACAGAATAGCCATACGCAACCGTGACACGAGCAAAAACGAGCAGGCGCGGGGAAAG
>OX104068.1:112459744-112570355 GCA_944474145.2 Dicrocoelium dendriticum | reverse complement strand
GGTTTGCCAACCTATTATGTGCCACCGTAGGATCCACTAGTTACTGAAGGCTTAGTCTAAACTCTATTGCTGGTCACTCTTCTCTCTCCTAGCGCTTCATTATCCGTCGTTCATCTTACTCACCTCAATGTTTCTTGACAATAAATAGACATTGTTGGCTCCATGTAGCCTACAAGGAGCCACTTCTTGACTCTCCAGCCTTCATTTTCTTCTGCCGTATGTCTCTCTTAAACCTCGCTCGTCTGCTGACTTCTTCATCGAAACTGTAGGTATCAAATAGTGGACAAACGTCTTAATACTATGGTTGCACCAGCCACTGATTCATTCTTTTCTAGAGCCACTATCTCTGCTTAGCAACAGCTAGTCGCCATAGCTTCCATCTAACTCTGTGGATATCCGGAGATCTGTAGGTGTAGCTCCATTCTTACAATGTTCATCCTCTTGGATTGCTGGCGTCACAGCTCGGATGTTTTGTTGACCTATTATATGCCGCCGTAGGATCCAATAGTAACCGAAGGCTTAATCCGAACTCCAATGCTGGCTATCCATCTCTCTTCTAGCGCGCCGTTATATTACTCTGGTCAACTCTTCTTGGCAATAGCTAATCATTGTTGGCTCCATATAGCTTACAAGTAGCCAGTCCCTGAATCTCCAACCCTCATTTTCTTGTGCCGTCTGTCTCTCTTAAGCTTTGCTCGCACGTTGATTTCTTCACCGAAACTGTAGGTATCCAATAGTGGACAAACGTCTTAATACTATGGCTACACCAGCCACTGGTTCACTCTTTCCTAGAGCCACTATCTCTGCTTAGCAGCAGTTAGTCGACATAGCTTCCGTTTAACTCTACGGATATCCGGAGGTCAGTAGGAGTCGCTCTTTTCTTACAATGTTCATTCTCTTAGATTGCTTGCATCACAGCTCAGATGGTTTGCCAACCTATTATGTGCCACCGTAGGATCCACTAGTTACCGAAGTCATAGCCCAAACTCTATTGCTGGTCACTCTTCTCTCTCCTAGCGCACCATTATCCGTCGTTCATCTTACTGGCCTCAACTCTTCTTGACAATAGCTAGACATTGTTGGCTCCATGTAGCCTACAAGGAGCCACTTCTTGACTCTCCAGCCTTCATTCTCTTTTGCGTATGTCTCTCTTAAACCTCGCTTGCCTGTTCACTTCTTCAACAGAGCTGTAGGTATCCAGTAGTAGACAAACGTCTTAATACTATGGCTACAGCAGCCACTGATTCATTCTTTCCTAGTGCCACTATCTCTGTTTACCAGCAGCTAGTCGCCATAGCTTCCATTTATTTCTGCGGATATCCGGAGCTCGCTCCCTCTTACAATGTTCATCCTCTTGGATTGTTTGCGTCACAGCTTAGCTGATCTGTTGACCTATCACTTACCTTCACTGGTCTATAGATACACTTATAGACCCTATAGGCGTACACTAGTGACAAAGCGTCCGATTAGAATAGCTGCATCTGGCGACTGAGTCGCTCCTAGCGCCAACATCTCTCGGTCGTCATAATTTCTGCATTTCTCTTCAGAAGTAGCTAATGGCCATTGGCCCCATGCATATGCGATGATCCAGTGCTTGCTAATAGCCACCCCGTATCTGAATAACCTTTACTCCTCTAGAATATCTGCATCCAGTCCCTCCGCTGCCCTGCCACCAATTGAGCTTTAAGACTCTCTCGCTGCTCTCTCTCTCTGCTGCTATTTATTTTCGCTTATTATGCCCCCCACTAGGATTACACTAACTACGTGCTGTTCATGCACCTGACAATCACTACCAACATTCTAACTCTCTTTGCTCTATCCCCACGCAACTATCGACTCATATCAAACGGATACTCGTACTTTACTTACTGGTGCAACGCTCTTGTCCCTACGCAGGCAATAGCAACCCACCTATACGGCTAATGATTCTATAGGATACTCAAAAGACATTTTCAGCATAATTATTGTTGCACAATGTACATGCTTTTGTCTCAAGCCCAAATGTTATAACACAAGACATTAACAATATTCAATTCCATGCCTGTTCTTGCGGTCTTCTCTCGGTTGTCTCTCACTTTCCCTTTTCTCTGAGGTCCGGGACATCTTGGAGATCTGGGATTGGACTGAGGAACAATTTTGGCCCAAGACGGACGAAACAACCAACAAGGACTGACATGGAGGATGGTAAAACTCTGCAAGGACCAACCTACAATCACCATAACCCTTGTCCAGTATGGAGAAGTGGACATATCCTGATACTCCCAAACAGTATACATCTGAAAAATCTGGACAGCGGAAAAATTGAAACTTTTGCTCACCTGGACATACAACAAGAAGAAAAATCGCGATGTCCCTCTCCTCCAGCGATCCCAAAAATCACGGCGACCCAGAGCAAAATACCCGTCCAACTAACAGAGGAAATTAGAAGCCATTACCCCGCGAAAAACCGAAGGTAAAACCAGTCGTCAAGCGGCTTTGCCAGTTCAACATTAATGTTCAAAATGCTTTACGGCAGTGTTGCAGGACGTGGTGGGTTTTCGTCTGGCAAGCGTTCTCTCTATAAAAAGCCACAAAGGTCTGTTTAACAACACTGCGACGTGGCGCATGTGACTCGCCACTGAATAAAGTCACAGCTCACAACTACATACTGGCAAGTCGACTAGATTCACATATCAACCCTTCTTGACACCGTTTCAAATATACACCATTGAACTTGGAGTATCATCGTGATACACAACAGTTTTTAAACCTTGATCATGCCTAATTTGGTGCGTCTCTATGAAACTGAGAATAAACTATCCATTTATTTATTTTACCTTGGACATACGACCAGTTTTCTACTATTACTGTCACAGTTGCCATAAAATGTTTGTACAGTTGTACATATCCGATCATGCCTCCATGGGCGTGCCTCGCATAGTCGAGAATAAAGTATTTATTTATTTATTTATTTAGTCCGGATAAGCCAGCAAGATGAAGATAGGCCGCCAACTTAAGGTGCCAATAACAATAATGAGTGCCATACGATAAAAGTTATAGGGACGGCAGCGGCTATAAGAAAATTTAGATAGCATGTCAAGGAAAGTCTCGGGATGAAGAGAACAAAGTGTTTGGATTGCAGCGCTAGAGTTATAATGGCTCGGATGTTGAAAAGCAGTCAGAAACGGGGGCTGGTCAGCCGATAATAGATTAGAGCCAGGTCCGAAGGAATATCCGTCCAATTGAAAACGTAATACAAAGAGTGCGAGCAGGGAAGCGCTCTATTGAGGGAAAGTGGAAAAGCCAACGAAGTTTTTAGGGAGATGTGAGCAGACCGATATGTCTGCTCATCCCTGATCATTAGGGTCAGAGTAATAGGAAGCAAAGAGACCACTGATACGAGATTAGAATATTAGCTGAAAGCGTGAAATATGTAGTAATATGCAGTAATGTGTGCATAAGATAATTTCCTTTAGGGATGGCGGCGTCCATATGAAAAGCCAGATAGCATGTCAAGGAAAGTCTCAAGACGAGGGGAACAAAGTGTTTGTAATGTAGAGCCTAGAGTAATGACGTCTCGGGTAAGGGTGAGGACGGTTTTATTGTTAAAGGGTGTAAAATTTAACGAGGCCTCCGAAGGCATTTGTACAGTCAATTAGGTCCACCGAACCAGAAGTGGCAACGTCTCTGAAGTCTGAATGAATCCGGAGAACAAGATGCCGATCTAACAAGCCTGGATTAGTCGGCGTGTTAGGATTAGGACGTATAATAGAGATGAGAAGAGAGCCATATTAATAAAGGGTGAATGAGTCAAGGATGCTCACGGAGTTAGTAAGATAATAAAGATTGAGCATATCTTGCAGGCGCCTGAGGTGAGGGGAACATAGCATTGAGTCAACAGAGCCTAGCCTGTTTGTATCTTCGTAGTTATGAAGGTAGCCAGAAGAAAAATAGACAGGTCAGATCAGACTCGGTCAGGGCACGGTACTGAGAGTTAGCAGTCCGATGGAAGGAATGAATACAACGAAGTTAGGAAAGAAGAGGGTCAGAGTGAAGAAAGCTTTACTGATTAGGAGTAGCGGAGCCGACGAGGCTCTCTAAGGTACTGTGGACAAGGTAGTTGTTCTTCTTAATATTGGCCAGCATCGTCACAGGAGTCAGAAAGCAGGAGCCGAAATACACGAGGCTGTATTAGTCGGCGCATAGAGGTTTAATAGTACAGTTACGTTGGGAAGACAAATGGAGAGTGTCAGCATAAATGGACATGTTAGATATGGGGGAGTTTACATTAGTTATTTAGGTATAAGCACTCGGGGTGAGGGAAATGGTGTTTTGGTTGCGCCGAACCTGTACCGTTTACAGCTCAGTGCTCTGTAGGCAGTCAGAAAGTAGGAGACTGGTCAGAGGAAACCAGGTCAGCACACTGCGCTGGGTTACTGATAAGGTGTGGAAGGGCAACTAGTGAGTGACCGGTACCGTCAAAATATTAAGAGAGGGTCCGCAAAAATGGGCAGGTTAGAGATGGAGTGTCTATGTTAAAAAAGGGTAAGCAAGACCAGCAGGCTCTCGGGAAGAGGGGGTATAGCCAGAAGGCTACAGAATCGTGCTGGTAGTCTGGAGTAAGTCAAAGAGAAGCAGGCCAGTCAGATGAGACTAGGGCAAGGCAGGGCACTGGCAAACGACAGTCCGCTAGAAGAGGGATTAAAAGTTAATAGCGTGATAAGGAGAGGACAGGGTCGGTTTTGAAAGGAGCCTTATTGGTGCTAGGTGTATAGGCCAACAAGGCTCTTTGCGCATCGGTATTATTCCGCACAATTAAGGCTTTGTATGAATTCTATATGTGATCGGGGCCGTTCTCCCACAGCTCGTCCTCAGGAATGCAAGTGCCCAAGATATCTGCTACCTTGGGGACATTTAGTAGTCTATTTATGGCCGTGGAGAATTGCAGGATACTATCAGATGCTCTGATGGTTTCTGGTAACTTATTCCACACATGCGCATATCTATAGAGGAAGAAGTTAAAACGTATAGAGCAACGAGTTTTGGGTAGTGCGAATGAGTGTGGCTTTTTGCGTAGAGGATAACGTGTGTTACCCAGCGGTTGAAAATATCTTTCAATACTTGAGTCTGATGTTTTGATTAGCTTATAAAGAAAAACTAGGTTGGTTTTCAGTCTCCGCAGCCATAGTGGTTCCAGACCAAGCTGCTTACAGCGGCTTTGATAACTGAGCGTAGCTGATCCTAGAAGGCGCTTAGTGAACGAACGCTGGACTTTCTCAATGATCATCCTATCACTTTTGCGTGAATTAGTAACCACTATCGAGCAGTACTCTACTATAGGTCTGGCACATACCTTGTAGAGAATGAGTCGCGACTCCAACAGGCTCATTGACTTTAGTATATAGCCAACGATAGACCTGGCTTTTGCAGAGCTATAGCTCGCTTGTTCCGCAAAATTCAATGAGCTTGAGTAGTGCACGCCGAGGTCGCGCACGGTAATGCTGTTATCTAGTGGTGTTCCGTTAAGAGTTAATATGTTTGGCGGTACAGAGCACCTGTATGAAAGGACGTTACATTTTGTTGGTGAGAATTCTAGTTTCCACAGGTCACACCATGTTTCAAGAGCACGGAGATCTCTTTGAATGCTGGAGAGGCCATTACGTAGGCAGCTAAGATCAAATGAGAACACGACTTTTATATCATCAGCAAAGAGGTAGGGAGTGCCTTGTTGGAAGACCGGGAATACGTCATTGATGTACAGCAAAAACAGCAGAGGACCTAGGACGCTGCCTTGGAACACTCCGCTGGTTACGGGTGCCTTTTTAGACGTGGCATCACCCAGTAGCACTGACTGCGTCCGATTAGAAAGGTAAGAAGAAAACCAAGAAAGGAGGCAGCCAGAAACACCGAATGCAGCTAATTTTGTCAACAGACCATTGTGTGGGACCCGGTCAAATGCTTTTTCATATCAAGGAAGATGATGACCAGCGCTTGACCCAGGTCTATGGACTGCGTAACGTCGTTTAAGAATTCAAACTGGCAAGTTTGACAAGATTTAGCAGGCAGAAACCCGTGTTGGGACCTATTAATAAGGTTGCGTTGTAACAGAAAACGAAGCAACCCGTCCTTTATTATTCTTTCCATGAGTCTAGACGCAATGGATGTGTGGCTAATAGGACGGTAATTGTCAATATTTTGTCGGCAGCCTCGTTTGTGTCGTGGTATGATGGTTGCGTGTTTCCATATAGACGGGTATTGTCCGCTCTTCATAGAGATGATGAAGATATTTAGGAGGAGGACTGGAATATCCGGTCCTCCGAGTATTAATACGGAAGAAGGTACACCATCAGGGCCTGGATGGTGAGACATTTTCAAGGAGCAAAGTGCTCGCTTGATGTTGTTTAAGTCAAAGTCAATAGTATGTATTTGATCCTCAGTGAACTTGTGAATCGTGGTTGGCAATGTCGAGTCATTGCTGGTGAACGAGTTACAGAAGTACGTGTTAATGCAGTCGCAGAGCTCGACCGAATCAGTGACTCTAGTTTCATCAGGAAGCAGAAGGGTAGTGATCGGAGTATCTTTGTTGCCGCCTCGCTGCTTCATTAGTCGAATAAGAGACTTTGCCTTGTTGTCAGTGCATAGCGCTGCGTGCTCAGCTAATGTAAGAGTATTGCTCTGGGCACTTCTCCAGGCGATTAGTAGTTCGTTCATGCGGAGGATCAGATGAAAGTCTTTAGTCTTGCTGTAGCGGGAGCGCAGTTTCTTAAGCTTAGTGGCTAGTTTGCCTGTGGGAGCATCATCAAGAGTCTGTCGCCTTCTTCGCTTCTTCTTTTGGGGGCAAGGAAGTGTAGCAGTCTGGAGATCCCCCGGTTTGCCTGTGTAAAATTCTAACCAAAATTTTATAATTGTACACCTAGGCAACCGGCGTGGTTTGTTGAACTGATTGCTGAGTTCGAATGCTTGGCTTGCTCATCGCCATTTTTGCTTGGCGCTCGTTTCGGTTGCAGCTCGCAACTGCCCGGTGTGCTGCGCTTGCTCCGTTCCCCTAGCTAGAGCGTCCACGGTGTCATGCTTTTATAGCTAGATAACAGGGAATCTTTTACTGTAGCAATAAAAGTTTCCCTGCAACTCGATCATTCTTTTCGAATCGCTCTCTGGGTTCCCGGTACAGGCGACCCTATAAAGACGTCTAGACAGTTCGTGAGGTTGTCATAAAGCTCCCTGATCGCAGTACCTATATTTGCTGAGAGAAAGAAATCGTCCCAGGGTGATGCTTGGAGGAGGGACGAAAATGTTTTCCAGTTGATGCGCTGGAGGAGGCGTGAAACCTCATATTTGTTATCTTCCTGTTCAGGGAATTTAGGAGTTGCAAAAGACAGCTTCACTAAATTGTGGTCGCTGCCCGGTTTGTTGTCTAACACGCTGGCGCATGCGTGTGGAATGCCGTTAGTAAATACTAGGTACAGTATGTTAGATCGTCTCGTCGGTATATTCACGTGCTGCTTCCAGTCGTGTGTGAAAATAGTGTCTACCGGGGTCCTATATTTGAGTGGGGCTGATTGATTAAGCCACGAGACATGAGGCATATTAAAATCACCAGCAATAATGTTATGGCGTGCAGGAAGGAATAAGACTTCCTGGAATAGCTTGACCATTTTGTCAACGGTAGCACAAGTGGAGTGCGGTGGGTTGTATAAACAGCCCATCAATAGATCCAGTGGACCTCCAGCGGTCTGAATCCATACTGAGTCTTCAGCATTGCCAAGGGATACGGTTTGGAAAGATGTTGCATGAAACTCGTTCTTGACGTATATGAGACTTCCGCCACCTCGGTTTTTGGCGCGTCAACTACAAAAAGTGGTGTACCCTGGAATGTGTAGTGGTGTGTCAGAAGCATCGGCCGAAAGCCATGTTTCTGTGACCAGCACCAAATTCGGGCGTGACAGAAGAATGAGGGGGCCTAGGAGGTGCATTTTATTTTTGCTCGAGCGTGCATTGAGGAGGGAGAATGTATACGTGTAGTATCCGCAGAGTCTACTCATATGGTTGCCAGCTTCTGCATTGGTGTCGCAACCAGGTAGTTTTGAAGTGCTTGGGATAGGTGAGTTAAGTGCAGGGGATATGTGTGCTGGGGGCGGAGGATTGTTACATGGGTGGCAGCCGGCCGCCGACGAGTCACTCGTCGGATTAAGGTCCAAGGGTGTCACGCGTAGGACTGGAACCAACCGTTTTGGGTTGGCTGCAGTGTGTGAATGAGTCTCTGTAAATGATACAGAGCAGGCGCGAGCTCCAGGAGAACTGGGTGTGGTGGACCAAGCCCTGTTGTATTCCACAGAAAAGGGGCTGCGGTACGTGTGGAACTTCTCGGCGACCAGACACTTTGCAGGAGGCCTGATGTGTGAGAGCGGTTAGTTGAAGTAAAAGGAGCTATGATATGCATGTTGGATGTTGAATTGTCAATAGGAGCACGTTGTCGTCTGCGGCTGGGCGCCGTATAACCCTGTATTTTGAACTGATGCTGATAAGTTGGAGTTTGAGCAGTTTGATTTGTTGGTTCGAGTAGATATGGTTTTCTGAATGGATGGCTGGGTCTAGTCGGAGCAACATTCCCAGGTAATGCTTGATAAGCTGGAGCAGTAGGTGTACTAGTCGCCGGTTGTAGTTGCGGGGGTATTGGTTTTACGCGGTCGGTAGTGTAACGGGGTATGTTGCGAATTTGGAAGTGATTTACCGGGTTTGGGGTATTGAGAAGGTAGTTACGACGATGAGACTGTGGTTGCTTGGCAATGGTCTTCGGTCCAAAATTGGTACTTGGAAGTCCAATTTATGCTGGCGAACCATCTGGTGACGTGGTATTACTAGAGCTGGTAATGAGTATACTTTAGCCCTACCGGAAGGTCTAGGTATAGTCCTTTTGTTGTACTGAAATGGATTCGATGGGGGACGATGGGGGAGCGCTATGGAACACCGTTGCTTAGAGCTGTTGGTCGCTGGCTTTGTGTCAATAGTGGGTCGCGTGTGGTCACCGAAAACGCTGGATAATGGAGTATATACTGAGAGAAAGCCCACACTCCCAAGTTCAGAGTCTGTGTCGCGCTAGTCAGACATATCAATAGCCTGTGTACTGTATTCGGCCGCGTCTACGACAACAGTCGAGTTTTAAGCTGATGTTACGGACTTGGCAACAATACATTTTGGCTGATTTTTGTCTTTTGAGGACCTTACTGCATCGCGGCATGTTAGCCGCTGTGAGGAATCCAAGTCAACGTCACACGGGTCGAGGACGAGGCCGTGTGGGTCGGATTTCCTTGCGCACCTGTGAGTTGGGGTTCTGTGAATGATGCCACACGGGTTTCTTTCTTCTGAGATACTGAACTAGTAGGCAAAGTAGATCTTTGCAGCGGGGTTCTGTCCGGTTTTATCAGCAGTTGCCCGAGGTTCGAATGCTGATTCAGTACATATCGAGCGTTAAGGAATCGTTTATCCAGCTCGGGTCTGCTAACTTTCATGACTATTGAGCAAGATCAATCGGGGATCTTACGTAGGCGAGTGGCTGAACAGCAATCATGTGGTAAGCTACAATCATTGAGAAGGGTACGCAACACTTTGTTAAGCGGCATTTTGTCAGGTACATTGAATACGACCGCGTTATTGGCACGGCGGATGCGTTCACTGACCTCGTGCGTAATGCTATTCAATAGTTCACTTGTGGCTAGCATATCTGAATGGCTAGCCATAGTTTGGACGTTGTCCAGATTGGCCAAAGGCAGTACTTTGTTTAGTGACCTCGCAAGAGATGTAAACTCTTCTTTCAGCGATCTTATCTGACTTTCGCGAACACATACATTTTGCAGAGCTTCTGCTAGTGGATCTACGAGCACTACTTTGCGATATCGTATTTGAGATGCGCCAGCCTCGCTGAGGTCATGGGCGGCTTGTTCCAGTGTTATCTTTTGGCAAGTACGGGTGACATACGTTTTTCACCAGGATACGAATAAGCAGTAAAAAATCGAGTAAAAAGGTGGGGTAAAACGTTGAACACGCGACGCTAACAGACGAATTTGGGTAAAGGGTTTGGGCAAAGGTCCAAGCACAGCAAAAAGAATTAAAATGTTGCTATGTGCTGCTTTAGTGTAACACAAACGGAACTAGAACGCGGTGATATACAGTTCAAAGTACTGCGAGACAATACGCAACGAAAACGCACCGTTTGGTTCATTGTCACTTATTCAAGTGTTGTTGTAACATCTTCAACAATTTCACCTTTGAGCGTCCAGCTATTGGACTAGCTTTCCCAGGCTCTTTCCAAAGTAGTAGTATCCCAGCACCATAGCATGAATCGTGAACTTATACACCGCCGTGGTTCAGCATTATATGATATTACTCCCTCAATCAACTCACTGTATGCTTGCATTCTTCCTGTCTGTTGTCCTTGCTTTATTTGACCTTCTTAGCTCTCGGTTGGCGACCTCCTTCACCTCATCCGGTCAGTGCACAGCTGCTCTTTGATAGCTGCACAGGTGTCACTCGTCTATGACACCTAATTAATAGTAGTTCAGCAATGGCACTGGCAAAGTCTTCCCTAGTTTTATTCCTTTAGCACCACAACATGATCTTATTATATGCGCGTCGATGCGTCTTCGCCTATTTTTGCTATAAACTATTTAAGAGCCTTATCGTATGCCTGGAATTCATCCGTTCGTGTGCTTTCTTTATGAAGCAATCCTTTGCTATCTTCTCTTTTGCATGCATATCTATATATTCGGCGCGAACCGCTGTTTTGCCTCACCCTTCTTACTGTCCATTTCTACCTTACTTGAAGTATTGTCTTAGATCTTATTACCTGCAATCATCCAACTCTCGAGCTAGCATTCGCTGGCACTATCCAGCTTGGTACTCTTATCTTAGCACCTTAGTTGTTGCGGCTAGGTCTCACTGCTCTACTACTCTAAGCAACCTTACTCTACGCTTGCACTTCGTCCATTCCTTGCCCTTCCGTCAATTAATGTTTCTTAGCCTCTTAGTTCTTCCCTCCTCTCACTTCGTCAGCACACAGACGCCCGTTAGCTTCACATTTCTAGGTGTTCATTTCTCCCCATTTTATTAGCACCCTAGTATGAATTGTTTCTCTGCGCGACGCTACATATACATTTGTTCTGCACGTTCACTTTCTTTAACTGATCTTTAATACTTCACTTCTATCGATCAATTTTTCTCCCCTAGTAATCTGGGTCCGACATTGCAGCAAAGGTTTCAACACTTACATTTGTAGGCGGTTAGCTCTCCTGGGCTTTTCCTATTTCAATAGGCCATAGCACTATACTCCTAGTAACCTCGTGTCGTCTTTCTGTCTTGATCACCCGATAAATATTACTCAGCGCTTGAGTCATATCTATCCACTGACTTACCACCAATTGACGTATGAATCTTCTTCGATGTAGGCTGGCCAGCAGCTGTCCATCCACCTTTCTAACGCCGCTTGTCCCTGAACTCTGCTTTCTGTCTTTCCACGCAATAGTCGCATCATAGTAAACTGATACGGCGTTTCTGCTTAATGGCACAACGCTCTTTATTCCGTGTCGATAGTAGCAACCAACTTATAGGGACATTGACTTCGAAAAGCATTCAAATAACCCTTTCAGCACAAGCATTGCTGCACATTGTACATCATTTGTCTGCACTCTAAATGTTGTAACATAGAACTTAACAATGTTTGTATCCACGCCTGTTCGTTGCGGCCTTGGTTGTCTCTCACCTTCCCTTTTCTCCGAGGTCCGGAACTTTTGGGGACCTGGGATTGGACCGAGAAACCGCTTTTGTCCGGGACAGGACAACCAAGAAGGACCTATGAATCCCATGGATGCACAAGAAACGGATACAACTGCACTCACTACCAGGACCGTTGTCCAGGGATGATAGCTGGATTCGAGAACTTCACGCTTCTGCAAAGAATACATACTCCAGATAAAGACAGACGCCAGAAGCTGACGTTCCGCCCAACTGAATATCCATAAAGACGATGCCTCGCGAAGCCCACATCATCTATTCGCCTCAGCCATTATGGCGGCCCAAGATACCTGATCAAATAATAGAGGAAATTGGAGGTCATTTGACTGCGGATATCTGAAGGTGAAATCGGTCGACAACCTGGTCTGCCAGTTTTATATTAGTGCACCGACAAATGTCTGACAGTGTTCCAGGACGTGGTGGGTTTTCGCCTGGAAAGCGTTCTCCCTATAAAAGGCCACAAATGTCAGTATAACAACACTGTGACGTGGCGAATGTGACTCGCCACCGAATAAAGTCACTGTCCAGAACAACCTACTGGCAAGCCGACGCGAATCATTATACAATATTGACTGTCACTTTCAATAATAAGTTACACCAAGCCTATATGTATCCTTTTCATTACACATTAGTTCCCTTACTATTTACACTACGCACGCTAGAATTTAACGTTTCTTCACTCACTGAAGACTCTATCCCGCATGACTACTCACACAATTTCCGCAGACTGTACAACCATCGGCTTACTGCCGACTACACTCATAGCAACTTGTTTGTTGCGAAGCAATATTGCATGTAAATATTGATCATGCCTTGCTTGGTGTGTCTCGACAAATTCGAGAATAAACTATTTATGTGTTTATTTAGAACGGTTGCAGTAGTCGGAGGGAAGGAGCAGATCAGACTGGACTACTAGGCGCAATGCGATTGAGTAGTACAGTTAAGTATGGAAGAAAAATTTAGTGAGTCAAGCGACGAACATGCTAGAGATGAAAGTGGCTATAGTAATATGGGGTGCACAAGTGCCGCATGCTGTCGCGGTGAGGGAACATTGCTTGGAGCCTAAACAGTCTAGGCATTTAACACCGCGGTGGTCTGGAATAAGTGAAAGAGAAGCAGACAGGTCAGATAAGACTAGGTTAGTGCAGGGCACTGAGAGTCCGCTGTCCGGTTGTAGAAGGAATGATAACAGAGAGCGCAGCAAGCAGATGACAGGGATGGAATGGTTAAAGATTTGCTGCTACTGGGTGGAGATGCTGCCAAGACTCTCCTCTTAAGAGCAAAGAAAGCTATAAGTTAAAGAAAAGTGCCGGGAAAGAAAGGCTCTGCTAAGGTGTAAAAAAGCCAATGTTGCTCACTAGGTATTGAAGACAGAGCGTTCCATCTTCCAGACAACGGTCGGTAACGTCACAATATTCTAAGAGCAGGAGACCCATCTGATTAGACTGGTTTATTTGACGCATTGAGATGATGTCGTACAGTTAACATGAGACGACAAGTAGAGAGGGTCAGCAGCAATGGACAGGTTTGGGGGAGAGGCTAGAGTAATAAAGGTTAAGCAAGTCCAGCAAGCTCGCGATGAATGGGAGGTAGTGTGTTGGTCATACAAAGCTTTAAAACTTTACATTTCCGTAGTATGGAAGCACTCTAAGAGAAAAGCCCAAGGTAGGGCACTGGTAGCTGGCTTTGCGGTTGAGGAAGAACTAAAGGCTGTGAGCACATCAAGGAACTGACAGGGCCAGATGGGATGCCTTTTGTAATTAAAGCACGCAAATATCGGCGTGACTCTCGAGGCATTAGAGACAGGGCTCTTTTCTCTGCACAATGGATGATAACGTCATAATAAGCTGCGAGCAGAAGAGCTAGCGGACGAGTTTGGTTTAGTCGGCGCATTGTGATTGAATTGTACAGTTAAGTTAGGAGGTCAAATGGGGAGGACTAGCATAAATGCACAGTTTATGGATAGGAGGGACCATATTAATAAGGGCGAACATGTGCGGCTGGTTTGCGATATGAGGACAAATCTATGTTGGGCATGTATTACCTAGAGCGCATATAGCTCCCTAGTATGGAAGCGGTCCGAGAGTATAATAGGCAGATGAGACAAGGGCAGGGCACTGGGAGTTGGTTCTTCGGTTGAGGAAGAAATTAAAACAGAGGGAGTAATAAGAATTGGGTACAGTCGGGATAGAAAAAGATTTACAGATAAAGTGCGCAATTGTCGGTAGCTATCGAAGCAAAGGAGACAGAGAGATAATTCTCCTGAATATTGGCCATTAACTTCACCATATCCTGTGTGTAGTCGGAGAGCAGGATACTAATCAGAGGAGACTGGCTTAGTCGGCGCATTTAGATTTAGTCGTGCAGATAAGTTGGGAAGTGAAATAGTGTGGGTCAGCAGCAACGGACAACTTAGGGATGCAAGAAACTCTATTAACAAAGTGTGAGTAAGTTAAGGAAAAGCTTGTACGTTTAGACCTCGGTATTCTGGGAGCGGTCTAGGAAGAACACCGGTCAGATGAGACTAGGTTCGGGCAGAGCACTGAGGGTTGGCTGTCCGAATAAATAACGCTTGACAACATGGAGCGCAGCAAGGAGAGTAAAGGATAAGGATGGAAAGAGGTATACTGATAAGATGTGGGAAAGCCAACGAGGCACTGGTGCTAAGGGGTATAGAGATTCCCGTATTCCGAATATTGGCAGTTAAATTCACAGTACTCTGAGAGAAGTCGGAGAGCAGGGGCCCGATCAGACGAGATTGAGTTAGTAGGCTGAGGTTGAGTCGTATATTTAATGTGGGAGGACCAATAGGGCCAGTCAGCATACATGGACAGGAAAAGACTACATTACTAACGTGTAACTAATTCCAGCAAGATGTCAAGATGTACGAAACGTAGCACTGCGTCTGAACATCTTAGGTTGTTTGCATCTAGGTAGTCATGTATGCAGTCCGGTAAAAGGAGGCTGGTGAAACGGGACTAGACCATGCAGGGCAATGCGGTTGCCGTCCGATTGCAGAAGGAAGGAAAGCCTAGGGCGCGGTATGAATAGGACAGCGTTGGGATGTAGAAAGGTTTGTAGATGCTGGTTGAAAACTTTGACAAGGCTGTACGCACATTTAGATTAGGCCGCAAAATGAGCTGCTTTCGTACGAAAGTCGGTTCATGATCGGGGCCGTTCTCCCAGCGCTCGTCCTCGGGGATGCAGGTACCCAGGATTGCTGCTACTTTGGGGACACATACTAGTGTACTCTCAGGTGCTCTGACGGCTTCCGGTAGCTTAGTTCTTAAGTGTAACTACCTTCCCTTTCCCTGAGGTCTGGAACCTCTTGGGCATCTGAGATCGGAACGTGAAAGAGCTTGTGCCTGGGACAAGACATAGAAACCCCCAAAGACCTGCATTGAACTCGGCTGTACAACAAGTGGATAAGAATGCACTCACTACCATGACCGTCGTCCAGTAATGGTAGCTGGACATGACGCCTTCATACTCCTGCAAAGTATACATAATCCTGAGAAATCTAGACGCAAGCATCGGAAGTTTTGCTCCCCTGGACGCGAAGATGACAAAGGTCTAACCCTCCATAGGTCTCAGCCATTATGGCCGCCCCAAACAAAAATAACCTGTTCAGCTAACAGAGGAAATTAGAAGGCAATTGACGGCGGTTAACCGAGGGTTAAATCAGTCCACGAGCTGCTCTGCCAGTTATATATTAGTGTACAAACGGATTTCTGACAATGTTTCAGGACGTGGTGGGTTTCGCCTGGCAAGCGTTCTCACTATAAAAAGCCACAAATGTCCGCTTAACAACACTGCGACTTGGCGGATGTGACTCGCCACTGAATAAAGTCAATGCCCGCAACTACATACTGGCAAGCCGACCAGAATCCTAATGTAATATTTTCCTGACAAGATTTCTCTACAAACGGAATGCCCAGCCAGTTTACACTACACCCACTAGAACCCAACTTGTCGTCATGTTTTGACGAATGTATACCTCAAGCTTAATTTTACAATTTCCAAAGCTTGGACGACTTTCGGCTAACTGCCGATTACATACATAGCAACATGTTTGTTGCGAAACATAATTGCTTGTAAACGTTGATCATGCCTGGTCAGGCGTGTCTCGGAAATTCGAGCATATACAATTTATTTATTTATTTATTTATTGAGGAAGAACTTAGAACGTATGGTGCACGTGTTTTGGGTAGTGGGAATGCGGATGGCTTTTTGCGTACAGGGTAATGTGTATCGCAAAACAATTGGAAGAAACTATTAATGATTGAGTGCGGCGTATTGAATAAAAGAGTAGGTGAAGGTAAATTTCCATACTTGGCTAGAAGCTGTGCCCTCCATTGGACAGATCTTGATGTACGATAACCACGTGCTCTTGCATGGGTAATAATGAAGTTCAGTTTAGGTACTGCTTGAGCGAGAGTACTTTACCAGCAATGTAGGAACCATCCCTCAACGATAGATATTCCAGATTCATTAGCCATATTCGGTACTTTACGGTCCCGATAAATAGTGGGCTCATGGAAAGTGCAAAAATAGACGGCATTAGAAATGTCAAACATGAGCCTTGTACCGATTTTTAGTAAGAATAAATGAAAAGTAGTTTAAACTAACTACTTTTTAAAAGCGGACGGCACTTGCCTTGATTAGGTAGAACTATTAAAAGTAGAATATGATAACTATATCGGATTAAAGACACCCTGGAGCGCCAGACTCAAGTGGCCATTTTCAGCCGAAATTAAACTTGTTTTGTAGCCTTAATATTGCTACGAATAAAGAGTAATATATCTTAATCTGAACAGCGCTTGATCGCCATACATGATAAAATCAAGATCTTCCCATTCCGTGCAGTGTTTTCCCAGTTTCAGAGAGACCGCCAATACTGTATCCAAAATTCCAGCTGCTAACAACATACAGCTTTTCAAGCATTTACGGCAAAAATAAGAAAACTATAACAGTGGCACGGTTCTATGAATTCTCGCTAGGAATGTTTGTCTAGAAGCGCACAATACCGCTTTAAACTAGCAATACTTACGATGGACGATGCAATGACCGAGAAAGACACTTTCCAAGCGTATGTGATAAAACCTAGATGATTATATAAACCATATACAGGATCCATGGATGTTTTGTCAGTGCGCACTTACGTGACTCTTTGTAATTAGACCATGGTCAAAAGAATTCCGTGTGTCTTTTACAGAGACTAGTTTGGCAAAGAAACCAATGTATAAGTAGAAGCAACGAAAGTATAAATAAACAAATAAATAAATGGTATATTCTCCGTAAAACGTGCCACAGTGTGAAGGCGCAATCAAATGTGCATACGGGCATACCTTTTTGAGAATAAGATAACATTTAGATTTATGAACGGTATAACCGAAAAGATCTAGCCCGCCCGAGTGAGCAATTTGTCAGTTAATAGTCAGTCCAAGGAACATGATGGCGCTGGGGCGCGTAAAATGCAGTCATAACTGTTGTGTCAAGATACAAGTTGGGCGTGCTTACGTAATGTACTAATCCATCGGCACAGGAGCCCAACCAATGTCTTGGTGCAATCTATGCTCAATAAGAAATCGGAATGTTCTGTGTTCCATCAAAGCATGCTTCATAGTAAAGTCAGTTGCACGGGTTGTATGTAGAAGTTTGAGGACTGCGTCAGTGTGTAATGTTCAGCTGTGACTTTATTCAGTGGCGTGGTACATCCGCCACGTCGAGTGTCGTTAGGCGGACGTTTGTGGCCTTTTATAGGGAGAAGGCTTGCCAGGGAGAAACACACCACGTCGTGGAACACTGCCGTAGCTTCCGTTGAACAGTAGTGCTAGCCGACTATACATCGTACAGACCGAATTTGCACTGTATTATTCGCAGTCAGTTGACGGCCAAAATTCTTCCTTGGTTGACCGTTTTTGACTTGGTAACCTACCGGCAGTAGTCGTTGCAACCGGCCAATGATGCAAAAGAGTCGGGGGTCGAATGATAAAGGGTGTAGGTTAGTAAAATTGTTAACAGGGTCTGGCTTTCTGTTACATGCTTGTCTGGTTCGCAAACCATGTCCAGCTATCCACGCTGTGGCTGTCATGGGGATGGTGCGTGCAATTGTTTCTTGTGGCTGAATACCTCCATAACAGTCGAAAAGTCATTCCTTTGTCCAATGCGGGATCGTTACGCTTTTCTTACTCCGCAAAATGGCATAGCAATTTCTTCAAATGTGAGTAAGTGCTACTGTCTCCATGCTCAAGTGAAAACTGCATGAAAGGTCATCGGAAAAGCTAATTATACGAGCGCAAGGCTGTACGTTGAATGACATCGGAGAAGCTCTAGGTGAAAGGAGAATCGGGATGATTTTCGGGAATGTTTGTTACCAAAAACAATTTTTTCAATGCCAATGAGGATAAGCAAATCTGACCGAGGTAATCCCGACAGCATTGTTTGTCATCAGTTGTGGAACAAGGGATCCAAATAAATATATTATTCCAGGTGAGTGAATTGTGGTACCTTGAATACGAGGCGAGGTAAACACATTGGTTTTGACCCCGTGAAAGTGGCGCCTTCAGAAGGGCGGAAAGAGCTCCATTTGGAACGATGAGTGGGTTCTCCATCTCCAGGAGAAAGGATCAAGTGTTTAAGCCAGCTAGCTAGTTAGAATGGGTTCGCCAGTCTCAGTGTATAACCCTTCTTGTTTTGGCCGATGTGACTGGAAATTTTGGATAAAAAATAGCCACGGACAGGAGGCAGCCAAACAGATCGACAGCAATGAATCAAGGAACACCATCGAAAGACTGGTGGTGCGCAACGGTGCCTATGCTACGTTAACGTCTGTGTAATGTTGCTTAGTATGCCTCATTTGCAGGCGCGTTTTATACATCAGGTCGCTGGTGTGGCTCAGACTACGACTATTACGTTGAAAAAATGTTCTGCACGCGCAGAGTCAAGAGGCCGATATAACAAAGCGCGTTTACAAGACTGAGCAAATAATACAATTGTTGGAGGGATGCAGATAAACCGATGATGAGGACAGCAGTCCGAATGCGAGAGGCACCTTAGGTGCAACTAAGGGCATATAGGTTGAGAACGAATGCAGAAGCAACACTAGGTAAAACAATGTTTTAAGAGGAAAATAAAGTCCAAAGTCGGTGCACTGAGATTTGATCGTTCAGGAGTAGTGATAACAAAGGTGGGGAGGGTCAGTCGAGGTAGACAGGTTAACTTACAATGAGGCTATATTATACACTGGTGATGAGGTTTGGTAAGCTTCGCGAAGTCAGGAAACCTATCAGACGACCCTTGATTAGTCGGTGCATTGAGCGTGAGCCGTACAGATAGAGAGGAGAGAAAACAGTGAGGATGAGCAAGAAAGGGTAGGAAAGGGAGGAAAGGGGCTGTGTTGCATCTTAATGGGCAAGTTTAGCAGATCCTTGAGGTAATAAATACAGCATGGCGACGGCAGTGTCTAGATCGTTATCATCCCGATGGACTGGAAGGTCAAAAAGAAGCGGAATAGTCAGATGAGGCTAGGTTGAGGAAGAGCACTGAGACTTGGCTGCCCGTTTGAATAAGTGAAACAAAGAGCGCCACAAGGAGGTGACAGACAGGATAAAACAGTTTTACTGCTTAAGTGTGGAGAAGCCAACTATGTTCTCGTACGAAAGAGTATGAACCGCTCAGTTCCAAACAATTGCACGTAACCTCGCAGCAATCTGAGAGAACCCGGAGAGCATGAGACCGAGCAGACGAGATTGGATTAGTCGGCACATTGACAGTAAGTTGTACAGTTAAGTTAGGAAGACAAATAAAGATTCAGCTGAGATGGCCAGGTTTGAAATGTATTGGTCAATATGTATATGGGGTATGCTACTGCAAGTTATGCAGAAACGTTGTGTGTGGGTTATGCAGAGCCTAAAGTGTTTACATATTGTTAGTCTGGAAGCAGTCAAAAGGAGACTAAGGCAGGACGTGAGAGATCGCTTTTAGTGTGTGGAACGAATAAATGCAGAGAGCGCGCTAAAGAGAAGACAGGTACAAAATAGAAAACAGTTGCAGGTCCAAAATAAACAAGTTAACGGGCTCTCGAAATTTTGGGGAGAGGCACGAAGTCTTCGAAGCAGTAGCTGGCAACGTCACAAGAGTCGGAGAGAAAGAGGCCGATCAGACGAGACTAGATTATTCAGCGCATTTAGATTGAGTGGTACAATTAATAAAGGAAGATAAATGAAGTCAGTATGATTGGACAGGACAGAGATAGATATAGCTGTATTAACCTAAGTGGAACAAGTCCAGCAGGCAGTGAAGGCGAGGGAGATTTTGCACTGAATCTAACAAACTTAGACAGTTGACAACCGGGTGGTCTGGAAGGAGTCACAGCAGCACACTGGTCAGCAGAGACTAGGCTAGGGCTTGGCACCAAGACTCGGCTGTCAGATTGAATAGGGATCGAAAACAGAGACCGTGATGGTAAAAGTAACCGGTTTTGGTGTGGAGAAACCAACGTGGCTTCCGAGTGAAGGGGCATTGAGAGTTCAGTCTTCTAAACAATGGCCAGTAATATCAAAAACACTACGAAAATTCGGTGAGAGGCAACCGAGCGAACAACACTGGATTTGTCGATGCAGTGAGATCGAGTTATACAGCTAAGTTTGGAGGTCAACTGGAGTGAGTCACGAGATTGATAGGTTGGAGGATGTGTGTATGTTACTCTATTGAACAAGTTCAGCAGGCCGTCAAAATGAGGGAGGTTTAGCTCTGAGTCTACAGTGCGTAGACCGCGTATATTGCGGTAGTTTGGATGAAGACAACGAAAAGCATACTGGTCAATTAAGGCTATGTTTGGGCAGAACACTGAGAGTTGTTTGTCTGATTTAGGAAGAATTGAAAGCAGAGCGTCCAGTCTTCAGTTCAATGGCCGGTAAGGTAACAGTATTGGGAGAGCACGAGACTGATAAAAAAAACTGGATTAGTTGGCACCCTGAGATTGTCGTACAGTTAAATTTGGGAGACAGACGGTATGGGTCAGAAAACGGACAATTTATGGAGGGAAGTGGCTATATTAATATAGGGTGAGCCAGTTAAGCAGGCTGCCAAGCTAAGGGAGACAAGCTTTGATTCTACCGATCCTGGACCGTTTATATCTCGGTAGTCTCGAAGAAGTCAAGGTGAAGCAAACTGGTCAGGTTGGACTACTGCGCGCCACTGTAAACTGGCACTCCGGCTGAAATGGAATAAAGACGGAGCACGATATGAGGAGGAGAGAATCGAGAGAGAGAAGGTTTATAAACAAGAGATGGGAAAGTCAAGGTGGCTCTACTGGTAATGGGGACAGCGCGTTAGTTCTTCCGAACAATGGCCAACAATATCACAATACTCGGAGGGAATGAGACAGATCAGACGAGACTGGATTATTCGGCGCCTTGTGATTGAGTAATCTAGTTCATTTGGTAAGAAAAGTGGAGTGAGTCAGTAAGATGGGACAGGTCAGAAAGAGCAGTGGCTATATTAGCATAGGCCGAAAAAGTCCAGCAGGCTGTCGAGGTGAGGGAGGCCCTGCTTTAATCGACCGAGCCTAGGCCGTTAACGTCCCGGTGGCCAGATAGTAATCTCAGGGTATTTGACTGAGCAGATGAGGCTAACTTAGGGCAGGGCACTGAGAGTTGGCCGCCCGATTGAAGAAGATTTGAATGTACAGGTTGGAGCTGGAAGTGCCTAAATTAATAAAGGGTGAACAAGTCTAGCAGGCTGTTAACGTAAGGGAGACCTAGCTTTGACGCTACAGAGCCTAGGCCGCTTAAATCTTGCTGGTCTGGAAAAGGTCAAATAAGCAGACCGGTCAGACGAGACTAGGTTATTGCACGGCACTGAGAGTTGGCAGTCGGATTAAGGAAGAAATGAAGGCAGTGATCGTCATAAGGAGAGGAGGGAGTCTGGATAGACTGAGGTTCTACATATAAGGTATGGAAATGTTGATGAGGTTAACGAGGTAAAGGGGACAGAGCTTTCGGACTACCGAATAAATGCCGGTAACCTCATAGCAATATGAGAGAACTCGGAGAGCAGGGGACCGAGCAGACGAAACTTGATTAGTCGGCACAATGAGGATAAGTCGTACAGTTAAGGATGGACGAAAATTAAAATGTCATCAGTGATGGACAGGTTTGTGATAGATGAGGCTCTATGAATATATGGTATGTAGGTCAGACAGGCTCGCAATGTGAAAGCAGTTGTGTGTTGGTTATGCAGAACCTAAAAGTACAATTAAATAATCAGAACGCAAACAGAAAGGACAATAGGGCAGGATACTGGGAGCCCGCTCACCGGTTGAAGAAGAAATAAAGACAGAGCGCGCGGCAAGGGGAGGACAGTGTAGGGTAAACGATTACAGATACGAAATACGACTGTTAACGTGGCTCTCGGATTAATGCTGACAGAGATTTCAGTCTTCCGATCCTTGACCGGTAACGTCACAGAAGCCGGAGGGAATTAGACAGATCAGACGAGACTGGGTTAGCCGGCGCAAAGTGACTGAGTCGTGAACTTCGTTTGGGAAGATAAGTGGGGTGAAGCAGTAGGATTGGACAGGTAAGAGATAGAAGTGGCTATGTTAACCTAAGCAAAACAATTCAAGAGGGCTGTCAAAGTAAGGGAGATATAGCGCGGAATCCACAGCGTTTAGACCGTTGATACCCGGGTGGTCTGGAAGAGTCACAGAAGCAGACTGGTCAGCAGGGACTAGGCTAGGGCTTGGCACTGAGACTCGGCTGTCAGATTGAATAGGGATCGAAGACAGAGACCGCAGCATGGAAATGAAAGGATTGGGATGAAAAAGGTTTAGGATTGCTGTTGAGAAGCCAAAGGGGCTCCCGGGTAAAGGGGTAGGTAGAGTGCAGTCTGCCGTACCATGGTCGTTAATCTCACATAATCTACGAAAATTCGATGAGAGGCAACCGAGCGGACAACACTGGATTTGGCGATGCAGTGAGATCGAGTTATACAGCTAAGTTTGGAGGTCAAATGAAGTGAGTCACGAGATTGATAGGTTGGAGGATGTGTGTATGTTACTCTATTGAACAAGTTCAGCAGGCCGTCAAAATGAGGGAGGTTTAGCTCTGAGTCTACAGTGCGTAGACCGCGTATATTGCGGTAGTTTGGAAGAAGACAACAAAAAGCATACTGGTCAGATAAGATTAGCTTATTGGTATGGAATGTTGTCCCGATGTTACAGTTAAACTTTACGGGTAACCGAGAGCAGCTCATTGTCCATTTGACTTGAATGAACCAGTAATCCCCATCCATTTCCAAAACAAATCCAGCGGGATTTTCAAGTTTAGCACATTTTGTGCATCCCTATACCTGTACACCCAATGGCTACAGGCTATATAGGTCTATCATCCATAGTAGGGAAGTGATTCTCCGAGATAGCAAAATGCTTCTAAATGTGCATTTCACTAGAGCCTGCATGCGTATGGCCTCAATTACTGTTTTGCTATGATCTGGGTATTCCGGACAGGAAGGATTATTGTGCCCCACGCGTTAGGGCTCTCTATTTTGAAACTGTTTTTGAAGTGTACAATCATTCTGTCTCCAATTATTGAGGTTATGTATGGGTGACAACTACGCAAACCAAGGCATTATTGTCACATAAGCTATCACATCCGTATATGGGTTGCTGAGAGCTATCCGAGTTTGTCGGGCAGCATAATTGTATAATAGTACAAGTCAGGAACAGCAATGTACTGCTGACCAAGATAAGGCAATAAGTGATTCGAAGTAGCTGGATTTCCAGCTAGCCGGTGTGAAAGGGTTTTGGAACATGACGAGCTTTCGTGCCAGTGTTAGCGAACATAAAATAGTAAAGGGAATGTTGTCATGAATGACGATCAATAATGGAACTGGTTCATCATGCCGCCGGTCTACCAGTGTTTTCAATAAAGTTGGGCGAATGTAAAACCGAGATAAAAGCTAACGGATATGGCGTCAAGTGAAGCTAAATTGGCGTGCATAAGTTCTGGTTCAGGAGGCCTCGAATTAAATGACTGTGAACATAGTATTACATTTCACTCAGAAACTTGTATCGAACTGGTTTTGACCATTCGTTGTAGTGCTTTAGGTAGAACCTATGAATGCTTCCAATAAAAGCGCCATCGCGATGCTAACCTCCACTAGGATGATAAGGGATATATTGCTAAACAGCTCCTACGAAAGCAAACAAGATTAAGATTAAAAAACTGAAGTTGCATTAAGTAAACTAGGACTGAATGAAAAATAAAGGAATTCCATGATCGCGAGCTTGGTCACGTTCGTATGGGCATAACCAGCTGCCACACTTGCAGTAGCGCTTCAGCCGCGAATAAATCAAGATATAGAGTTGAGCAATCAGGATAAAACCAGTTAAGAACGACCAAAAGCGATTACAAGGTAACCGAGGCTCGTGTGATTGTAGGAAACAGATCAACGGTAAATGCGCAGAAAGAGACGGGGCGACGAATTATAAAAATAAGAAAGTGTAGGGGCGGATCAAGCAAGGCTAAAGGTGAGCTTAGTCAACTTGCCAGCGCGAAATAATTGGCTTAGACTCTATTCGGTAAATAAGTACACCCGCCACTTCGCGGTGTAGTTAAACGGATATTTCCGGCATTTGTAGGGAGTAAGCTTGTCAGGCAAATGTTCACCACGTCCAAGAACACTACCACCGCTCCATTTAAACGACATTCGCTAACTGGTAGTGCTCCTTAATGACAGATTATTGGTTCTTTTAGTCGAAGTCAGGACATATCCATCATTTCTGCTGCTTGATGTATGATTGGCAAGTGACTGTATCCTCCATGGGTCCCGCCACGTCCTGATGGAAAGGCACCGCCGGCTCGGTAGGTAAAGCATAAATTGCACCTTTTTGGAATGTCCTAACCAAATAATTAAATATATCAGAGACTTTCGGTAAAACAAGACACACCGGTGAATGCACGAGCAAACATGCCTAAGAGCATAGCTGCCTTGAAATAGCAAAACATTTAAATGGATAAATAAATAAACAAAACTTTTATTCTCGGCTATGCGAAGCACTCCCTTAGAGGCATGTCAAGTTGGGTGCAACTGTACAAATATTTTATGACAATTTAAGCAGTGGCAGTAGAAAACGGTTCATGCGTTCATGCTTGTACCTGTGCACTGGTGGTGAGGTAAATAATATTTGGGCTGGCGTAAGATCATGGCCGTTTGAATGGACATAATTAGCCTGCCAAATACTGTGACAAATAGTAGATCAAGCAGTCTGGATGAGCGCTTAGAAGATAATGAAAGAGCAAGAGCGAGAGAGGTGTGACGAAATACTTGGTAAGTAAGTATGGAATGCAAAACTTCAAAGTTGGTATCATAGAAAGTAAAGAGACGAGAGTATATGCCTGAAATCTTAGCAAGAAGAAACGACAGTCCATGCAGTTGCAGAAGTGCCAGTGTAACTAACGTATCTAGAATGGTGCCGCTAATTTACCTACCAGTGTGACGTTAGGGGCTATGACTTTATAAAGTGGCCAGTCACATTTGCCAAGTTGCGGTGCCGGTAAACGGAAAAATGTGACTATTTATAAGGAGAACTCTCTCCAGCCGAAAACCCACCACGTCCTGAAACACTGCCGCTGATCCCTTGAAAGTCCTGTTGTAACTGGCTCGGTCATTCGCAGTCAAGTTACTTCCCAGGATTTTGTGGGTTGATGCAAAATACGAGTTGCTATTTAAAAAAATAAATAGTTTATTCTCGAATTTGTCGAGACACACCAAGCAGGGCATGATCAATATTTACATGCAATATTGCTTCGCAACAAACACGTTGCTATGAGTGAAGTCGGCAGTAAGCCGATGGTTGTACAGTCTGCGGAAATTGTGTGAGTAGTCATGAGGGATAGAGTCTTCAATGAATGACAAAACGTTGAATTCCAGCGTGCGTACTGGAAACAGTCAGAGCACTACATGTGTAATGAAAAGGATACATATAGGCTTGGTGTAACTTATTATTGAAAGTGATAGGGCAATATTGAATAATGATTCATGTCGACTTGCCAGTAAATAGTTCAGGGCAGTGACTTTATTCGGTGGCGAGTCACATTCGCCACGTCACATTGTTGCTATACGGACATTCGTGGCCTTTTATAGGGAGAGCGCTTGCTAGGCGAAAATCCACCACGTCCTGGTACACTATCCGAAATTTGTCGGTGCACTAATATAAAACTGGCAGACCAGGTTGTCGACCGATTTCACATTCAGATATCCGCAGTCAAATGACCTCCAATTTCCTCTATTATTTGATCAGGTATCTTGGGCCGCCATAATGGCTGAGGCGAATAGATGATGTGGGCTTCGCGAAGAATCGTCTTTGTGGGTATCCAGGTTGGCGGAGCGTCAGGTTCTGGCGTCTGGATTTTTCAGGAGTATGTATTCTGTTCAGGTGTATGAAGTTCTCAAGTCCAGCTATCATCCCTGGACAACGGTCCTGGTAGTGAGTGCAGTTGTATCCGTTTCTTGTGCAACCATGTGATTCATAGGTCCTTCTTGGTTGTCTTGTCCCGGACAAAACGGTTTCTCGGTCCAATCCCAGGTCCCCAAAAGTTCCGGACCTCGGAGAAAAGGGAAGGTGAGAGACAACCAAGGCCGCAACGAACAGGCGTGGATACAAACATTGTTAAGTTCTATGTTACAACATTTAGAGTGCAGACAAATGATGTACAATGTGCAGCAATGCTTGTGCTGAAAGGGTCATTTGAATGCTTTTCGAAGTCAATGTCCCTATAAGTTGGTGGCTACTATCTACATGGAATAAAGAGCGTTGTGCCATTAAGCAGAAACGCCGTATCAGTTTACTATGATGCGACTATTGCGTGGAAAGATAGAAAGCAGAGTTCAGGTACCAGCGGCGTTAGAAAGGTGGGTGGACGGCTGCTGGCCAGCCTACATCGAAGAAGATTCATACGTCAATTGGTGGTAAGTCAGCGGATAGATATGACTCAAGCGCTGAGTAATATTTATCGGGTGATCAAGACAGAAAGACGACACGAGGTTACTAGGAGTATAGTGCTATGGCTTATTTAAATAGGCAAAGCCCGTGAGAGCTAACCGCCTACAAATGTAAGTGTTGAAACCTTTGCTGCAATGTCGGACCCAGATTACTAGGGGAGAAAAATTGATCGATAGAAGTGAAGTATTAAAGATCAGTTAACGGAAAGCGCACGTGCGGAACAAATGTACATGTAGCGTCGCGCAGAGAAACAATTCATACTAGGGTGCTAATAAAATGAGAAGAAATGAACACCTAGAAATGTGAAGCTAACGGGCGTCTGTGTGCTGACGAAGTGAGAGGAGGGAAGAACTAAGAGGCTAAGAAACATTAATTGACGGAAGGACAGGGATTAGCCGAAATGCAAGCGTAGAGTAAGTTTGCTTAGAATTTCGGAACAGTGAGGCCTTTCATCAGCAGTTTAGGTGCTAAGATAAGAGTACCAAGCTGGATAGTGCCAGCGCATGCTAGCCCGAGAGTTGTATTATTGCATGTTATAAGGTCTAAGGCAATATATCTCGTAAGGTATAAATGAACAGTAAGAAGGGTGAGGCAAAACAGCGGCTTGCGCTGAATACATGGATATGCCTGCAAGACAGAAGAGAGCAAAGAAAGGCTTCATAAAGAAAGGAAAACGAACGAATTACTCTCAGGCATACGTTAGGGCTCTTAACTAGTTTAGAGCAAAAATAGGCCATGCGCATATAATAAGATCATGCTGTGGTGCTAAAGGAATAAAACTAGGGAAGACTGAGCCGGGAGATGCCAGTGAGTATGCTGAACTATTGTTAATTAGGTGTCATAGACGAGCGACAGCTGTGCATCTAGCAAGGAGCATCTGTGCATTGACCAGATGCGCTAATGAAGGTCGCCAGATGAGAGCTAAGAAGGTCGAACAAAGCAAGGACAACAGACAAGAAGGATGCAAGCATACAGTGAGTTGATTGAGGGAGTCATATCATATGACGCCGCACTACGGCGGTGTATAATTTCACAATGGCTGCTATGGTACTGGGATATTACTACTTTGGAAAGAGCCTGGGTAAGCTAGTCCAATAGCTGGACGCTTACGGGTGTAAACTTCGAAGACGTTACAACAATTCAGAGATATGAGAACGTCTAGAGTAGAGAGGCTTAGTAGCGGCTGAGCTCCAACTTGAAGATTTGGATGGAGTGCTAGAGAAAGCTGAAAAGTTTATATGGCAGGACATCAAACAGTCAAGGTGCATGCATAAATTAAGTCTGCTGGGGACATGGCAGCATATGAGTCAGAGGCGCGCGGATACTGAGTTCTGTTATGGTGCTAAGATTACTGTACTAAGATAGACTGGGCTGGAAAATGCCAGTGAAAGGTCTGGAATCCTACATGAGCAGGTGTAACAAGCGTTGCAGCAAGCAATGGATAAATGGACGTTAAGAAGGGAGAGGCAATGGAGCAACTGTGCGCAGGCCGCATGAATTATGTCTGCTTCACAGAAGAGCATTAAGAAAGGATTTATGAAGCGAAGACAGCGAAAGGATAAAGCGCAAGCATACGATATGGTTGTTGAGTAGTTCGGAGCATAAAAGACGCGGGACGCGCAGAGGATGAACTCCTGCCGTGTTGCTAATGGAACAGAAGTAGTGAAGCCTGAGCAGGGAGAAGCCGGTGAGAGGGCTGTACTACAAGTAATTAGCTGTCACAGACGAGTGACTGCAGTGCATCTAGCAAGCAGCAGCTGTGCACTGACCGGATGAGGTAAGGAAGATCGCCAGCCGAGAGCTAAGAAGGTCGAATAAAGCAAGACAACAGACAAGAAGTATGCAAGCTTACAGTGAGTTGATTGAGGGAGTCATATCGTATAATGGGTCACAGTATTTGGAAGCAACGGGACCACTGTGACAATTTTAGAGTATCAGCTCAAAGAGTGAAAGCAGTTTATTTTAGGTCTAATTACTAAAGGAGAGCATCGACACAATAGGCATATACAGGAAGAATGCGGGCATGGTAGTACGGATGAACCTTGGCCAACAATTCATTTCAGTTGAGGATTACAGGTAGCTACGTCGGCAGAACCTAAGTCATTTAGATCTCGGAAGTCCGAGGTGGGTCAGAAGGTAGTAGACCGTTCAGACGAGTCCGGATAAGCCAGCATGATGAAGATAGGCCGCCAACTTAAGGTGCCAGTAACAGCAACGAGTGCCTGAGTTTAAATCTGTCTTGACCGGATGGCTGAACCGGTTTTGTAATTTGTAAGTTGAATAGACTTTTATGTGATATGTTGATCGTCTGTAGAACCACGGAAAGTCTCCAATGGATATCCACTACAGCATATTTAGACGTTCTTGCAGCCTTGGGGGGTAGGATATTTTCATAAAACCAAATCGGAGGTTCTCTCGAATTAAGTTGTAACGTGCATTGCAAATGTAGGCATCCAGGGCCAAAGGAACTTGCAAAGCGTGGTGAACAGCTCCAGATGTGGCAAGCAAAGAGGTATTGAGTAGCGATACCTGGCCAAACCCAATTGTTCTGGCCCTGCATTGGCAGGAGGAAATGCCTTTCGAAGTCTGCAGGTGGGCTCTAACTAACTAGTGTGTAAAAGAGATATTGTTAAGCGAATGGAATCCAATCGTTCAGATCTGGACAAAATTGTATCCTTTTGCTTATTTATTATTCACCTAGTCGGTATATTATGGAAGTTGCGGATAATCTTTCACTCGTTTCCAGCCATAGGAACTATGGGCCTTGTATTTCAGTATTGTCGCAGCTATGGACGATTCCTTGAGTGCTCGACGCCGTATTTGTGACAATCTCAGGAAAACGCAAAATGGACATAGGAAGTCACACAGGCAGAGGAAAGAAATGCATCCGGAACGCAGTCGATCAATTTCAACTAGGACTGAAATAGTGTACTCCATTATTATGTATTCGTTATTTAAATACTTCCTATAGACGTGTACCATAAGGTCCAAACTTCAACAAGAAGCGAACAGCGCACGGATCAGCAGAGAATGAAATATTATTCTAAATCGGGAATGAAGAAAGGGCTACTTGCTTTTGAGGGGTCCTAAAGCGCATATGTTAGGTCAGTGGGACACCAAAGAGAGGAGCACAAAAGATGCTTAATATAGATAAAAGATCCTGCTCAGTAGGAGTGTCATAGACGCATTGCTTTGCTTCTAAATTGGTAAGAATGACAGGCGTCAAGGCAGAAGAACACCTGTTGGTTTAGGTCAACTGAAGTGGTCTTGCAAAAAGGAGCAGAGAAAGGAATAAAAGGGACGCTAAAAGAGTTTCTACTGATGAGAGGTGGAAAAGCCAACGACGTTCGCGCTCGGTGATTCATCCAAGTGGATAATAAGCGACAAATAACGACCAACGACGGAATTGTGGTGAGGGTTACAGAGCGTTGCGCCGACATAGAGAGATAACTCGCCGAGCATAGCTCTAAGGATGAGGGACAAAGTGTGTTAAGAATACATAGCTTCGATTGTTCAGATTTGGCTGTTTGGAAGCAAGCAAAAAGCAGGAGACCGGTCAGAAGAGGCTAGGTTGGAGCCAATCCGGAAATGTTAACCGTACATTTGAAAAACGAATGCAAACAGATAGAGCAAAAAGGAAAGAATGGGGTCTGGAACGAAAAGGGTCTATTGAGGAGAACTCGAAGAGCCTACCAAGAACTCGAAGTGTTTTAAACAGACCTTTGGATCTGTCCATCATTCATCTGTAATGGCTCAGTAGTCGGAATTCAGGGAAGCAGTGATACAAGACTATAATTTTGGCTTATTAGGACAAAGTCGTAGTATTAATGTCGGAATGTTGACCGAGATGGTCGGCAGCAATAGACATGTTAAGGAAGAAAGTGGCTTTAATATAAGAATGAAGCGTGACCAGCAATGCTTATGAGTTAAGGGTTACAGTGAGTTGCGCCGGCGGCGCCTGGATATTTTAGCTCTTAAAAGTCCGAGCGAGGCCAGTAAGCAAGAGACCGTTAAGACAAAACCGGATACGTCATCAAGCTTCTACTAGCCCGCCAACTTGAGATGGGAATAAAAGAAATATGTGTCATCGGGAAAAGAACAGTCCGGGACGAAAGTGGATACATAAAATTCGTTGGCACGTCGTGCAATGCTCTCAGCATGTGGAGATGAGGTCCCGGTACTACAGGGATTAGACAGCTTACGGCTCGAATATCTGGACGTCATTAGACTGAAGGAGACTGGTCAGCCGAGGCTAGTTTTAGCCAGACCGGAGGAGTTGTCCGTCCAATTAAAAAAGGAAGGCAAACAGAGAGCGCGAAAAGGAAACCTAATGGTTTGAAAAGAAAAAGCACTGATGAAGAGACGTGAAAAACCAAACCATGTTCTCAAGGTTATGTGAACAAACCGTTGGGTCTGGCAATTCCCGAACCTTAAGGACACAGTAGTCAGTGGGTAGGAACATATTGAGGTGAGACAATAAGTTTGGCTTATAGACGAATAGCAATATTATTAAGGTTGGAATAATAAGAGTGGGCATGGGCAGAAACAGGCATGTTACGGATAGAAGTAGAATATAATATTAAGGACAGAACATGACCAGCAATGCCACTGTGGTGAGGGTTACAGAGCATTGCCCCGGCAGAGCCTAAATCATTTAGATCACGGAAGTCAGTTTTACTGAACGTTATATCCGAAATGATTGTACTTCATACCGGTTAGCTTATTGGTAAGTAACAGTCCGATTTAAATAAATAAATAAATAAATAAATTGTATATTCTCGAATTTCCGAGACACACCAGACCAGGCATGATCAACGTTTACAAGCAATTATGTTTCGCAACAAACACGTTGCTATGTATGTAATCGGCAGTAAGCCGAAAGTTGCCCAAGCTTTGGAAATTGTAAAATTAATCTTGAGGTATAAATTCGTCAAAACATGACGACAAGTTAGGCTCAAGTGTGCGTAGTGTAAACAGGCTAAGCATTCCGTTTGTAGAGAAAACTTGTCAGGAAAATATTACATTAGGATTCTGGTCGGCTTGCCAGTAGGTAGTTGTGGGCAGTGACTTTATTCAGTGGCGAGTCACATCCGCCACGTCGCAGGGTTGTTAAGCGGACATTTATGGCTTTTTATAGGGAAAAGGCTTGCCAGGCGAAAACTCAACACGTCCTGAAACACTGTCAGAAATCCGTTTGTACACTAATGTAAAACTGGCAGAGCAGGTCGTCGACTGATATAACCCTCGGTTAACCGCCGTCAATTGCCTTCTAATTTCCTCTGTTAGCTGAACAGGTTATTTTTGGTCGGGGCGGCCATAATGGCTGAGGCCTATGGAGGGATAGACCTTTGTCATCTTCGCGTCCAGGTGAGCAAAACTTCCGATTCTTGCGTCTAGATTTCTCAGGATTATGTATACTTCGCAGGAGTATGAAGGCGTCATGTTCAGCTACCATTACTGGACGACGGTCATGGTAGTGAGTGCATTTTTATCCACTTGTTGTACAGCCGTGTTCTATGTAGGTACTTGGGGGTTTCTATGTCCTGTCCCAGGCCCAAGCTCCTTCACGGTCTGATCCCAAATCACCAAGATGTTCCAGACGTCGGAGAAAGGGAAGGTGAGAGACAAACTGGGCCGCAAAGTACAGACGTGGGAACAAGCATTATTTATGTCCTATGGTCTAATATTTAGAGGGAACATATGATGTACAATGTGTAACAATGATTATGCTAAAAGCGTCTTTTGAATATTCATCGGAAGCAAAGCCCTATAGGTTGGTTGCTACCGTATACCTTGGATACAGGGCGTTGCGCCGTTGAGCAAAGAAAACAGGATTAGTTTGCTACGATGCAACTGTTGCGTGGGAAGATTCGCTGGGAAGCGTAGAATATGCTGACCCAGGGAAGCCAGTAAGTCTGTTGGTCTCATACATGGGTACATTTCGCAAAAATAGCAGCGAATAATTGAGGAATGAACACCTGTAAATGAGAAGCTAAGGGGCGTCTCTGTACTGACTAGGTGAGAGAGTATCGAACTAAAAAGCTAAGAAGGGCTTATTGACGGAAGGACAGCGAATAGCCAGAATACATGCGTACATTAAGGTGGCTGAGGATATCAGAACCTGAGGCCTAACCGCAGCAGCCAGAGTGCAAGGTTAATAGTGCCAAGCTGGATAGAGCCATGGACTGCTAGCCCGAGACTTGGAGTATTGCAGGTAAAAAATGCCTAAGACAATACAGCAAGTAATGGGTAGATAAAGGTCTAGAAATGTGAGGCAGAAGAGCGGCTTACGCTGAATACCTGGATACGCTTGCACGACCGAAGAAAGCTAAGAGACGTTTCGTGATAGGATGACAGCGGACAAGTAAAGCGCAAGCATACAAAGATGTTGTTAGATAGTTAGAGCATAATAGACTACGACGCATCGACGCGCAGCTAATCAAATCATGCAGTGGTGCTAATGGAGTATAATTAAGGAGGCCTGAGCCGGGAGAAGCCAGTGAGAGAGCTGTACTACAGTCAATTAGGTGTCGCGGATGAGCAATGGCATTTAGGTGCGGCCTTAAAATTTCTAGTGGACACCTGATTAGGACAACAGACAGCAAGTGTAGGTGACGCACGCAGTCTCAGGGATTAAAGCTTGGAGGGATAAAAGTGTGGACCTTAGCAGCTCAGTATATGCGCAAAGAGGATAGTAGCTTATGAAGATGGACTGCTGCTAAACACGGGAGCCAGAGGTAAGACGAGGAACAGTTAGGGTCGCTGTACGTGTGAGTATCAGTGATCAGCAATGGAATTTGCATGAAGCCTTTTAGTTGCTTGTGTGTGCCCACAATTACCCATAATAAATCAGCAAAAAGCAAATGTATGTGACACAGACAGTCACAAGGAATGTTCGAGATAGAAGAGGGCGGTTCTTAGCAAGCTCCAGAAATGCATGGAGCCTACGACCACTAGTTGCTGCTAAGCAGAAGTGCTTAGGTTTAAGAGGATCGACAGAACATGGCGCTGCAAGAAAATTTCGGTGGCCAGATGGCGCAGGGACGCAGAAATATCAGTCATAACTCTTGCTCCAGTATTCATGTTCGTAGTGATTTCGAAATGTAGTAATTCAGGAACACAGCAGTCATAGTAAGACTTTGTTGCAAACTTTGTTCTTTAAAATATCGGAATGCTCCGTGCTGCACCACATCATGCTGCCCATGGCAATCGGTTACACCTTTGTAGGTAGAAGTCAGTTGACTGCGCCTGGGTGAAATGTTCAACTTGACATTATTTATTGGCAAGCCAGGTCGGCCAATCGCAAGTTTCTTAAGCAGACGTTGGTGGCTATTGCAGGAAGAAGGCTTATTGGGCAAAAACCTGCCTCGTCCTGGAACACTGCCGTAGGTTTTCTGGTACAGTAATGAAAGCAGGCGAAACATCGCACAAGCCGATTTTACACTCTGTTTTCCGCAGTCGCTTGACAGCCAAATTTCTTCGTTGGTTGTCCGATTGGCTTTGTCATAATCCTGCCGTGGTCGTTGCAACCGGCTAAAGATGCAAACCTTCAAATAGTTGAATGGTGAGTAGTGCAAGCATGCAAAATTACTGTAATAGTGGCTGACTTCAGCTTCGGTGGTATGCTTGTGCGGGTTGTGCAGACCTGTTTGTCTATCGACACTGGACTTGTCATGGGGTGGTGAGTGCAATTGCTTCTTGTGGCTGAATACTTCTATAACACGCAGAAATACCATTCCTTTTTCTAATGCCGGCTCACTACGAATTTATTAGTCAGCAAAATAGGACCCGAATTACTTCAAATGTAAGTACTAATTGGGTGTAATTGTCTCCATGGTCATGTAGAAAACGTGAAAGGCCATCGAAAGAGCTGAAGGTAACTGGATATAAGAATCCTCCTCCATATACGAGAGAACCCAAACCCACCTGTTCGAGCATCATTGGGGAGTAGCAAGGCCCTCCATGAAACGATATCGGAGGTGCTCCAGATGATTGAAAAGCAGAATGTACTTCAGGAAATTTAAGGCACTTAAACCAATTGTGTGAACGCCGGTGTGAATAAGTGAAGCTGTCCGTGGCAGTGAAGGTACTCACAACAGAATCATCTGCTTTCTGTTGTGGCACACAGGAGTCATGCAAACATATTATCCAAGGTGAGTAACTTGTGGTACGGTGCGTATGAGGCGAGCTAAACCCATCTGTTTAGATCCCGTAAACGTAGCGTCTCCAAACTAGCGTTAAAAGTCTATTTGTCATTTTGTGGGCTATTCATATTTCGAGGAATGGATAAAGTGTTTAAGCTAGCTGCTTATTGAGAAGGGGTCGGCCAGTCCCAGGGGATAAACCTACTTGCGTCGGCTAATGTGTCGGTGGAAAGCGAAAAAGTAATTGGCAACGGACAAGTGGCCTCCCAACAGGCAGCCAGCAATGCATCAAGAAGTACTATCGAAGGACATTGGTATGAGACGGTGCCTAGGATACTCTGAATTCTAGCTGAGTGTGCTTAGTATACATGACGTGAAAGCGCGTTCCTTACATCCCGTCTCTGGCGTGGCTCAAGATGCAACTACCACGTAGGAAGAATGTTCCTAACGCACAGGGTCCATGACCAATAAAACCAAGCGTGTTTACAAAGTTGAGAGAATAATACGGTTGTTGGAGAAAAAAGATAAACTGATGAAAATGACAGCCGTTTGAATGCGAGAGGCAGTTTAGATGAAATTACGGCCAATTAGATTGAAACCGTAAGCGGAGCAATTACTTCATAAGGCAACATGCCATGAGGATAATAAAATTCAGAGAGGAGTGCAGACGTCGGCGCATAGAGTAGTTACTGAGAATACTTATGCAGGAATACCCATAATACCTTAGTATGAAAGCCTTCAGAATCTGGAGCAAAGGGTCACAGGTGAACAAAACTGCCGTGCGTTGGAAGTCATTAGCCCGGGTACGGTCAGACTAATACGCAATTGCTAACATGAAGCAAGGAGCAGGTGCAACTGGATGCAAGTAAGGTTAGCATACCAATAGAAATGACAGTCCAAAAGCACTTATCAATGGTTCGAGAGCCGCCATAATGCAGGAGAGAGGTCGGGGAGAAGGAGACTGTATGCTCGAGGATAAATTAGTGCGGCGCAATGCGAGTAAGCCGTACAGTAGAGGTGGAAATAAAATGTAAGAGTAATAACAGAAAAGGCCTCGTATAAGCGGAAAATAAGAGCAACAAGGATATTGACGTAAGTGGAAGAGAGCGAAGCCGCTGCCAAACCATGATCGGGAATAGCACGGACGTCTGGGAGTAGTAGGAGGGCAGAATGCCGTTCAAATAAGAATCATTTACTCTTCGCATTGAGGTTGGGTCGTACACTTATGGAGAGGACAACTGCAGCGTTGGCCAGCGGAATTCTACGGGCTAAATACCAGAGAATATGTTATTTAGGAATGGGTAAGTTCGGCGGGGCTGGCGAAGTGAAGACGGCCGAGCAGACGACACTTGAGTAGTCGGTGCATTGACATTGATTCTTACGGTTGATGGGAAGAAAATAAAGAGGGTCAGCAGGAAACCGCTAAGACAGATGTAGAATTGGCTACAATAATAATGGATGAGCCAGTCCAGCAGGCGCTGGATGTGATAAAAACATAGCGTTTCGTCCGCAGAGTGTAGACCGTTATCATCACTGTAGCCAAGCAGAAGTTACAGCGAAGCGTACTAGTCCAATGAGACTGGGTCAGGGCAGGGCCCTGAGTGTTGGCTGTCCCACTGAAGGAGAATTAAATTCAGTGAGCGAAGCAGGGGAATGACGGAGTCGATTTGGATAAGTTTTACTGCTAAAGTGTGGGTAAGCCTGCGAGGCTCCCGTGTGCAGTACCATAGAGCGTTCAGTCTTCCGAACAATGACTGGTAATGTCCACGTAGACTGAGAGAAGTCAAAGAGCAGGATACCGGTCAGATGAGACTGGATTGGTCGGCGCACTGAGATTGAGCCGTACAGTCAATTTTGGTAGACAAACAGAGTAAGTCAAGCAATGGACAGGCTAGAGGTAGAAGTGGCTATATTAATACAGGGTGAAGAAGTCCAGCGGGCCGTCAAGCTGAGTGAGATACATCTCTAATTCTACAGAGCTTTGACTGTTTATATCTCAGCAACCTCGAAGAAATCAGAGAGCAGTAGACTAATTGGATGAGACTAGAGCAGGGTACTGTGAGCTAGCTCTCCGGTTGAGGGCAAAAAGGAGACTGGGAGCAAGCTAAGGACACACAGCGTCCAGGTAAAATGGTTTATAAACAAGAGATGGGAAGTCAACCTGGTTGAAGGGGTAATGGGGACAACGCGTTTGGTCTTCCAAATAATGGCCGGTGAGGTCATAAACGTCGGAAAGCAGGCGACTGAGCAGACAAGATTGGATTAGTCAGCGCTTTGGGATTAAGTGCTACAGTTAATTTTGAAATACAAATGGAGTGAGTCAAAAGAAATAGACAGGTCAGACATAGAATTGGCACTATTAATAAAAGGTGAACAAGTTCAGCAGACTGTCCAGGTGAGGGACATGTAGCTATGAGCCAACAGAGCCTAGACCGTCATTATCCTGATTGCCTGAAATACGTCAGAGAGCATCAGACTGGGCAGCTGATGCTAAGCTAGAGCAAGGCACTAAGCTTCGGCTTTCCGACTGAAGAAGGATTGAAAACAGAGGGCCTTCGGTCTTCTGAACAATTGACGGTAAGGTCACAACTGTCTACGAGAAGTCGGAGTGCAGGAGACATTAAAAGAGACTGGATTGGTCGGCTCGATGAGAGTGCGTCATCCAGCTAATTTGGGAAGACAAATGAAGTGGGTCAAGAATTGGACAGGTTAGCGTTAGTAGTGGCTATATTAATAAAGAGTGAACATATGCAGCTTGCTGCCCAGGTGAAGGAGACATTGCTTTGGGTCTGCGGAGCCTAGACTGGTTATATCCTGCTGGTCTGAAGTGGTCAAAGAAGCAGACCGGTCAGATGGGACTAGGTTAGTGAGGGACACTGGGCGTTGGCATTTCGATTAAGGTAGCACCGAAAGCAGAAAGCGCCATAAGGAGAAGAAATGGGTCGGGATAGAAGGAGGTTTACTAAAAAGGTGGGGAAATGTCAATGAGACTCACGAAGTACTAAAGACAGAGCGTTCGGTCTTCCGAACAAAAGCCGGTAACATCACAGCCGTCTGCAAGAAGTCGGAAAGCAGATGCCTGATCAGGGGAGACTAGATTAGTCGGCACATTTAGGTTGTCATAAGTTAATTTGGGAAGATATAGGAAGTGGTTCAGTAAAATGAGACTGGTCAGAGTTAGAAGTGGCTACATTAACATACAGTAGACAATTACAGCCAGCTGTTGGGGCTAGGGAAACCTTGCTTTGGCTCTTCAACGTCCAGACGGGTACCATCGCGGTAGTCGGGAAGAAATCATGTAGAAGCAGGCTAGTCAGCTTGGACTGGGTTAGGGCATTGCACTGAGGGTTGACGTTTCGATTGAAGTAGGATTAGAACCAGTACGCAGTAAGGAAATGTCGGAACCGGGTTAGAAAAAACTTTACTGCTAAGTTTTGGAGAAGACAACGTGGCTCTCTTGTTAAGGGTTTGGAGCCTTCAGTCGTTCGTACAATGGCCAGAACTGTTACAGTAGTCAGAAAGAAGGAGAAGGAGCAGATCAGACTGGACTACTAGGCGCAATGCGATTGAGTAGTACAGTTAAGTATGGAAGAAAAATTTAGTGAGTCAAGCGACGAACATGTTAGAGATGAAAGTGGCTATAGTAATATGGGGGGCACAAGTGCCGCATGCTGTTGCGGCTGTTGCATGCTTACAGCCTAAAGAGTCTAGGCATTTAACACCGCGGTGGTTTGAAATAAGTGAAAGAGAAGCAGACAGGTCAGATAAGACTAGGTTAGGGCAGGGCCCTGAGAGTCCGCTGTCCGATTGTAGAAGGATTGATAACAGAGAGCGCAGCAAGCAAATGACAGGGATGGAATGGTTAAAGATTTGCTGCTACTGGGTGGAGATGCCGCCAAGACTCTCGTCTTAAGAGCAAAGAAAGCTATAAGTTAAGGAAGACAGAGCGTTCGATCTTCCCAGACAACGGTGGTAACGTCACAATATTCTAAGGGCAGGAGACCCTTCTGATTAGCACTGGTTTATTTGACGCATTGAGATGATGTCGTACAGTTAACATGAGACGACAAGTAGAGAGGGTCAGCAGCAATGGACAGGTTTGGGGGAGAGGCTAGAGTAATAAAGGTTAAGCAAGTCCAGCAAGCTCGCGATGAATGGGAGGTAGTGTGTTTGTCATACAAAAGCTTTAAAACTTTACATTTCCGTAGTATGGAAGCACTCTAAGAGAAAAGCCCAAGGTAGGGCACTGGTAGCTGGCTTTGCGGTTGAGGAAGAACTAAAGGCTGTGAGCACATCAAGGAACTGACAGGGCCAGATGGGATGCCTTTTGTAATTAAAGCACGCAAATATCGGCGTGACTCTCGAGGCATTAGAGACAGGGCTCTTTTCTCTGCACAATGGATGATAACGTCATAATAAGCTGCGAGCAGAAGAGCTAGCGGACGAGTTTGGTTTAGTCGGCGCATTGTGATTGAATTGTACAGTTAAGTTAGGAGGTCAAATGGGGAGGACTAGCATAAATGCACAGTTTATGGATAGGAGGGACCATATTAATAAGGGCGAACATGTGCGGCTGGTTTGCGATATGAGGACAAATCTATGTTGGGCATGTATTACCTAGAGCGCATATAGCTCCCTAGTATGGAAGCGGTCCGAGAGTATAATAGGCAGATGAGACAAGGGCAGGGCACTGGGAGTTGGTTCTTCGGTTGAGGAAGAAATTAAAACAGAGGGAGTAATAAGATTTGGGCACAGTCAGGATATAAAAAGGTTTACAGATAAAGTGCGCAATTGTCGGTAGCTATCGAAGCAAAGGAGACAGAGAGATAATTCTCCTGAACACAATATCCTGTGTGTAGTCGGAGAGCAGGATACTAATCAGAGGAGACTGGCTTAGTCGGCGCATTTAGATTTAGTCGCGCAGATAAGTTGGGAAGTCAAATAGTGTGGGTCAGCAGCAACGGACAACTTAGGGATGCAAGAAACTCTATTAATAAAGTGTGAGTAAGTTAAGGAAAATCTAGTACGTTTAGACCTCGGTATTCTGGGAGCAGTCTTGGAAAAAGACCGGTCAGATGAGACTAGGTTCGGGCAGAGCACTGAGGGTTGGCTGTCCGAATAAAAAACGCTTGACAACATAGAGCGCAGTAAGGAGAGGACAGGATCAGACTGGAAAGAGTTATTCAGCGAAGTTTGGATGTCAAATGGAGTGTGTCAAGATATTGACAGGTTAGAGTACGTGCCTATGTTACTAAGTTGAACAAGTTCAGTAGGCTGTCAAAATAAGGAAGGCTTAGCTCTGAGACTACAGTGCGTAGACCGCGTATTTCGCGGTAGTTTGGAAGAAGACAACAAAAAGCATACTGTTCAAATAAGACTAGCTTATTGGCTTAGAATGTTGTCCAGATGTTACAGGGGTTAAACTACACGGTTAATCGAAAGCAGCTCATTGTCCATTTGACTTGAATGAACCAGTAATCCCCATCCATTTCCAAAACAAATCCAGCGGGATTTTCAAGTTTAGCACATTTTGTGCATCCCTATACCTGTACACTCAATGGATACAACTATATAAGTCTATAATCAATAGTAGGGAAATGATGCTCCGAGGTAGCAAAATGCTTCTAAATGTGCAGTTCACTAGAGCCTGCATGCGTATGGCCTCAATTACTGTTTTGCTATGATCAGGGTATTCCGGACCGGAAGGATTATTGTGCCCCACGCGTTAGGGCTCTCTAGTTTGAAACTGTTTTTGCAGTTTACAATCATTCTGTCTCCAATTTTTGAGGTTATGTATGGGTGACAACTACGCAAAACAAGGCATTATTGTCACATAATCTATCACATCCGTATATGGGTTGCTGGGAGCTATCCGAGTTTGTCGGGCAGCATAAATGTATAATAGTATAAGTCAGGAACAGCAATGTACTGCTGACCAAGATAAGGCAATAAGTGATTCAAAGTAGCTGGATTTCCAGCTAGCCGGTGTGAAAGGGTTTTGAAACATGACGAGCTTTCGTGCCAGTGTTAGCGAACATAAAATAGTAAAGGGAATGTTGTCATGAATGACGATCAAGAATGAAACTGGTTCATCATGCCGCCGGTCTACCAGTGTTTTCAATAAAGTTGGACGAATGTACAACCGAGATAAAAGCTAAGGGATATGGCGCCAAGTGAAGCTAAATTGGCATGCACAAGGTCTGGTGCAGGAGGCCTCGAATTAACTGACTGTGAACATAGTATTACATTTCACTCAGAAACTTGTATCGAACTGGTTTTGACCATTCGTTGTAGTGCTTTAGGCAGAACCTATAATTGCTTCCAATAAAAGCGCCATCGCGATGCTAACCTCCACTAGGATGATAAGGGATATATTGCTAAACAGCTCCCACGAAAACAAATAAGTGTAAGGTTAGAAAAGTAGTGTTGCGTTTAGTAATACCGACGTGTTCCTTTGGACTCTGAAAAGAGCACATGAGAGATGGAATCCACGCACTATGCGCACCTTTTTGCTCATACTTTTCTAAGTTTCGGCAATTATCGCAAGATAGTAGTTTATCAATATTTGTCTGATTATGCAGAGCCGCTGTACAAACTGCGTAAGGACAAGTAATATTTATAAATATGGCGAGGAAATGGTGGCGGTTATATTTAGGTACATTCTCCGTCAACTCAGAAGGGTTCGCCAAATACCTTTATAACACTGATAGTAAACCCGAATACTAGATAAGCGAGTGTGGGTGCTAAATAATTCGAAAAGAGATCTGTGACAGTAAATACCGTGGCAGGCATAGTCCTGTGGCTTTAAAGAAGAATAAAGAAACGGAAAAATGAAGAAAAGGAATAAAGATATAACTGACGGTGGCCTGTTAAAATGCGGCACAAGAAGATAAGAAGATAAGGGTCGTGGCTCCATCCTTTGCTTACGGAAGATGTACGACCGTCCAGTTTACAACCGACTGCCGCCTAATTCTAAAGGTTGACAGTAGTTTTAGGTGGAAGGCCAGGCTTTGAAAATATAGGCATAAAGTAGCCTTAAGCTTCACATTTTTAGGTTGCAGTTTCTCTGCAGTACACCTTAGAGCAAAGGGAACTTCGTTTAGAGAAGTGATGGCCGAATAACGAACCGCCGTCAGCGCAAATGTCACATTCACAGTGATGTGAAGTTGACTCTCTGTTCAAGAGTGGCATGTCAAGTACCGTGTTTTTTGTTCCGTAGCAATGTGGCAAGCAAGGCAGGCCACCGTAGAGGTAAAGATACTACTTGGGCGTAACGGACCGACTTTGCAGCTGCACTTATCAACGCCACATGGGTCCTTAAGAACGGTGTGACTGCAGACGAGCTACAAGTTTTCAAGCGAGAAGGGAAATAGGTGAAGTAAGTCATATACGCGGATTTGCATCCCTAGCTCCTAGTCTTAGCGTGCCATCGATTCAGGCGAAATCTCAATGGTGGGAAAGGCAGACACAAATGTGACACAAATGTCGCGCCCCAATCCGCCTGTTGCGTCGTCTGGAGTACGCACAAGGTTACACCTTGGTACCTCGGGGTTGCTCATGCTTCATCCGACTAGATCTCAAAAGCGTTCGTCCGGTTCCCAGATGTAAAAGAGCCGCTTTGCATTACTCAGACACATGAACGTTTGCACCTCCATCTTGAAAGCCGGTAGGTTCTGGATTACACGCAGCCTTGTCATAAATAAATAAATAAATATATTATTCTCGAATATGCGAGGCAAGCCCATGGAGCCGTGAGCAGGTAAGTGTAAATGTACGGACATTTTATGACAACTGTAACAGTGGCGGAAGAAAATTGTTTAAATGTCCATTATTGAAAGTACACAATGATGGAAATGCGAAACAATTATTTGGTTGTCGTGAGATCGGGACCCGGTTGAAGGGAGATCATCGGTCTGCAGTCATACCTCGGCTAGAAATAGACTGCGAATCCTGAATGATCCAATATAAGATAATTGAAGAGCACGCTGAAGAGATATGACCATACAGAGAGTTCGTGCATAAGTAACACAAAGATCAACGGCGAGGTCGTAGAAAGTAAAGAGTCGACAGTATATGCATGAAATCGTAGAAAGCAGCGCCAACACGCCATGCAGCTTTAGTAGTTCCAGTGGAGCCTACCTATCTAGAATGTTGACGCTAGTTGACCTGTCAATATGACCTTATGGGCTGTGACTTTATTCGGTGAGGAGTCACATTTTTTACGTTACAGTGTTGTTAAGCGGACATTTGTAGCTGTTTATGTGGAGAACGCTTGTAGGCGAAAAAATCACACCCTGCAACACGGCTGCCGATCCTTTGAATGGCAACTGGCAACTGGCTATGTTACTTGTTGAACCTTTATTTGCTCGGTTGGTAGTTTTCTCCAAATATTTATATATGCTTATATAGGAAAAAGGTTGGTTATAAGTCAGGGCAGCCAAAGTGGTTCCAGAACAGGCTGCTTGCAGCGGCCTTGACAGTTGAGCACAGATGATCCTAGAAGGCGCTAAGTGAACGAAAGCTGAAATATTTTAATTACCATGCTGTCACTTTTGCTTGCGTTTGTAACAGTTCCTGAGCTTTACTCTGCTATAGGTCGGGCGCAAAACTTATAAAACGTGAGTAGGTACTCTAGAAAGCTCATTGACTTCAGTATATAGAGAATGATAGACCCGGCTTTGGCAAAGCTATAGCTCGCTTGTTCTGCAAGCCTCCATGAGCTGGAATAGTGTACACCGAGGTCGCGCACAGTGAAGCTGTTACCAAATGGTGTATCGTTAATAGTTAATAGGTTGGGGAGCATAGAGCACCGGTAGGAAAGTACATTGCATTTCCTTGGTAAAAACACTAGTTTTCATGCGTCACACAATGTTACCTGAGCGCCGAGATCGCTTTGAATGCTGGGAGGCTATTAAGTAAACGGCTGGGATCAAATAAGAAAATAACTTTTGTTTCAACAGCCAATGGTACGGTGTGCCGTGTTTGAAGAACTGGAATAAATTAATGCTGTAGGGTATAAATAGCAAAAGAAGCTGCCTCAGAATATTCTGCTGGTTACATACGCCTATGTTGGAGGATATATTGTCTAGTTTCACTGCCTGGGTTCGGTTGGCAAAGTAAACAGAAAACCTTGCATGGGGGTGGCTGGATTTAACGAATGTTGGTAGTTTGCTTATTAATCCGTGTTGTTGGATCAAATTGAAAGCATTTTCAGGTCAAGGAAGATAAGGGCCAATGCCTGACCCAGGTCGATGGAGTGTGTCAAGAGAAGTAAGAATTTAAACTGGCAGCACGGACGGGATTAAATTGGCAGAAAACTGTGTTGACACTTAGTGTTAAAGCATAAACGGTATTTTCTCGGTAAGACTGGGCCTACCGGTGAAGGCGCGATTAAATTTGAAAAAGCATAGCTGCTTTGAAATAGTAAAACAATTTGCTGTAATGTAAGGTATAACAGCAATGTTCATAGTCCAAACTGGTGAGCATATGGTCAGGCAATAGTCCGACCAAGTAACATGATGGCACTAAGGGGACGTAAAATCAGACATAACTATTGTGTCAATATAAAAGATTGGCGTGTTTTTGCCATGTAGTAGTCTATGGGCACAGGAGCCAAAGTAAAATTTCGGTGCAATCGGTGTCCATTGAATTCTCGGAATGTTCAGTGCTCCAACACGCATTAACCATGGCAAAATTGGTTGCGTACGTTGTATGTAGTAGCCTGACGACTGTTTCTGTGTGCAGTGTACAGCTTTGACTTCATTCAATGGCGAAGCACAACCGCCACGAGGCAGGGTTGTTAACTGAACGTTTGTGGCTTTTTATATGAAGAACGCTTGACAGGCCAATCCCAAAACGTCCTGGACGCTGCCGAAGGTTCGCTTGTACAGTAGTGAAAGCCGGCGATGTACGTACAGACCGAATTTACACCCTATTATTCGCAGGCAAATGACGGCCAAATTTCTTCTTTGGTTGTCCGATTGGCTTGGTCATGATCCCGCCGCAGTCGTTGAAACCGGTTAAAGATGCTCAAGAATCGTAGAGCCAAACGATTAATGGTGCAAGTAAGTAAAATTATTGTATAATGGCTGGCTTCTGCTTCGTTCGTAGGTTTGTCCGGGTTGTGCAGCCCGTCAATCTGTCCACACTGGACTTGTCATGGGGTGGTGAGTGCAATTGCTTATTGTGACTAAATACGTCTATAACACGCAAAATACCATTCCTTTTGCTAATGCCGGTTTACTGGGAATTTATTAGTCCGCAAAATAGGACCCGAATTACTTCAAATGTAAGTACTCATTAGGTGTTTCCATGGTCACGTGAAAACCGTGAAATTCCATCGAACGAGCTAAAGGCAAGTGGATATAAGAATCCTCTTTTATATAAATAAATCAATAATTTATTCTCGACGAAACGAGACATACCATTACAGGCATGATCAAGTTGCCAACAGGGCCATAGAAGCACCAGAAGCTGGTGTACACACACAACCAAGGCACGTGTTGGCAAAATATCGCGCTTGAAAATTACGCGTAAGTTTACACAGGAACGAGGGGAGCGTGAAGAGCTTGAGCAGTGGCGTCAGAGATTAAGTTGGCGTCGAAAGGCTGTACGATCACAAGCGTTTCTGTTATGGAAGTGCTGGGTGCGGGCTTGAATGGTTCCGGGGATTGATCACTGATTTTAAATAAACGTAGGAGTCCGATAGTGTTTGATAAACACGTGTTCGCAAATATGGGGTAATGAGATCATTCTTCATGTGAAGCAGTGGGCAGTGACTTTATTTGGGTGGCTATTCACTTCCGCCACGTCCCAGTGCCGTTAAGCAGATATTTGTGGCATTTTATATAGAAAATGCTTGCCAAGCGATTACCTACCACGTCCTGGAGCACTGTCGTTGACCACAATGTATATAACATTGAATTGCTAACGATTTTGCAGGACCGATAATACTAGCAGCTAATCGCAGTCACGGTTAACCCGATTTTGCGTCGGCTCAGCGGAAGGCTTAGACAGGATTCACCAGGAATGGTTGTGGACAGCGGTACTGTTCGGTGATAAGCTGCTTAGAGGGCGGTGCTGCGTTATTCAGGTATGGAGCTCAATTCATAAGCAATATTCTTGTCTGTGCACATAACCCACGGTCCAGGTGTGCGTCGCTGATAGGTCCGCGGGAGATAACCATTGCAGCTAAGTGGACGCTTGCACGGAGAGGATGTTTCGAACGTTCGAGGAGCTTGCTGCGGTCTTGTGAATCTGGTATGGCCAAACGTAGTGGTATAGACCACAGACAGTATACATCCGGTAGGTATCAAATCTTTATACCACACTGCCGAGGTGGGTGAAGTAGCAGGAAGAAGTAATCTACCGGCGAGGTAGACGGAGCACAGCGCCATGGTATCGCAAGTAAGTTGAACACTTGCAGGGAGGCGAAATTGTTTCTTCAGATGTGCCATGAAGGATACAAATCAAGACTTTTAGGAGGTTATCCACTGGCTACGTGGAGTGAGCATAAAGCCACGTCATTACAAGTATGTTGGTCATTTGCAGGGGGTGAAGCAATTTGAGTTATGTTCCGGGCGTAATAATGATTTGAACCCGGTTGTTCAAAACAGTGATAGGTACGGATCGAAAAGCTTCCATAATAGATAGATCTGGATTTGATGGCCGACCACACTGTCGAGGTGGGTAACGTATCTATCGAATACTGACACCAAGCGTATGAGGGATCTGGTACAATAAATAATCCACTGGCGTGGGGGACGGAACGCAGCGCCATGAGATCGCAAGTAAGCTGAGCACTTGCAGGTAGATAAAGCTTTCTTTAGGTGCTGTTCCGAAGGTGAAAATGATTTGAACGCAGTCCTTCAAACCGCTAGATGTTGGATATCAAGATGACTAAGAGCCTGAAGTGGTTGTATAAGCTATCAATGTATGTTTATATGTCATTTTTTAGATATTACGCTTCAGGTAAGTTTATTCAGTAACCTCTATGCAGGCCATGGGGGGACAAGGAAGAAAAGATCACAGGAATGAAGGACATCGAACGTAAGGAAAGGAGTAAGGAGAGCCGGCGTCTTCGAGCCTTGCCAAACATTTTACCTCTTTTTATAGTCGTAACTATGAAATACTGCGTCATCTGTTTTAATGTGCCTTCTAATATTTGGGATGAAACTAGAAAATCCGTGTTCAGGAACGAGGTGTCATGAAATGCGGAGTATTGCATCAAAGGAAAGTTGCAATATACAGCTGTGACAAAAGCCTATCTCACTGGGGCGGTGAGTAATTAGACCAAAAGCTGCGGCAATGGAACCGTGGAGGTTCCATCAGAGCAGTTGAGTAACCTGTGAAATAAAATGGAACAGCGGACTTTCAATAGACTAAGTGAGCCTCCCGACGGCGGAATTCTATGGTGTCACAGGTAAACCAGATGGACAGGGATGAAAAAAGGGGAAATTTCGGGATGTAGTACCTATAAGAAGCAGACCTCATTTAGGTGAGTGTTGGACTTACATGCCATGCTGTCAGTAAAAAAGAAGAGCGTCGATTTACATAAACTAAGTCCGCAGTTAATGTGAGAAGGAAATGGGGATACTGCGATGCTATATTCCTGTAAATGTGTAAAGAAATAAATGCGGTGCCAAGTAGAAAGTGCGGAGCTACATTGTAAAATATAAGTAGCTGCTGCACCGTAGGTGGATGGTGCCTAGGAGGAGAGGAAAGCCAGTGCCAAACATGTACGAAAACTTGTAAGAATATACGGAGAATGGAGGCGAGATGAAAAGAGAGATATCAATGGTGGTGTGGTTAGTAAGATAATAGTTATAGAAATAAAGATGGCAGCTTTGCGATAAGGATATAACTCGGAAACAAATAGCCTGTTAATTAAAGTCCCGCGCACAAAAGTTCGGAGCTACAGTGTGAAAGTTGAGTAGGTGGAGCATAAGAGGTTGGTGGTCTATAGGTGGACGAAAAAGAAAGCCTCAAAGAGAAAAGTGAAGAAGTAGGACAATATAAGGTTATAGATCGTCATCGTAGCCCTATATTTGAAGTCATACGCGCAAAAGTGCAGTGCTAGAGTGTGGAAGATGATTCAGTGGAGCCTGATGCAGGTGGTACATAAGTAGAGAAGATAGCCATGGTCAAAGAGAAAAGTGAAGCCTTAGAACGACACAAGCGATGGTCAAGCAGCATGGCCAGATACTGGAGGTCTTAAGCAGCAAAGTGCGGAGCCACAGTGTAAAAGGTAAGTCGGTGAAGCATCGTAAGTGGGCAGTGCATAACGGGAGAGGAAAGCCAGTGCCAGAAAGGTAATATAATTATTAGGAATAAGCGATGAGCGGAAGCGTAATGTAGATAGAATATATAATTGTATGGTGATTCGTAGAGGAGCAGTTATAGAAAAATGATGGCAGCTTTGCGGTACGGATATATAGGAGGGAAACTTAGCCTGCTACTAGAGGTCTTACGCGCAAAAGTCGGGCTGCAGTGTGGAAGGTGAATCGGTGGAGCATAAGAGGTAGGTGGTCCATAGGAGGACAGGAAGGCCAGTGTCAGAGAGTTAAGTGAAGATGTAGGGGGAGATAACGTTATAGGTACGCACCATAACCATATACTTGAAGTGATAAGCACAAAAGTGTGGAGATACAGTGTGAAAGATAAGTCGTTGAAGAACTGTAGATAGGTGGTGCATCGGAGGACTGGGAAGGCAGAGTCAAACAGGTAAGAGAAGTGGTAGGAATATTCGATAGATGGGAGCTGGATTAAAAGAGAATATTTAATGGTGTTTTGGTTCATAGGGCAACAATAAGGATATAAGTGAGAAACATGGCTTGCTACTTGAGGTCCTGGGCATCAAAGTGTGGAGCCAGAGTGTAGGAGATGCGTCGGTGGATCACCAGATGTAGTTGGTACATAAGTGGAGAGGAAAGCCATTGTTAAAGAGATAAGCGAAGATGTAGGACGAGATATGGTAATAGGCATGCATCATAGCAATATGCTTGAAGTCTTACGCACAAAATGCGGAGCTACAGTGTGAGAGATAAGTCGTTGAAGAACTGTAGCTAAGTGGGGCATAGGAGGAGGAAAAAGCCAAAGCCAAGCAGGTAATATAAGTGGTAGGAGTATGCGATAAATGGAAGCGAGATATAGAGAATGTGGAAGGGTATTGTGGTTCACAAAGGAACAGTTATAGAAATAACGATGCCAGCTTTGTTATAAGGATATAAGTGGGAAACATAGCCTGCTACTTAAGGCTATACGCATAAACGTTTCGAGCTACAGTGTGAAAGAGGAGTAGGTGGAGCAACAGAGGTAGGTGGTCCATAGGTGGACAGGAAAGCCAGCGTCAGAGAGATAGGTGAATAAGTAGGACGAGATAAGGTTATAGATAAGCATCATAGCCAGATACTTGACGTCTTATGCATGAAAGTGCGGAGCTACAGTGTGAAAGGTAAGTTGGTGGAGCATCATAGTTGGGTAGTTCATAAGGGGAGAGGAAAGCCAGAATCAAAAAGGTAATAGAAGTAGTAGGAATAATCGATGAACGGAAGCGAGATGTAGATGGAATATTTAAATGTATGGTGATTCATAAAGGAACAGTTCTAGATAAACGGTTTGCATCTGCGATACAGATATACATAGGAGACATAGCCTGCTATTAGGGGTCCTACGCGAAAAGTCGGAGCTGCGGTGTGGAAGGTAGTGTCAGAAGTAGGAGGTTCATAGGTTAACTGGAAGGCCAGGTTCAGAGAGATAAGTGAAGAGGTCGAGAGAGTTAAGGTAATAGGTATGCATCATAGCTATATACTTGAAGTCTTACGCACAGATGTGCGGAGCTACAGTGCGAAAGATAAGCTGTTGGGGGAATGTAGATAGGTGGTGCATAGGAGGACAGGAAATTTAGAGCCAAACAGGTAAGAGAAGTGATAGGAATATTCGATAGATGGGAGCTGGATTAAAAGAGCTTATTTAGTAGTGTTTTGTTTCATAGGGCCACAATAAGGATATACGCGGGAAACATGGCCTGCTACTTGAGGTCCTGGGCATCAAAGTGCGGAGCTAGAGTGTGGAAGCTGAGTCGTTGGTGAAGGAACCCGGACCCACTTGTTCGAGCATTATACTGGGGAGCAGCAGGGCTGTCCATGAAACGACATCGGAAGTGCTCCAAATGAATGAAGAATGCACTTCCGGAAATGTAAGGTGCTGAAACCAATTGTTTGAACGCCGGTGTGAATAAGCAAAGCTGTTCGTGGCAGTGAAGATACTCACAACAGAATCATCTGTCTTCCGTTGTGGCACACGGGAATCATGCAAACATATTATCCAAGGTGCTTAAGTTGTGGTACTGTGCGTATGAGGCGAGCTAAACCCTTTTGTTTAGATCCCATAAAAGTAGCGTCTTCAAACTAGCGTTAAGAAGTCTATTTGTTATGTTGTGGGTTATTCATATTTCTAGGAATGTATAAAGTGGTTAAGCTAGCTGCTTATTGAGAAGGGGTCGGCCAGTCCCAGGGGATAAACCTACTTTTGTCGGCCCATGTACCTGTGGAACTCTCGGGCTAAACGGACGACGGTTCTGTTGCAGTAGAACTCGATGCATCCTGTCCTTTAGTATTTTTCCATTAGCCGATATGCAATGGGGGTGAGTAGTAGGATGATAATCGTCAATGTTTTGGCGACCGCCTCGATGGTGTCGTAGTATGACGGTCGTGTGCTTCCAATTGGGCCGATACTGACAACGCTTTATTGAGGTGGTGAATTCATTAAGTAAATGGATTGGTATGTCCGGTTCTCCAGGTATTAATGTGAAGAATAGGTATTCTCAGGTGAGGTGTAATGTGACAGTTTCAATAAGCTTTGTGTTCGCTTGATATTGTTAAAGGCAACGGCAGTATTGGATAGTGGATCTTCCGTGAACTTGGGGATCGTATTTGGTAATGCATGGTCATTACTGGTAGAGGAGTTACCAAAGTGTATATTAATGCACTAGCAGAGCTCGACCACACCAGTGCATAGCCTTCTACCATGAAGCACGAGAGTTGTAATCATCATATCTTTGCTGCTAGCTCGCTGCTTCATTAGTAGGCTAAAAGACTTTGCCTGGTTGTTCGTGCAGAGCGCTGCTTGCTCACCTGATGCACACACGTCCCCTTGTAGTGTACTGTAATCGGCTGTTGCATCGTTCATAAGGATGATCAAATAAAGGATTTTTAGATTTGATGCAGCGGCAGTGCATTTGTTTAAGTATGCTGGTCAGCTTGTTTGTGGAAGCATCGGCACTGGTCTGAAGCGTCTTGCTCTTCCTATGTTTTGGAGTAAGGACTTCCAAGCTGTTGTTAAAATTGTTATAAAGCATGCTGCTTGTGTAATCCATATTGTTGGAGGAGTAAGCGCCCTCCCAGGGTAATACTTTAAGAAGAGAGGGAAGGCTTTCCCTGTTGGGGTGCTGGAGGGGCCGCAATACCTCATATTTTGTTACTGCAAGTTGACAGGATTCACGGAGCGCAATATACCCCATCACCACCTGGGGATCACCGCCCGGCATGTTGTATAACGCGCTGGCGCGTGCGCGGGAGATATCGTTGGTCCAGTGTGCTAGATTGTCCAGTCGGTATATCCAACTGCTGTGTCCTTTCATGTGTGAACATAGTGTCAAAGAGGTCCATATACTTGGGTGGGTCTAACCATTCGAGCCACGAAACATGAGGCATATTGATGTCTCTAGCAATGATCATCTGGCGTCCAGGGCTTAATGAGACGTCCTAAAAGATGGTGACCATTTGGTGAACGCTAGCACAAGAGAGGTACTTGGGTTGTCTAAGCAGGTTATAAGGAGGTCAGCTGACCTCCAATGGCCTGAATTTCCGCTGAGCCTTCAGAATGGCCAAGGGATATGGTTTGGAAAGATAACACACAAAACCCATTCTTGACTAAAATATGGCAGATAAAACCAGGTTTATTGACACTTGCTTTACAGAAACTAATGTACAATGGAATGTGGCTTGGTGCATCAGAAGTGTCGGCCGAGTGCCAGGTTTATGCTTTTAGCAGTATGCGCGCTTGCCAGAATAAGGTAGGGACCTTTCCTCACTTGACCGGTTTCAACGGTGAATGGCGGATCTGGGCTAGGCAATTTCCTTAGCCAGCGCAGAGCAATAAACAAATATTTCATTCTGGACAAAGCGAGGCACACCTTGGAGGCAGGAACAGCATGTTGCAATGTTATGCATGGTAGCATGATTAGCAAAACCTAGCGAAGGAATCGTACAGATGGAGTACGTAGTGTGGGCGCACATAGCCCAAAGGTTGCGGGAAGCCTATCCTCCCAGAATGCCTGAGGTAGAGATAAGCATTAGATCATTTATGTGGAATATGTTGTTGAGGAACCAGTCCGATGTGGTTGTGTACACAATACAAGGCAGATGAGTGAAGCTGCAAGCGTAAGTTAAGCATTGTGGCAAGTTACTGGTAAACTATGTAGGCATGGTCGTAATAGCTCAGATATATGCACAAAATTTGGGAGAAGTGGTATCAGGCAAATGGCTAACGCTTGGTTGGGGCAGTGCTTTATTTCGTTGTGAGGCACATCCGCCACGTCGCAATGTTGCGAAACAGATATTTATGGCTTTTTCAAGGAAGTGCGCTTGCCAGGCAAGGCCCACCACGTCCTGAAACGCTGCCGACCGCAGTACTGACATTGACCAGATTGCATCTGACCGATTATCCACTCGAATTTTGCAGTCATGTTTCGCCAATTTGTTTCCTATGTTTGTGTAGTCGTCTCCTTTAAAGTCTACCGCAAGCGATTAGAGCTGTTGAAGTGGGACGGCATAGGTAACTTGTATTGACTTGATTAGCTTTCCAGGCTCATTTAGGATGCTAGCATCGCAGTGCAGTTGAATTCATTGTTCAGTTTTTATTTCGTGGTAGAATGAGCGGAGCAGTATGTACTCAAAGGTGTTCCGTGAATAAAATGTTATCCTAGAAAACAAAAGGGAAAAGAGAAACGGACCGAGCGAAAGGCCAAGGAACTTAAATCGGACTATCTTCATATATAAATACAAAATATTTGGTAACGATGTACTGGTTAAAGGCAACGAAATGACCAGATATGTTATACAGCAGGTCTGTTGTTTTGTATTAAAGTACGACACCCGATATCTGTTGCGTGTGAGCGACAAATGCGGTCCGAATTGCAGCGGCGTACGCAACAGTTGTCCTGTGTGGAAATCGGGGGTATCAGACTTCGATAACCGGTGAATGCTTTGAGGGAGTCAGAAATGCATAGTAAGTAGTGGTATGTGCGGCTAAGATGTAGGGTAAGCGATCGGTCGACAGTGGTGGTGCTAATTGCTCAAAAAGGTATGTGAGCCAGCATAGTTAGTAGCCGGGTTCGAGACCCATGAAAATAATAACGCTTGACGTACATAAGGCAACTGAGTCTCTCCTAGCGCCACCAACTGTCGGTCGTAGTAAATTCGGCATCTGTCTTCAGAGGTAGCTAGTGGCCATTGGGCCCATGCATATGCTATGATCCAGTGCTTGTTAGGAGCCACTCCGTAGCTCATTGACCTTTATTCCTTTAGAATATTTGCATCCAATCTTTCCGCTGCCCTGCTGCTAATTGATCTTTAGGCCTCTCTCGCGGCAACCTATGTATTTTCACGTATTCTGCGCTCCCTCTCGGATTACGCTAGCTACGTGCTGTTCATGCACCTGCCAAGCACTACCAATATCTAACTCTCTTTACTCTCTCCCCACGCAATTATTGGCGCATACTAAACCCATACTTCGTACTTTACTTACTGGTACAACGCTCTTGTCTCTACGCAGGCGTTAGCAATCCACCCATACGGCCAATGATTCTATAGGATATTCAAAAGACATTTACAGCATAAATATTGTTACAAAGTGTACATGCTTTTGTCTCAAGCCCAAATGTTGTAACACAAGACATTAACAATGTTCAACTCCATGCCTGTTCTTGCGGTCTTCTCTCGGTTGTCCCTCACTTTCCCTTTTCTCCGAGGTCCGGGACTTCTTGGAGATCTGGGATTGGACTGAGAAACAGTTTTGGCCCAAGACGGACATAACAACCCACAAGGACTTACATGGAGCATGGTAGAACTCCGAAAGGACCGAACTACAATCACCATAACCCTTGTCCAGTATGGAGAACTGGACATATCCTCATACTCCCATACATTATACATCTGAAAAATCTGGACAGCGGAAAAGTTGAACCTTTTGCTCACCTGGACATACAACAAGAAGAATAATCGCGATGTCCCTCTCCTCCACCGACCTCAAAAATCATGGCGACCCCGATCAAATTACCTGTCCAACTAACAGAGGAAATTAGAAGCCATTACTCTGCGAAACACCGAAGGTAAAACCAGTCGTCAAGCGGCTTTGCCAGTTCAACAGTAATGTTCAAAATGCTTTACGGCAGTGTTGCAGGACGTGATGGGTTTTCGCCTGGCAAGCGTTCTCCCTATAAAAAGCCACAAATGTCTGTTTAACTACACTGCGACGTGGCGGATGTGACTCGCCACTGAATAAAGTCACTGCCCAAAACTACATACTAGCAAGTCGACTGGAGTCACATATCAACTCTTCCCGACACCGTTTCAACTACACACGATTGAACCCGATGTATCTTCGTGATACAACCTTAAACCTTGATCATTCCTGAGTTGGTGTGTCTCTATGAAACTGAGAATAAACTACTTATTTATTTATTTCTCGAAGGATAGAGGCAACGAGATGCTTGCGGAAGACCAAACGTCAGAGAAGTTGCGATGAAAATAAACGTGGACTATAAACTAAATTTGTAGCGTGCATACGCTGAAAAGCCAGCTCTGAAGGAGAGCTGGTTTGGCGGAAAGACATAAGCAGCAGCGCTGAAGGTACCAAATGTGCCCCTTCTAGTTGGATTTTGTACAGTGCAGCATAAAGTCTAATAGACGGCGGGAGAGTGCGATATTTTGAGACGGGTTAATTGTGCGGAAAAAGCTGTTTGCTGTCGTATGACGAGGAACGGACTGATAGGCCTTCAACGTTAAAACAGAATCGAGAAGAAAAGATAGTACGTACTACGGCTGTAGCGAGGCAACGGTTGCAGAGTCAGCTCTGAAAGAGACTAGTAATATGGGCACAGTGTTCGCAGCAGCGTCAAAAGATGCCATATACTACATTCTAATTTGGACCTCAACGGTGAAACAAAAAACTCGAATAGACCGCTGGAGATAACGTTGTTGGCAGCTCGATTAATTAATAATCAAGTGCGACAGGATATTTGTGGCTCACGCGTAGACTAATAGTCATGCAGTGTTAAAACCAGGGGAAAACAGACAGCATTATTGCAACAGCTATAGCGAGCAAACGGTTTCAGAACCAGTTTTGAAGTGACCATTGGTAAGGGAAGAATGCAAAGCCAGGATGTGCAAAGTGTTTTACTCCAACGTTTACTTCTACAGTGGGATATGAAGCACTAAAACGTCTGCAGAGAAGAGTAAAGGTGCCTGCCGGATTTGTTGTGAAACAGTAGCCGTGCTATCTTTTGGGATGTGGCATGTTCTAATAGGCGTTCAAATTTTTAAACTAGGTGTGGTAGTAGATGGGACCACATGCTACAGCTATGGTGAGATAACAGTTGCAGAGCAAACTCTGAAACGGACCTGGGGCAGTGGAATAAGTTGGGCAGCAGCATCAAATAATACTAGGTGTTCCACCTTCGAGTGCACTTCTACAGTAAGGTATGAAGCCAGATAGACGGTAGAGAAGGGTAAGGGTGCGCACTAGGTTAAATGAGAAGCAGTAGTCGCTCGCTATCTGAAGAAGAAGCATATACTGTTAGGTATTCAAAGATGAAAACTGGAGCGAGCGGAGATGGGAATATATACTATAGCTGTAGCTTGTAGACAGTTGCAATGCCAGCTCGGAACGGGAGGTGGGTAGTAGAAGGATATGGGTTGCGTAGCCAGAAGCTACTAAGTGTTCCAATCAAGGTGCCATACCACAGTGGCAAATACAAGTGAGGCCGACGGCAGAGAAGCGTGGTGGTAAAAGCCAGGTTTATTGTGAACAGGAGAGAAAAGACGGAAGTTCATGCTGTTGCTGTAGCGAGAATACGGTGGCAATACCAGTGCTGAAAGAGACGTAAGATAACGGAATGGGGCTGCAAGGCCGAACGATATTTAGTGCTCCACTTCAAAGTGGGCTTCTGCCGTGTAAAGTAAGGTTTGGCAGACGGCTTAGAAGAGTGGTGGTGAGAGCTGGATGTGTTGTGCAGCAGGAGCCAAATGTTATTGTGAGATGAGGCATGGGCTAAAAGGCTGACAATGTTAAGAACTAAAGCAAAAATGGAAGCGACTGCACTCTAAAAATATGGGGCGAAAATGGTTGCAGTCGCAACCCCTGATCAAGACCAGAGGTAGCGAGATGAGGTGGGAAGTAGCGGCAAATAATACAAAATGCTTTTTTCCATAGTGGACTTGTAAAGTGAGGTATTCATGTCAAATACATGGTGGAGAAATGTAATCGTGCATGCCGGTTTAATTGTGGAGCAGTAGTTGCTCGCTATCGTAACATACGGCCGCTAGCCGTTTGATGTTAAGAACAGGAGCGAGAAGATACGGGTTCGCCTTCCACAGCTGTAGTGAATATAAGCATGTTGAACCAGCTCTGAAGGTGTCGTGGAGTAGTAGAATGGGGTGCACTGCAGCGCCAAAAGATACTAAATGTTTTAATCCAAGGTGGATTTCTACAGTAGAAAATACAAGTAAAAAGGACGGCAGAGAACAGGTGAGAGAGCCGGATTGACTGTTATTCAAGAAAACGGTTGCGGAGGCAGATCGGAAAGAGACCAGCGGTAGAAATTTAAGATGATCAAACGCTCCAAATAGTATCAAGTTATTAACATCAGGGTGAATTTCTTCAGTGAAATAGTGGCCTGTAATGGTGGAATTTGAATGAGCCACTCTAGGTGGCTCTTCAAGGCGAAGCAGTGATATTAGTGATTTACAGTTAGGGCTAAGAAGCAGCGGCAACAACGTTTACAATCCGGAAGGAGAGAATGATGCGAGCGTAAAGTCGAAATATCCACAAGCAGGAGGTGAAAAGATGAAGCGATCGGTAAGTCGGATGTTGCTGTTATGCCGCATCACAATGCAAATAATAATCTGTCAATAAAATAGCGGATGGTGCCATAGGCTAGGTGGTTCCTTGAGGCCTCTACTTCACCATGGGCAGCCCCGGTGGTTCTAGTGAAGAAGAAGAAGGATGGTGGTTTTTACCTAGGTGTCTATTATAGACGATTAAAAGAGATTATCTGAAGGATGTTTGTGAGTAACCTAAGTTTCGTAGAAGGCAGAAGTCACGATTAAACTCCACACAAAAACCTGCCTCGACGGGGAATCGAACCCCGGTCTACGAATTTCCGGTCCGCTGCTCTGCCACTGAGCTACCGAGGGCTGACGATTAGGTGCGGAATTTAACACGTGACTTCTGCTTGGTGCGCGACGTATTGCCAATGAGCTCACAGTAACTGTCCTGGTGTTGCAGATCGGCTCACTCAGTCATCACTTCCCAGTGGACCGAAGTAACTGTCCATCCGAAGTCCAAAGGGCGATGGTAGATTATCTGAAGGATGTTACGTTACTCACAAACATCCTTCAGATAATCTACCATCGCCCTTTCGAATTCGGATGGACAGTTACTTCGGTCCACTGGGAAGTGACGACTGAGTGAGCCGATTTGCAACACCAGGACAGTTACTGTGAGCTCATTGGCAATACGTCGCGCACCAAGCAGAAGTCACGTGTTAAATGCCGCACTTAATCGTGAGCCCTCGGTCGCTCAGTGGTAGAGCAGCGGACCGGAAATTCGTGGACCGGAGTTCGATTCCCCGTCGAGGCAGATTTTCGTGTGGAGTTTAATCGTGACTTCTGCCTTCTATAAAAGTGATTACTCGGAAAAACGGTTTCTCTACATAGGATCGATTATCTGTTTTCCGCACTGGGAGGAGCAGTTTATTTCAGTACTCTAGATTTGGCTTCCGGCTACTGGCAAGTAGATGTGGAGGAAAGCGGCAGAACAAAACGGCGTTTATAGTACCATCAGGTTTTATGAATTCCAGACCATGCCTTTTGGGCTCTATAACGCCGCTGCGACTTTTCAACGCCTGATGCAAAAAGTGTTACAAGAATTGATGCCCAAAAGTGTCTTGTTTACCTGGAAGATGTCATTGTACACAGAAAAACAAAAGCTGAACACCTAAACAACTTGGCGGAGGTGCTAACCCGGCTAGGAAATGTGGGCCTCAAACTCCATCCAACAAAGGGCCATTTACTACAGACAGAGGTAACGTATCTTGGGAACATCCTTTCGGTGATTGGGATTCAAACTGACCTTCGTAAGACGTAGAAAGGGAGATTATGGCCACCCGCTGCCAACGTTGAGGAACTAGGCAGCTTTTGGTGGTTAGCCTCATACTATCGGCGATTCGTGCAAGTGTTCTCAGTGAACGCTGCGCCTTAGAATACTTTGTTACAGAAAGGTCAAACCTTCGAATGGACCGTCGAGTGTCGAAATTCCTTCAATCAGTTACGAGAATCCCTCTGTGCCGCTCCGGTGTTTGTTTTCCCGACCTGTCACCAAATGCCGGGTAGTTTATTCTAGACACGGACGCGAGCCACCAGGCGATTGGAGCTAGCTTGTCGCAGAAAGAGCAAGACGGGATAGAACGAGTGGTGTCTCGCAGCAGTAGGAGTCTCAGTGCACGAGAACGGAACTAGTGCACAACCAGAAAGGCAATGCCAGCCCTAATATATTTTATCAAACAAAATCAACACTAACTATTAGGAAAGAGGTTTCCGGTACGAACAGCTCATCAGTCAGTTCGCTGGTCACAGAATGTCAGAGACCCCGAGGGACAGATCGCCAGGTGGTAGGAACAACTTAGGAGTATGAGTTTGAGTACCAACACCGACCTGGTGCACAGCATGTCAACTCGGACGCTCTCTCCAGGTTTCCGACTCGTGCGCATAGAGACTACCCGTATTGTAGCACATAACATGCAGCTCTAGTTAACCTTCAAAGTTCGGAGTACGGTGGTTGGCAGGAGGCACAGGCAGCGGACCCAGACGTATCACCGTTCTATGGCCAACCATGATTGGAGAGCGACAAACCTATTGCAAAGGAAATGAAATGAAAATTTTACGAAGCTCGATGCTCACGGGCGATGTGGGATGAGCTCTCCATCGAGAAAGTTGTGTTAGCGTTTGATTTTGGCCCAAACTAGGTCAGGAGAATCGTAGTTCCGCGACCATTTGTTTCCGAAGTGTTAACTGAACTGCACGAAGAGCTGGATCATGCTGGAATCATCCAATTTGAAGTGGCAGCACGTCAGCTGTTTTGGTGGCCACATGTACTGAGAGACGTCACTTACTGTTGCCAGACGCGTGAGACATGCGCCACATTCAAGAATCCGACCATCACTCGGAGAGCACCATTGCAGCCTACGAATGCAGGCTACCCGAACAAGATTGCGGGAGTAGATCTAGTTGGTCAACTACCAGAAACCTCACGCAAGCATCGGTAGGTCTTGTCCATGGTCGACTATTTCACCAGGTGGTGCAAAGCAGTTCCGTTCTCCCAAGCGGATACAATCCCCATAACAACGGTGATTTTGAATTGCTGAGTGTCCCCGGGAAGCACCGGGACAGCTACAATCTGATAGGGGCTGATGTTTCGAGAGTTTGTTGGTGCAGGAACTTTGTGTTCGGTATCGACAAGACACAAACGATGGCTTACCAACCGCAGGGCAACGGACAAGTTGGGCGTAAAATCGGTCGCTGAAATCGCACCTGAATGACTTTGTGGATCAAAATGTGAGCGGGTGGGACACCAAGTTACCAACTTGCTTGCTGGCATATCGCAGCACAATGCACGCTTCTGCTAGTCAAACACCAGTTTTAGGTGGACCGGAAGAGAAGTACGATTACCGTCTAACATTCGACTACTTAGCGCGCAACAGCCACTCTCATTGGTGACAGATTATGTCAGCAAACTCCTTGATTCTCTTCATCGAACACATCAAGCGGCACGTCTTCAGCTTGGGAACGCCCATCGATGACAGCAAGACTATTACGACAAGAGAGTTTTCGGCGCTTCTCTGAAGGCTGGCGACCAAAGTTACTTGCACCAAGTACCAAAGCATGAGTTTCGGTTATGCTACACCATGTGTGGACAGCGCCGTACATAATACAGCGCGTGATATCGGATTGACATGTGTTATCAAAGATCCCAACTACCCTGTCAGTCAACCCATGATGGTATATTTCAATCGACGTAAGCAATTCCTGAGTAAAACTGACCAATCTGCTATCCGCTGACTTATTCTGGGATACTCCAGGTGTCCACTAGCTACTAAAACGCTTCAACCCAATGCCATTGCTAGCCCTCGATACTCGCTCTCCCTTAGTACCATTACCAGTTACTCGTACTACCCATGTCACCACTTTTCAGCTGCAGCGAGTCCTTGTAGTTAGCATCCATCATTGCGCTAGGAGTCACTCATTATCTTTCCAACACCTACTCCCTTGAATGGTTTGCATCACATACCTGCGCATGTCTGCCGACCCTACTGCCACTGTAAGCCTCCATTAAGAACTAGATGGCTCAATGCGAATTCAGTTGCTGACCACGGATGCTCTCTTTTAGCGCTATTGTCCTTCGTTCCTCTTATCTCCATAACGTTTTCCTCAGTGATTCGTTGTAGGCTCCATACATCTGCGCATACCCAGAGCTACTAGGAGATGTTCCGTGATTCTCCATCCTGTAATCTTTTAGAATGCATGTATCACTTACCTTTGATGGCTTACTGATGTATTCTGCAGACACTATGAATCCACTAGTGACCAATCTGCTTAATAGGATGGTTATATCTGACCGCCGAAAGATTTTCATAGCGCCATAATCTGTCGATCATATCAACCTCAACGTCTCTATTTTGTAGCAACTTGTGGTCGTAGGCTCCAAGCATCTCCGGAGCTTGCTCGGAGTCACTCTCTTCTATCTCCTACCATCATCCTTTGCGACTGCCTGCTTCACAGACATTTGCCGTCTGCTGACTTATTCTGTGACAGCTTAGGTATACACTAGCAACTAGAAGGCTTCAACCCAATGCCAATTCTTTCCGACGTTATTCGCTCTCTTTCAGTACCATTGTCAGTTCTTTGTTTTACCTTGGGCACCCCTGTTTAGCAGGAGCCATACATATTAGGCACCAACTCTCTCTGCCATATCCGGAGATTTCCAATAGCCACTTTTCTACTCTTCTCTGGGACTGTGTGCGTCACCTACATTTGCGGTCTTTTGACTCATTCTGAGATACTTTAGGTATCCACAAGCAAATTTAAGGTTTCACCGCAATGCCATTGCCAGCCGTTGATACTCTCTCCCTTAATGCCATTATCAGTTCTTTATATTACATATGTCACCACTTTAAGTTGGAACGAGTCATTGTTGGTAACATTGATCTTTGCGCCAGGAGTCACTCGTTATCTCTCTAACACTTACTCCCTTGAATTGTTTGCATCATATGATCGCTGGTTTGTTGACTTCTTCTGGCACTGTAGGTATCCATTGGTTCGCAGTAAGTTTAACCCGAATGCCCTTGCTGGCCACTGATACTCTCAGTCCTAGTGCCACCAGTTGCTGCTCTTCTTATCTTCCTCATTACTACAGCAATTCGCCGTATGCTCCATGTCACTTCTGCGCAGGTCTTCAGCTTGCTTGGATACATTCCTTGTCTCTCCATCATACAATCCGCTGCAATGTCTATCACTTAACTTTACTGGTCTGTTGATACAGTCAGCGACCCTCTAGGCATACACTAGTGACCAAGCGTAGGATTGGAATGGCCACAGCTGGCCACTGAGTCTCTCCTAGCGTCACCATCTGTCGGTCGGAGTAAATTCGGCATCTGTCTTCAGAGGTAGCTAGTGGCCATTGGCCCCATGCATATGCGATGATCCAGTGCTTGTTAGGAGCCACTCCGTATCTCAATGACCTTTATTTCTTTAGAATATTTGCATCCAATCTTTCCGCTGCCTTGCTGCTAATTGATCTTCAGGTCTCTCTCGCGGCAACCTATGTATTTTCACTTATTCTGCGCTCCCTCTCAGATTACGCTAGCTACATGCTGTTCCTGCACCTGACAATCACTACCAATATCTAACTCTCTTTACTCTCTCCCCACGCAATTATTGGCGCATACTAAACCCATACTTCGTACTTTACTTACTGGTACAACGCTCTTGTCTCTACGCAGGCGTTAGCAATCCACCCATCCGGCCAAGGATTCTATAGGATATTCAAAAGACATTTTCAGCACAATTATTTTTGCTCACTGTACATGCTTTTGTCTCAAGCCCAAATGTTGTAACACAAGACATTAACAATGTTCAACTCCATGCCTGTTCTTGCGGTCTTCTCTCGGTTGTCCCTCACTTTCCCTTTTCTCCGAGGTCCGGGACTTCTTGGAGATCTGGGATTGGACTGAGAAACAGTTTTGGCCCAAGACGGACATAACAACCCACAAGAACTTACATGGAGCATGATAGAACTCCGAAAGGACCGAACTACAAGCACCATAAACCTTGTCCAGTATGGAGAACTGGACATATCCTCATACTCCCATACATTATACATCTGAAAAATCTGGACAACGGAAAAGTTGAACTTTTGCTCACCTGGACATACAACAAGAAGAATAATCGCGATGTCCCTCTCCTCCACCGACCTCAAAAATCATGGCGACCCCGATCAAATTACCTGTCCAACTAACAGAGGAAATTAGAAGCCATTACTCTGCGAAACACCGAAGGTAAAACCAGTCGTCAAGCGGCTTTGCCAGTTCAACAGTACTGTTCAAAATGCTTTACGGCAGTGTTGCAGGACGTGGTGGGTTTTCGCCTGGCAAGCATTCTCCCTATAAAAAGCCACAAATGTCTGTTTAACCACCCTGCGACGTGGCGGATGTGACTTGCCTCTGAATAAAGTTACTGCCCAAAACTACGTACTGACAAGTCGACTGGACTCACATGTCAACTCTTCCGGACACCGTTTCAACTACACACGGTTGAACCCGATGTATCTTCGTGATTCAACCTTAAACCTTGATCATGCCTGAGTTGGTGTGTCTCTATGAATCTGAGAATAAACTATTTATTTATTTGTTTATCTGTGGCGGGACCGAACGAAACGCCTGGGGAAGTAACAGTTGATCTGAATGTGCCGGCTCAAGGCAGCTGTGTTGTTGCAATGTGGACGCTGCCTGAATATGGGGGGTGTGATATAACGAAGCATTGCGACTTTTTTGTTGCGTGTCCAAAGTTGAAGCGCTGCACTAGCGACTCCTCCCGTTTGCCGTTCAGAGTGAGCATCCTGCGCAAGTACTGGAGGAAAACAAGAACCCAACGACGTTGGTTGACTGTAACTTTATTTGTTCCAATTTACTTCATGTTTATTACCTGGGCATGCCTCCATGGGCGTGCCTCGCATAATCGAGAATAAAATATCTATTTATTGATTTTGTAGAGGCTACGTGCTGTTAAATAGAACATCGTCCTCAACCCTTGGAGTTCTTCCGTGTTTGTGTGTTACACTGGTAGCCCACGACCCAGGGCTGGGCATAACGCGTAACCACAGATAGTGCTAAGCAATGTGCGCTGCCTAAGGAATAAGACTTTCCAGATAGGTATGCTTGTATACGGGCCGCATAACGATATACTTGCATTCACTGAAACGTGGCTGTCTCAGGACATCACGGAACTTGGAGTAGATCTGTCTGGCTAAGCACCATTTAGATGTTATCGCTTCGTTGGCCGACAAGGGGGAGCGTTGCACTTTATGTTAGGTGGGGACTTGAGGTTTTACCTACCTACATTTTTCATTCGGCAGCTAAAACTAAGGAAGCTCTGTCGGTAGTGCTTAGCACTTCTTCAGCTCAGCTTACAGTTGCACTTGTGTATGGAAGCCCTAGTAGTGCGTCCAAAGAGGTGCTTAACATTAATGGCTCCCAATCCGAAAACAGGTGTTTGATAATGAGGGATTTCAACCTACCAGACGCTTGCTGGGAAGATCTTTCTTGCAACTCGGCGGAAGGTACTTTTGGTGCAGATCTTCTTGAGCTTACGCTACAAGTACCGTTGCATCATTTCGTAGACCTCCCCATTAGGCACAGGGATGCCCAACTACCGTCAATTTTGTATCTAGTGATTGGCAAGTAAATAGACTTCGTAGGGGACATCACTTACAGCTCTTCCTTAGGTGCTAGTGATAATGCTTGCTTACCGTTCAGGTGTAGTCTGACCAGGCGTCACCAGCGCATCGATAAGCCATTTCCAAACATGGCGTGCTAACCATCAGGCAATGCGTATCAAGGCTTCCGGGTTGAGTTTGCGAAATCTCGGTGGTTGATACGGTTCAGACGGGTTGGGATAACTTTAAGCCTTATCTCACGGAAGTATCTACTCCCTAAATCCCTCTTGCGGGGAGAAAGGAGACACGAGCGCGGCCGCCGTGGATAGTTACCACTGGCAAGTATCTGCTCCAGCAGCGTTCTTGGTACTGGAGGACATACTGGGCGGCTCCACTAATTAGCACCGATGATAGATACCGCCAGACTAGAAATATGTTTAGACAACACTTAAGGAAAGCTCGGCTGTCGTACGAAAAGGAATTGGCTGATAGAGATTCGGAAAATCCGAAAAGTTCTTCGCTTATGTTAAGAGACGCTATGGTTCAAATTCGCTAATTCCAACTTGGATACGGGCCGATAGAATTCGTGCGTATGCGGACTCAGATAATGCTCGTGTACTTAGGGAGCAGTTTGCAGGGGATTTGTACTTGAGACCGCTTTGTCTAGCCTTGAACTTGTCCCCAGAGTACCTGTGGGTTTGTATTTAGCTGAGTGTACTGTGGTGGAAACGCAAGTCTTTAAACTCCTGCAAGAACTGAATCCTTCCAAAGCGGTTGGACTTGATTCAATTCACTCAAAAGTTCGGCGTGAATAGGCGGTGGAACTTTGGGCCGCTGACGATGGTGTTTCAGACGTCACTTGACAGCTGTATATTACCTTCTGAATAGAAGAAGGCAGCCATCTGTCCTAGCTTCAAAAATGGCGACAAGAGTCTGTCAGCCAATTATAGGCCAGTCAATCTGACTAGTGTCGTGGACAGGCTGCTTGAGAAGCTGGTGAGAGCTTCGTTAGTAGGTCAGCTGAATATATTTAAGCTACTCATTAGTGCACAAGACGGTTTTCGGAAGTGGGTTTCGTGTCTGACGAAGTTGTTGACTGCTTTTGAAGCTTGGGCCGAGGCAATGGACAATGGCCACGTAGTGGATGTTCTTTCTGTAAACTTATCAAAAGCACTTGCTAAGGTACCTCAATCGAGGCTCGCACAAAGGCTGAGGTCCTACAGCGTATCTGGCGGCGCCCTTCAATGAGTGTCTGCATTCTTGCACGGAAGGGAGCAGTGCGTACCTGTGGGTTGCGGTTTATTCTTTGGGTAAGCTGTGTTTAGCGGTGTGCCACAGAGCTCGGTCCTTGGACAGATGCTGTTCTCCATCTAAAAAATAAATAAATAGTTTATTCTCGAATTTGTCGAGACACACCAAGCAAGGCATGATCAATATTTACATGCAATATTGCTTCGCAACAAACACGTTGCTATGAGTGTAGTCGGCAGTAAGCCGATGGTTGTACTGTCTGCGGAAATTGTGTAAGTAGGCACGGGATAGAGTCTTCAATGAATGACAAAACGTTGAATTCTAGCGTGCGTAGTGGAAACAGTCAGAGCACTACATGTGTAATGAAAAGGATACATTTTGGCATGGTGTAACTTATTATTGAAAGTGACAGGGCACTATTAAATAATGATTCAGGTCGGCCTGCCAGTAAGTAGTTTAGGGCAGTGATTTTATTCGGTGGCGAGTCACATCCGCCACGTCGCAGTGTTGTTACGCGGACATTTGTGGCTTTTTATAGGGAGAACGCTTGCCAGGCGGAAACCCACCACGTCCTGGAACACTGTCAGAAATTTGTCGGTGCACCAATATAAAACTGGCAGACCAGGTAGTCGACTGATTTCACACTCAGATATCCGCAGTCAAATGACCTACCATTTCCTCTGTTATTTGATCAGATATCTTGAGCAAGGCTGCCATAATGGCTGAGGCGAAACAAAGCTGTGGGCTTCGCGAAGAATCGTCTTTGTGGGTATCCAGATAAACGTAAACGATCGCCCTGGAGAGCTTACGGTATCATCTTGTTTGCTTGCTGACGACCTTAAGTTATTGAATGATCTAAAGGCTCCTGGTGGTCCTTGTGGACATACAGCATGCTCTGGACAGACTCTGGCACTGGTGTACTTTGTGGCTACTGCTATTAAGCAGGCTAAATGTTTCATCTTTAGTCTAGGAGCAACTTTGCAGCCTTCGAGCTACGTACTCGGTGGGGTCGAGCGCCCCTTGTCTGCAACCAGGTAGACCTAGACGTCGTGCATCCCTCGGCTTTGCCTTCTGGTGACAACTGGAAGACGGACGCAAGTAGGGGTTTCAGCATGTTAGAGGTAACATTCCGTTCTTTCGGGGTCATAACTGCCGATATATTTGTGAAGCTGTTCACAGCTTTCGTTCGGCCCCAGCTGGAATACTGCTTCCAAACTTGCCCGCCCTGCCTTGTCCTTGACAAAATAGAGCTCGAGAGGGTTTTTAGAGTAGGTAATAAATGGGTCGTGGGATACCGACTGCAACCGTACTCCGAGCGTCTACTTAGCTCGGGTATGTAGTCATTGCACTACCGACGGCTTCGAGGAGGTCTAGTCCTTACGTACCGCATATTAACAGGGAAGGTTGGACAGGACTTGAGCTGGCTATTTAGCCGTGTTAGTTTGCACTGTCTTCGCGGTCATCCCATGGGGCCACACAAGCCGCGTTCTGACCGGATAGGGGCGGGAACTCGTTTATCGCGTAGAGTTATCGAGCGCTGGAACTCGCTTTCGGAAATTGTAGTCAGTGGACCTAGGGTTAAGGGTTTCGAGCTTCAGGTAGACGCTCTTGGGTGGCAACACGAAACCTTTCCCTTCTCCTGACTATATCCATCTTACAAATTTTAGTTCCTATTCTGTCATTCTCTTCACTCTTTGGTGTTGTCAATCATTTAAATGACTTTTCTTTCCCTTTACCTTCTATTTTATTTCTACTTCTGTTTTATCTAACGTGACCTACACAGAGGGGACTGCTAGTGCAGGGAACGTGGCCAGTGATTGGTTGACCGTGGTGTGATATTTGAGTTTTGCTTTTAATCTAGCAAGACCTACTAGCCCCTTATCATTTCCTGGCTCAACAATCCGCTCAAGAGGGAACACTCAAGGGATTTTCCTATCGTTTCCATCAATCTGAATCTTGATCTTATCCAACGTCGATTTGCCAAGTTGCCTGTAGGTCTAGTAATTACTAGTCCGATACGGTGGAGAAAGTAAGCGCGGATATCAGAAGGCAATTGGAGTCGGGCACAGCGGACTTTATTCTTTGGTCTACAAGTTGGCGCGAACGGATAAAGCTAGCCAAGAGCGAACACGTGGGCGCGGAACATACAAAGCGGTCGAGTGTCGAACAGGTTGTAAGGAAGATTAAAACAAGCAGGAATAATGTACAATTGGTCAACAATTAAATTGCACAAGAAAGATAGCAGTTATCTTTTTGGGCGCTACATAGCGCCCCTGGAATGCTGAACATATAAAGCCTTCGATTTCAAAAAGGACTGTTGAATTGAGGTTAGTAAGCTAAAATCGTGCCGCGTTAAAAATGAGCGGGCGTTCGTGTCAAATTGGGGTTCGCCAGAAGTCGGAGTCCGCTGTGCCCTTTGTAGACCGAGCTCTTGGTTTAGTTGAACTGCATTAGGATTCTGCAAGCGGATACGCTGAGTTTTGATGTCGCAAGAAGCACTACTAGACGACGTAAGCATGGTGGTTAAGTCCATAAAGGCCGGTTTTAGACGGTCGATGGTGACGACTTTGCGTCGATCACCGCGGTACGTTTTGCAAGGCTTACTCGCGTGGCGTAGCACTTTTGATGATACTTCGTACAACGACTGGAGGCTGGCGAACACCGTCCGCGCGATGAAGGACTTGTGAGCACGTATATAGCTTCTAAGGCTCGTACACTAAAGTATTCTGCGATCGAGAAGCGGGTGGACCTAGCTGACGCCTCTGGTGAGCCAATCGATCAGCGTAACTTCGTAGTCAGAAGAAGAAGTAGAGGGGGCTGGCGCTACCAGCTGTCCGGGCAACCGCGGCGTGCAACCGTAGACTATCTGCGCTGGTGTTGCATCGAAATAGGTTTTAACGAAGTTTCTTAATTCTAGATGGACGAGGGGAAGTGTTTTAGACCATGAAGGACCTGCGTGCGCACGTAGCGCTGCCTTCATCTGGCGGAGTAAGCGTTCCACCATGCGCTTAGCAGCCGGATGATATGACGTCGTCTGCACGTGACGACAGCCTAAATCCTTAAGTAACATGGCAAACGTCCACGAGAAAGGTGACCCTCGATCGGTGATCACGGTGGCGGGACTGCTGTATTGAGCTACCCAGCTCTCCAGAAAGACTTTCGTTACCGTTTCCCGGGAGCAGTTTGGGATAGGAACGGCCTCATGCCATCTAGTATATTGATCGATACAGGTCAGTAGGTACACAGAGCCTATGGAAGGCGACAGAGGACCCACGAGATCGACGTGCACGTAATGAAAAGTGCGTCTGGTGTCGGAGGCGTGCCTAATGGGCTTTTCTTGTGCTTGCGCTCCTTAGCGCGTTGACACAGTAGGCAATCAGCTGCGCAAGTACGGAGGTCTCTGCTATCATTACGCAAAACGAATTTTGCGGTTACGAGTTTAACCGATGCACGAACGCCTGGATGAGACAAGCCGTACAAAGTGTCGAACACGGTCTGCCGAAACTAGCATCCGACGACTGGGAACGGCGTGCACAGAGATAAGTCGCAAAGCATATTGCCGTCTGATGATGTTAGTGGTACGGATTGTATGTCCAATGAGGGAGACCTGTGTAGTAAGCCAACCTCAGGATCGTTGAGTTGTGCTGTGGCCATGGCTGCAAAGTCGGTAGCAGTGCCGGCGTCAGCGGAGCTAGCTTGGATGCGGGAAAGTGCATCGGCGACGGCGTTGTGCACACCGTATATCGATCGTAAACTGAGCGATATATTCATGGTGGCGCGACTCACTAGGAGAGTATCGGTCGGTAATCGGGCCGAGCAACTAAATCAGGGGTTGGGGGTCGGTGCAGACGAAAAGGAGCAGCCTTCTTGGAATTGTTGAAAGTGACTTATCGCTAAATATACGGCTATTAGTTCTCTACCGAGCGTGCTGTAGCAAGATTCGGTAGGTTGCAAGCATTTGGAGAAAAACGCTAAGGGCTGCCACGTGTCGGCTACTCGTTGCAGCAAAACAGCGCCGACTGCCGCGTCCGAAGCATCAGCACTGAGGACCAGTGTGGCGGCAGGATCGTGGTGCGCTATAGAAGCTATGTTGGTGCTAGCCTCTTTTAGCGACTTAAAAGCAGCGCGTGCAGCGGCAGGAAATCCGGATTGCTTAAGTTTTCCTCGGAGAAAGCCCGTGAGGGGTTGCAGCAGCGAGGCTTAGTTGGGTATGAATTTTCGGTAAAAGTTTACATGCCCGTCAACACGCCTGAGCCGTTTGAAAGAATAAGGCTCGGGTAGTCAATTATGGCTTGAAGTTTATCCTGCAGTGGCAAGACGCATGCAAGGGAGATACGATGGCCGAGCAAGTTTGCTGAGTCGACACCAAACGAACACTTTTCTGCGTTGATCGTCACCCCGTGTTGAGATAAACGAGCAAAAGCGTTCGTACGTGGCGCCATTGCACTTCTCGTGAAGGGCTAGCGCTTAAAATGTTGTTGAGATAAGCGTAAGCGATGTCTAAGCCGCAACAAACTTCGTCGATGAAGTGCTGAAAAGTTTGCGCGGCATTCTTTAGACCAAATTGCATGCGCAGAAGCTCGAACAAACCAAATGGACACGTCACGTCTGTTTTAGCGCTCTCCGCTTCGGCTATCAGAATTTTGATGTATGCGCGTGCTAAGGCGATTTTGTTGAAGATACTTTTACACAACAGGCTGTCCGCGAGATCCACTATGCGTGGGACTGGGTAGCTATCAGGCGTGATATCCGTATTCAATGTTCGATAGTCGCCGCGAGGACGCCAGCCCCCATGTCCTACTACGGGACCATAGAAGCTTTTTGATCCGTACCTTCCCCTGGTTTGAACAACTGGGTTCAAATCAATATTATCTTCGGAACATAATTTAAATTGCTTCATCCCCTGCAAATGACCAACATACTTGCAATAACATGACTTTATGCTCCCTCCAACTAGCTAGTGGATAACCACCTAAACAGCCTTGATCCCTATCCTTCATGGGTCTGAACAAAATGGATCAAATCCTTATAACTTTCTACACATCTGAAAAAACAATTATACCTCCCTGCAAGTGCTCCACTTACTTGCGATCCCCTGACGCTATGCCCAGTCCACCTCGCCAGTGGAGTACTTCTTCCTGCTACTTCACCCACCTCGCCAGCGTGGTATGAAGAATTTATATCTTCCGGACGTATACTGTCTGTGGTCTAGACTACTACGCTTGGCCATACCTGACTCCAAAGACCACAGCGAGCTCCTCGAACGTTCGAAACATCCTCTCCACGCAAGCGTCCCACTTAGATGCAATGGTTACCTCCCGTGAGCCTATCAGTAATACACCTGGCCCACGGGTTGTCTGTTCAGACAAGGATGCTGCTTTATTTGAGCTCCATACACACCTGAATAACGCAGCACCGAAGTTACCCAGCTTACCACCGACCTGTACCGCTGTCCACAACAGTTCCTGAGTAATCCTGCCTAATCCTTCCGCTGAGCCAACGGAAAATCGGTGTCCCATGACTGCAATTAGCTGCACGGAAAATCGGTCCCACAAAAGCGTTAGTATTTCAATTATATATATATTGTGGTCAACGGCAGAGCTCCATAACGTGGTGGGTTATCGCTTGGCAAGTTTTCTCTATATAAACCATAAACGTCTGCTAAACGGTTCTGCGACGTGACGGACGTGAGTCGCCACCGAAACAAAGTCACTGCCCACTTCTTCACACGAAGAATGATCTCAATGATCACAATTTCGCGAACACGTGGTTATCAATCACTATCGAACCCCAAGCCTATTTAAAATCGGAGAACAATCCCCGGAACCGTTTGAAGCCGCACCCAGCACGTCCGTAATAGAAACATTTAGTGGTCGTATAGCGCTCCGGCGCCAACTTACTCTCTGACATCACTGCTCAAGCTCTTCATGCCTGCATCATTCCTGTGCAAAATTATGTGCAATTTTCAGGCCCCAAATTTTGCCAACACGTATCTCTGTTGTGGTGTTCACCAGCTTCTATTGTTTCTATGGCCCTGTCAATAACCTGCTCATGCCTGTACTGGTGTGTCACGTTTCGTCAAAAAATATATATATATTTATTTATGTGCAGAGACGATGCCCATGGGCTGTTGGACGGTCAGACGATACCGCGCTGAAGCATGTGGTCTAATTCAGCTCGTGCTGCACGTAGTTTGTCAGGAGTATGCCGTCTTGGTCGTACACTAACTGGCTGACCACGCCTGACTATGTGATGAACGACCTCTGTCGCGGCTGGCGGAAGCATTGCTGCTGGTCATACCAGTCGCAGGTATTCAGACATTAGGGTGGCATAAGCTGATGGCACAATAGCGATTCGAAAAACGAGACTGATTATCGGGCGTCCGTAAGAACGCATTCGACCACTAGTTTAGTACGGTTTCTGAAAGTCTGTGGCGACCAGCATCAGCAAGCAACCCAAAATTTCGGAGGAAGTCGATACTGATAACTGCGGAGGGTACAGACGCAACCATGAAGACCCACCGGAAACCTCGGCGAAGATTGAGGTCCAGGTTCATCATGCACTGACTTAATGAAGATATCAGAGAGCCGTTGGCACGCAAACTGTACGTAGGCTCTGAGTGCCTGTCGTTAGCGGTCGCTAAGATGACGCTGACTTCCGCTCGCGTGTTGAGGAGGAAGCTTCTGCAAGAACGTCCATCCTTAAGGTAAAACAGGCTATCTGCTTGGTCATTGACTGTTACGTTTGTCGTGCTAGTATGCGTGCTATTTGCTTTCCCTAAAGCAACTGGGCCGTGCCTAATGCAGGGAATCGGACAACGTCTGGCTCTGCCACCATATTGGCGGTAATACCAGCCTACTTCTCCGACGGGTTTGGTATTAACGCATTAAGAATGTGCAGGGAAAATGTTGCGCTTTCGTGCCGAACGAGATGTACTCGGTGCTGGCACAGACGAGCCGCAATGTACGGTAGCCAAAACGTCGTCAGCATTTGACCGTGGCACCGCTGCTTCGAAGTCTTCGTTGTTGCTATCTTGCTGCAGAGTGGTGCCATTTCCTCGTTTTTAGGGTCAGATTGGCCTGACGACTAGGAATAAATATGGGCTTCGGTCTTCATCGGTGAGCATACGTCACCAGAGCTACTGGTCGTCTGTTGCGGAAAACCTTCGAACGCAGCGTCGGAATTGGGAGCTAATTTTTTCCGGGGTGTATCTATAAATATGGACTGCGTTACCGGCAATGGCTCTGGGAGACGTGTAAACCACAGCTCCTTTATCCCTTCATCCCTCAAGCATAAGGGGCCAGCAAAGAGCTGAGGTGTGAGGAGAAAAGCCGAGGGCTTGCGATCTCCAAGCTTGAGACCATTAAGCTGTACAAATGGAGCTCGTGCGCTGGGCCGCAACTCTTTTAAAACCGCTCGCTTCATCGTTTCATATTTGCCGCATTCGATGGGCAGAGTAGAATGTCCTAAATCAGCGTTACAACCGACGAAGTAAGGCGCGGTATGAGCTGATGGTACTTCGGACAGTCCGCCCTAATACACTTATTTTCCAGTTCTAGTTAGAATATCGTAAACCAAGCCTCGGGGCTGTGTTCCAGGAAACCTGGAACAGCCAACGTAAGCACGTTTATGCTGCTAAATTACTCATATATTACTTCCGAAATGTGAACCGAAAATATAAAGGATGGACCAAAACATAACAAAGGTATTAAATTACGCAAAAATCAATGAATACAGGCATATAAAAAGTTTTCTCTTCCTTGGCGGTATAGTGAAACATTTGAGCGCGTCGTATGGGAAGGTTAAATCAAAGTGCTGTAACGAAATCGAAACCGCCATGAGGCGTTTTAAAGCCCACTTATATGACCTCTTTCTTTTCCCTTTCGTTTACAGATTCGCGTGAAATCAAAGATATGTGAAAACGTGCGAAGCCAATTCACCGACCCAAACTCTCTGACATTCCCTTTTTGTTTTGATCCTCTTCTCAAGGTGCTGTACACGTCTGTTTTTCCTATTGTGGATAAACGTGCTTGCACCGTGTCTACTTGTTTTGCTCATGTCACAGTTGCGTATTGCGATTCTGTGAGTGCGCAGTGGCTGCGTGTGTTTCTCGCGTCGTGTGTCCGCTGTGCTTGACTCCGTGCTCCTTTTTGCCGCCGTTGCTTCGTTCCGTGCCCGTTTTCTAGCTCTTGCCGCTACTCCACTCCAGGAAGTTCGCTACATTTGGTGACAGAGGTGGGGTCGTCATGGAGAATGAAAACGTCAGACCCCCAAAGTTGCAACCTCAAATTCGTGTTGTTGCCCAAGATTGTTCGGAGTCTCGACCAGAGCCGAGGCAATCCCCAGTTTCTCGGCCGGGTGAAGATTTCGACAATTGGGCGTTCCACGTATCGTTATACCTCTCCAGTGTCCCTGAAAAGAACGTGTGGCCTTAGGTTCTCAGTTCGTTGGTTGAGGTAGCCACGCGTTTCTTCCGTGCAACTGGGATTCCTTCAAAGGCGCCATCGTCAGGGAAATGGGCATTGCTGCGCGGGCCGTTTTGGAAACAAGAGGCCGCGGTTATGTATAAACAAAAGTTGGCTGCTCGTTCACAAGAGCCAGAAGAATCGGCCGAAGCGTACGCACGCACTCTTCAAGAGCTTCCCTTGAGAGCCTTTCCCAATCTCTCCAATGCCGAACGGGATAAGTGGTTGGTTGAGCGGTTTTGCACCGGGTTGCACGACAGCTTCCGACGTCACCAACTTGCCGGGATGCTACCCCGCAGTTTCACTGATGCACTGAATAAGGCGCACTTTCATGAGTCCCTGGATTTGCTGGACGATCGCAACGAGTATGCCCAGGTCACCTTGTGTTCGGCACTAAAAGATGCGTCTATTACCAACAGCAGACCATCTAACCTCAACCTCAATCCGTCCAGGCGAGATGGTTGGTATTGCCACCTCTTTGAAAATCGTGCACAATTCTGCGGACATAACCCACCTATCAAGCCGCGAGGTTTGTAAGGCAGGTCACGTCTCAATCCATCCGGCTTTCTTTTGTCCACTTTTATTTGTAATGCTTCGTTTCGACATTTAACCTCTGTTGGCAGCCACGATGGTTTTGATCTCCAGTTCTTGCTTGACCCCGGTGCGTCATGTTTGCCGTTGCGCCTAGAGATAGCCGACCGCCTCGGGGGTCGGCACGCCACTACCCAGAGAAGGCCACGTGCGTTAACAGCCAACGGGGCTGAGTTGTCCGTCGAATTCGCAGTGCGGGTTCAAGTTCAACTGGAACATGTTACCGCAGTACACGAGTTTCCGGTTTGTCGAAACCTAAGTTGGGACGCCATCCTAGGGATGGATTTTACGGCTAAGCATGGAAGTTTGCTGCAGCTTGGTACCTCGGATTTATTACCAAAACCCACTCCAGTCAACCCTCAGCTGTGTCACGCACGGGGGTTTGCGCAGTTCTAGAAGCCATTCCGAAGCGATCACAGTTCGAGCCTGATGTCATTAAGCCTGTGCGTAACCACAGTAGTAGTTATCCAGTCTTAAAAGCCTCACTTTTCTCCATGCTGTCTAATTATGAGGATCTGTTTTGCGACACGCAGCTTGGGTGCACCAGCGCTATTCAACACGAAATTGATACCGAAAGTCGGCGTCCTATTCGCCAGCGGGCGCGAAGGGTGCCTATTCATTACGAAGCCCAGCTAGATCGCATGATTCAAGTGATGCTTGATATGCGCGTTATTCACCCATCGACATCGCGTTGGCCGTCTCCAATCGTGTTTGTGAAGAAAAGGATGGTTCCTTAGGACTTTGTATAGATTACCGAAAGCTAAACGAAGGCACTCGCAAAGACCCCTTCCCTCTCCCTCGTATTGACGCCACGTTTGCTGCTCATCGTGGTGCACGGTGGTTTGTTACTCTCGATTTGGTCGCCGGTTATTGGCAAGTGGAGGTTCGTTCGTCCGTTAGGGAGGACACCGAGTTCATTGTACCATCCGGGCTGTATGAATTCGAGACCATGCCCTTCGGCTTGGCTAATGCTCCAGCTACCTTCCAGTGCTTAATGCAGAACTTATTGGAGGGCCTCGTACCCAAGGAATGTTTGATATATTTGACTGATGTGATAGGGCATGGTAGACCGGTCGAAGAGCACAACGCCCGTCTAACCACAGTTTTAGAGCGGTTACGGCAGGCTAGATTAAAGCTGAAGGGACGGAAGTGCCGTTTTCTCCGCGAGCGTGTTAACTTTTTGGGACACGTAGTAACAACAGACGGCATTCAAACCGACCCCGACAATCGCGAACAAATAGGGTCATAGCAACAACCCAGATCAGTTGATGCACTGCGTAGCTTTTTGGGACTGGCATCTTGCTACCGGAGGTTTGTGTGTAATTTTGCCTCGATCTCGGCGCGTTTACATCGCCTGATGGAAAAGGGACGGAAGTTTGTTTGGGCGGACGAATGTGTCAGTGCTTTCGGACAAATGGAAGAATGCCTCAAGTCGCCACCGATCTTAGGTCTCCCAGATAATTCCGAGCGAGCAAAGCCTTTTGTCCTAGACACCGACGGCAGTAACGAGGCGATTGGTGCTGTTTTGTTGCAGAAAACATCTATTGGGGAACATGATCTTTTACGCTAGCCGCCGACTGGACAAACGAGAGCGGAAGTATAGCACAACGAGATGCGAGATGTTGGCTTTGGTGTATTTCTTGAAGTATTTTCGACCCTATCAACTCAGCAAACCTTTCCTTGTGGGGACTGACCATCAATCTCTGCAATGGTTACGAAACTTCCGTGACCTAGAGGGACAAGGCGCGCGGTGGCAAGAACGCCTACAAGAGGACGATTTTACTTGTGAGTACCGGCCGGGAGCACGACACGCCAACGCAGATGCCCTTTCGAGAATTCCCGCTCTGGACGAAATAAATGCAGTGTTACACCACTCGGAAACTGATACAACGTGGCCAGATGATCAAGCCCAGGACCCATATATATCTAACATTTACATGACGCAAGTGGAAGGATCATCTAAACCAACGGGTACGGAAATGCGATCCCGTTCGAAAGGAGAACGCTCACTATGGGTCCAATGGAACCGATTAAGAATCATTGATGGGCCGCTGTTCCTCATGGATGATCTGGGCCCAAAACTGATTACTCCTATGTCGAGAGTGCCGCGCGTACTACAATCAGTCCATCAGCAATTAGGTCGCGCTGCCCAACTAAAGACGGAAACAGCCATACCTCAACGGTACTGGTGGCCTGGAATCCACGCCGACGTCGTGAAGCTATGTACCGCCTGCTAGATCTGCGCTGCTATCAAATCTAAGGTACTTCTATCCCGGGCCCCTTTGGAACCAATAGTGTCAAAGCCCCCAGGTCAGCGAGTCGGAGTCGATCAAATGGGACCTTTGCCAGTCACAAGGAACGGGAACCGCCACTTCCTTGTTATTATAGGTTATTTTCCGAAATGGTGCGAGGCCATACCTATCGAAATCCGGATGCGGCAACGGTTGCGACAGCCATCGTAAATGAGTGGATTGCCCGCTATGGAGCACCCCTCTCGCTGCATTCATACCAAGGCACCGTCTTCGAGAGTCACCTGTCCAGGAAGCGTATCGACTTCTCTCGGGCTAGAAGACACTACCACATTGTATCATCCACAACGGAATGGATAAGTAGAGCGCACCAACCGAACCAAAAAAGGGGATTTTGCGGAGCTTCCTGGAGCGGCACCAGTCAGGTCGATGGGACGAAGCGATTCCACAATGCATGATGGCGTATTGAGCGTCTGTGCATGCAACCACGGGTATGGTCCAGCCTTCCTTTTGTTTGGTCACGAGCTCCGTTTGCCGCCGGAGCTGATATCGCTTATTCCCCAATCGAAGCTTGTTCTCTCTTAGGCTACGTACCACAGAGTGGCGATCGTCTTTGATCAGCCTTTCTGTGTGCGCGAGAACCCACAAGGCTAGCACAGCATCGTCAGATATTGTGTTATGCTTGGCACAGTAGGGGCCCTGAATATCGCATTGGAGAGCACGTATGGTTACACCGACCAAGACCTCCGACTGGCGCAGCAGCGCAGTTTCACCGACAGTTGCAGGGGCCATAAGAGACTGTGTTCGACCGTTCACTCACGGTGTAGTCGTCCGATATGTCGCGCAACCGAATTCCGGCGTTCTGACCGTACATTACAATCAGCTGAAACCAGCAAGATCTGCAGCCTCTACTCCGAAAGAGGAAGTAGTTACATCCGGATGCCTCCCGATCGTGGAACAAACAGTGGAGATAACCACGAAGGTGGTTCGGCAAGTATTCAGGGCACCGCGACTCTGAGGACAGTGTCTTCGCCGAAAGGAGGAGTGGTGTAACGAAATCGAAACCGCCATGAGGCGTTTTAAAGCCCACTTATATGACCTCTTTCTTTTCCCTTTCGTTTACAGATTCGCGTGAAATCAAAGATATGTGAAAACGTGCGAAGCCAATTCACCGACCCAAACTCTCTGACATTCCCTTTTTGTTTTGATCCTCTTCTCAAGGTGCTGTACACGTCTGTTTTTCCTATTGTGGATAAACGTGCTTGCACCGTGTCTACTTGTTTTGCTCATGTCACAGTTGCGTATTGCGATTCTGTGAGTGCGCAGTGGCTGCGTGTGCTTCTCGCGTCGTGTGTCCGCTGTGCTTGACTCCGTGCTCCTTTTTGCCGCCGTTGCTTCGTTCCGTGCCCGTTTTCTAGCTCTCGCCGCTACTCCACTCCAGGAACTTCGTTACAGTGACGCGTGAAATTAAGTCGCTGGCCGCAGAACGTGGGTACATCATTGTCAAATATACGCCAAGGTAAACAATTGTTGTGCCATCATGTGAACAATGTATGCGAAATAATGCTTTATTAAAACTTTTCAGCTGTTTGGTATGGCATAAGCTTTTGTTTTACTGAGTGGATATGTAAGGGCAAATACTGTGCGCAAACCAGACAGATGTGTGCTGTAATCGAGACAGTTTGATTGCACCATGGCGGTTAAATTTGAATTTCTTTGGTGCCAACTGGTACATCTGTCTTATGGCGTAAATAAATTGCTGTCTGAGTGATACCAACGGCCAGCATAAATTCTTACGAACCATTTAATAGTGTTACATGTGATGTGTGTCATTATCATTTTACTGAGGCAATGGTGGTGAAATAATGAAGGCCAATAAGCTGGCGGAAAATCAACAGATGCGAATGTGTGGAAAAGGCGTTCAACAAGTATAGCTTTTTTGTGTTTAGGTAATGTTTTGAAAGATTGAACGTGTTTAGTCGTAAACTGATGATATATTATGAAATGTATTTACTGTTAACAATGCAGTGGGTAAAAGGTTCAGTAATCCACACGGCATATGTTTTGCACAAGTAATCTACACGGAAGGCATTAAATGTGACCTTTTGAAACAAGGTAGGTACCGGGAGTATTCATAATAAGCGGATAAACGTGAGGAGGAAGTGGGAGCCTTAAGGATTATGCTTTAAATGGAAATTGGAAGTAAGGGTAATTGGAAAATTCCGCAGAAAGACAATAGGAATAACTGCTATGTCTAATGCATCAGTACGTGCATAGTTGCTAGGATACAAAAAATGATGTTTAAAATTGGTAGCAAATGAAGAATAATGTTCAGGTTATATTGCTGTATTGCTGTGTATATAATTACCGAATGGAAAATTCGCATGCACTGATTTGCGTTCGTTATTGGGGGAAGTGAACTGGAATATGGACAAGTGCTAAGCTATCGTTGTGTGTCTACGTTGTTGAAATTATTACACAATAAGGAATAATTTGAACTTCCGTGCATGCGCAGGGACATAGGTTAACTGGAAATAAAAAGGCGTAAGTTTATGGCTGGTTGTACGATAAATATATATACATACATCTGCATATGCCTTAATATGCTATACAACTAGGAACATATATTTGTGCGTATACATAAATATATCTACATATAGTTATGTATATACATATATGGATATACAAATGGATACACGTACATATATATATGGATATTTTCATTCATACATACATGCCTAAGTTGCATAACTGTACATTACATTACATTACACGCATACATACAAAGATACAGACCCATATACATACATATAATATATATATATCAATATATATAGTGTCAATGAATGCAATGTCCCTGACGTCTATTAATGGACGCTGCCCTGATTGTTCTCTGCTTACAGCTCCGTGTATATATATGTATGTACATTTCTGGAGGAATATATACGGAGCTGTAATGGAAGAGTAATCAAGGCCGTCTCGGATGATCGAGGGGAAGGATAATGTGTACATAAATGTGTTAAGAAGGAAGTGAAAGTTTCCATGGGAAAAGGTGCATGTGTAACATATATTGTGCATGTGTTACGCATCCGCCAACCATCACCAAGGTGTGCCCACATACCAGTGATTACTATCCCATTGTTTAACAGAAGCCGCCAAACAAATGGGTTTAGCTCGCCTCATACACACAGTAGAACAGTTTACTCACCTGGAATAATATATTTACATGGATCTCCCGTTCCACAACCGAAGACAAACAATTCTGACGTGATAACATTCATTGCCTCAAACATTCAGATTCTCCAGTCACCTGGAGCTTTTATGACGTCCTTTCACGCACAGCGTTGCGCTCGTATAAGTGGCTTTTCCGATGGCCTTCCATGGAGTTTTCACTTGGCCATGGAGACAGCCACACTTACATTTGAAGGAATTCCGGATCCACTTTGCGGAGAATAGCATCTTCGCCCGTTATGAACATGTTCAGCCACAAGAAACAACTGCACTCACCGTCCCCATGACATTTCCAGCGTGCATCGTTGAACACGGTTTACGAGCCGGACCAGAAAATAATAGAAAAAGCCGGCGTCTAGTAACAATGTGTTTACTCACCTGCATCATCACCACTAGTACCCGAAGCCTTAATCCGAATTATATGGCTGACCACTTATCTCACTCCCAGCGCGCCGTTCTCCTTAGTCGCGTCACTCTTCTTGACAGTAGCTAGTCATTGTTGGCCCCATGTAACCTGCAAAGAGCAACTATTTGACACTCCAGCTTTCATTTTCCTCTGAAGTCTGTCTTTGTAATCGGCGCTCGTCTGTTGACCTATTCATTGAAACTGTAGTTATCAAGTAGTGGTCAAACTCCTTAATCATATGACTACTCCAGCCTCTGATACATACTTTTCTAGAGCCACTATCTCTGCTTAGCAGCAGCTAGTCGCCATAACCTCAATCCAACTTTGCGGATACCCGGAGCTCCCTAGGAGCTGCTCATTTCTTACAATGTTCATTCTCTTGGAATGTTTGTGTCACAGCTCAGCTGTTTGTTGACCTATTCTGTGCCGCCGTAGGATCCACTAGTAACTGATGCCTTCATCCGAATTCAATGGCTGCCATTCATCGCTCTCCTAGCGCGCCGTTCTCAGTTGTTTGTCTTACTGGCGTGCAATTTTCTTATTGGCAGTAGCTATTCATTGTTGGCCTCATGTAGCCTGGAAGGAGCCACTTCTTGAAACTCCAGTCTTCCTTTTCCTCTGAGGTCTGTCTCCATAATCGGCGCTCGTCTGTTGACATATTCATTGAAACTGTAGGTATCCAGTAGTGGTCAAACTTCTTAATCATATGGCTTCACCAGCCACTGTTACATCCTTTGCTAGTGCCACTATCTCTGCCTATATCAGCTAGTCGCCGTAGCCTCAATTCAACTATGCTGATACCCGGAGCTCCCTAGGAGAGGCTCATTTCTTACAATGTTCATTCTCTTGGATTGTTTACGTCACACCTCAGCTGATTTGTTGACCTATTCTCTGCCACCGTAGGATCCAATAGTAACTGAAGCCTTAATCCGAATTCTATGGCTGGCCACTTATCTCACTCCTAGCGCGCCGTTATGCGCCGTTCTTCTCAGTCGCTTCACTCTTCTTGGCAGTAGCTAGTCATTGTTGGCCCCATGTAACCTGCAAAATCCACTACTTGACACTCCAGCCTTCATTTTCCTCTGAAGTCTGTCTTTTTAATCAGCGCTCGTCTGTTTATTTATTCACTGAAACCGTAGGCATCCAGTAGTGGTCAAACGTCTTAATCATATGGCTACACCAGCCTCTGATACATACTTTTCTAGAACCACTAACTAGCTAGTCGCCATAGCTTCCATGTAACTTTGCGGATACCCGGAGCTCGCTCCGTTCTTACAATGTTCATCTCTTTGATTGTTTGCGTCACAGCTTAGCCGTTTGTTGACTTATTCTGTGCCACCGTAGGATCCGCTAGTAGCTGAAGCCTTATTCCGAGCTCCATTGCTTGCCATTCATCTCTCCTAGCGCGCCGTTATCCGTCGTCTGCCTTACCCGCGTTTACTTGACATGTGGTCAAAAGTCTTAATTATATAGTTGAATCAACCACTGAAACATCCTTTCCTTTAGCCACTATCTCTGCTCTGCGGCAGCTGTTCGCTGTAGGCTCTATTTAACGTTGAGAATATCCCTTAGCTCGTTAGGAGTCAGTCCTTCTGTAGAATGTTTATTCTCCTGGTATAGTTTTTTCACAGCTCAGCTGGTTTGCTGTCCGACCCTCTGACACAGTAGTTATTCATTAGCACCTCGAATGATTAACCCAACAGGCACCTTTGGCCACTGAAACCCGGTCCATTATCGATATCTTCTGATCGTCTTACCTTCAACATTTAGTCTTCCTTTGATATCCATTTAATCTTAGCCTGCTTCTAATATGTTCAGCTTCCCATCTTCATATACTTATGTACATTGTAGTTATGGTGTCTTAGGTAATCCTCATCCTGTGGAGCATATACAAATACGGCCACATCGTCACTGTCTTTTGGTTTCCGATAACAACCAATCATGACTACACACCCACTTTCTAGTCTCAGGTAGAATTCGGACATTGTCAGCTTACACCTCATGAATATCTTACCGGAATCCTGCTCTTCATCCCTATGCACATGAAAGTATTCTACCCATCAGGCCATGCCTTCCGCATAAGTAAAAACATCTTTAGCGCAATATCTGTTACACCTTGTACACTATTTGTCTCAACTAAATGTCTTAAGGTAGGATTTCGATCAAACGCTAGGTACATTGACTGTTCCCTTTCGGTCTTCTCTCGGCTTGTTCCTCTCTCCCTTTTCTCTGAGGTCGTGAACATCGGAGAGCTTCGGGATCGAACTGAGGAACTGCCTCCGTCTGGGATGGGACGAATTACCCAACAAGTATTTACCTGGACCATGGCCTCACTTCCACTCTAACTATTTGCACCCAACTACCGATGTCCAGTGAGGGTAGCTGGACACGAATTCTTCGCTCCCCGGCAAATATACATAATTAGGGAAGACTTCATGTGGTTCTGCGAATGATCAACACACCATATTCAATAAGAATGTTTAGGGCCCGACCTACCAATGGACAAGACCCAGGAACGAAATGGGCAACCAGTTATTGCATCAACCAGCGGAAAAAATGGGACGCAACCTGACTGCGAATAACCGAGCAAACAGACTTTCAACAAGAAACATAGCCAGTTACAATTTGCCATTCAATGGATTGGTGGCACTGTTCCAGGACGTGGTGGGTTTTCGCCTGGCAAGCGTTCTCCCTACAAAAAGCCACAAATGTCCGTTTAACAACACTGCAACGTGGCGTATGTGACTCGCCACCGAATAAAGTCACAGCCCATAACTTTACACTGGCAGGTCAACTAGCGTCACAATTCTACATAGGATCGTTACACTGGGACTTCTACATCTGTATATACTGTTGTCGTTTTACATCCTACCATACGTTGCCCTTTTCCTTCCTTGTGTGCGGTCTCTTCCATTACCTTTCAATGGATCATTTAGGATTCTCAATCTCCTAATAGCTGAGGTCCCGTATCTCACGACAACCAACTTATTATTCCGCATTTTCAACATTGTACAGTTCCAATCATGGATATATGAACACTTTTCTACGTTACTGTTACAATTGCATTAAAATGTTTGTACCGTTGTACATATCTGATCATGCCCCCACTAGCGTGCCTCGCATAGTCGAGAATAAAATGTTTATTTATTTATTTATAAACTCTGCGAATCTTTTACATCATTGACGGGCTTCAACGACTACTGCCGGATCATTACTAAGCCATTCGGTCAACCAAGGAAGCATTTTGGCTGTCAATCGACTGCGAACAATGGAGTGCAAAATCGGTCTATACGATGCATAGCCGACTAGCACTACTGTTCAACGGAAGCCGCGGCAGTGTTCCAGGACGCGGCGGATCTTCGCCAAGCAAGCGTTCTCTTTATAAAATGTCACAACTATCTGTTTAACAATACTGAAACGTGGGGATGTGACTCGCCACAAAATAAAGTCGCAGTTAATCATTTCACATTGACGCAGTCCTCAGCCTTTTACATCCCACCTTTGCAACTGATTTTGCTATGAAGTATACTTTGATGGAGCACAGATCATCCCTACTTTGAATTAGTCTTCGGTTGCACCGAAACCTTGTTTGGGCTCCTGTGCTCATAGAGCCATACATGGCGAAATTATTTCAAACTTGTATCTTGACACAACAGTTATGACTGATTTTTGCGCGCCACTGCGCCATCATTTTCCTTGGTCTGAATGTTACATGACCATATACTCACTCATATGGACTAAATATTTTCGTTTATACGTTTCACTAAAAAGAAATGTTTCAACATTCCAAAGCAGCCTTGCTTTAATGCATATTTAATCACGCCTTTGCAGGTGTGTCTCATTTTACCGAGAATATACCAGTTATTTATTTATTTGTATATATTTAAATATATGTCTACATAGATATATATGGGCATTGATGTATATCTATAGTTACGTCTCGTGTTGTGCACTGTGCTGAGGCTGAGTTTGCATTATTCATGATTCTTCACCGCAGTTTGGCTAAACCAACTTGCACTTAAACTAGACCTTGTTAAGCTGGACTGATTTTATTCCACTTATTTGGTCTGCTCTGCTTACCTGAATAACCTTCTATTAACTAGTCACGTGGATTACGCTAATCGCGCTTCTCTTCAGTAACCTAGTTGCTTTTGTAGCATATTAGGTGACTTGGGGACATTTTTTCCTTGTCATGGATTCATTGCAACTAACTTACTTCATATGCTAATTTAGCGAAAAGTTATGCCACCGTATCTGCATGACTTTGGGGAGTTAGTTTAATTTATCGTGTCGTTTCAAGTGCTTGGCTATTGGTTGATATCCCAAATGTGGCTGCACTTGCTGTGCATGCTGACAAGGTGCCTGTCTGCCTATTACCCACTACCACTATATTGGCTCCAGGAGACAGTTGATCGTTACTGGAGGGGACGGGGTGCCCGGTCCTTGTGGCCGTGCTAAGCTCGAAGAGCGTTTCCAAACACGCAGTGTTATGAGATCTACGGTGCAGCCACCGTCTTATGTGTGCGTTTGATTCCCCAAATACAGTGTGCTTGTGTTTGCCTGTGAAGGAGTGTGGGCCGGCTCCGTTGATAAAACGTGACTCCCATCCACATGCCTCCCGGTCTTATTCCTTTAGGTTTACACTAGATATGGGGTGTGTGGTTAGAGCTGTGTGTGGTACCTAGCAAGCCACCCCTGGTCCCTTTGTATGCGCAAACCTTTTATGGCTGGCCACAGTGACAGGCATATACGAAAGCGGATGCCACCAGCCATGTCCCGTGTAATGCAAATTGTTTGGAGGTATATAACGCAATGTTGGTAACAATGATGAAAACACGGGAAGAAGTTTCTCTTAAGGGGTGCGTGATATAGACGGCATTGTGTCATGAAATTCAGGCTTGATTACGCCGATAGCTACATGGGATATCTTTCAATGGAAAGGAAGACGTATGTATGCATGAGGAATAGAGATGAAGTTATACTTCTATGTATGTATATGACGTAAGTGGCTCGCTGCATATGTGTGGATACGAAGGTATGCTTATCAAGCGCAGGTAAAGCCCACAGGTTTATCAACGTAGCCGCTACAGACTAGAGCAAGGTTGACTGGTTTCTTTGCCTCACGGGTTTACTATAAGGTAAAGGAAGCCCAGTCATACGGTCATTATCTGGAGGTCGTTAGGTTGCGCAAGTGAAATTTCCTTGAAAAATTAGTGTCCCACCATGACACATACCAATAAGTTGCAGTGCACAAAAATGACAGAATAAAGACTGTGATATTGAATTACTTCGGTGATTTCAAATACCTACCCCCGGAGTGGTTTACAAAGCCGAACTACGGAAGCGCAAGCTAAGCAGCAGGGAATCGTCAGTCTACAGTGAAAACTAAGCACGAGTGGATTCCCGGGCGTTGCTGTCGTTCTGTGTTATAAAGCGTATGTACTGGTTAGCGCGGAAGGTTCCAGGTTTCTTGGATTAGTTAACCCAGGATGTCCACTTAGTGGAATCTTGATGATATGCTCCTACACAAGCACTGTTTTGTATGGACTGCCACAAACTGGCTAGAGGTATGGTGTCTTCTAGTGACGAGTAACACTGCGAACGTGAAGTGCTACTACTTTATGACCCACCTCGGACTTCTGAGATCTAAGTGACCTAGGCTCTGCCGACGTACCGCCTTGTAACCTTCACTTCAAAAGCATTGTTGGTCATGAATCATTACTATTACATCTCCTTTTCATCCTTAACATTTCTCTATATGCCGATGCTCACTTTCAGTATTTAGATCCCAATTATACGGCTTTCTTTCTATGCGCTGACACTCCATACTCGTAATAATGGTCACCCTTCTTTGAACTACTATGTTCTTTATGATCAGGTCTTATCAGACCCAACGGCTTGGTCACATCACCCCGAGGCTAACTGCCGTTTTGTTTAGCCACTGTCGTCCTAAACTGCTTCTTTTATGATGACTCTCATTACCTTATACTTAGCTATATTTGGCGGCCTAGCTTCATCTTTCTGACTTACCTGGTTTTGTCTGAACGGACTATTGTTTTCTGACCTCTCTCGGAATGCTGAGATATAACTGACCTAGATATAGCTGACGCAACGCTCTGTTACCCTCATCTTAATTACATCAATAAGCATTATTCATCCTTCTTTTTATTAACAAAGATGAATCATCACCTGAAGATCAGCGGCTTTCCCAGTTCTCCTCAGTAGAACCTGTTTTATCGACTCCTTCTTTCCTTCCTGTGCTTTCGCTTGCATTCCTTCTTCATTCGACACTAACTTACATGCGTCTGTCCTCTCTGACTTACATTCCTATCAATTTAAGAGTGATTCAGCGTGTCCCTGTCTTTCTTTCTGAGTGACATTCATTCCCATAATCTGCACGCCTCGTCCTCCTCTCTCTGGTTCCAACCGATTGAGCGTAGGCGCATTAGGACCCCGCGAACTCTTTTTTCTTCATCTTCATACCTATTTTGGAACAATCTTTCATTCTCTACTGATCCGTGTTCTGCTTGCTTCTCGTCGTATTTCGCCACTTATGATACACATGTATATGCGATATTTCAATAACAATTACATGTATAGGTGTACAATAGTTCAGTCATCGTTTCAATTGATCGACAGCATTACAGACACACCCCTTTCTTCTGTCTTTGTGGCTTTTCTGCTCGTTTCCTTTATTTTCCGAGTTTGTCACAGATACGGCGACACGCACCCAAGAAATAGTCCATCGGTGCGACAACAATACAAGCCACACAATTCCTTTATCTGGACATGAGCGGAAGATTATCAACACTTTTACAAATTACTAACCGGACAAATCATTCGTTATCTTGCACGGATGCAATTTTTCCGAGGCTTGAACCTTTGAGTTCAGTTTGCCTAACGCTATATCTTCCACATTACTCTTGCCTGGAGAACCATTTTTGACTTCGGAATGCACATTCTCCTGCTATACAAAGGCCGCACAATCGGTCACTTTTAGCTCTTAAATCCGCTTTGACCGCTCAATTGGCCGTGGTTTCCTATATTTCTAATCAGTTTTACTACATACCTCGGGGTATCTGCGATTCGTTCTTGGGAACCATATTCTATCCCTCAAGGCTTCAACAACAGTTCAACATATTTCATTGTATATCTCTCGGGGACTTCACGTGGTTCTGCAGAGGATCAACACGTTATATTAAAAAGTATGTTTAGTTCCCGACCTACCAATCAGGCACAGGGCAGGACTCAGGAACGCAATAGACAGTCGGCTAACGTATCAGCCAAAAGAAAAATGGGACGCAACCTGACTTCGAATTACTGAGCAAACCAACCTTCAACCCGAAACATGGCCAGTTACCACTTGCCATTACGTGGATTGGCGGCAGTGTTTCAGGACCAGGTGGGTTTTCGCATGGCAAGCGTTCTCCCTATAAAAAGCCACAAATGTCCGTTTAACAACACTGCAACGTGGCGAATGTGACTCTCCACCGAGTAAAGTCACAGCCCATAACTTCACACTGCAAGGTCAACTAGCTTCCCCATTCTAGATAGTTTCGTTACACTGGAACATCTACATCTACATATACTGTCGCCTTTGTGCGTTCTACGATATATCACCGTTGACCTTTGCGTTACTTGTGCACGAACTCACTGTATTGTCATACCTCTCTTGAGCGTGCTCTTTAAGTATCTTCCAATGGATCATTCAGGATTCTTAATTTATTATTAGCCGAGGTCCCGGTTTCACGACAGCCAAATTATTATTTCGCATTTTCATCATTGTACAGTTCCAATCATGGACATATGAACACTGTTCTACTGTCACTGTTACAGTTGCCATAAAATGTCTGTACAGTTGTACATATCTGGTTATGCCTCCATAGGCGTGCCTCGCATAGTGCAGAATAAAATATTTATTTATTTATTTATTTATATGGATTTACTGTAAGTGGGACAGTCATCCTGCACTACTGTTGTGGATCTCACGTACTAATGGGTCGAGGCGCTTCCCTGGCCGTTTGTTAGCAAACATATAACATATACCTCTCGAGCCCCATGGACTTTTCCACACCAAATAAGTAAACCTCTCCCTATCCGGACCGTCTTCTTATGACGTTCTCTACCTTCAAACCTTTTCTAATCGGACTGCCAACTCTGTGCCCTGTAGTAACCTAGTCTCATCTGACCGGTCTGCTTCTTTGACCGTTTCCAGACCAGCAGCATTTAAACGGTCTAGACTCTGTAGACTCAAGCTATATCCCACTTACGTTGACAGCCTGCTAGACTTATTCACCCTCTATTTATATAGTCACCTCCACCTCTCGACCCACTCCATTTGCCCTCCTAAAATTAGCTGTTGGACTCAATGTCGTTTCGCCGACTAATCCTGTCTCGTCTGTTTGGTCTCCTGCTTTGCAACTTCTCTCAGACTCCTGTGACATTACTAGCCATCGTTCAGATGACAGCGCCGTTCGTATCCAATCATTCTTCAATCGGACGATTGAGTCTCTGTCATCCGTAACTCAGCCTCAGCTGATCAGCCAAATTCTATGGGACTGCTACCAGGCTACCGGGATGTTAGCGGTCTAGGCTCCGTCGATCCAGAGCACTTCCTCCCCCACCTTGATATCCTGCTGAACTTGTCCGCCCTACGTTGATATAACCACTTCTATCTCTGACCAGTCCAATCCTACTGACTCCACTTACCTTCCCAAATGAACCATAGGACTCAATCACAATGCGCCGACCAAGTCCAACCTTGGCAGATCGGTCTTCTTCTCTCCTACTTCTGCGACGCTGCCTGCTATGCTCGGAAGACTGAACGCTCCGTGCCCATTACCTTTCGAGCCCCGTGGACTTTTCCACACCAAATAAGTAAAGCTCTCTCTATCCGGACCGTCTCCTCTCCTAATGGCCCCTCTACTATCATTTCTTCTCTAATCGGACTGCCAACTATTAGTGCCTTGTAATAACCTAGTCTTATCTGACCGGAATGCTCCTTTGACCTTTTCCAGACTAGGAGGATATACCGATCTAATCTCTTTAGACTCCCAACTATGTCTTGCTTACATTGACAGCCCGCTAGACTTGTTTACCCTTTATTAATATAGGCACTTCCATCAGTAACCTGTACTCTCACATCTTCAATCGGATGACCGACGCTTAGTGCCATGCCCTTCTTTGTCATCATCTGATCACTGTAATTCTCTGGGACTACTACGAGGCCTCCGGATGTGTCGACTTCTCGAGTCTCGTCTGTTTGGTCTCCGGCTTTTAGAATTCTCTCAGATTACCGGGATATTACCGGTGCTATTTCAGCACTGAACGTTTCATACTTCGCATGAGAGCGTCCTTGGCTCACCACACTTTAGTAGTAAAACTTTTTCATCCTGACTATCGTCTCTTAATTGCTCTCATGAGTTAATCTTCGCACTGCCGTCCGCATTCTTCCGCTCATAGCTGATTCCTTAAATTTCCTTTTCTTCTTGGAACGTTGCTTTACCTGTGTTGCTTCCGCATTCGGTCTCAACCTTGTTGTCCTTAGTTTCACCTAAGATGCCGCTCGCATTCGGTCTGCTGTCATCATCATCGGTTTACCTGTTACTCTCCAATAATCATATTAATCGTTTAACGTTGTCTACACGCTTTGTTATACCCTTCTTTCTACCTAGTAGTTGTAGTCTGAGGCACGCCAGCGACGTGATGTAAAGAACGCGCTTGCAAATCATGTATACTAAACAAAATTACATAAATTTTAATGTATCATAGGCACCGTTGCGCGCCACCAGTCTGTGTTTGTGCTTCCTGCTTCGCTGCTGTCTTTCTGTTTGGCTGCCTCTTGTCCGTTGCCCGTTTTCTCTCGAGTTTTCCACAGATACATCCGCCAAAACAAGAAGGTTTATCCACTGGGAATAGTCGACCCACTTTCAATAGCCAGCTGGTTTACATGCTTGTTCTTTTCTCCGGGTGATGAAGAACCCACACATCGTTCCAAATGAAGCTCTTTCCGCCATTATGGAGAAGCTACCACCACGGGGTCTAAACAAATGGGTTTAGCTCGCCTCGTACTCACAGTAGAACAATTTACTCACCTGGAATAATGTATTTACATGGATCCACTGTTCCGCAACCGGAGACTGACAATTCTGGCGTGATTACATTCACTGCCTCAAACATTCCGATTCTCCAGTCACCTGGAGCTTTTCTGATGTCATTTCACGGACAGCACTGCGCGCGCATAAGCGGCTTTTCTGATGATTTTTCCTGGAGCTCTCACTTGGTTATGGAGACAATTACACTTACATTTGAAGGAAATACTTGTCCACTTTGCGGAGAATAGCATTTATTCCTGTCTTGGACATATTCAGACACAAGAAACAACTGCACTCACCGTCCCTATGACAAGTCCAGCATGGATAGCTGGACACGGGTTGCGAGCCGGACAATATAATAGAAAAAGCCGGCCTCTATTAACAATATGTTTACTCACCCGCATCATTATCATTCGACTCTGCGACTCTTTTACGTCATTGACTGGCTTCAACGACTATTGCCGGTTCAGTACTAAGCCATTTGGCCAACCAACGAAAAATTTTGGCTGTCAACTGACTGCGAATAATAGAGTGCAAAATCGGTCTATACGATGTATAGCCGACTAGCACTACAGTTCAACGGAAGCAACGACAGTGTTCTAGGACGTGGTGGGTTTTCGCCTGGCAAGCGTTCTCCCTATAAAAAGCCACAGATGTCCGCTTAACAACACTGCAACGTGGCGGATGTGACTCGCCACAAAATAAAGTCACTGCTATACATTTCACACTGACGCAGTCCTCAGCCTCCAACATCGAACCTGTGCAACTGATTTTACTATGAAGAATGCTTTAGTGGAGTACCGATCATCCCGGCTTCGTAATGGTCATTGATTGCACTAAACCTTGTTCAAGCTCCTGTGCTCATGGATCACAACATGTCAAATTTACCCCCAACTTGTATCTTGACGCAATAGTTTTTGCGCGCCACGGTGCCATTATGATCCTTGGTCTGACTATTACCTGACAATATGCTCGCTCTTATGGACTACATCTTTTCGTTTATTCCTTTCACTGTAAGGAAATGTTTTAATATTCCAAAGATGCTGTGCTTGTATGCATATTTGATCATACCTTTTAGAGGTGTGTCTCGTTTTACAGAGAATATACTATTTATTTATTTATTTATAAACGTCCACTGAAATGGTATCCGTATATATATATATACGTCCGAATTGTGACCACCGGCAATAGGTAGAGGCATCTACGGTGAGATGAAAGTTAATGTCCCCGATACAGTGACTAGATAGAAAGCTGCTCAAATGACATGTTAAATAAAGTGGTGGTTCCTGAGCATTATTTTGTGCGACACAATCCAATCACGTATAGGCGTTACTACGAGACATGTGATCACCGGCACGACAAGATCGCGAGAAGTATACATCCAGTGAATGCTGCACCCTGCTGTGCTATAACTAGCTTTGGAGACAACGCATCAACAGGTTTAGGCAGGTTAAAAGAGTGTTGTTGCATGGGATGCTATTACCCAACTGTTGGCGGAGGTTGCTGCATACCTAACTACGGCGCAAACGTATTACTGTATCGTTTGATAGGTGATGAGGATGGAGTCACACGTTAAAAACCTACTTATGCAAACAAGCGTGGAACCGTCTACGTAACCAGGCGTAGAAATGGGCACACTGAAGCTAAAGTGTAATATGTGCATAACTCAGGGGTAGTGGGAGGGTGTTTTTGTAAAGCGGCACACACACGCATATATATGTATATATTTGGTATGCGGTTTCCCGTTAACATGTCGTTTGTTACGCGGGTCAGCAGCAGGAGGTTTGTGCCTACGGACGACGCTTGCGACGGCTGTTCTGCTCCACACGCGACTTCAACCACACACCCTATATGCAACGCAAATCAAAATGAATAAACCCTGGAGGCATGTCATTGAGCTCCAGGTTTCATCACTGGAGCCGGCACATACTCCTTCGAAGGGGAACGCAAGCACACTGTATTGGAGGATTGCAGCGCCAAAAGTGCGGAGGCGGAGCCGTGGTCCGCTTCTCCCTGAGGGCATGGAACCAGCCTTGGAGCCTAACACGGGTATGAGGGCAGTGCAACCCGTGCCCTCTAGCCTATATATGCGTATATGTACACAGTACATAGTAGATGGATGACCATAGCTTCAAGTATTTGGACACCATTTACCGTGCCATTGTGCAACGCTATCAGTAATTTGGCTAACGTATATGACGGCATGCCTATTGAAACGATACGCGCGGTGACATGATAGATATATCGGGTACGGGAACATTGTATAGTGGAACAAATCCATGCAACAAGTAGGAATGCAAAGTTCACAAGAACTTACTAACCCGCGGTATAGCAAGGCGTTTCATCGCGGTCGATGGCCCCACTCTGGTAAATGGGAATGGCACTATGGCAGGTGTTTACCGCAAGCCTCACTGCATCATAGATACACCGTGAGTTGATCCTTTATAACTGGAAAATGTAATGGATTTTTAAACCGCGACAGGAAAAATTAATGCACTGGACGCAAATCATGATTAAACCATTCACGAATTCCCGACCTCGCGTGTAAGCTGGTTAACGGCACGGTACCCTAGAAGCGGGAACATTGAGAAAGGGCTTGTGGATCCTTCAAATAGGTGCCGGTACATTTCCGTGGAACAGCTTCGCAACGTACCTGCAACTGAAATAAGTGACAGGTGTATTTGGTTATGTATGTTCACGACTGCACGAAATACATCCGTAAGAACATCGATGAGAGGGCTTTGCAATTGGGGAAGGTAGGGCGTCTATGCAATGCTCTGTTATGGATCCAAAGCGTTTCAGCGTGTACATGAACAATCTCACAGCGGCAGCACGAAAGTAATCCTGGTTGGCCCCCTTGACGTAAAGAATTGGTCTGCAAATTGCCCCCAGAGCACCGAAAGATTATCAGTTCCCTTTGACCGGTTGCCAGGGGGTCTATTTAGTGGGTATTCCCTAAGAAAAGTGACAAGTGCGCCCTTATCCCGATTCCCGTCCTGCGTTCTTTTAATGGGTATCATATAGGAAGTTACTTCCCACTGTGCGCCACGCAGGAGGACGCCTTGGGACCGATATATGTGCAGGATGTCAACGTGTAACTTCAAAAGTGGAAGAAGCCACCGGCAACCAAGTAAATGTTCCCTGTTGCGCATCCATAGTCATATTACGATTTCGGCGATAAATGTAAACTGGTCACATTCATATTCAAAGTACCATTGCGCAAATCAATCTCTGAACTGCTTACACTTAAGTAAATGTGAACATAGTGTCCTACGGAAGTGCGGAGGAGGTGGTTCAACCTCTTTATCTCCGTTTTTGGATCATCCATACCCACGCATTATTAGGTCTGCAACCCTTTCTATATGTCCTAAGGCCGTTGCACCGTATATCTTCACAGGGAACCAGCACTTGCTACCTTTGCCCTTGCACCAGTAATACAGTGAATGATGTACGTAATGCTTACCGAGCATATCAGCACGAGAAGGACCCATAACGCACGCGCAGGACATGCAAACACAGAAGGCAATTTCACAGCACGGAAGCAAAACAGTTTTGTTGGTAATTATATCCAGACCGGGAAATAAAAAGGCAGAAAATAAAGCTGTACAAGAACTGCGGCGGGGTGCACAACATTGCAACCGTCACGTGTCAGGGATACGGAATTGGACTAAAGCAACGCGCCAACGATCGTTGGAATAACCAGACGAGACATAAGGGAACCGCGTGTAACAGGAGCATACCAAGAGGAGGACTCATCCATGGGTGTTTACACGAATTAAACACCCACTACGCGGAACAAGAGAAGCAGACGAAATCCGGATCACCGGCGTAGCAAATACACTTTGCATGACACCAATGAGAACGCACATCACACATAACCCATTCATCGACGGCACCATGAGCTGCGATGTCATCCTCCCGCTGCCAAACACCGCAGACGTCTTCCAAAACGCTTCCATGAGTAAACCGCTTCCGTTTAACGTGCACCCGATAGGAAGAAGATGTGGTACTATGCGGGTTCCGAAATTGTGACCCCCAAGAGCACTTTTGCTTGGGCTCACCTCCGTCACACGGCATTTCAGTGGCGATTTACGCTCCCTAGACCCGGTTGCGGATGTAGCGGAGAATGTTCGTTGCCTTGAATTCATGGGGCCGACCTCATTCACCACAGGCTTTTGCAAGGGCTGCGGAACGCTACTTTAGGACACAGAGGATACCGCGACGGTTGACTGAGCAGGCAAGCTTTGCGGCGGTGGTAAACCACGTAACATGCTTACGTTTGCCACCGCATCCAGTGGAGGGGGTACAAGCCACTTGGATTTGCGACCATACAATTGTCTCATCCTTTCGGGAATCGTCAGCAGTGCGCATTCCATCGGGCCCCTGGTAGGGCTCGAACCAGCGACTCGACTGTTGCCAGTCCTTGGTTGAGATCACTGAGCTACGGGGACGGCAACGGCCATCGTGGTCTCAACCACGGACTGGCAACGGTCGAGTTGCGGGTTCGAGCCTTACCAGGGGCCCGATGGAATGCGCACTGTTGACGATTCCCGGAAGGGTAAACCGCGCGTACAGTGCTTTTCCGGGCGTGTGACGACTGTCAGAGTAAGCCTAGATGTGCTGAATTTCTATCTATAAAATTCAACTCTCTCTACTACTCCCGTGTGACCATACAAACGAAAACTGTCTTCTTTGGACATCAACGAGACCAACATTGTTAACGCGTTCAATGCGGCAGAATAGTTAACCGATTCGTAATTACATAACTGGGTGTGACTGTCCGACCAAACTTCCTGCGACTTGCGCAGTTTCTAGGCACTGCTGACAACAACAGTATTATTTATGGGCTGACACCCAATCCTAGTCCACTTCGTCGGAACTAGCTGTGGGAGCTTGACGAGGCACATCCCACCGACAACTATGCTGTATGTCATCCGCCGAATTGCCGTGAAGGCAAGCAACTTAACAAAGTTGCCAACGTGGTAGCCGCCATTGGCGACTGAACTAGCAATCACATGCACTTGCACGATTGATGTAGGCAGGACGAACCATTTATCGGGGACAGGACATCAACCAATATGGTCCATCAGGTCGGCAACGGATAATCGAGGATACGCGGAAATAGGTTAAAGTCACATTCGCCGCAAAATTACTCAGCTGTTTGTAAAGCAAAACCACAGAAAACACTTCCGATGGGACAGATACCAAGTTCTTGTTACGCCGCCCTATGATGCTCTTCCTTTCATACTCGCACCTACTCACGCGATCAATTATACAGGGAAAGAGAGCCATCAGGGAGGGTCTCTGGGACGGGTACTCCTTTAGGTGTCTGTTTTCATTCTCCACTCTCTTTGTTGTAGGTCAACCGAGAAGCACCACCTCTCTCTGTCTGTGAGCGGCCCAACTGTCTGCGTGTTGCAGCCGTGTTCCGGACAAATACCAGTAGCATTCAGTATTACACAACCGTACCGCGTTTAATACCCCACCAAATTGGCACGCATCACTTGTGTGGATTGCGTTATGCAACCATGCGCACAATTGCATTCGTCGAGCGTCTGATATCCCACGTACGTTACTGCAACGTCGAGTCATGTTACATTTAACATGATAGCGGCAAAACACAATCTTTGAGTACGGATAACGAGGAGTATACGCCTTCGGCTCTGCTGCACATTTAACCACCACTACCGTGAGACAATGTCTGGTGCTTGGCACCATTTCCAGCATCGCCTCAACCGCTGGACCATAGCTGTACAACGTTTCATTTGGTAAAAGGGCGTGGAAAAAAGACACTCCAAGACCAGTCATGTCAACGAACCTGCAACGCCCCAGTACGTATCCACCATAATTTAAATGGTGCGTAGCATCACATAAAAGCAGCTCACCATACCGTTTCACGATTGCACGGACCACAGATGGAGGAAAGAAAACGTAACGAACCTCTCACCCCTCTGACACAACCGGCAAACTCCCTAACGTTCCAACATCGATGCCACGTCCGCAACCGCACATGCCGTCTTACTCTGGCGACGTATCCGCAACATACTAAGGTCCATGCGAGTGACACGCCTTCCGCATCGGTGAAAGATAAACCGTCTCAAATCCGGTGGGCTGTGGAAACGCCCCAGCAACCGTAGCACTACCAAATCTTGTACCGATGACAGCCGGCAGTTGCTTGCGTATAACCAGGTGTTCCCAAGAATAAAACCTTGAATGTGTATCATGCAGTAACCTCCAAAGGCATATCTTCCCTCCTTTATAAGCATCTAGAATCGGGCCTTGCAATCATACGATTTGTATCTACGTGCGTATGTTAAGGTAATTGATAACCATGAACTTACCGTTTGTCTTGAGCTCCTGATCTTTTATAAGGCACGCAACGGTAAGGATGTAAGCTTAACCAACTGCATCCGGCAAGTGCATTGTGCTTTCACTCTCGTATGCTGCCGCGGACACTCATGTCACGCGGAAAAACAAGTCGCGGTTTCCATTTGGAAACGTCCCAAACGCTTCTCAAAGTCTTCCCCGTTGTCACAATTCGTCACAACAAACGATCTGAATAGCTCTTCGTCATCAACAATCATAGCAGCTGCTGCACCGCCAACTGTGGCCACCGCAATAGTAAAACATATATCATACATATGCGCCCGTATCCTCAACCCCTTGTATTGCACCACAATGCGTTACACTAACCAATTTCATGAAGAATTTCCAGCTATTGCGCACTTATCCCCTTTGCCATCGTTGCCAGGTTACACCGTTGCTATGTACCATTCGTACCACCGAACTTCCACAAGCATCAGCTTTTTTACATAGCGCAACCAAACGGTCCCGCTGTAATCGGCACAAGTTTAGAGCGCGGTAATGCAGGCTCAACGGTTAGGATATTTGCAAGGAATGTCAATGCAGGGAACGAGGCTGTGCTATTGCAGTAGCCAAAGGCAAGGTCAAAAAACATGAGTAGGCAAGGAAAAGGCGAAATTGAGAAAATCCGTATACTTCTTGATTTGACATATGATATATTATGCCGTAAATAACGGAGTGCACGTACAGCATTTTAATAGGTTGTATAAGCTTTTGAAATTATTTAGATAGGTAAATAAGCGGTAGACCGTAAATAGGTGTATGTTAGCAAAAGCTTTAGGCACGGTAATCATCGGACGACATAGATACAACTAGGCGATTATGTGGTTCAATATACGTATTACATAAAACGGTATACTAAAATAAGCTGGTGGTCAGTGATTATAATATGCTGCCGACTCCATTTATTGTCTTACATTAATGCTGCAATGTGCGATAGTGCTAATGGACTATTCCCATAAGCTGGCCGCTCTTAAGTATTACAGGTTGCTGGCTCCACAGAAGAAGTCACAACAATGCTGCCATAATCAATAGAGTTAACTGACTATTAGCATAAGCTGGCGGCCCGAAAGTAGTATATGTTCCCTACTCCACTGAATACGTCAAAGGGACGCCACGATATGCAGTAGAACTAAATGACTACGCGTATACGCCGGACGCCGGTAAATTTAGAAGTTCCCGACTCTAAGTAAGTTGTCACAGCGAAATTACCACTTGCAATAAAGCTCACTGACTACTCATATAAGCTGGACGCCTGTAGTTATTAGATGTTGCCGGTTCCACTTAAGATGTCACAGCCGTGCTATTTTATGCAATAGTGATAATTAACTACTCACGTATGCTGCCAACTAGCAAACAAAAGATGTCTGCTCCACTAACTGTGGCACAGCGATGCTACCAAATTCAATAGAGCTAACTAAGTACTCAAGTAAGATGGCCACTGGCAAACAAAAGATGTTTCTGGCTCAACGGAAAGTGTCGCAGCACTGTTACCATAATCAATAGAGCTAACTGTCTACTCACGTGTGCAGGCCACCAGGAAACAAAATGTGTTGCCGGCTCTACGGAAGTTTTCACTGCAATGCTATCATTTTCAATAGAGCAAACGGACTAGCGACATAACAGGGCCGCTAGCAAACAAAATATTTTGCTGGCTCCACGGGATTTATCACAGCAATGCCGCCATATTCAATAGAGCAAACTGACTACTCAACTAAGCTGGCCACTGGCAAACGAAAGACGTTGCCGGCTCTAAGGAATGTTACACAGCAATTCTACCATATGCAATAGAGCAGGCAACTACTCACATAAGCCGGCCACTGGCAAACAAAAGACGTTGCTGGTTCTACGGAATGCGTTACAGCAATGCTGCCGAGATTTCTACAGTTACAGCCACCAAAAAAGAAGGTTTATCCACTGAGACTGGTCGACCCATCCTCAATATCCAGCTGTTTTAGACACTTGATCCTTTCTTCGGGGGATGAGGGACCCACACATTGATCCAAATGAAGATCTTTCCGCTATTCTGGAGACGCTACCTTCATGGGTCTAAACAAAGGGTTTAGCTCGCCTCGTACTCACAATAGAAAAATTTATTCACCTGGAATAATATAGTTACATGGATCCCCAGTTCCACAACCAAAGACAAACAATTCTGACGTGATTACATTCATTGCCTCAAACATTCAGATTCTCCAGTCACCTGGAGCTTTTCTGACGTCCTTTCACGGACAGCGTTGCGCTCGTATAAGTGGCTTTTCCGATGGCCTTCCATGGAGTTTTTACTTGGCCATGGAGACAGCCACACTTATATTTGAAGGAATTCCAAATCCACTTTGCGGTGAATGGCATTTTTGCCAGTTACGGACATATTCAGCAACATGAAACACCTGCACTCACGGTTTGCGAGCTGGACCAGAAAATAATAGAAAAAGCCGGCGTCTAGTAACAATGTGTTTACTCACCTGCATCATTACCACTAAACTCTGCGAATCTTTTACATCATTGACCGGCTTCAACGACTACTGCCGGATCATTACTAAGCCAGTCGGTCAACCAAGGAAGCATTTTGGCTGTCAATCGGCTGTGAACAATGGAGTGAAAAATCGGTCTATACGATGCATAACCGACTAGCACTACTGTTCAACGGAAGCCGCGGCAGTGTTCCAGGGCGTGGCGGATTTTCGCCTGGCAAGCGTTCTCCTTATAAAATGTCACAAATAGCTGTTTAACAACACTGAAACGTGGCGATGTGACTCGCCACAAAATAAAGTCGCAGTTAATCATTTCACATTGACGCAGTCCTCAGCCTTTTACATCCCACCTGTGCAACTGATTTTGCTATGAAGTATACTTTGATGGAGCACAGATCATCCCTACTTTGAATTAGTCTTCGGTTGCACCGAAACCTTGTTTGGCCTCCTGTGCTCATGGAGCGATACATGGCGATGTTACCCCCAACTTGTAACTTGACTGCTTTTTGCGCGCCACAGCGCCATCACGTTCCTTGGTCTGACTATTTCCTGGCAATATGCCTATTGCTATGGACCACATCTTTTCGTTTATACCTTTCACTAAAATGAAATGTTTTAACATTCCAAAGCAGCCTTGCTTTAATGCATATTTGATCACGCCTGTGCAGGTGTGTCTTGTTTTACCGAGAGTATACCATTTATTTATTTAGTTATTTATATGCCTAAGACCTCAAATATCTGGTTACGATGCCTATCTATAAACTCATCTCGATCTACTTTTTTCTTATCTCTTTGACCCTGGCTTTCCTGTCCACTTATGGTTCACCTACCTCTGATGCTCCACCGACTCATCTTCCACACTGTAGCTCCGAACGTTTGTACGTAGGAACTCAAGTAGAAGGCTGTTTCTCAACGATATCCTTACCGCAAAGCTGCCATCTTTAATTCTATCATGGCCACTTCATGAACCACTGGATATTCTCTCCATCTCGCTACTATTCATCGCATATTCCTACTACTTCTCTTGCCTGTTTGGCTCTGGCGTTTCTCTCCCATTATGGCTCACCTACCTAAAACGTTCCACGACTTATGTTTCACACTGTAGCTCAGCCCTTTGGTGCGTAAGACCTCTAGAATCTGGCCTGGCTGCCAGATAATCCCTTGTCTCGTTTTAATCCTTTGCCTATCGCTTTTGCTTTGCCTCATTCCGTATTACGGACCAACAAGCTCCAAAGGTCTACCGCCTTACCTACCACACTGTAGCGCCGCAATTTTCTGCGTAGAGCCAAAAGTAACAGTCCGTATTCCCAAGTATATACTTATCGCTAAGCTGACGGCATTCTTTTTATAATTGTTACCCAATAAACCGCAACACCACTGAGTACTCTCTTCTAATGCCGCTTCCATCTATCGCATACTCCTACTGCTTTTCCTACATGTTTGGCTCTGGCTTTCCTCTCCTTCTAGGCAATTCCTTTATACGGTCCTCCAACTACTTATCTTTCACGCGATAGCTCCGCACTTTTTTCGAAATACCTGAACCACCTGGCAATGCTGCCTGGCTGCAACCTTAGCTCGTCCTACTTCTTCATTTATCTGGTTGACAGTGGCTTTCATCTCCACTTATGTACCACTTACCTCTGTTGCTCCACGACTCATCTTCCACAATCTAGCTCCGCTCTTTGGTGCGTAGGACCTCAAGTAGCAGGCTATATTTCCCACTTATATCCTTATGGTAAATCTTACACAATAGTTTCTTCCTCTTGATTATCCCGACCCCCAGTATTGCCGTTTTCTGCCCTCTATTTGCCATGTTTGCCACACTGCATAAGTCACTGTCTTGTTCCGGTGTTCAAGGTCCCTTATGGCTGGCGTTGCTACCGTATTCTCGCTACAACTGTAGTATATAAATCCCATTCTCGTCACAACTTTGACACACCGTCTCACTCCTTTACTCAGCTCTTCCTCTAGCCCCCGATTACTGAAGACTTTGCGTTATTATGTTCACGGTTCTCAAACCCGGCGTAGTAACTCTACTGGCTCTCATACACGTTTGAACGATGGGATCTACCACTGTCAACCGATCGCTCAAGCTATATATTAAGCGCATATTAAACGTTACTATGTTCTTCTGTTTCCTCCAATTTATTTACCGGTTAAAACGTTTGCCTACGCCAAGTGAATTCGGACAGCATTTTCTCTCACATTTAGTAAATACCGGGTCTCGTGCCTGCACACGGAACTACGGATATGATGTATAACCAGTTCGGTCATTCCATTGCTTTCGCTCAGCGCAGCGTTACCATAGATTATATTTATCCAATAACATAGACTTGTATAATTTTCTTGGCAGCTTGCTCGGTCCCTTTTTGTTTCTCCCTTGGTCTAAAGGATAACATTACCTACACAGAACACCACTGTGGACATACCTGCAATGCTCACCTGGACACGGCAGCCACACAGAATAAATATATCACTAGCACCTCGCAATCCTGACACATTAAAGGGTCCCAAAAAACAAAGAAAATCAACACAAGTCAGCTGAGTCATCCGACTTCAACAGCTTCAACTACTTGCGGTCGACTCCATAAGAGACTACACAACCATGGAAAGCAAATAAGCAAAACTTGACTGCAGAGATCCTCAAAGGCAATCGAGCAGATGCAGTCTTGTCAATGTCATATCACCAGCCAGCTGTGTTACAGGACGTGGTGGGTTTTCGCCTGGCAAGCTTTCTCTCTACAAAAGGCCACAAATGTCCGTTTAACAACACTGTGACGTGGCGGGTGTGATTCGCTACTCAAAAAGCTCAAGGCCCCAATCCCACGTTGGCTAGTTGACCGATATCACATTTCACAAATTCTGTGCATATATCTGCTCTCGTACGAATACGCCTACATATTTTATCAGCTACATGCCACCAGTCTTAAATATATTTGTGGCTTCTTCCTCAAACTCGTCCTGTGTACACAACCTACTATGACTAGTTCCTGATCAACATACTCCACCTTAGTGAGCTGCTTCTTATTTCTACATCTCGCATTCTGTAGACATAGACTTCCCACAACGTTTGGCCATACGTCTTCAACTACTGACTCCACCTGTATTACTCCCGTCTTTGGTGCTGCTAATCATACTATCCTGTACAATATTGCGATATGCTGATCATGCCCAAAAAGCGTGCCTTGCTTTGTCGAGAATAAAATATTTATTTATTTATATTTAATAGAGCTAAATAACTACGCACATAAGGTGGTCACTAGCAAACAAAAGACGTTGCCGACTACACAGAATGTATCACAGCAATGATACCATATGCAATAGAGCTACGCAATTATTCCATTAAGCTAGACACTAGGAAGCAAAAGATGTTGTTGGCTCCACATAACTTGTCCCAGCAATGCTATCATATTCAATAAAGCTAAATAACTACCAACACAAGGTGGCCACTAGCAAACAAAAGATGTTGTCGACTCTACAGAATGTGTCACAGCAATGCATTCTTCTGTGGTGCAAGCATACTCATGTATTCGGCGCAAGCCGCTGTTTTTCCTCACATTGTTAGATGTTCTTTTATCCCTTACTCGCTGTATTTTCTTGGACTTTTGCCTGCAATTCTCTAGCTCTCGGGCTAGCACACCCTGGCTCTATCCAGCTTGGTACTATTATCTTAGCACTTTAGCTGCTGCCGTTAGGCCTAATGTTCTGATATACTCAGCAACCGTAATGAACGCTTGCATTCTGGCTATTCGTTGCCCTTCCGTTAATTAACCTTTCTTTAATTTTTAGTTCATCATTCCTCTCATCTGGTCAGTACACAGACGCCGGGTACCTTCTCATTTATAGGTCTTCATTTCTCACTTACTAGCTGCTATGTTTGCAACACTTATCCATGTATGAGTCCAAGAAACGCATTGGCTATTCCAGTGTCAGCATACCCTAATACTGTTTTCTTAGCGCCCTAGAATAACTCGTTTCTCTGCGCAACGCTAGGTATACTTTTGTTCCGCAAATTCGCTTTTCTTTAACTGATCTTTATTACATCACCTCCATCGATCGATCCTTTCTCACCTAGTGTTCTGTGTCCTTTTTTGCAGCAAAGTTTTGACACTTGCTTGTGTGGGGGTAAGCTCTCTCACAGGCTTTTCCCACCGCAGTCGGCCTTAGCATTATACTCTTAATATCCTCGTGTCATCTTGCTAGCTTGATCCCCAGAAGCGTTTTACTCAGTGCTTGAATCCTAGTATACGCTGACTTACCACCAATTGACCTTCGAATCTTTTTCAGCGCAAGCCATTTATACCGTCACTTACTTATTCTGCGCTTTCTATGGAAGTAGTTTGGCTACCAGCTGTTCATCCACCATACAAACGCTGCTAGTCTTTGAATTCTGCTTTCTGTCTTCCCACGCAAAAACTGCATCATAGCAAACCGCTAACGCGTTTTTGCTTAATTGCGAAACGCTCTGTATTCCATGTAGATGGTGGCAACCAACCTATACGGCCATTCCTTTCGTGGAACATTCAAAAGGCCCTTTCAGCACAATCATTGTTGCACCTTGTACATAATTCGTCCACACTAAATGTTATACCATAGGAATTTAACAAAGTTTGTTTCCGCGCCTGTGCTTTTTGACCTTTGTTGTCTCTCACCTTCCTTCTTCTCCGAGGTCCGGAACTTCTTGGGGATCTGGGATTGGACCAAGAAATAGTTATCGCCAGGTACAGAACAAAACCGACAAGGACCTACAAAGAACATGGCTGTGCAACAAATGGATACAACTGCACTCACTACCACGACCCTTGTCTAGTAATGATAGCTGGACACGAGGCCTTCACACTAATGAAAAGTATACATAAACCTGTAAAGTCCAGAAGCAAGAAACTGACATTTTGCTAACCTGGACGTTTACAAAGACGACTCTTCGGCAAGTTCTCACCCTCCATGGGCCTCAGCCATTATGGCGGCCCTGACAAACTATACCAACGAAGAACCAACGAAGAATTTTGGCCAACCAACGAAGAATTTTGGCTGTCAACCGACTGCGAATAATAGAACGCAAAATCAGTTTATATGATGCATAACCGACTTGCATTACTGTTCAACGAAAGCATCGGCAGTGTTCCAGGACGTGGTGGGTTTTCGCATGGCAAGCGTTCTCCCTATAAAAAGCCACAAATGTCCGCTTAACAACACTGCAACGTGGCGGATGTGACTCACCACAAAATAAAGTCACAGCTATGCATTTCACACTGACGCAGTCCTCAGCCTTCTACATCGAACCTGTGCAACTAATTCTGCTATGAACAATACTTCGTTGGAGCACAGATCATCTCTATCTTGTAATGGTTATTGGTTGCAAAAAGCCTTGTTTAGGCTCCTGTGCTCACGGATCACTACCTGGCGAAATTACCCCCAAATTTGTGTTTTGACGGATTTCTGCGCGCCACAGCGCCATGATGTCCCTAGGTCTGACTATTACCTGACAGTATGCTCACTCATACGGACAACATCTTTTCTTTTATAACTCTCATCAAAACGAAATGTTTTAACATTCCACAGAAGCTATGCTTTTATGCATATTTGATCACGCCTTTACAGGTGTGTCTCGTTTTACCGAGAATATACTATTTATTTATTTATTTATTTATACCTGATCAACTAACAGAGAAAACTGAAAGTCAGTTGACTGCAGATAACTGAGGGTAAAATAGGTCTGCAAGCTGCTCTCCCAGTCTTGCATTAGTGTACCACCGGCTTTCTGACAGTGTTCCAGGACGCGCTGGGTTTTAGCCTGGCAGGCATTCCCCCTATAAAAAGCCACCAGTGTCCGCTTAGCAACACCGGGACGTGGCGGATGTGACTCGTCATTAAATAAAGTCACTGCGCACAACTACATATTGGCAAGTCGACTAGAATCATAATTTAATATTTTCCTGACACGTTCAAGTGTAGGATACTGCCTGCCTCCGTGTATCGTTTTCACTACACACGTAATGCCCAGACTACACTACGCACGCTAGAACCCGACGTGTTGTCCTGCATTGACGCCTTTATTCCTCATGCTTACTTTTACAATTGCCAAAACCTGTAAAACTCGGCTTACTGCTGAGAGTACATACATAGCAACGTTTTTGTTGCAAAACATATTTGCATGTAAAGGTTGATCATGCCTTGTTTTGTGTCTCGACAAATTCGAGAATATTCTATTTATTTATTTATTTATATTCAATGAAGCTAAATGATTAGTAAAGTATGCTGGCCGCTCTTAAGTAGTAGAGGTCACTGGCTCCACAGATCATGACACAGCAATGCTACCATATTCAATAGCGCTAAATTACTACTCACACGCTGGGCGCCGATAATTATAAGGTGTTGCCGGCTCCACAGAATGTGTCACAACAATGCTGCCGTATGCAATGGAGCTAATGGACTGCTCACATACGCTGGCCGCCGGTAATTAATATACGTTCCCGGTTCCAATTAATAAGTCACAACGAGGCTACCATATGCAATAAAGCTAACTGATTGCTCATATAAGCCGGCCGCTGTTAAGGATTAGAGGTTGCTGGCTGTACAGAGCATGGCACAGCAATGCTACCATATGCAATAGAGGCGACTGACCACTCAAGGAAGCTGGCGGCCGGTACGTATTAGGTGTTTTCGACTTCACTTAGATGTCAAAGGGATGCCACGATATGCAGTAGAGGTCAATGACTGCTCGCTTAGGCTGTCCGCTACCAAATAAATGATGTTGCAGGCTACGCCGAATGTGTCACGGCAAAGCTAGCATATTCATTAGAGCTACCGGACTACTCATATACGCTGTGCGTCGGTAATTAGTAGATGATGCCGACTCCACAGAACGTGGTACCACGATGTCGCCATATGCAATGGAGCTAAATGACTGCTCACATACGTTGGCCATCGGTAATTCGTCAATGTTCCTGATTCCAATTAAGAAGTCACAGCGATTTACCATATGCAATAGAGCTAACTGTCTACTCACACAGGGTGGCCTCTCTTAAGTTGTAGAGGCTGGTGGCTCCACAAAAGATGTCACAGAAATGTCACCATATGGAATAGAGCGGGCTGACTACTCAACTATGCTGTCGGCCAGTAGGTGTTAGGTGTTCCCGATTCTACTTAAGGTGACAACATAATGGGGACATACGCAATGGAGCTAATTGACTTCTCACATAAGCTAGCCGCTACATCTGCCCTTCGCCGCGTCTTCGCCTTTTACGCTCCGAACTACTTAACAACCATATCGTATGCTTGCGCTTCATCCGTTTGCTGTCCTCACTTCATAAAACCTCTCTTAATTCTCTTCAGCAAAGCAAAAATAATTCACGTGGCCTGCGCACAGTTGCTCCACTGCCTCTCTCTCCTAAACGTCCATTTATCCATTGCTTGCTGCAAAGTCTGTGACGCCAGCTCAAATAGGATTCCAGACCTTTCACTGGCATTTTCCAGCCCAGTCTACCTTAGTACAATAATCTTAGCACCATAACGGGACTCAGTATCCGCGCGCCTCTGACTCATATGATGCGATGTCCTCAGCAGACATAATATACGCATGCACTCCGACTGTTTGATGTCCTTCCATATAAACTTTTCAGCTTTCTCTAGCACTCCTTCCAACTCCTCAAGTCGATGCACAGCCGCTCCTTAGCCTCGCTACTCTAGACGTTCACCAATCTCTTAATTGTTGTAAAGTCTTTGGCTTTTTCACCTGTACGCGTCTAGCTATTGGACTAGCTTTCCCAGGCTCTTTCCAAAGTAGTAATATCCCAGCACCATAGCATAACTTGAGAACTTATACACCGCCGTGGTTCAGCATTATATGATACGACTCCCTCAATCATTCTTCTTGACTGTTTTCCTTTCTTTTTCCGACCTTCCAAGCTCTCGCCTGGTGACCTTCTTTAGCTCATCCGGTCGGTGCACAGCTGCTCCTGGCTAGATGCACAGCTGTCACTCGTCTATGACACCTAACTAATAACTGTTCAGCATTCTCACTGGCTTCTCCCGGCTCAGTCTTCCCTAGTTTTATTCCTTTAGCACCACAGCATGATCCCATTATATGCGCATGGCCTATTTTTGCTCTAAACTAGTTAAGAGCCTTAACGTATGCCTGGGAGTAATTCGTTCGTTGTCCTTTCTTTATGAAGCCTTTCTTTGTACTCTTCTGTCATGCAGGCAGATCCATGTATTCAGCGCAAGCCGCTGTTTTGCCTTACCCTTCTTAATGTTCATTTATACCTTACTTGATGTATGGTCTTAGACCTTATTTCATGCAATCATACAACTCTCGGGCTAGCATGCGCTGGCACTATCCAGCTTGGTACTATTATCTTAGCACCCCAGCTGCTGAGGTTAGGCCTCACTGCTCCGATACTCTAAGCAAACTTACTCTACGCTTGCATTTCGGCTATTCCCTGCCCTTCCGTCAATTAATGTTTCTTAGCCTCTTAGTTCTTCCCTCCTCTCACTTGGTCAGCACACAGACGCCCGTTAGCTTCACATTTCTAGGTGTTCATTTCTCACCATTTTCTTAGCACCCTAGTATGACTTGTTTCTCTGCGCGACGCTACATATATATTTGTTCCGCACGTGCGCTTTCCTTTAACTGATCTTTAATACTTCACTTCTATCGATCAATCCTTTCTCCCCTATTAATCTGGATCCGTTTTTACAGCAAAGGTTTCGACACTTACCTTTGTAGGAGGTTAGCTCTCATAGGCTTTTCCTATTTCAATAGGCCATAGCACTATACTCCTAGTACCCTCGTGTCGTCTTTCTGTCTTGATCACCCGATAATTTTTACTCAGCGCTTGAGTCCTATCTATCCGCTGACTTACCATCTCTTTCGATGTAGGCTGGCCACCAGCCGTCCATCCACCATTCTAACGCCGCTGGTCCCTGAACTCTGCTTTCTGTCTTTCCACGCAATAGTCGCATCATAGTAAACTGATACTGCGTTTTTGCTTAATGGCGCAACGCTCTGTATTCCTTGTAGATAGTAGCAACCAACTTATAGGGCCACTGCTTTCGAAAAACATTCAAAGACACTTTCAGCACAATCATTGCTGCACATTGTACATCATTTGTCTCCACTCTAAATGTTATAACATAGGAGTTTAATAATGTTTGTATCCACGCCTGTTCGTTGCGGCCTTGGTTGTCTCTCACCTTCCCTTTACCCTGAGGTCCGGAACTTCTTGGGGATCTAGGGTAATACCTAGAAACCGCTTTTGTCCGGGAATGAACAACCAATAAGGACCTATGAAGCACATGGCTGTACAGGAAACGGATACAACTGCACTCACTACGAGGACCGTTGTCCAGTGATGATAGCTGGACTCGAGAACTTCATACACCTGAACAGAATACATACTCCTGAAAAATCCAGACGCAAGAAACTGACGTTCCGCCCACCCGGATACCCACAAAGACGATTCTTCGTGAAGCCCACATCCTCGATTCGCCTCAGCCATTATGGCGGCCTTGTCCAAGATACCTGATCAAATAACAGAGGAAAATGGAGGTCATTTGACTGCGGATGTCTGAGTGTGAAATCAGTCGACTACCCGGTCTGCCAGTTTTATATTAGTGCACCGACAAATTTCTGATAGTGTTCCAGGACGTGGTGGGTTTTCGCCTGGCAAGCGTTCTCCCTATAAAAAGCCACAAATGTCCGCGTAACAACACTGCAACGTGGCGGATGTGACTTGCCACCGAATAAAGGCACTGCCCCGAACTACTTACTGGCCAGTCGACCTGAATCATTATTCAATATTGCCCTGTCACTTTCAATAATAAGTTACACCATGCGTATATGTATCGTTTTCATTACACATGTAGTGCCCTGACTGTTTCCACTACGCACGCTAGAATTCAACGTTTTGTCATTCATTGAAGACTCTATCCCGTCTACTTACACAATTTCCGCAGACTGTACAACCTTCGACTTACTGCTGATTACACTCATAGCAACGTGTTTGTTGCGAAGCAATATTGCATGTAAATATTGATCATGCCTTGCTTGGTGTGTCTCGACAAATTCGAGAATAAACTATTTATTTATTTAGGTTGCCGGCCCCACAAAATTTGTCACAGCAACAGCGAATCAGTGTAATACCAGGGTAAGCGTGAATGTTACGCGGCGAGTGTTTCTCAGGTCCATGCAAATTGCTCACGCTGAGGTTGGGGACAGTATAAGTAAATAAATAAATAAATATATGGTATATTCTTGGTAAAACGAGACACACCTGTAAAGCAGTGATCAAATACGCATACAAGCATAGCGTATTTGGTAAGTTAAAACATTTCGTTTGTCTCGCCAACACAGTGGATCACTGAGGTCCGGACTTTATTCCACACAATGATAATAGGGGTATGAAATAAAGGTTGAACATACCCGGTGTACGGTGCCATTATGGGCTTTTCGTGCGGACAAATTTGAGATCCCAAAGAACATGTGTAAACAAGGTGAAAACAGAGTAAGGTCTGCACACCTACTACGGAACGCAAAGGACTTACCATTACCTGTTTCACGCCATGCTACCTGAGCAAACATATTTAGCGGAGGTACACTTGGCACGCGGTGTATATGAACTGCCACTCAGCATGGGGCTCTGTTGTCAAACAAATAACCAAACTACGTTTGTTCGCAGTGTTGTACACTGCAGTAGTGACAAGCGGGTTTCGCCGGAAGTACCGCGAGTGCGTTTCGGTGGACAGCTGCGGGGTTCCATCACCCCAGGCGACAGCGGCTGCTTTCTTTTTGTTGCCCTGGGGCGGTGAAGTTGTGGTATACCGTCAGCCTGGTCTAGTTTATTAGAAAGGCGGCTTCTAACCAACACCAAACACGGCCTACATAGCAACGTATTCCGGCTGCTTCGATAGAACTGCTTAGCCTCAAGGAAAGCCATTGTGCCCAGACTGGTCATGGCAACGGTTATTTTACCGAACAGCCGGTTTGCAAGGGACAACTTCTTCTACCGCGTTAACACAACCTGCGGAGAAGCAGGTGCATAGGGCATCGGTAGAAGTTCCCCAGAGAAGGTTACGCAAACCGGGATGGGAATCTGACGCCTCCGCATTGGGCATCGGCTTCTGTGCTTAAGCGGGGATAGGCCGGCGGTTAACATGCCAGCAACCCCCACAATGTGTGCGCATGGCATATCCCAATGACTTGCAAAGGAGCAATCGCAGCTCGTTTCAATACCCATCACACCTGTGTGCCCGCCGTCACCCTTACCTAATACTTCATGCCCAGTGCCGGTAGGCCGTC